>JAWUZG010000040.1:16250000-16875000 GCA_036785705.1 Acanthornis magna | reverse complement strand
AATGCAGTTTATCTAAAGGTAGCAAAACCCTTTTTCAAAAGCAGAGATTGTATACTCATCCTTATTGCTATTTAGCTTAGCAGGAGGGAGTGAATTCAAATTTATGGTTGTTGTTGGAAAAACTTCACTAACTCAACTCCATAATTTCCACCTGTTGAACCTGTTGAACCAGGGATGTGTTTGCAGTGTAAACCCACTCTGTTTCCCCTTCCCGTGATTTTCTGCAGGCAGGGCTTCTAGGGCAGGTTGGCCCAGCCACAGCTTGAGGCTGACTCTTACAGAAAAAAAGTCTCAGAATGAGAGGGCTTTTAGCCCCCAAATGTGAAAGGTGATGCCATCAGACATTTTATTACCACCAGCTGGTTTGGTGTTTATTTACTTGCTCAGTCTATATTATATTTCTGAAAGAGGTGGCCTGAAAGTAAAAAAAAATCTGAAATAAATAACTGCATCGTTTTTTCAAATGAAATAGGAAAAGTGTTAAACTTTTCCTATTTATTTCATTTCCTATTTATACTTCATTTAAAACATAGCAAGCTGAAGCTATTAAGTTATGAATTCCACCTCCCTCTTCTATAACTTGTATAAATGCTGAGAGATATAAATGTAAGTTTTCATGCTTAAATGCTCTAGATATTTACAAGATAATTTAAAAAATGCACCTCCATATGAAAATATGGAGAGTCCTACTTAAAGGATAAAAAATAATTTATTAGAAAGGAAACTGGAATGTAGCTTTAGTTCCTTTGAAGTGTGTCTCAGAAACATAAGTATTTTATTTCCCAAGAGTAAATAGAGATTATAAAATTGTTGCTGTATTTTCCTGTATATAATTTTCTCTCCATAAGGAAAAAAAACAACAGAGAAATGAACTGCATTTGTCTTCCCAGGGAACATATTAAGAGGCTGAACTGAAAATCTCTTGTTCCCTCCTTTAATGCTTGTACTTTGGGAAATTTAATTTCAGGGAGTCAGGTACATAATCCCTGCTGTTGTTCAGAAGTTTAATGTGTGTCCTCCCATGAACTGTGATAAAAATTGAGTCAAATGTCATAGGCATTGCCAAGCTTTAAGAAATGCGGATTTCTTCTGTATTGGTTCAGTAGACAGCATGGTTTATAAGTTTAAATGAAATGCCTTTTTTCTTTGATGTGATAGAATATATGATTTTAAGCATCAAGAAGAAGATAAAGGGGAAATATGCATTTGACTTTTAAAACAGACACAAAATATAGAATATATATAAAATTAATACTGAAATAGGTGCTTGCTTACTTTCTCCCTTTCTCCTTTTCCTTCCCTCCTGTCTCCTCCCATCCATCAGCTGTGGCCCAGGAGCAAGGCTCTCCATGACCGTCATTCAGTTCAGAGGCTGGATGCTAGGTTCAAGTACGTGTGTGTGGATGTTAGTGGGCTTCTAGAGGTTTTCTTTTTAATTTTTTTTTTTTTTTCGTTTAACTAACTTCTCCAGGACTGCCTTTTGAAGGCTTTTCAGTTATATCCAGTGCCTTCATTTTCCCAAGGTGATGATCTGATAAGGAGGATATGCAACTTCCCTAATAAAATAATTTCTCTAATGTTCCTTCTTTCTGCAGTCTGGTTGCCAGCTTGAAGGGTTGGCCGTGTGCAGACCAGTCCTAAAGAGTGTTAAATACTGCTTTCACTGCAGAAGACTGAATTTCTCAGCTTCCTTGTAGTAATGAGTTGCTTCAATCTGGTGAGATAAAAGGATAAAAACGCTCATCAAATATATCTGTAGTCTTGGTAATAAGGCTATCCAGTATGTTTAACAAATTTACAAAGTTAAGCTTCAGCTGATAATGTAAACACATTTAAACGAACTTTAGTAATAGTAGATCACTTTAATATGATTGTTCAAATGCTTGCAATTTCAATTTCCAAGCAGGTGCAATGATATTGCTAGGAAAAGGAAGAAATATAAAAGAAGAAAAAAAAGGGCATTTTAAAAAATAGAGAACCCCTGGTAATTCTTGTCAGTCTTTGAGCTCCAATAAAAACTGCAGCATTGATTGTTCATAAATTTAACTCTCATGATTTTTTTCCCTTTTGTCACCCAAGACTTCTTCAAGAGATTCCACTATACTTTATAGTTTTGTGTTAAAGACATACATAGGTTCTAGTGGGGCCTCTCAATAGCTCCATTACCATCCCAGCCTCAACCTTTGATGTTGGCTACTCATCCACCAGGGTTATTAATCTTTTGTTTAGAATCTAGTAACCAGGTACATTAGCTAAAATGAGCTTTTCTGACAATTTTATTATGGTAGCACTATACAGCTGTTGTTCCTGGGATTTGACTTTGCTGTGGGAACACATTATTTTAGATATTTATGTAGCTGACTGTGGCGATGCATTGATTCCATTTTTCTCCATATTTCTGAGACGTTGTCCCCCAGCCTCTGGTTCTCTAGTATGTATCTGTCTCTCTTTAAAATTCAAATGAATGAACTGATGTGGGTTTAGAAATTCTGGGTAAATTGGATTGAACACAGATACTGAGCTCATCAAGGCTGTTTTCAGATGGTACCACAAAGGATGGATGTGTCTTCCTCTGACTGTTGGAATTCTGAGAGATTCCATTATTTTGTACATGTGCAAAATGGTGCCATGTGGATCACAAGGCCGCCTAGCAATAAATTGTGCTTTGCAATTTTATAATTTTCATGAATATGTACTTGTTTCTGAAGCATTGGAAAGTATTTCCATTTGATCTGAAATGCTACATTTTGAAAAGTGTATTTATTTTTTATTATTTTTGCATTCTAGACTCCTAAGCAGCTCCTATTATGTAAGCTCTGAAAGAAGAAAAAAGGTCTTTTTATCAATGATGCCTGAATCTTCTCAGGCACTAACTTAAAGTTCATTTGTAGCAGTTTAAGTCAATTTTGTTAAGATGCTTTAACTTACAGGTGCCAGCAGTGGCATCATTCCCATTGCTAAGCATTACTGTTGGAAATTCTCGTTTCTAATGCCAAGAGATGCATGGCTTATTGCGATCTGGCTGAGTTTAGCAGCCTGTTGTTCTTGTGTTTCCGGGTATTTGTTCTAATTCAAAACAAATGGGAATGCTGGCAATCTATCGGAGACATATGTAGGAAGTAACCATTGGCAACCATGGCTGCATGAGACAAGATTCTATAATTGGAGCATTTAGGCATTAATGCTCACAAGCCAATGGAGGAGTCCTTTCCAGGTTGTTCAGTGCACGCCTTGGAACCTGATTCTCTTCTCAGGCTGTATTTTTGTAATTGGCACACTGTCTGCTTTCAGAGAAGATAAAATGAAAGTACAAGAAGAGTCACTCCTTACAAAGGCAAATCCTGCTTTCTGCTGCATACAGTGTGCTCCGTAGGCATCAGTTGAAACCTTATGTGTATGTTTGAAAATAAATTCTGGCTAAGTCCTGTAAGGCTAGGTCTGGACACCCTGTCCTACAAGGCATTGATTGGTGTGCTTGTGAATCGTTACTTTATTATCTACACAGTAAAAATACATAGAGAAATATGACATAAAATATTTCACCTTAAATACAGGGAGGATAAAATTTAATCTTCCACAATTTAGTTTTGGTTATGTACACGAAGTCTTGTGTGACCATGTTATTTTAGATTATATCTAGACTAGAGACAAAATAGATTATAAAAATGTATAAGAGAGAAATGATTTGGCTTTAAGCTTTTTAATGGAATGAGGTGAAGAAGAGGGGAGAAGAGTTTATGTTGTGGGTCTTTTCGTTGTATAGATTTGAATGTACTGCAAGGTTGATAACAGCAATTCTACTGAATTTACTGGAATATGTGAGCTTAGTTTAGAGACAAAATTAGATAAATTCGATTCATTATTGTGTCCAGAGAACAAATATGGAATGAATGAATATTTTCCACAGGATGTGTAGCTTCTATGACAATGGAGTTGAAGCAAAATAAATTGGCTTGAAAGGAACTCTGTGCTTCCATAGTTTGACTACTTCTAGTGCCTGGGATAGACAGCATAGCTTAATGAAGACTAAGAAGGAGGATCTATTACTATTTGTAAAAGACATTCAAGAATTAGTACAAAGGGGGAAGAAGAATTATTGAAATTGAACCTGCTTTAGGATCAAATGGATATTAATTGCTTCTGAATGGATTTAGAGTGTAAATTAGAACAAGGTTTCTGTCATCAAAGGAATGATGTCTGAATTCTGGCATGACCTTTCAAATAGGGCAGGAAGGACAAGGAACCTAAATTATTTCAAGATGGAGCTTGATAAATTAATATAGGTAGTGATTCCAGAAATGGAAATTAAAGTTTATGATTATAGTATCATAGATCATAGGCTCAAAGAGACCTCAGAAAGTATCCAGTCCATTTCCTTGCCCCCACTTAATCTCAATTACATTTAAATCATTTCAGGTTTATCCAGCCTGATCTAAAATATGATCTCATCTCAGTGATGAGACTCTATAGGCCTGTTACTCTTCCATTCAATTAGCTCACTATTCCAACCACTAAAAAGCTTTACTAATCTCAATTTAAGTCTTCCTAGTGCAATTTAGGTTAATTTCTTCTATTCTCTCCACAGAAGACTTGGAGAACAAATTAGTATCCTGCCCCTTTATAGCCCTTTCATATATGCTTGGAAACTCCTGTTCTTCTTTCCCAGAATCACAGAGTGGTTGACTTTGGAATATCTCAGTATGTTCATTCAGATATTAGTCCTTGAATCTTTCAGTCTTTTCTCTGAAAACTTGTCTTCTAGAACTCTGATTGTTCTGGCACTCTCTGCTGGGCTCTCCAGGTGTTTATCTTCCTTCATCCCATTTCTTCTGATGATGGTCTACCAGTACTGAATACAATAGAAGGATTATTTTGTGACTTTCAAGCATAGTGCTACTGCTTATCCAAGCATGGTTGTGATTTTTGCAGTGTGGGATGTTGTTTACTTTCCAGTTGTCTAGGTGTTTTCATCAAATAAGTTCCCTGCTGTGGCAGGGTGTAGGATGTTAGGAATGTCATTCATCTCTGCATCTGTTCTTATGAGATGGGGTTTTTTGTGAGTTTCTTCTATTAAAGCTCTTATGCTCCTTTGCAAGGGAATGTTTGGGATTGCTGTGGAAGGGGAAAATGGGCCATAAATAGAAAACTTTGTGGATCTGTCTAGATTAAACTCATATGTGACTGACTTTAGTTCTTCTCATGTGGATCTTTTTATCCTGCATCCCTGGTGAATTCAAAGCTGGGACAATCCTGAAGCACACATAGTCTACAGAGAGCGCCAGAAATAATATGAAAAATGAGAAGAGCTGTGCTGTGCTTAGGCATTATCACAGTTGCTCAGTGTCTCATAACCTGAAGAGTGCGCCATGCCACCTTCTGTAGGTGCAGTTTGGTGCATAAAGTGAGGACAATCAAGCCCTTTTGCACCATCAAGATGGTGCTGCAGAACTTTCCTGAGACAGCAGAATCTGAGAGCAGTGTACCACTGGAACTCCTTTGAGAGTTCCTTTTCTGTAGCTGAATAGCTGGGTAACTCTGTATTTCAGTTACAGGTTTGATATTATTCTTACCTGCTTTCCTTTTAGCCCACTGTCAGCTTGAGGTCAAACCTCAATGGCTTATTTGCTTGGTATATCAGCAAGTGAGATAGTTTTATGCCACAGATTTGTGAACATGGGATAAATAAGATACTATTAAGCATAACACTCAGAATTCAAGGCTTGAGAAACTTTGCATATTGCTAAGTTGACAAGGTGTTGTTCTAAAGTGATAAAAGCAGGTGTTTCTTTTTACATTCCAAGTCTGCTCCCATGTGAGAGGCTAGATAAGTAGTTCAAATTACATTCTAAGAAGAAAATTTGCCAGACTTTAATTGCTTTTCATCAGAGTGCCAAATAAGTAGGAGAAGTAAAAAAAACACCTTGGAACTACATTGTAGTCTGTTTCACTCTCCTCATTTAAAGCCCTGAGGTAGAATCCTTAACCTCACAATAAACTGCAATCTTTCAGTGGTAGAGCAGAACAAATTTATAAACAATGACTTGTGCTCCTTCTACTTCTGACATTTAGGTAAGAGCAATTTTTTGTTCAAGAATGTAAGTATTTTCTACGAGGTCTGCAGCTGTGTCATTTCAGTAGGATACAGTTTTATCATTAATCAGTGCCTTTCTCTGATGGCTTCTGCTAAGGTTATGGCCATTTATTCCATCTTTCCTGATAAGAGTGATCTCATTAAGCCTGTCTATAATGTCTGGGAGTTAGACCATTGCGTCATCAAACCTTGCTCTCCTGCTCTGGCCAGTACTGCGTGATTGCGTGCTGGGCGGTTGAGTTTGTCTTCTGGTCCATCGGTTTGTCTTCTGCAAGACTTTATCAGTAAGGCAACAGGAGAAGGGATGAAGACCGCTGCCATTTACCCTTGTGTCCTATGGAATATGCAATGAAATGTCAGTGTCATAACCCCTCAGTTCTGCATTATTATTTCATTGCTAAGGAGGCATTTTGCTAAGAGATCTTTCTGTCCATTGTTTAAACAGAATATAGTGAAACCAGAATCCCTGTACAAGACCAAACCAGGGACTCCTCTGTTTTGATATCTGCCTTTGTTGTCAGTATTTTGGTGGAAGATGCTAGACTAGAAAAATGATTAAAAAAATGTTGCCATTTTTCTCATCTATTGGTAATTGCTTTATAGGTGAAACTATATGGAATTTCATATTCTTTACCTCTTCTATGGAGAAAAAACCAGTTGATTTGCCCTTCCCATATATATTATCTTTAAGCAGTTGTCCAATTCCCTCTTAAGAATGTTAAATTATTAATCTGCCCTCATATGAAAGTACTTTCACAAGAAATAGCTGGAATCTACTGTATTTTGAATGCTTTCATTTTTATGTATCTTTCTTGATACAATAAAATATCAGTTTGAGTTCATAGAATAGGATCAATGATTTTTAGAACAATCTATAAATTTTCTGTTACTTTCAGTTCACTTTTTGGTACAGGCTCACATTGACCTCTTTATAAAGCAATGTTGTCAGCAAGCATCACTACAGGCAAGTACTGTTTCTCTTTCTATTTGATTATATTTAGCTTAAAACGCAGTGCTGTGCATGTGAGATTATTTATTCCAAGACATATTATTGAGTTGCATTCATCAACTGTGAATCTCATCTGCTCCTTTGCTGCATATTCATTCGGTTTAATTTGACACCACTGGCAGTTGAAGCTAATACTTCTGGTTTGGGCAAACTTTGGCCTCTCCTTGAATAGGTTCATTTGTTTGGAAAGATCTTGACTTGAAAAAGGAATCCCATGTTGAATATAGGTCAGCAATGACATGCTGTAGAAGGACTGTCAGGGAACTATAAAGAGGGATGAATCCTTTGAAGCACAAGAAGTAAGTAATCTTTGGTTCTTCACAGAAATGCACTCTTTTCGGTACTGGGCATAACATATTTAAAAAGACAGAGAGTCCAAAGGCAAACAAGAGTGATTAGATACTTTGAACATATAACAAGTGTGGGGGTGTGTGTGTATGTGTGAAGAATGCAAAGTTGTGTTGGAGTGTGTTAGTAACTTAGAAATGGGTAAAAGGATTTTGCAGAATGGAGGGAATAATCTGGTCTTTGTGTCCATTGTGGAGACAAGAAGGTGTCGCTATGACCTGTGACTGCACTATTCATATTGGAAATTAGATATAGTTTTCTGTGGTGAAGATAATAATCAGTGTGCTTTCTACATATAAAACAATATTTGAACATGCTCAGATCTTCGACTGGAGAACAGAATTTGGTCATTTGAAAATCCTTCTCTGTTTGTGAATGAGTTTCAGGGCATTAGACTGCAACCTAAGTAATGTTTCTAGATTGCTGTGACAAAAGTACGGGGACTTCATCTGATTTCTACCAAGTGCTCTTAGTACTTTCACTGTCACAGGTTCAGGAGAAAAGAATGAGGAAGGCCTAGAAGAGAGATGTCTGATTTGGAACTTCAGGAAAGGCACACACAGACCTCAAAATAAGCTGCTCCATGTTGTTAGAAGGATGCCACTGGCAAAAGAAGGAGCAGGATGATAGTTCTGGGTCATCATAATCCAGTGGTATCACCATTTATAGTGACGTGCCTTGTCACAAGGCAGAGAAGATGAAAGAGCATCTCAGCTATAGCTGGTAGGGTTTCCTGTATTCTCATTTTGAATATGCTCAAAGCAATACTTCTGGAAATCTCTTTTTTTGTGTGTGTCAAATGAGACAGGGAACAGACATCTGGTCTTTGGACTAGTTTAAATTTGGCTAAAAGTTGAAAGTTTCTATGAAACTTTTGGTTCAGACAGATCATCATTTTCTATTAGAAATCCACCTTATAAAAAAATTCTGAAGGAGATCCTACTCCAGTGCCATCAGGGGAGGAAATAGGAATGCACTGTAATTGGAAACAGTCTTGAGTAGTTCAAGTGCTGCAAAAATCATCTGTAGCTGAGTTGTACTTCAGGCCTATATTCCCTTTGGACTGCTTGCTTGTAGTGGTGCCAGGGTAGTAGCACTACATTGGTACAAAAAACCACTCTGTATGCCTAGAAGCAACACAAAATGCTGGGGGTAAATTGACTGAATTATATATGTTGCTCTTCTGGGAATGCAGAATAGGTTTTACTACAAGTTCCATGTAGTTGTGGTTGCATGCTATACCTTTAGGAAATAAGAGTCTTGAGGGAATACAGAGTCAATTTAATCATTATTTTGCTTGTTATTTCAGCTAAATTGTTCTGTTTTATTATGTGTATATATTAGCACTCATCTCACTGCCATCAGATGTTTGATGGGATATAAGGAAGTCTGGCGTAGAAAAATGAAGTGCAAGCTTTAACACAGGCTACACCTTGACCTGGCACTGAGGGATGAATCAGTCCATCACTTCATTAAAAATAATACACTGGACCTTGTTCAAAAATATTACTGATATAAACAAATGGCATGATTGATGGATCACTCTGTTGCCGATAACCAATGACAAATACTCTACTATTTTTCCTTAGCTTGGCAATGTCCTCTCATTTGATTAAAGCTGGCAACTATAGGGATAAAAGGACATCTGAAATAATGTACCTGATAGATACTCTGATGAAATGTGTTCCCTAAAGTCCCAAATCCTATCCTTTTCGATAAGAACTGTGACTCCTTAGAGGGTTGATTGATTTTAGGTTAGATTCTAAGATGCCTCCTCTTAACACACTAATGATTGCTCAGATCTGGAAGCAGTACCTGAGTCATCCCAGCTTACAACTCAACATTTTAAAGAAATTTGAATTTAGCATCCGTTTGCCATAAAGCATTATGAACAAAAATAAGACAGGGGCTGCTGAAGAAGCAGAGTAGACGTTGGTGTCATGGAAGAAGAGCTGACTGCCTGATGCAGTAACCTGGTGTCTTCCCCTAGGTCACCTTCCCTGGGAATCAGATCCCTACAATTACAGTTGCTGGGCTGGTTTTGTACTATCTGTGGAGGTCTAAGATTGAAAGACACAGTGTGTCATGCTTTGTGAGCCAGCCTGAAAATTAGTCTGCACCATTTAAAAAAAGTATCACAATGCTAATTTTTCATTGCCTCAGACTAATTTTCTCCTTAAGGATGGGAAGACTATTTGCATATGCATTGATTAAATGGAATGCATTTGTTATTTCAGATGCATTCACAGTGAATTGTTGTATTTTAATCTAGGCTGTGCAGGATCCTGGGGGGAAGCCAACAAACGCAATATATGTCTAGGTAATTAAAAATAATTTAAGTGTGCTGGAAAAGAAGTGTACAAGTGATTGCAGGGTGTTCTGTCTTTATTCCCTGGTAATGATAAATTATTGTTGGTTTTCTCAGTTTATAAGTCACAAGACAGGCTTTTGATACATCAGCCTTCAGTCTGGGCTCTGTGAAGTAAACTGACTAACATTTGCCTGACATTTAGTCCTTGTTATCACAAACTCAAGCTTCTCATCTGTTTGACCCCTAAAAGTCCCCTTAAAGTAGGTAAATATTGCATCCATATTACTAGCAGAGAACTGAAGGGTAGGGCAGGCTGAAAGTAACTTGACAGAAAATACCTTTAAAGAAAGGTCTTATAGACAATCTACAAGTTCTTAACTCAGAAGATTGCTGAATATTATTGATGTTTAAATCACTTTAGGTGATTTCTTCATTGATAAACTGTGTCTGACTGAATTGACCATGTCTTCTGGAGCCAAACATGGTTTACTATTCTTAAGGTGGAGAGTTAAGATGTGCAATGACAAAGTGCCATTTTTATAGAAAAGCAGAATTTCAAGTAGAATTTTGCTAAAACACCATCCTGTTTTGATATTTGGGGAACATCAAGGCGTTAATGGCTGAAAAGATTAAAGGTTTATTGACCACTAATAATTTCTTAATGTTTTTTGAACTGTGCTTAGGGATCACATAATCTGCTCCTGGAATACAACCACATGTGAGCTGGAAAGCAGTGGCTGTCAGAGAGCTCAGAGCATTATAACAAAACAGTTTAGAGAGGAAGGTAAAAGGGCTCTCTTTCCCATACCAAACAGTCTGGTGTCTAAAACCTAGCTACCGACTAAAGTACGGTGGCAACTTAAAGAAGAAAGGCCAGGAAAACTAAAAAGGAAAGGAAAAGGAAAAGGAAAACTAAAAGCTATATTATTAAGGAAAGAGATGTAAAAATGAAATTACCACATTCTTGCTTGGTTCAATATGTATGTTTTCCTGGTCCTCAGCATAATGAAGCCCTCAGCAGAACTATAAAAAAAAATCAATAAATAAAATATAGCTGCTAAACTCTCCATTAGTCTCTGTACTCACATGTGCACTACCCCCTTTTATTCCTTCCTTCTGATGTCAGAAAAAGTTAAGGTATGGACTAGATAAACCCAAATAGAAATCTGGGAACTATACAATAGGATTATCCTAGAACTTTTACATGAACTGGCTGATAGGACAGCTCTGCAGTATTGTTTTCTGCATGGTAAAAGGGATGGTTAAGCCTTGTCCAGCAAGACCAAGAATTACAGTTATTTGTAGATGGGTAGATAAGGGACTTGATGACCAAGGTCAAGGTTACATCTTGATCCTCTAAAAGGCTAAACTTTAGGGCCAGATCATAAAATTAATCCACAAGAATCACCTGTCCTAAATACATTTTTTTGGTCATTCTCTGAGTGCCTCCACTAGTTTGCTTAATTACAGGGAAAGACAGTGACAAAAACTTGGTAAACTCTTCAGATTGTTCAGTAAATGCAATTAGTGTTGTGCAATACAGAAGGTCTTGTCATGTACAAGATCTATTAGGCTGCAAGAACAAAAGAAACAAATGGTCTGTATCCCAGGGGCCTTGCGGATAGCACAGCTATGGTGTTCACCCATTAAATACTCATCAGGGAAAATATTATAAACATTGATTTATCAGTAAGCAAGAGTACTACCCAGAAATTTATTTATTTCAGGTATGCTTTAGTCACACTTAATTCAATCAAATCCTAGAAAACACACTTTTTTCCTCCCATCAAGGTAATTTAGTGCACTAGATGTTTCACAAAATATCAAGTGAATTACATATGTATGAGTCTCCAGGAAAGCCTTTGAAGGAAATATATTAATGTTCATGTTCTTGAAATAATATCCTCATATTGTCACCAGGTATTAGTGATATTACCATTTTTCTTTCCTGGGAATGGAGTTCTGTGGGCATTGCTCATCTCCAGCCATTTGTCAGCATCTGTTAGGGCACTCTAACTTACATTTGCCACCTTGAAATGCTCTAATCATTGTGGCAGATTCCTGTGGCAGAATCCTGATGGTGGTCACTCATTCAGGTTAGGATGGGGGCTGCTGTGGAGCTGGCACATGGGAAGGGACTCAGTGAAACTGTTGTTGCAGTGGACCCTGCTCATCCTTCTCATCAGTGAGAATGATCAAGCTGGTTGCATGGGATTTGGGGCAATTCTTGAACGTGTCTGTGAAACAGCATCTAAGGCAAATCTCTTCCAATGATCTCTCTGTTGGAACACAGTTGAAATGGTTATTCGTTATGTAAAATATTTGTTTAAATTGGGCTCAGTTACCATATATTGAGATCAAGTGTGTTGTCCCACTGAAACAGGGGCTGTTAAGGCCAAAGACTCTGTTTGTGTGGCTGGTATGCAACTCACCATGAATGCAGCTGACATACTAGAAACAATAATAATTAAGCCTTCCTGGATCTAAATTTTTCTTTTTGACAATATTTCAGTACTAATATAGCGGGATTTAATCAATACAGTCAATTAAAAGTCTTAATTAAATGCTAGTAAGCACTTATTACTGTGATAGTGAAATGGAAATAGCTATCTGATGATTTAAGAGTGGTTTCTAGGCTCCTGAAAAAACATAAAACTTTCCTTATTTGTTACTGAGGTTAAAATTGGGAAAGATCATAAGACATGAAAGGCAGACATTTTATTTTTAAGGATTCTTGCTTTTGTTGGAGATTTACATTTAATAGTGTTTTCTAAGTTTGCAGTTAATAGTGTTATGGATTTGTTGCAGTTAATAATGTTTGCAAAGTTGTATGTTAAATGCAGGGATATTTTGTGTAGTTTGTGGATTGCATGTTCAAAATCATAGTTTATGGAAGCAAAAACAAAGTAAATCACGAAAAATCTGAGCATCTAAATAATCTATTGTTAATACCACCAATGTAATTGCATGTGAATATTAGAAACCCTCATTTGAAAACAAGCTTTTTAATATCCAGTTTATAATGTCAAAATCTATTGAAGTATACAATAGTTTTATGATAATTAGGAATGGGAGAACCACAGAAGTTTTGAAGTTTGATTAAGATAAACAACTATATTTCTGGTACTTACCCATCCTACATAAACCTCTTCCTTTCTTGAAAAATTTCTGGTCCTTCAGACCTTGAGGGAAGCTAGACATGTATTGTTATTCTGTATTTGATTCCCACTAGACTCCAAGAGATCAGAGAAAAATTAGAAGAAAATTACTCATTAATTTTTAAGTTTCATCACAGAGGGGTAGTTCAAATTGCTTTTTTTCCCTACTTCCCTCATTATGGTGGTAGCTAAAGATTTGAAAGAGTTCTTTATGTTTGACTTATTACCAAAGTAATTCAGATCTGAATCATGTGAATTCTTTAGATTTTATTTTTTTTGGTCTGTGTGCAAATTGCATGAATCTTCAGAGTTTTCTTATTCTAATCTCTGATATTAGTAAGCTTCTACTGCAAGCTTAGTGATGAATAATGCCTTGGAGACCTGTGCTATAACTGTGCTCTGAATCTTTTTCTCAGTTCATCTGGCTCTTTGTGGTAGGCTAGGAATTTGATCTCCAGCATCAGACATCACCAACTCCACTGTAAAAAAATGAGAAGTTGTAATGAAACAAGGAGTTGCCTACTGCATGACATAAAAAGTCTGCACTTAGCAGTGTTTGTGTGATGATGTCAAGCAAGTCTGGAACTGGAACACTGCTGAACTTGGCAGTTTCCTTGTTATGATATTGTAATCAATCCCAATGCAATGTTTTCTCAATGCTAGGATTCTGCCAAACATCTGGCTGGGAAGCTGTCCTCGGCAGCTGGAGCACGTGACCATCAAGCTGAAGCATGAACTGGGTGTTACAGCTGTGATGAACTTCCAGACTGAATCTGACATTGTTCAAAATTCCTGGGGCTGCAACCGCTACCCGGAACCCATGAGCCCCGAAATCCTCATGAAACTGTATAAGGAAGAAGGTCTTGCCTATGTCTGGCTGCCAACTGCGGACATGAGCACTGAAGGTAATGCTCATGTCACTCTTGCAGTAAACTAATAGCAACAAACCCTTTGAATTACTAATCTGTCACTTTCATGACAGTTTGGTGGGGTTTTTTCATGTGCAAATTTTGTGTAAAAATGTAGCTAGCACACAGGGTATAATTTTTTTGTGTGCTGTCTTTAACAAATTATTCATATTTTCTAGTAGGCAGAGAGGCCATCTAAAGTACTTTGTGTCTGACAGTATTATGTGTTTTTGAGTTTAAAGCCATCTGACATCAGTAAATGCTTGGCTGTTTTTGCTTTCAGCTTGAATTCAGCCCAAATAATGAAAATATGCTGTGTAGGTGGAAGACTGCAAGTTTGCACAGCAGGGCAGCTTGCCACCCTTGCTGATTAGAAATGGAGACGCAGTGCTGTGTGTCTGCTGTTCCCTTTCCCAACAAACACTTTTTCTTTAACTGTTGTATCCCAGGCTGGTGAAACTCCACAAAGACATTTATATAACAATCTGCAGTTAATTTAGAATACTCACAGCACCTGACCTGTAACATCAATTACTAGTCCTTGGTTGGAATGCTCATTTCAAAGTCTTGTTTCCAACCAGAAGGTAAGAAAGTGAGTGTGTTTTCATGTGAGCAGCCTGCCAGCAGAAGACAGTCCTTTCAACACAGTGAAATACTGCTGCCCCAAATAGAGAACTGTCATATCAGCAATAGGACATCAGGGAAGACGGGAGACCTTAAAACAGGGATTGAAAGGACTTAATGTCAGTGCTCATATGTGCCATGAGGGAAAAGTTGGGCTCTGCTCTTTGCAGCTCTGGTTTCCAGGACAGCAGGAAGAAAAGTGTCAGAAAATATGGTATATTCATCCCTTTGGGAGTGAGAAAGACTATTCTGTGTTGTTTAACTGCATGCCTATTGCATAAATCATAGCAGTTTTAAGTTCTTCTGCTCTCCCCCCATCACTTATTAGTGACTTGATGGCCTTCATTACAATGTTTTGGAAATCAGCAGTGTAGGCACCTTCACAAACCTCTGGTATTAAAAAATACATTCCATTTTTGGCTTACTAACTTTAATACTATGTAAGTTGTGCTGTTCTATATGATGTGCTGCCTTGTCTCAGTCAGTTCCTTTGAAAATGAATATGCCACACATATCTGACATTAATCAGAATGTACATTTAGAGAAGACTGGGACATTTTATAGTGATTCTATGTTACAAGAAAAAAAATCAAGTTAGCCTAGAAGGTCATTTGAGAAAAGAAAGAAAATAAGTCGAATATGTCAGGTTTGCCATTATATTTCACAGTTCATCAGGCTGTACAGACACAATCTCAGCCATGAACTAACTTTCTCGAGTGCAAATGAACGTGCCTTGTTTTTAACCTTAGGAAGAATACAGATGTTGCCACAAGCTGTCTGCCTCCTGCACGGGCTGCTGGAGAATGGACACACGGTCTATGTCCACTGCAATGCTGGCGTTGGCAGGTCCACGGCTGCTGTCAGTGGCTGGCTGAAGTACGTGATGGGATGGAGCCTGCGGAAAGTGCAGTACTTCTTGGCTTCCCGGAGACCGGCTGTCTACATAGACGAGGAAGCTCTGATTCGTGCTGAAGATGATTTCTACCTGAAATTTGGGCATCTTCGTTCCTCATACCAAATACAAGAGTAGAAAAGCAGAAGAGAAAAAGGAAGGTGAAGAGGATCCTTACGTTTAACTGCAAGGAGTTAGAAATTGTTACTCAGGCACCCACTTCAGCTCTTCAGACTACAAGCTTTTTGTAAAAGTGATGAGAATTTTGTTTAAAAAGTGCCTTTGAGTGTTTTTTGCTTTCTTTAAGCTGACATGATTCATGTTTTCTAGCCTTTTGGTGCAATTATGAGACCTAGAAATCCTGCAACGTGAAACAAGATTTTCTTTTAACTACATGCCTATGGGAACTGAGATTTTAGAGTAGACACTAAACAAGAGGTGAGATAAAACAGAGTTGTAATATTTCAGTGACAAGAAAGCAAAGGCATTCTTGAGAAAAACAGACAAAGGTTGACTGGATGAAGGTTCAGGTTAGGATGGAGCAGATCCTCATCAAAGCTGCTCAGTTATTTTAGGTGGATATTAGGTTGTTGCAGTGTTTTGTGGTAACTTCATAGAGAAGTGGTATTAATGAGAAAGACTAGAAGGAAACCAGTTCTTCAACTCACTGTTTAAAAACAAAAAGCTAATGTCTAATGCAGTGAACTAAAAATTTCTCTTTGTCTATCTAGTTAATTTAAATATTTTGAGCTCCAGCTGTATTCTTTTATGGCATTGGGGTTATGCTGGGATGTGGCATGAAGAGAAGAAACAGCTCCAGCTGTGGCAGTCTTGCTCTGTTTTGGGGAAGGACCACTGTTCACTACATTACCCTAGGCTGTGAGTTCTCTGAGTTGAAGCTACATTTTGCTCCTCTGGTCCATGCAGTGCTGTACAGTTGGCTCCCTTAGGTGCCAAGGCAATCTGAGCAGCAACCACTGGGGTAAGACAGGACCTACAGGAATTGCATGAGAAGCCTGTGTGCATGACTGGCACCACAGCCTCTGGGCTGTTGACCTAGATTAATACCTTCACGACAGCAAAAGCCTCTCCTTGTGCAAACTTTCTGTGTGTGTGTTAGGTTTGACCGATTGAAGCCGATGCTGGACTATCTTTGGGGTGAATGAAGTGAATACTTTGTAGGATCAAAGAGCAGCTCTGAAGAGGATGGTTTCTCAGGAGCTTAGCCTCAGTACACTAATGTTAGCTTTGTGGATGATCCCTAATGTTTTGCATTGCTGCTTGGTCCCTTAGCTAAGCTAAGCAGGGGCACCAACAGCTTCCAATTCCACTCAGATAAAACCAATTTGCTGTAGGTTACATTCAAGAGAGAAGAGAGGATTAAGGATGCATAAACATTAAGAAACCTAACTTATATAGGTTTATTCTTCAGTGAAATGTCATTTTTTCCAGCCAACTTGTTCCTCTGAAAATGTAGTCAGTGACAGAGTAGCTTAACTGAAATACATTGATTTTCTGAATACTTAATGGAGAAACTATTAGATATGAACTGTTTATGGAGAATTCCAAAATAATATGTTTTATTTATCCTCTATTTCAATCATCTTAGAAAGGAAAAATATTTATTTAAGTTATTCTATGTGTGGTTTTGATCATGACCTTTTTTCTGATTTTTTGGAATAACATTGCCTGTTTAGACAATGAATGAGAGATGTTCTCTGTTAAATAAAGACAGAATAATGATTCCAGCAGCCCATTGTGACATATGTCTTTGCTCCCCAATTTCACAAATAGCAAAAAGGGTCATGACCGATATTCCTATATAGAAGTGGGACCAGCCACTTTAATGGTAACAGCCCATGCATTGTCTACTGTGTTCTGTCAGTTTTGCAGGAAATCTCAAAACACAGTGCAGCAAAGGTGTCTGGATGATATGGCACCTTTGGTACCTTCAAAGACAAAAATAGGTATTTGTTCTCCTAGCCCAGTGCAGAGAGCAGGGGAAGTGTGTGAGTGCTGCTGTCTGGCTCTTGGGCTTATGTGGAAATGTGCAGAGCTATAGCTGTCTGCCCAGGAGTTACCTTGTTTTGACTGAGTTTAAAGTAAAATTAGCAAGCTCTTGCTACCATGTTCTCAATATCAAGCACTGGGAGAAGGAGAATGGCATAAGAAGTAGAGAGCACAGCTCACTTAAGTTTTGAAACCCCAAGCTTAAAATGTGTTTCCAAGCATCCCTGACAGACAACCCTTTTCATGAGATGCAGCTTGTAATAAATGTTGGTGCAAATACTTATAGATTTGATTCTTGTTTCATAGCTAATTATGGAACATAATATATGTATTTTAGGGCTCTTGGGAGTGAGCAGTGCATAACAAGGCACAAGCAAGTAAGTATATGACTAAGTACAGTTTAGTCTGTATCAGTCTGTATGAGCTACTTCCTAATTCTCATTTTCTTGGCAATGGAAGTAGACTGATGTTTCATTTGTAGGGCAGGAATTCATATAACACAGGAGTCAAGGATGCCCTAGCAGGCTGTTAATTCATTGTTTACTGTCATTTCAGCAAGGGGTTGTTGATTCACTGCTTATTGCCACTTCACTTTGCTTCTCTGCTGAACTGCTTGAGAGAACATATCATATACAGATTGCATTAGCTCATGAACTGCATGAAAGCAACTTGCCAACACCATGTTAACAAAGAAAGCAAAGAGATCCCAGAGAATCTCAGGGGCTTGCAGTCCCTTTGTGCCGATTTGTAGCATCCTTTTTTTTCCTCATTGCCACCTTCCTGCCTTTGTCATCAAAGGCCACTCTGTCAAGCGCCATTCATTCAAAGCCTTTTCTGTTCAATGCAACTAGGAACTTAAATGCTAAAGGGATCATTTCAAGAGACTACAGCAACAGCAAAATCAATCATATAAAAATATTCAGTTTCTTCAAATGTATGATTACATAATAAATCTGCATCTAGAGATTATCTATTAGAACTCCAATTTGTAATATGTTCTTATGCTGATTGGATCATTAGCTCTTTCCACAGACTAGCCTCTTGATGTAATTTGGATGAAAGGATGAAGACAGGATTTTGTTTATGCACTTGTATATTTCCTTGCTACTTTAGTCCTAAAGTGCTACAAAATTTAGAGAAGAACAGCTCCTATAAAAAATTAGGAATAGATAGACAGTAATGGTTATTTTGGAGGGGGCCCAAGAAGCCAAACTGATACATGGACAATAATGGGAACCAGGTGGAAATATTTTGATAACTCATCAGAGAAGAGCTTCATTTGAGGAAAAAGGTTGCGATGCTACAAGCATCAGTATTCTCTGCCCTGTTACAGTCATGTTTTGACCTCCATTAAATTAAAGAAGAAAGTAGAGTTTGCTACTTGAAATCAGAACATTTATATCTCCAGGTAGACTATATCAATGTCATTATTAGGCCAAACAAAAGTATATATCCTTTCTCAGGGCTATGCACATGAAGGAGCTAAAAAATTTTCTTATAAGGGATTTTGTAACAAACACAGCCCCAGCCCCCTGAGGGATGGGTTGGGCTGTCAGTGGTATATTTTCATTAATATTTTCTCTTTTGACATCAGGAAAATGCCAGTAAGAGTCTTCTGCAGGACATTTTTAGGTAGGTGATGCAACCTGCTGAAAGGGGACTGGTCTGGCTGGTGTGACTGTTGAATACCTTCCTTTCTCCCTTACTCTTTTGTTGCTATTTTACACTTTGAACTTTGGCCCCTTTGCTTAGGTTGTAAATGTATGATCTTCCCTCTCTCTACAGCATCAAGCATAATGAAGCTCTGGCTGTAGGTTTGTTCTGCATAGCTGGAAAGATTCACACCTGGCAACTGAGTTGTTTGTGCTACACAAAATCATGTGCAAAACAATCTTTCTGCTCTGGAGTGAAATTAGAATTTGAGACTGCCAGTCAAACCTACTTGGGTAATGGTAAAGAAAAAAGGCTGCAGATTGTGCAGGAGCAGGTAATAAAATCCCTATTTATAACAAGAATGCAAAAAGTCAGACTTATTCCATTACCTATCATGATGGCCTTTTTGAGCTCTAATCCATAAAACCCATTGTATTTACAGGTCTGTAACTGAGGGAAAAAAAAAAAATATTTGAAGTAGCCAAAAACATTTGCTGTAACTGTATTACCCTGTTGCTCCTTTTATTGTTCATCATGAAATTACAGTGAGATGTTTCAAACCAATGATGAAGTTACAAGAAAAATTCTTTTAAAAAATACACTATGCAGCAGAAAACAATGAAAAAATACTGAGAAGCATAATAACTACTGTAAAACCATATATTTGGCAAGGAAGAGTTACCTTCTGGAAGGATAATGAACATCAGGCTGCTGTTAGTTAAATGGAATTGGATTAATGCAGTAAAGGATAGCTGAATGTCTCCAACTCTGTTTACATTCTCAGTGGTAAATCACCTCTGCAGATATTTCTTAAAACATAGTCTGCTGGAAAAAATTTGTGGTTTATTTTCCACACAAATGTAACTTAAAGGGAAAGGGGTTGCCATGATGGAGCAGACTGGAATGGTAGAAGTGGAAAGGAATTAATAATTTTTGTGGTTTTCAGCAACAGAATGACATCACCAGCAAGATGAAACCACATGACTTCATAATTGATCTCCTTCCTAAATTATTAGAGGAAAGCAGTATTTTCAAGGGCAATGACATTACCATATATTAGCATAATTGCATGATTTTGATACAAGCAAAATACATGTTGTGGGCACTTCAGTTGTGCTAACAGTGAACCTATGGGGTGCTTATTCTTAATTATACATATTTTCCTCTCTCTCTTCCTTTCACCTCAAGGTCTTTTGTTACAGTCCTAAATCGTTTACAGTTTGGTGGCTAAGAATTTCCATATTTGTAAGGATGAGTAATGAGTATTTTATTAAACACTTTTTACATACTAAGACTTATCTTATGAAGTAAGAACTGTTATACCATGTAAACTAAAGATGGTAACTAACTTAACCTGACATAATTCAATCCTTTTATGCTTAAATGTGTTGTCTTATTTGGGAGATTGAATTTATAAAGATTGCAGGATAATGTCTTTGATTTGATAATTACCTCAATGATGATGTTGTTATATTTACATCAAGGAAAATAGAAGGCCTGTTTATTCATGAGCTAGCAAAATATTAAATGATATCTCATTCGTGATTTAGATAATGTGGGGAAAAAGCATAAACACCTGCCAAGAAGAAATTTCTAATGCTGTACAGGTTTCTGTGGCCTTTACTTAATGTCATTATAACAAAATTTATTTTGTGGTACTGCAGTTTCAGCAGGGAAATAATTAATGGTCAGGCCATCATCCAAGAGTAGCAGCCATGGTTAAGTCAGGCAGCCAGCCCAAAGTCACTGCAACAAATCAAATGCTGAAAAGTAATCCAATCTTCAAAAACTCAATAAAATGCATAAACACAGAGATGAAGAAATAAAGACTGTATTTAGACTTAAAATGCAGTTTACAATATTTAGCTGCATAAAGAAAGAAACATGGAAGGGTAAGCTTTCAAGAACACAGACTGGTTGGATACCCTCTCTTGGGCAACTGACTCATGGACTGTCCTCAAGCTGATGAAGCTCCGTGAGCACAAAAATGGTTGTTGGTGCCCTGTGGTTTGGCAGTCACATAAATCCTGTGTGTAGAGATGTGTGGTTTGGAAATAGGATCAATAAGGCTATGCTTTAGAAGAGCTAATGGGAAGGACGCCATGTAAAATATGCTTAAATTATAGCTCCAGATGGAAGTCTAAACAAAAACCCTTGATACAGTCTTTCTCTTCACATGTGTCTTGCTGAAACAAGCAAGCCTCTTAGAAATCTTTCACCCTGCAACACCTGTGCTTATAGACAGAGAGCCAGACTGGGAAATTGTAACTCATTTGCAGTGGCC
Source organism: Acanthornis magna (assembly GCA_036785705.1). Classification (NCBI taxonomy): domain Eukaryota; kingdom Metazoa; phylum Chordata; class Aves; order Passeriformes; family Acanthizidae; genus Acanthornis; species Acanthornis magna. The sequence goes on along the minus strand of JAWUZG010000040.1, from coordinate 16,853,712 downwards.
CTAACACCAGCTCCCCTCTACAAGTGAAATGGATTATTTAACCTCTATACTTGGGTTGTTCTGTTTCTTAACATGATGCAAAGGATGCTTAATCTCAGTCCCCTCCTGGTAACTAAATGGGAGAACTGCTGTTCCCAGTGCCTCCACTAACAGTGGCTGTGGGGGTGCCTGTGAGCCCTTGATCAGGCAGTATTACTTTGGAACTCCGTGTTAATATGGTCTGGGTGAGCGCCTCAAATTTCACTGAGAGTTACTTGTCCGTGTCCCCAACATACTGTCATTTGTGTCTCAGTGCACCTGGGAATACCTCATTCAGCTGTTAGCAGACACAGGCACAGGGACTGAGGAAATGCAGCAGTGAGACGCAAATACATCTCAGCACCCAGCAATCACCATAAGCACACAGCACCCTTGGGAACAGCAAGCCTGGAAAGCTATCAACAAAATCTGCCAAGATAATTATTTTTGAGGGGAAGAAAACCTGATTAGCTCTCTCTTGATTGCTGGGAACATGACTTGAGTACACTTTAGAAAATGCTGAGCTCTACCATTTGTGTATTTCTGCTTATGGAGCGAAAATCAATAACTTAATTTTAGCTATAAACATGGCTTTATTTTGCTTTCCTGAATAGCTGTAATTTCAAGGTATCTGTCAGTGGCACTCTGATTTAAAAAGAAAGAAACACCCCCCCCAAAGAATCATATCAGAAATTTATGTAATTATATCAATAGGGTAATTTCTGTGCTTGTAAGTCTGGTTTATTGGGGTATTACTAAACATAGAATGTGCAGTTGTCTTCTTTTTACTCAACTGTATATATTATATGCTTATAACTCTCTCATATTCCTGACTAAAATATATTCTTGGACAGCACAGATAATATAAAACTATGTTTGAAACTGTTATCCAAGATCTGTGAAGATTCAAGGTTCACTGTGTTAAATTTTTTTGTTAAAACCCCCACACCTCTAAAACAAACATTGATGAGAAATGCAGTAGTCACCAGAATCTGCTGTTATCCTGCTGCTGTCTGCTTTTCATTTGGCAAGGCAGGAGAGAAAATTGTTTGGAAAAACTGGTTCCAAAGAAAACATGCCTATGCACATCAATGTACCTTTCCTCCTTTTTTTAGCAGTGGACTTGGGCTGATTCTCCTCCTGCGCTCTGAAATGCCCTGCTCAGTTCGCATGTCCTTTAGATACAAATTGATCTAACAAAGCACACACAGCCTGTGGAAATTTAAGTAGCAGAATAGTCACAGGGATTTCAAGTTGGAAACTTTACACTTGGTGCCTAAGTGCTTGGTTGCATTCTCCTCTGTGATTTTTGATGAAACAAGTTAAAAATTGATGCATTACTGCAACTAAAATGCCCCCAGCAAATGCCATGAGTTATGAGGATAAGGACACTGTTGTTACATGACTTTGACTCCAACAATCTGTGTAAGGCGGCAAAGCAAAATCACTTCGTTTTTCAAGATATTGGGTGGTAATAGGTGTTGTAACTTCTTTCACAAACAATATCTGTCGTGCACACCAGCAGAGTTTTCTGAGCGCCTGTGTTCATGTGCCACATGCCGCCCTGGAAAAAAAACAAGGTGAAAAGCAAGCCTACCCAAGATCAGGGTTTACAAGACTGCAAATTGAAAGAATGAAGGTGTATGTCAGATACACAGTGGCTGGAAATGCAACTAAACTCTGCAGGGTCTTGGGGAGAGTCTGCATTTTTCAGCAATATTTCTGTTGTGGTGTGCATGAGCATCATTTTTCGCTAGTCTGTACACATTTACTCCTGTACTTTTTCTGCTTAGTTTCTGCCCCTGCTACTCCTCCCACTTGAAACACTACAGAAATTTTGAGGAAAATTATTTGACTTGTGGGATTTTTATCCTCCATGGGCTTCTGTACCCTATCTTGCGAACTGCTTGCTCCAGACTTGCCAAAAACCAGAGCAATACTATACATACTTTGGTGCCACAGCTATTTCTTTTTACCTGTGTTTCTTCATAGTTCTTTAATTCTGTGGAGAGAAACCCAAAATTATGTGAGGATTCTGCACAGCTGAGAATCACCTACAAGAGATGCGCAGATATATATCATAATAGCAGACAGAAATCTCCCTACTGAAGAATCTGGATACTACAGCTGAACAGGATTTTTCCAACAGCTAATTAAAGCTGCTCTCCTGCAGGCCACAGCTGCACTGAGCGGTGGCATGAGGTCACATTGAGGGTTCCCTTAGCCCAACACCCCACTCAGATGGTGGATGAAAGCAGAAGCCAAGGACAGGGTGAGACCAGGGCAAACATCAAAGGTACTGTGCTGCCTCCAGGCTCTGAGCATTTGTAGCTCAAGAGATTTTCAGAGTTGATGTAATTTCTCTGTTCAGTAATCTAGAATATATCTCTATTCGAGTCCTTGTGCTGTCTTCTGTGTGCGTAAGCTTCAAGTATTCACAGTGGCCTCTGGCAAGAAACTCCACAAGTCTGTTACATGCTGGCGGAATAACCACATTATTTTGTTTGTTTTGCAGTGCATTTCATACCCACAAGTTTTCATACTGGAAGAGTCAGACTGTAATTAATCTGTCTCCCCCTTCTCCATCTGAGAACAGGTGTTCTGTTAAGTACACTCATAGCAGAATATTAAGCACTTGATGATGTCCCCTGTGAATTAAAAAAACCTTAGCCCAAATTTACGCACTATCTCACCTGAAAATGCTTTGCTGAGATTGAGGGCTCCAACAGCATTGCTGTTGAGCTGAGCTAAACTAATTTTTTTCTGTTTTAAAGCAGAACTCTGTACTCCAAATCTTTTTTCAGGGGTAGAGATTTAAAATGTCCTTTCTACATTTCTGCTTTCCTTTAGACAAATTTTTCCCCTCTCCCTGTTTGTTATCTGCTGCCTAAAAAATCCCTCTGGTTTATTAAGTTATTAAATGAAGTGTGCATGCAATTCCCACATAATTTTCTTTCTCTTAACTCCTCCTTACCTCTGATTTCCATTTGTTCACTGGCCATGGTCAGAGACCACCAACAAAAAGAAGGAAACAAGCAGCTACACTCATCTGGCCATATCTCAGAGCATGACAATGTAAAAATCCTGCAGGCACCAAATGCTCTTTCTAGGTACTTAAACAACCAAGCGAAAACAATCATCACATTAGCATTGCTTGTGTGGCTCTGCTGGTGCTTGTGCTAATGTAATTCCAGTGATTTATTTTATTTGTAAAAATTCTGATGCATATATGCACAGATAATAGACCTAGAAGTAATGGAGGATAACTTAAAGGAATAAGGGTCCTCATGTTTCTGAGTAACACCTCATAAAGTCCTTGCCCCCATCCGTTTCCCCAAAGCTTTATTTCTGAGTGTGTGCAGTTGTAATAGCCCAGCCACAGAGCAGACAGCAAGAAGTTTCTTAATAAATTTTTTTAATTACCAGCTCAAAACTTCAACAAACCACCTAAGTATTAGGGCTTTTGGGGACCAGACGAAGCTATATTGTTTGGTCTCCCAGCCCCTATATTCCACCTGTATGCTGACTGAGGAGTCACCTGGAGGTACTGAATGGAAAATTAGAGGTCAGAGGCAAATCTGGTGCCTGTCCCTCGCTTGAGAGAACTCTGATAAACACCTTAACCCGCCTGGGATATGGGGCATAGCATCATCTCTGAAGGAAACAGCTCTTATTTGGAATGAAGTTGCTGACTCAGGCTTGTTTTTCAGGGTAGTGGGTCAGGGCTGATATCTGTAGGGCTCATTGCAATTATTCAAGGCTTAAAATACTGGCCTAGAAAATGGAACTGTAGGCTTAAGCCACTTTTCCACCCAAAATGTTTCACAACTGTGTCTCCCAGGATGTGGCCCTAGGTGCCGAGTTGTATAGCACGTGAAGGAAATTTATGTTACAGAGCCTTAACAAGACAAAAACATCCTGGAGAGCAGGAAGGACACTACCCAGCTCCTTGTCAATCATGAGCATCCTGGTGTCCAGACCCCTCCAACAACATCTCTGTTGTGCTTTCCCTCTCTGGCCCAATGAAACTTGAATTCTGTTCTGCACACTGGCACAGCTCTGGCATGATGCTGAGGGGCAATCGGGTGACTTGATCCCACCATGCTGGAGCCTGGCCTAGAATTTATTGGTAAAGGAACTTACAGGTTTTATGCTCATTTCCAAAGCAAGCATTTTCAGAATAAAGTTATTATGCCAAAAATATCACAATAATCTCAGGTGTTTCAGAGGAAATGAGAGAAGTTGGTAGCATATGTTCACATCAGCAGCAAGATCCCCACAGCCAGTGAGTGATATTTGTGATGTTTCTGAAACCTAACTCACTAAGGAATCTGGAATGTCATAAATCGCAGCCCTGGTAGCTGATGCATACAAGGTGTGGAAGTGCTCTATGCTGACACTACTGCTGCCCCAGAGCCTAATGGGGTTTTTGGATCTCAGCTTCTTCTGAGACTGTCATCTATTGTAAGTGCCAAAAAAAAAAAGTGTGTAGGTGCAATCTTGGTCTTATTCAATAACTTCCAACATTTTCTAGTGAAAAAAAGAAAAAAAGAGGAAAGGTTCCATGCCGCCTCACCAAATGAGAAGCATTTACTTTCTTCCCATTCTTAGCCCGTATAATATACCCATATACTGCCAGTAAAAGTTGTATTTAGAACAGAGAAATACTATAGGCTTATAATGTAAAGAATTTGATTTTCCTGTTGTCTTTTTCTTCTTTTTCCCAAATGACCAAACCATTTAATAATAATTTAAAGGGAAAAACTACCTCTGAAGTTGGAGAGCAGATGTAGAAAACATTTTCTAATAAGGGTAGCTATGTGGGGGAAAAAGAAAGGGAAGGAGAAAGGACATGTGCCTTTGCAGCCATTCCAACAGTCTTCACCTGCCACTCTCAAACAGCTTGTGCCACGGTGGGGGAACTCTGAACTAGGCTGAAGTCCCTCAGGAAATATATTCGTGAAAAACGGGACGTACAAAATCGTGACCTGAAAGTGGGTGTCAAGGTGAGGGATGACTTTTTGGCTGCTGTGGGAGCTCACTGCAGCCTGGGAGAGCTCTGCTGTGCAGAGAGGTCGTGCCCTCCTGCGGGGAAGTGCCCCTGTGCCAGAGGATGAGGTCTGAGCCTCACAGCAGAGACCCGCGCCTCTGCCTCAGAGCGATGCACCATTTTTAGGTACCTGGGGCCCAGGCTGCTGAGCGCCCTTCGCAGTGGTGGTGTGGACTCCTGGCCTGGGGCACCTCTTTCCCTCGGAGAAGGGAAAGGAGAAAAGCAGAGCAAAGCCACAGTAGGGAGCCCCCGGCTCAGCGCAGCATGGCTTGCGGGGATTAGCCTTAGGCAGAGTTTGTAGAAATGTCGGCTCTTGCAGCTGGGCACAAAAACAGAGAGACTCATGCTTTAAAAAACCCCCACAATAGCCTCTTTATATGAGCAAGGTTTTGAGAGTTGTCACAAAATATATTTGGGACAATGTGCTGAAATCCTGCTGAGCCTCCTGGCAGCACGTTTTGGAGGGCAGCGGAGAGCCCAGGCCTCCTGCCTGCCTGCCATGCTGACACACCCAGGCAGGCAGAGCAAAACAAACCGCTATTTTATACTATAAAAACAGGATAGCTGGAGAAACCAGGATGGAAAGGAAATGAGAGACCTGGAAAGTGAGGCAAAATACATCAGGAGAAGAAACGAGGAGAGAACACCTGTCTGTATATGCATGTGCGTGTGTGTGTGTGTGTGTGTGTGTGTGTGTGTGTGTGTGTGTATGTGTGGTTTTTGACAACGCTGTCAAAATATTCTCACCATCCCCAAGAAAATGGGAAGGAAAACTGCTCTAGATTTACAGATCCTGATGTTTATAGGATCACAATAAAAGAGTTTGTTGCCCACATACTCATCAAAATCTCCATACATGGGCACAAACAGAGATTGCTGTTTCTTGGGGTTTTATTTTGTTGTCTGTCTTGCTGACTGAAAGACATTCATGAATATGTATGGAAATAGAGAAATCCACAGAAGATGCTTTAATAGTACTTTCTGCAGTGATTACTTTGCCTTCGCCATGGGCCTGTCCTTCTATCCTGTATCATAATGCTTTAGCACTTGGTAAGGAGCAGGCATTTATCCTCCATGTAGCCATATTGTAACTGGAAAATTTTCTTAAACTCTATTTTCTTCTACTTCCCTACAAGATACTCCAAGGGAAAAATGCATTCTCTTGTCCTGGGAGATGGAGGAAGGACAAACCTCCCTTACAGTTTACCTCATATATCGCATAACTTCTGTGATTAACCCTCTAATGGGGACGTCTTGACAAGAGACCTCAGGGAGCTCCGATAACACTTTGCAGGGAAAACGCTTCACTGTGGAAGATGTAAGCTCCTGAGAGACCCACCCAGAAGTGCCTTTGTCTTGATCTCACTTGACAGTGCAGTGGACTGTGCCAGTGCTGTGTGTCCTCAGGGCACCTCGTGGGGTGAGAGCAGGCTTCCTCTGTCCTTGCTCATCCTCTCTCCCGGGAGATTTCAGGTCACTGACCTCAGCGATGCAGGATTTATTTCCATTGTTTCTTTTACTCCTCTGTAACAGGGTAAAAATATGTACCTGTAGAAACACAATGGTTTTTTTAATGATTTTGGACAAGTTCAATTTTTTTCAGCCGTCTACAGAGCAGACAGTGAAATGAGCTCCTCTTGCTGCAGGGTCTGGAGGCATGACTGTAAAGCAGGGGGAAATTTTGAGAATGCAAATGCTGAGGGTGTCTGAGGTGGTTACGGAAAAATCCAAGCAAGCCCCTCATACTCTGAAATATTCTGTTTCAATCAATATTTTCCATGCTTGAATTGGTCATTCCTTGGCATACTGCCCTTTATCTGTATCATTTCATAGTCAATTCATAGAAAAATGTCAAGCTGGCTGACTGGAAATCTTTGCTGTAATATATACACAAAGGGCAGATCAGTAAAGCTGACAGGGGAGCAGATACACAGATCATTGCTTCTGCCTGGGCTAGAACTGCTGAGGTGAAGTGTTACTTCCACTGGGATGGGGGAATTCATACCCTGCCACAGGTGACTGCTTTGCTCAGGATCACAGAGATTAACACATGAAAACATACTGATATCCTGCTTTCTGGTTAAGGTTAAGTTTCATTGATCTCACGGGACTTGGCACTGCTTCAGATGTGCAACATCTGGCCTGTAAGAAATAGGGACACATGCGTGTGAAATAGGTACAGTGTAAAAAACAAGAAGTAAAGCATACAGCTAAAAACAGTGCTTTGCCAAAAGTGTTATGGTTTTAAGTGTTGATCTGCACATCAGCACCTTCTTTCATTACTGACTAATGTGCAGAACTGGGAGTACCAGAATAGTGTTCATGTTCTTTTCTGAAAGTGTCTTCCAAATTAACCTGATTTCATTTCTTTCTTCCTTCCCTCTTTCCCTTCTCAAGTGTTCCCTTGCTACGCATTAATCAAATTTTTAAGTCACTGCAGTTTCTACTGGTCTTTGAGGAAAAAAAAATGCAGCACCAACGTATGAGTTTGAACATCCTGTTTAGTAGGGCTTCATTTTTTAGTGATGTGAATGACAGTTTTAAAGTTTTTCTTGTGAGGCTGTTGAAGTTTTTTTTTCTACCTTCATGAGAATATTCCTCTTCTCATGTTTTTAAAATGGAATTTTCATTTTCATTTCTATTGCTTGAGGAAAATGAAATGGAGCACCAGGGAAGGTGACTTTCCTCATTCAGATTAGATTGGTCTGGTTTCTCATTAAAAAAAAAAAAAAAAAAAAAAAAAAAAAAAAAAAAAAAAAGATAAAAAAGGATAAAAAAGACAAAGCACTTGACAATGCAGCCATATCAATCTTAGCTGATCTTAACTTTTGGGGGAATGAGGGTTTCTGAGTTAGTCTTTCATCAGGCTGTCAGGACATTATTTTCTCTTATAAACTATAGGTCCTGCTTGCATTTTTGTGGCATCTTCAATCCCAACGGAATGACAACACTTCACCTTCTATCCATCTGCTCTGTCTTCACCCTCTGTTGAGGTACAGCTGCCACAGTCTCTGGAGCACAAATTGGATATGTGTTTAATTGTGTAGAACAATTCTGTCTCATAGGGAAGGACAGAAGCAAAGTAGAATCCAGCAGAAACAGCAGGGGACCTTCACATGAAAGTGTAGCTAAAAATGAATATTCAAAAAAAAATTTTTCTGAAAATAAATTTCACTGCATCTCATCCCTTACCTGGTTCAAACCTATTTGTATTACAGGTGTCATGTGGAAGGTATCAGATCTGCCTGTCATACCCTATAGTGAGTATTTTGATCAAAACCCATGAATTTCTAGTTTCTTCTGAATTTGTACAGGTAGTACATGCTTTCTGAGTCTCAGAGGTGCTCAGAGTCCTTCCAAAAAATAGTGGCTCTTGATGGAGCCCCGTTCACCTACTCATCCTGCTGAAACACTGGCTCCCTAGACAGCCCAAGTCAGGAATGTCAAATGAATTCCTGCTCCAGAAAAGTGTGATCATAACAGCAGTACTCTGATAATGCACAATGAACAAAATGTCAGAAAATTGGTCAGGATCATAACAGCCTGTTCTAGCTAATAAGGCAACACCTGAGATAAGCACAGGCATTCAGGGTTTACAGCTGCTACAAACGGTGGCACTTCTAATGGCCGAATAGCAGCAGTGCTCTGGGACTTTTAATTCGGCAGCTGGATGGTCAGAGATACAATTTTGTGTGGCTTCCACATTGTTGCCTGCAAGAAAACAGGACAGCCAGCACAGCAGCCCAGAGCACCTCTTCCATGTCCCTACTTTTGTTGAGACGAGGCTATTTTTGTGGTGAAGGGAAGAAAGCAGAGCAGCAGCATGCTGGCAAGCATGGGCAGGGGTCCTTGGTGAACAACCCCAGAGGAAATGGTTTGTTACATGCAGAGTTTTTAGCCCTGCTTAGCTGAAAGGGAAGAATATTTAGCTAGTAAAAAAGAGTTTGAAGGACAGAAATTTGTTGAAGTCAGTGAAATGCTGTTTTAGGCAGATGAAAGTAGTGAGGTCATTCTTGTAGCTTTTTGAGAGGCCTAATTTCACCAAGGTTATTCTGATTTAATGACATGCTGCATCTCCATGCTGAGGCCATATGTGTGGCAGTGCGTGCTCTAGAGTTATCTTTAGCAGAGGCCATTTTCCTAATTGTACCTGAACATCATTTATAGGTGAGTCAGTCTGCCAAGCAGATTTGGTATTCATGGTAGCAATCCCCCTCCCTACCTTCCAGTCACCTCAAAGGACTCATTTGGGCATGTCTATCACATACAATTATGCAGGAACCCTGTTAATTAATTAATTTTAACTCCTAATGGTTATGCAATTAATTGCATTTGGAAGAATATAAAAAACGAGTAAATAACCTCAAAGTGTTGAGTCCTATTTGGCAAAATGATACAGCTCATCCTGCCCAATTACACTGATAAGATTTTAAACTAATTGAGCTCACACTGTGCCCCTCCATTACCTGACATTCAGCAGCACACAGAGAAGATTAAAGGGATTCAGGGGATGGTGTGTTTATAAAACCAGGAACAGTCACTCCTGATTCTCATTTAAGCATAAATACACTTTAATTCACAACTGAACAATTCTTTATATGGAGGTTGCCATAGAAATGAACATGTTGAGAAGTTTGGGGCTTTTGCTGGCATTTCAGGTTAAAAATAGTGACCTGGGATACTCAGGACCTCATTACACAATGGCAGGTGCATATCCTGCAATCAGAGGCTTACCACAGCGCCGTAGGAGCAGAGGGCTTGCCATATTCTATTAAAACATTTGTTCATCTAACTTGACATTTTGCCTTCTGCGCTGATAATCTTGAGGAAGGTGGAAGGCTCCCATAATGCCTATTACCTATCCAATTATGCTGTGTGGTGTACAGGGAGGAAACATTCTTCCAGAGCCCTGCAGGCAATTAACATACACCCAGAAGCGTGATATTCAATTACCCTTATTATTTCAGCATGCCAAGCAGCAAGAGGTGGTTAATGATTGCACCAAATTATGTAGCCTTTTAGGAAAATATACTCAAAGTTACCGGAACCTTACATAGCATATCAGCAAAACCCATATGAGGCCCACTAACAGCAGTAAAACTGACGGAAGGACAGTGACAGATTATTCACTTACATGGCAAAATTTGTCTTTTTAAGCCTCTTATTCATACTCATAGAATTATTCCTGGGGGACATTTTACAGGATGAAAATTTTCATCCAGAAGCAAATCTATTACTCTCCCCAGCTGAAGCTCTAGGCTTTTTGTTTGCTATACAGAACTGGCTCTTTTTCAGAGAAAGTTTTGGGCTGCTGAGTTCTCAGCTTCTGTTGCAGCACTTTGGAATCAGAAGTTGAATGTGTCCATATCCATAGTACCCTGATATCTTCTGCTACTCCTAGCAAAACAAGTAAAAGACTGAAAACTGATTTATCTTTCAACCACTAATTTAAAAAAACTTTGCAGTAGAGTGTGCACTTGAATGGGTATTTCCATTGTCATGGAAAAATGGGGTCAAAGATGCCTAGGTCTATGTAAATTGTACAGGAAGACAGTATAAACACATTCCCATACCATATCACACCATGCAAAAGGGAAGTAGTAAATAATAACTGCTGTGAGAAATTATACATTTGGTCCCTATTTATACTGGAAAGGTCTGGGCTGGTAACTTCATGTCCTTCAGAGAGAGTAAGGGAGATGATGATGAAATGCATCTACATTTTTTATAGTACCAAACAAGTGCTGAAGTTTGTCAAACTGGTGTAACAAGTGGGCTGCAGGTGAAATTTCACAAGACCTTCAGTCTCTGAAGGACATATACTCTGATTAAGATGTATTGAACCATTACTTATTCAGTAAGAGGCAGTTAAGTTCTTCCTGCTAAAAATTCAATCAAAAAGATTTGTCTTTAAAGCTTAGAGAAATTACCTTCCTTTTAAGTGAAAAACCATCTGCTAAAATCAAAGGTGGGGGAATGGGTGCCTCTTATGACTTCATCATATGACTTCAACATCATCCAAGTTTGTAGGGTGTCAGGATGCCAGCTAAAATGTAATCTCATACCTTTCACCAGTACTGGTTGATCAAATGTATATTCTGTAAATACATATCTACCAACTGATATCCATGGCATGGCCTCAGTAAATACCAGCACTGATTCTGACCTGCTTCACACTTAACTAATAAATAATTTAATTCCAAAGCCTTTATAGAAAAAGACTATTTGACTAAATGAACTTTTAAAAGGGACTAGTTAGGAAATGTGAATTTTAGTCTCTGAAATGGCTGATGGTGTTTTGGGCACAGTCTTGGTATTCACAAAGAGGACATCAGGATTTATATTACTCAGTGACAGACCTATTGCTCATGGCAGATAAAAGCCATCTTCCTCTTCATGGGTCAGAGTGAGCACATGGAAACAAAATGTTGCTTTGTCAGGCTTACTTGATTATTGCAAAATTCATTTCCCTAATATCTTTGTTTCCTGTAGCAGATGATAGGAAAAAGTGAGACTAATCAGTTAAAATGTTTTCTTTTCCACATGAGGATTAAAATTTCATGGTGTGCTTTCAATTCAAAAATTCTTGAATACCTACAACTGTAGCTTATTGAATAAAATGAGTGTAAACTAGAAAAATGTATGGGTTTACTTCTTTCATTAATCAGAAGAATAAATTGCATTAAGATGTTGATGTTTTCCTAGAACAGAAAACAAATGATTCCGTGAATGACAAATAGGAAATAACACCAAACTGCTGCACGTTTTGTAGCAGCTGCCGCCAAGAGCTGCAAACATGAGAGGTAAATGAATAATCACCAACAGAGCAGAACAGCCATTAGACATAATGATAGAAAACCTCCTTTCATACTCACAGACACTGAGTTTTCTGTGCAATTAAAAGTTGGCAGAAGGAAACAATTGGCTTTAAAACAAGACAAAGAACTATGGGAAGAACCTGGCTTTTTTCTTCAAGTGAGTGGACTGTGAATGAATTCAGTTGCTCTGCTTGGAAAAGGGAGCAAACGAGAGCATATGCTTTTGCACCTTTCAAAAAAATTCAGTGTAAGGGAAAAACCAAACTATTTAATAAATCAAACAAGAACTACCCAAAACATTAATCTCCTGCATTTCTTTTGAAGCAGAGCTAGGAACACCTCTCAAGAACATCTTTAGATTTGTGTCCGTCTTGAAAGGGGTGCAGAGAAATGGGGGCCAGGGGTTGTATCACTAGCTGATGAACAGCGTGAGCAGGATAAAGGGGGATCATTGTGTCTTCTTCCGTGGTATCTATTTTTTTCTCATGGAGTGCTATTGATTTCTTAAGTATCACTCACACAAGTGAGATGAGAGTAATTTCATGTCCTGTGTGGCTCAAAATCCTTTAAGCAATATTTGACTTAATACTTTATTGAGACCTACTTTTATTTCACTAAGAAAATTGCCAAAGAAGATGGAGGATGGTTTTTGCGTGGCACCCAGTAGGAGATACTGACTGAAGAAGGGACAATGTAGAAAGAGAGGAAGTGTGCTGGAAACAGACAACAATTGATCTTCTCAGTGTCACAGAGTAAAACCAAGATAATGTGACTTTACATGGTGATTTCCTTGTGAATGCTTTTCTTTCTATGTGGGTTTGTGAGTTTGGGATACAAAACTTGGAATTTGTCTGGTTTAATTTATGTTCTTGTTCTAAATTTCTGGTAAATTCTAATTTCCTCATCCTAATTCCTTCCAACACCAAGTAGATAGTTGTATTTTTAAATTACTCCAGCCCATATATCTCACCACTGAGTAAGAGGATTCAGGGCTGCAGTTTTCTGTGCTCTTGATTGTTTTATTTTTATTATTAGGAAAGAAGATAGACTTTTAATTGAAGTCCTTTCCACAGAAATGAGAATACCTGGAATTTTAGAATAGAAGAAAATAAATTAAATAGCATCTTTCAGAAACATTTTCTGATTTTGTCCATTCCAAGTGAAAGGATGGTACTATCGGTCTTCTAACCTTTAATGAAAACTTTCAGGCATTTTGAAATTTCAGAGTAAAAATTTATCAGCATAAATCTCCTGAAATGTACCATGGAAAATGTAATTTTATTACAATTCTTTTCCACTGCTTTTTTGATGTATTTTAATAGAAAGGTGAAAAACAATTTATTGCCTTAGCAAAAATTACTTTTCTGAGTTGGTTGGTTTGGCTACTAGTGTTTACTGAAGGAAGTTCTAACACGAGTGCTTGGCTATTAGCACATAAAGGTATTGCTGTATGAGAAAGCATTTCAACACTTGAGCATTTCATTGAACTGAAACCACAATTTAAAATGGTATTGCAAGTTGACATAGGTAAGTGCATAATGCTGGAGCAGATAGGAACACTTAGAAATAAGGAAACTTCTCAGGAGTGGGAAAAGATTAGATTGTATTCTTTGCATCAGAAAACAAGGAAAGAGAAAAAAGGAAAATAGAACAAAAAATAAAATCCTTGCCTCAAGAGCGGATCAACTTGAACAATGCAAGATCAGACCCAAACATTCTCATGGATTTGGTCATTCTGTCACAGGGACATCAACCACCTTCCACCCTCCTCTGTTGCCAGAGACCTTTATAAATCCTGGTGGAAGTTATATAGATAAATTTAAAAAGTAAAACTTCTTTGGAAAAAGTTCTCTCTTTTGTTTTGTATTCAGTGAAATTTTTCAAAAGATAGGCTGTTAATTCATCACATCTTCTCCATAAGTCTGCAGCAAGGTCTTTCCCAGTGAAAATTTGGATTAATCAGGTATCATGAATTACTGGCCTGTCTTTTTTAAGTTTGAAACAGGAAAAAGAAACACAGACACATACACACACAAAAAAACCCAAACAAAAAACCCCCAAAGCAAAACAAACAAACAAAAACCAAACAAAAAAACAAACAAAAAAACAAACAAAAAACAACAACAACAAAAAAAAACCAAAAACCATAAAGACAGAAAAAAACCCTTAAATTCAATAGAAATGAAATCAAGAGAGTGGATGATGATGAACCTGAGATTTTAAAAACTACCTGAATGTTAATAGTTTGGGCGTCCTTGCAGTCAGATTGCTTTGGGGGTGCACTGAAGGATGATGCCAGTTCCCCTTAGAAGGAGAACTAATTTCCCAAGCTCCCTGGCTTTCAGTACTTGTCCTACAAATGACCCTTACCAGTGCAATGACAGAGAAGGACATGGTCCTTCATCACTGCCAGCTCACCAGAGTGACAGTTCTGCCAGTTACCCATGTATTAAGACAGTGCTTTGGGTGCTTCAAACACAATTTGAAATTCAAATATTTTCACTCACTATTTCTGTGCTAATTCAGGACCCCAAGTAAATACCTGGAGATCAGTTTCAATGTTGAATTCTCCACAGATTGCCTAAGCCAGGCAGAAACATTTTTCTTCAGCTTTGCCAGCAAATGGCTTTTATCAATAAGTTTATGGGAAACATTTGCAGGTTGAGCTTGATTTTCTGCAGCTTTTTTTCATTTTCATTCAGCAAAGCATTTAAAACTCTAGCAAATTTTTATAGTATTTGCATGCCCAGCTATAGAGAGTTAGGCAGTGTAAACAACCAACCAACCTGCTGGCCAGACTCCTCCTGTGAAATGTGACTGTTCTTCTACTCTCACAGTGTATTTAACAGCGTGCAAGCTCTACACAAAATAAACGTTTTGTAGGCTCTGAGCTTGGTTCTAATATTGGGGAAAAAAGTAGAGTAATTTCCCTTCTACATAGAACATTTTCCTTGTTAGATATAAGTATGTGTATATATTCAAGCCCATATTTCCTATATATTGACATCTAATTTTGTACTTGTTGATAGTGGATGATATAATTCCTTATTCTATGCAGTAATTCCCTTAGTAAAAATGCCTTGCACCTCCTTTAAGTTTTTCTCTATTCATTTGTTCAATATAGCACAATAGCTTGTCCTGCATCGGTAGGTTATTAAACTACACTCACTAGAACCATAGGTGCCAGGGCACAGCGCTCCTGGAGATAAGCTGTTCCTCTGCTCTCCTAAATCAGGGAAATCTGAGAAGACAAAAATCAAGGAGAAGCCTCCTACCGTTATTTGCCATTTTGTCAATGATATCTGGCATTTAAAAAACAAACAAACAAACAAACAAACAAACAAAATACAACACAAAGCCCCAATCCAGCAATGTCTTTAAACATATCTTAGAACAGATCCTTCCTGATTGCTGATGTAGATACTTTTCCCCAGGGGATCCCAAGAGAGAACAAACTTTGCACGAATAGTTTTTAAAGATTTAGATGTCTTCAAATTTCCATCTTGTGCAAGGCCACTTCTAGAATTAAGAGTGATTTGCCTGTGTGAGGGCTACCTCTGGGTGTCCCAGGAAAGAAAGCAAAAATGCTGGGACAAGAAACAAGGCTTGTATCCTTTAAAAATGAAAGCTACAGGCTTCTCTTTTTCATATGTGTTCTCACTTTCATGTGTGCTTATTCTTTTTCTTTTCTAAATCTCAGCCTCAGGCTCTCAGAGCTGTAGCAGCCCCTTAGCTCATCTGTGCTATCTCGTGCTCTCTCTTTGTCACACTTTTGCACCATCTAGAAATCGATCAGTAGAAGAGTAGTTTGCTACTTGAAGTTAAAATTGTTACTCGTATCAATGGTTCAGAGACATTTGCTAATGAGACGTTGGTGCAACAGATTAAAAAAATTGTGAAACTCCCAACAGGCTGTACTCTGGCTTTGTGGGTTAAAACCAATTTTCTCTGTATCATCGTATTTGTTGTAATCTCTTCAGGAAATTTTAACTCCAACCTGCAATCTCTCTTGGGCTGGGGTTCATTTCTCTGACCAGTTCACTTTTAAACCAGCCCAGTTCCCAAGCTCTGAGCAGTTCTAGGCTGATACTTTAGGATGTTTTCTGACAGCCATGGTATGAGGGTTCCTTTGAATATCAGTTTCCCTGAGACAGATGCAACATTCTCCTGAACCCCTGTCTCTGACTCCATTTTCCAAAGGAAAGGTCTTAGAGTTTTTCTTGTTGTTTCCTTCACCCCACATAACTGTTGGGCTAAAGGCAGAAATATTGTTTTCCTCATGGACTTCTTGGGTTGCTCATCTTATTATTTGAATGCATCATTCATTTAATGCCATGACAACCAAGTAAAATGGACTGCTGTTGTCACGCTTGATTTATAGCTGGGATACTGAAGCAAAGGCAGTTGAAGTGACCAGAATAGCTGGTGATCATTAAAACCTGAGTGATGAGAGGCCTAGGGAGACACCTGAAGGCTAGTTTTCAAGGATCTTTAGCTTTCCCATGCTTTCTACCCCTCCTGCTGCTGTGCCACCCAGCAGCATCACCTTCTCCTGCCATCTTTCAATTCTTACTTTGCTCTCTGTCTGCTGCTAAAATCTTTGTCCTAAATTTAGTCTGGTCATGAAAGTGCACATTGATAACCTCATGTAAATGAAAGCATTCCTTAGCCCAGCTAGTCCCACTGACTTCAGTAAGAGTAATAGCATTGGGCTTTGTATATTAATAAACAGGGGAAAAAATAAATGGAGGAGTTGGAAATATATTTTGTATTTTATCTTGGCTGTGAAACAAATATGCATTTTCTGGTAGTCAATTCATATTATATGGACTACTAAAACAAGTGTATCAGATGACAAGACCGGCACACAGGCTCATATTTGTGGGGAATAAATCAGGCAGGGGATGAAGAACTGTGTGTTGCTGTTTCAAGGGAACAATGATCATGCAGCCTCAGAGCTCACCGTTGGATTAAATCCACAAGTTCTGGGAAAAGAAACCTTTCTTGGTCCCAAAATTCATCTTTTTTACTCATTATTTATTTGCAGTTTGTGTATGCTGAGCTTGGCAGACAAAAAGGGAATAATGAAGAGCACTGAGTTTGCAAAGAGGAGCCTTCCCCAGCTGGGCTACTGTATGGTGGTTGTTGCTACTGTGTGGATGTGACACCTCAAGGGCAGCAAAACTTTGGTGTCTGACTTGACCAGCTATATCCCAAATGAAGGCCTGGATGCAAACTCTGCAACAGAGGCTTGGAAGAGCTGCAAGGGGAAAGTCCATGCCTTATTTGCCCTTTCACTGCTGGAGCTGGGATAGTGCACTAAGTGAACTCTGCATTTTATACTGTGGTTAGAGGGAGAGTTAATGCCTACTTTTTAGTCCATTCTAAACTCAAAATCCACTTCAATCTTTTGGTAATTACATTAAAATATTAAAGCAAAATTTTCCATATAGCTTAGTTAATAGCCAAAGTTTTTTTAATAACTTACCAAACCTATTTGATTCTTATGTTAGAGACTCTACTCTACTCTGACAAGAAGTGTGAAAAGACCCTGACAAGGTAGGTGCAGAACTGTATGCCACAATGTCCTCAGTCATCAAAAGGGATTTTGTTTCTCCTCAGTCTTGCATTATTGAGTTAAAATTTAATAGGAAATATCTGTCCCATGGACACATATTTTTCATGAACAGCTTTGGTTAATGACAACGGTGATAAAGGCAAACTTCTATATTGAATATCCATCTATTCTGATGTTCTCCGGCACAGAAAAGTAAAACCTCTCCTTCTAAACTGTTCAGTAACAGTCACTTGGATATCTCAGCACCAGGTGAAAATGCTTAATGATGTTGCTTTCCCATCAGGCAACCCTATTAAAAATGTGGCTTGGTAGCATTTTGAGAATTCTTATCAGGCATCCTAATATTTTCTTTCCACACTTGCAACTCCAAAAAAACCTACTATTTTCATTTTTAGTGCCTATGTAAAGAGTACTAGGATTACATACCGCACATACATACAACCTGGGAATTTACACTCCATTCAAACACAGTGATTCTCCTTTAAAAAAAAAAATGTAGGTAGGTAAACAGCTTACCATTCAATTCAGAAAAGAGAATCTACTGCTTTCAAGAAAGTGATTGGCAAGAGGAAATGAGAAGAGGGGCATGAGAAGGAGAAGAAAAGCTATTTTATCAAGGTCTGAAGGCAACATAAAGCAGAGCTGCTGTAGAGCTTTATAGTGTTTAGTAGTTTGTTACGAAACTCTTCAGGGCCTAAGTCTGCATCCCTGACTATTTCCAGGTTACTCATCTCCCTTAAATTCCTTGAAATGTATTTGACTTGCACATGGAAACCTTGGTGTTGTCTCTGAGTTCAGCATCTTCCTTTTGTATGCCAAGCAAGGTCTTGCATTTCCCTTTGCAGACCAAAATTATCTATCCATCCAAAGTCAACACCAGCCTCTGGCATGCAGTACTGCATCATTAACAGTGTTATTAAACTGTCCACAGAGCTGGCAGCAAGATAGTCATATCTCTTGACACTATTTAAACCTATAGAAATATTTTTCGCTCCAGGAATTAACTGTTTGGCTATACTTTCAAGAAGGGGGAATTCTAGGCCAGATTTTTCGTGGAAACTGCTTTAGGGAAGACGTGGATGAACTTTGGCATCTTTGTAACCTCAGATGCTTTCAAATAAGCTTTGATCTTGGCACTCCATCATGAAATTCATTTTCCTGGGAAACTTCACAGAAATGCAGAATTAGATTGCTATCTGCTTTTCTAAGGTCACATGGATGACTATCATCAAACTTTCAAACATATCATCTTTACAACTCTAATTAAGAAAAAACACCTAGGTTAATTGTTTACTTCCAGATCTATTAACTGCTGCATCTATTTATATGTGGAAGGTGATGATAGCAACGGGAAGGTCTAGAAGTAAAAGAAAAATGATAAAGGAAATTCATAACAAAAATATTTGTATTCTTCTCATTCCTAAAGGAAAAAAGCTTGGATTGCAAATGTAGGTTCTAGATAAACTTCCATAATTATATATCATTTTAATGTGCTATTCTCATAATTCTAAAACTCCCAGATATTAATACAAAGTCACCTCAACCTCTGTTAAAAATAATGACAAAGGTGTAATAAATATTTTACACAGTATAGCTAAGTATGTTTTTTATACAGTGCATCATTTATTTAAAAGTCCTGTTCCACCACAGGAACACTTCATGCCTTGAATTGCACAAGCTTAGTGTGGCATAAATGACAACAACACTGAATATCACTAAGGCTGCTGAAAAAGCCCATGCATGAACCGTGCATACATACCAAGTAGGAGTCACATTTTAGTGGTAAAACAAGATGATCAGGAAGAAAAAAGCTTGCATTTTCAAGCTTAGAGGCAGCCATGAGGATTACTATGACTTCGTTTAAATGAAACATAAGTCTATGTCTTTTTCCTTTTAATCATACACTTTTTAGTTCAGTCATTTAGTGACTTGCTCAATCTGTTCTCAGTTATTAAAGCACCTCTGTCTGAATATGTTTTAACATCCCAAGGGCTTGCCTTAAATACATACTTAATACTTAATAAAATTTGATCAGAATATCTGGAATCCTTAATTTCTATACTTAACGTGTGCAAAGCATCACTTAAGTAAAAGGAAGCAAAAGGCTGAAGGATAATAATTAGTCCATTTGCTGCTGTTCTGCTCTGGTTTGCACTGGTACTGTCAGCATTATGCTTGCTTGCTCTGGAATTCACCATAAAGCCATTTCAAAAAGCTTGGAAAGAGCATGTTTTTGCTGTAAACATGAGGACAGGAAGCTGCTGACTGCAAAAGAGTTTCTTTAAAACAGGGATGCAGAGACTAGTATTTCTATGTATGTGCTCTAAACAAACAGCACTTGCTCATGCACAGGTGTTGACAAATTGTAGTCCTGCAGAAGGAAAACAATGATGGTGTGCCTGTGTTTTGGTGCTTTCCATGATGATTCTATCCAAGATGTAAAGCAGCACCTTCTACTGATTCACCCACCTTGTCTACCAGTTAATCCACAGACATTTGCAAAATCACAGCTGATGTGCAAACAGAGACATCTTTTAGTTTAAGGATAGTGCACACCAAAACCAGCAGTGGGGAGACCAATCTGTTTGAATGTACCCCAGGTCAGCAGGTGGGCATATCTTTGGACCAGTTTAAAAATGTCACTTAGAAAGCCATTGGCAGGGCAGGACAGAGCACACGAATAATTTAGTGAGCTTTCATCCCTTGAAGAGCTGTCCCTTCTGTTTAAATAAAAGGTGGCTTTTCTGGACACGGTTGAGAGAAATTTGTACTTTTTCTACTTTTCTGCTAAATAACACTTCATGTCATTGCCTTAAATGCTGTAGTTTTCCAACAACAGAACAAGCACTTTGGGAAAATGGGCCCATTGTTTCTTTGTTCATGGAAGAATCTGAAAAATGCCCAGATCTGCTCTGCTAAGTGGAGTAAGGAGAGTGGATCTGGTGAAGAGCTTTAAAAATTCAAATCCTGTTTGGCACTAGCATAGCATAGCCTCCGAGGTTGACTCTGGCTCCATGACAATCACCTCAGACTCTTTTCTGCAAGTGTTCCTGTGAGTTTTACCCCACCCAGTGATTTTTTCTGAGTTTCTCCCCTCCACCGTTTTATCCCCTTAGCTAAATTTCTTCCAAATCAGAATCCTCACTTGCCACAGTCTTTACTGCATGACTCTGCCAAAATTCATAATGCCACACCTGTGGTCAGGGCATTTGAAATCCTTTCCAGAGGAGATCTAATCCCAGCAGCCAGCCCTGCTCTGACTCTTGCTGTCTCCTTCCCCAAGCCTTCACTGCCACCCCAGCTCCCAGAGCAGCCAGGGTGATCAACACAGGCCCTCTTTTGCAGCTCTCTTCATTCACCCCTTCCTCCACCCCGCAGCTCCACACTGTTGAAAAGACTGAGAGAAGCAGTGTGTTTCAAGAAGTGGTGTTATCTCTTCACTCTGGAGAGGTTAAGCAATCTTAGGATCTTTCCTGAATGTAACCTTCCAGTATTTTGAAAGAGATTGCCACTGTATTTGAATAATCTCTTTATATAAACCAATATTATCTCAGAAAACATGCCTTCCTGCAGCTATGAAATAATTTTTTTATGTTTCTAATTCTGCCAAGAAACCCTAAAGAGAATATTTTTATGTTAAGGCAAGCTTGTAAATTTTAAAAAGAAATAAGGTTTGAATTTGGAATATAATTGCACAATGTCCTCTCTAAATCTGATAACTTGACATAATCAGGGGCTCTAGGAGGGGAATGATAGTGAGTAGATGACAGTGTTTTAAAATTTATTGTGAATTCAACTGAACTGTGCACAGAGATATATCCACCATCTCTGCATTATTATGTGCTATCTGCTTTTCAGAACAACAAAGGATCAAAACGCTGCCTAACTTTAATAACTAAAGGTCTGATAATATTTCCTACAGGCTTAGTTTTAGCCTTTGTGTTCTGCCTGGGCTCCAGTTCAGCTACTCCAGCCTGAACTACAATTTCAGCCATTTTCCTGGGCCCCATGGCTGTGTGGGGAGAGTGCCCACAGCACTGCCATGCCTTCCAATTCCAGCATCAAGAGCAGGGTGCTTGCTGGCTGGGGAGAGGGTGGAGGTATGCCAGGGGTCAGAAGGACACCTCTAACTCAATTTCTTGTAATTTTTCACCAAAAAAACCCTCCTGTCTGTGAGAATAGACATGGTACACTTAGTGAGAAGGACAGGCTGCAGAAGATGTCCAGGGCACATCAAGATCCTAACTGTCTTTTGACAAATAATGGCATAAATAGGAACAACCCTCTGTGGAAATCAGTGGGGTTGATTTACCCTTTTGTTGACAAGAGGGGAATGATTCTCTTACCCAGGGTGTTTTGGTAACACAGACAACTATTTAACAGCCTGGCTCCTGGCACAGGTCTGTGAGTACAGTAGAGCTATTGATTGCAAAAGAGAGTTTTGTACCTTTGGTCTCTCCTGCTATTGCTTTGTAATTTTGTTTCTGTGTTTGTTTTGCAGACAGCTAAATCCTTTTGTCCCAGTGTCACTGAGCCCTAGACAAACACCATGGTATTGGGACACCACAAAGAATATGTTTTGACAGTTTAATCAAAGGGTGTAGGGATGAGCTCTGGCCTGCTGGCATGGTCCCAAGCTATATATATATTTTTTTTACCTGATACTTCTTTGTTAAACAGCTTGTTTCCTTTCAGACTCCCCAGCAGCTGCCACCAGTCATGGCTGACCCCGCGTGCTGCTTGACTGGGTCAACGAGAAGCCCCACGGGGGAAAGGAACCTGGAGGGTCTTGTGTAGTTCCATAGCATCTCACACAGATGAATAAAATAAACTCAAAATGAACACGCCTTCAATCCTGCCTTTGTGCCAAAGTGAGAGATGTTTTCATTTTCATTTTCTGTTTAACCAACTAAAAATAGAGACAACGGGAAAATGATTTTTTTTGTTACCTGGAAGGAAT
The DNA here is from genome assembly GCA_036785705.1 of Acanthornis magna. Taxonomy (NCBI): domain Eukaryota; kingdom Metazoa; phylum Chordata; class Aves; order Passeriformes; family Acanthizidae; genus Acanthornis; species Acanthornis magna. Next base: position 16,831,288 of record JAWUZG010000040.1, on the reverse strand, counting down.
TTTCAGTATTTTTGAATTTTGTTTTCACCTTTGGGAATATTAAAAGGTAAAATAGAAACTTTTATCACAAAGGTTATGTGAAATTAAATGAACTGAACTATTTTGGAGCAATGAGTGCTTCTGGTTGTGCTATCACAGTGTGCTACCAAATAAATAGTTTAGGTAGTATGTCCAGAGACCGTAGGGACATCGAGTAGCTGGCAACAGCAGCCACAAAGTACAGAACAGCAAAAAATACCCACAGAAATTAATCCTGAAGCCATGCAGACAAGTTATTTAATTTGGGTCTTCTGATAGAGGAAGAATAAAATTTACTATTTTTTTTTCTAATTTAAATAGTAAATCAAACCCAGAATTTTCTTGAGAAAGTTTTCAGCTCCATGGAAGCCAGGTGCCATTGGAAAAGCAACTGGCTTGAATATTTTTCCCTATTCAGTTAAGAAGCATGTTATACTTTTCTGTGTCATGCTCCAGGGGAGCAAAATCTCACCCATGCTTCAGCTCACCCTCAAGAGGTAAACAAACACTTGCTGTGCCAGGACTCAGGTCCCATAACACATAGTCTGGGACTTCTTTATCAGAAAGATCTTAGTCTTTGGTTTTTTTCTGGCTCCTTGGACACAGCCTTGGGACTTTATGAATCTTGGACACCTCCCGGCTCTTGGAAATACAGCCAAGAGAGCTCGCATTGAATGCATGTGATTAAGTTTGTTCTAAGGAAAGAGGCAGAATTTACTTGCTCTTTCAAAATACAGTGGTTTTTTAAACCTTTTGAGTATATTGTAGTATTTCTTCAGCTTTCTTTCAGCATCTGTCTAAGCAACGTACACTTGTAGATTGTTAGGGAATGCATCAGAAGTAGGGTTACTCACTGGAGAGGAGTTGCACAGACCCAAGTGATGTTTTCTCTTCTCACTGTCTCTTGAGGTCACTTGTAGCCAACCTGGAGAAGCAGCAGAGAGGGACACACACTTTGGCAGCAGTCCTTGCAGGTTTGTTGGGTTGTAGCGTATTATCCCCAGCAGCCAGTAAGATTGTGATCTGAAGTTTATTTGATTTCTTTGTTTTCTTTTCTTGCTTTCTAAAGCAGGGCCAGCAAGGCATTTTCAGGCAGGAGACAGGCAGTGTACTGTTCCTCGTCGTCCTTTCTGTGCTCGGGGTGGGAGCACACATCTGCTGTGAGAAGAATGACTGCAAGTTACTTTTACATACCTATTTTCTCACCTGCGAGGGAATTGTATAGCAGTCAGAATAGCCTGAAGGTTGCTTTTCCTTGAGCATTGTGCTGTACTCAAAGAGTACTCAAAGAGCAGATGTGTGACAGACGTTGGCTTTGTTTGGTGTCACGGCCCTTGCTGCTCACTTTGTGTGTCTTAAAGCCTCTGCTTTTAAGCCACTTTAACCACTGTGGTTTGGCCTCAGAGGGCTGTGATAGAGCCCTTAAACACCTGGTAGGCATCCATCCCTGGACAGGTGGAACAGAAGTCAGATGGGAATGTCTAAGAGACACTTTGTGCCCCTGAGCAGCCAGCACACTCCTGCTGTGTAAGCTCAGCCTTTCTGCCAGTGCTGCAGGGCTGCAGAGAGGCAACGTTGCCTCACTGGACCATCGGATAATTCAGATTGGAAGAGGCATCAGAAGGGCTCACACACTTAAAGCAGGCTCTGCCAGGGTCAGACCAGGATGCTCAGGCCTCTATCCAGACATATTGCCAGAGAGCCTCGTGGCACACAACTCTTCTCCTGGCACTTATGGTTATTTTTACTGAAAGAAGGAATATTTTCAGGAAACTGGGATATAAAAAGCAACAGAAAAATAGAGGAACACCCTGAATTTTTTTCCTGTTCTTTACGTGTTTGCCTGTATATGCTCTGTTATATTTCTGCAACCTTTACCAAGATGTACTGCTCTTTAGGTAGATTTCCTTTACAAAAAACCAGCTATCTTTATTTTAAATATGTTCATCATTCCCCTTCTGGCGATGACAACATTTGTTAGTTTACATTATAGATATTTCATGTGGGCTGGAAACAGATATAGAGACAAACCCTGATAAAGGCTGCAATTCATCTGATAGCTTCAGTAGAGTTTAGATGCTTGATACATCTTTTGATTACCATTCATTTTAGATTTGAGTACCACAGTCTCTTTGAGATATGGAAATTTCTACAGGGAACTAGAATACATCCAGGATCTTGCTGCAGGGGAAATAGCTAGCTTTAAAGATGAGCTAGCAGGATGCTCCTAGAAGAGCTGACCCTGTTCGTTTCCATTAATGACCTTCACACAAACAGAATGAGTGCAGCACTGACAGATTTGAGAAGCATCATCATGCAGAAAAGTATGAGAATACCAGCAGTAAAGCACAGGAGAAGGATGATGGATGTGGCTGAAAAATATTTAAGTACAGAACATTAAAAGAGTGTTTTAGGACAAGGAAGTCTCTGTTATAAACTTCCACTGTAACCTGATCAGGGAGAAGTGACTAAAGTAGACTTGAATGTACTTGTCAATGACAGGTGTCTTACCATTTGTCACAGATAAGAGAGACAGAGACAGAGATAGCCCTAGAATTCTTTGGGAAAGATATTTCCCAGTTCAAGAAGTTTAACTATCATTGGGCAATGTCCTGACAAGCCCTCCTCTGAAATACAGCAGCAAAGAGTCTTGTCATCAGTTCAAGAAAATTGAACTGAACCCAGAGATGTTAAAAAATTCTGGCCAGCTAGTCAGAGAGCAAGATACTCTGTAGGAGAATAAAAAATGATTCATGAAAGGGAGAAAAAAGGTCTGATTGTGGTGTGTGCTTTTATGGTATAAATACAAATAGAAAATGCATACTTTATATAATTAAATGCTTTAGCTTCCTGTGCTCTCCTTGGTTTTGGATTTTTCATCAAGTTAGTTGGACTTGAGCAGAGCCAGGAGCAACAAGAAGACCAGTGGGAGAAACTCATGTTTAGTAGGTAGTCCCTATTGAGATTAAGGTATTGGCAAGACAGTTTGTGCTTATCTCCATGTCTGTGTTCTCCTTTTGTTCCAAAGGTGTACTAAAGCCATATAACTGGAGTCAAAGAATGATGATTGTTTGGATACTTTTTGGAGACGTTCTCTCATTTTATGTCCCACTTCCCTTCTTCTTGTAAGTAGATTCAATTCAAAAAGTACTGGATTTGAGGATTTGGGGTATTTACTGGAAACAGTTCACAAATACACCTACATTGTGTAAGAGACCTTATTTCTGGTGTGGAGACTAGTCCCACTTCTTCCCCTCCTACACTCATTTGTGATCCTCCTCAAATTTTCTCTCTTCTCCAGGGAACTAGGTTTAATTGCCATATTGTCATTCCCAATCTATATATTGTCTTTGCTGTCTGTGCATCCGTGGTCATGGAGAATCTGGGTAAATTTTTCCTTTATTTTTAGGATCATACCTAACTGATCTTTAATCTAAAGGTTACCCAATAATCAGGACTAGCAGGAAATTTTATTTTCCTTGTTTCCTTCTATAGATTTTTGTAGATTTCCAAAGGGCTTTTTTTTGTTGTTGTTCAATTTGGTATCCCTTTGCAGGATCCAGCTCATATTACATTTTGTCAGTTACTGGTTTTTTTATCCTTGTATGTCTTAACCTGCAAAATTTAGCTCTCCTTACATATCTGTCTTTTTGTCTTTCTAGGTCTTGTAAGTTTTTTGCTTCTAACCTTTTAAAGGGTATCCTTTTAATATATTTTAAAATATCCTTTTAAAGGTGGATATTTATTTATGTAAGTGTAGAATCCATTTCTGTAGGTTTTATTTCTGGCTAAGATTAAAGATTTCTGTTGCTTTCAGCTCTTCAGACAGCAATAAATTCCTTTCTCCTTCCACAGTCAAGCTGCTGTATTATCTCAGTCCAACAGATTTTGCTAATCAGTTTCCTTAGCCTGTCTAAATTTGCTTTTCTGCAATCCAGATCATTAGCTGAAGACCTACTCCTATTTATTCTTTGATTTTAAATATAAACTGAATCAATTTGTGATCATTCTACAGTTACTTTCCCTTATTCTGTCCATTAGCCATCTCTCTTTCAATGCCCTTTACACCTGCTGAAATCCCACAGTGTTACATCTCATTGACTGCTTGTAACTGTGATGAAAAAATGTGCTGGGTAATACATCCATAAATATCTTGTACTGGTGTTGATAGTGTTCATTTTTCAGCCAATATTTAGGAGATTCATCCTTCCCAGAATGCAATAAGAGTCTGTAGTATTTCTCTCTGAAATGGAATGACACCTCTCTGTCACAGTCACACCAGTTTGAAAGTGCAACCTCTCCACTTATCTGAAAACTCATCCAAAACCCACCAAGCAAAACCCACTAATCTGGCCTTGATTACTGAAGCACCATATCCCCAGAAATCCCTGTCCCACTTCCAGTGACTTTACCTACAATTCACCCAGCAGTACCAAATGTTGCACAACCCCTCCCGTTGTTAAAACCATAAAATTCTTCTTCCTTGAAAACCTATAGAGGGAGGGAAACATTAAAACTTTACAGAGGGTCTTCTGGGGGATTGGAATTGCGTCCAGGCAGAGCCCGTGGCTGAACCATGGCTGTGGTCATCAGTGGTGGAGGATTGCTATGGGTGTGTGTGACCACTCAATAAAGTCAGGTACATTGCTTGTGCCCTGCTTGGTTTAACTTCCCCATGGGTATTTGATTGTGGAACTGGGTGTTGTAATGACAGCTTAAGGTAAAGCAAAACAGCAAATGATTGATTGTTCAGCAAATGCTTTTCAGCTGATTGGATCAGTGTTTAGAAAATATAACTATACTAAAAAAGAAAAAGATTCAGAAAAAGATTATTTCGGTCTAATGCAACTGGATTTAAGACAATTCTAGCTGGATATTGTTTAGGATTGTATGTGGTTGTAAGGAAATGTAAGGAATTTTGAGAAAATCTTTCAGCAGAAGTTTCAGAGTTCTTGTGGGAGTTTTTAAGGTGACAAATTAGGATCCATCAAGTTACAAAGCCTGGTCAAGTGTTTTTAGGCTTATGAAGACTGCCTCATTTTTCTATGCAAAAGATAGATTTTTAAACAGACTTCATGAATTTTAAGGTAGGAGACCTTATGTAAGCTGCAAAACTTCAGAGCAGAATGATTGAAACCCAGTAAAACTCTAGCTTTTTGGCCCCAGGGACAATTTTATAATTTTCTTCAATAAAAATGCTTAAGAAAAGGTATCCAATAAGCAAACCCAAACCCAAGACATCATTTTACAGTTTCCAAGGTGTTTTCAAAAATGTGCCACATCCTAATGTGGAAAAAAGATTAGAGCCCTGCTGTGGCCAGGAGGATGAGACAGCCATGCTCTTTGCAGGCAGCCACGTTGTGGTTAACGTAATCTGTCACAGACATTTTGCAGCATACAGCCTGTGATCATTAAAGCTTAAAATTACATTCTTTGGATGGTCTAATTCCTGTCTATCATTGCTGTAATCACTTTGCTCAGAGCTGTAATTTCTTTCTTTCACTTGCATTTTCTACTATGAGAATGTATTTGCCAAAGTAAGAAAGTGTGTCTGAGACCACAGTCTGTTGTGAAGTAACAGTCAAGAAGACGTATTATTGTTAAAATACAGTGACTTGAGGTGTATTCCCACTAGATACAGAAAGGAAATACAGACTCAGTGCCTGAAAATCTTTTTCATCTGGATCTTACTGTGGCCAAGTCTGTCCTGTGGCCAAGTCTGTCCTGTTCACAAATTTTGGTCAAGCACAGCCTCCTCCATGATGTCATAGCCTCTCCCAAGAGCCCTTTGACATCTCAGGTAAAACCCCCACTTCTCCTAATCTCTTACATCTCAGAAGCACCTGCAAGGGCTTTGGTGCCAAGAAAAGCTGAAGAAGTTACTGCGTTTTAACTTTTCTTGATTTGATTTTCACGTGCTTTGAAGATGATATGGGGTAAACGCCATTTGATTCCTTTAAGGTTAAATTTCAAGTAGCCAGTGAAGGACAAATTGAGAGCTGAAAGTAATTACTGAGAATAGTTCACATCTGCTCTTCTGGACAACTGCTTGAAGCCCCTAGTGATGACTCCAAATGGGTTAATCCTTTTCCAGAGACCAGTGAGCTGCTAGAGGGCTGGATTTTTTCAAATGAGAAAACAAGTCAGTTCTGCAAAGAAAGACAGGGGTAATGGAGGGAAGAGATTAATGAAAACCCACACTGTAAATTGCTGCAATAGCAGAGAAAGGACTCATCTCTCATCAGCATTTTTCGGTTGGCTTATAGCATTAAAAAAAAAGTTATGGCTTTCATTAGATCATAAGATGGTTTAATGTGTCACTTGTTTACATAATGGGCACCTAGATTGCTTCAGCATAATGCTGTAAATTAAATACTCACACAGACCACTATCAAGCTTTGCTTGAGCCTACACAGGCATCTTTCTTCCCTTTTCCCATCACAGTCACAGAACCAGTCGATTACCACTAATCAGAGCAGCAATGAGTGGTGGTGCGGACAGTATGCTTGTGTCCAAACTGGTGCCTTGTTCAGTCCTTTCTGCACGAGCATTATGGAGAAGAAACTTGCAAGGGAACTTTGCATCAATATGAGAAGAATAAGTGCTTCAAGATCTTCTTCCAAAAATGGCAACTGTCTTATACAGAAGGATTAATGTTATGGTGGTTTGAATAATTTGGCCATATCAACAGTTTCCCATTCTATCTGAAAAGTCCCTGTTACTCTTCTTTCACATGCCTTGGTAAAGTTTTCTTTGATATTGGGATTCTGTCTACGTTTCCACTGCAAGCATATTTTACATGGTCAAAATTGTCCTCAAGTTTTCAGTCTTGACCAAGACACTTCTGGTTTGAGAGTTGGGATGTTTGTGGTTCAGGAGCAGAAAATGAGTGAAGGTATTCAAAATTATTAAAGTGAAATTGTGAAAAGAGCCAAATATAAAATTGCCTAAAGCTTGTAGTTCTCAAAAAAAAAAAAAAAAAAAAAAAAAGGGGGACAAAAAGTCTTCCTTTAGCTCCCCACAGTCTTCAATTTCTGTGGAACTTATGTCATACTTTTGTCACAACACTAAATACTAAATCTGGGTTTCCAATAATGCCTGAAAGGAGATTAATAACCAAGAAATTAGAGCAGTTATTAAATACAATGAAATTGAAAATTTTAACAAATGCTTCATTTCTCATTGTGATAACTGAAGATGTGATGTTTAAACTAAGAAAGAGACCGACCAAAGTTGTTCTGCCTTCTGGCTGCTCACATGTAAAATATACCAGGACAATGCAGCATGTTTTTATGGGCAGTGTAGAATACCTTCTCTTTGTAGTACATTAGACATATTAAATAACCATGTGAAGGAAAAAATATGGATATCATTATGAGAATTAGTGGCAAACAGGGTTGTATCTCTGACAAAATAAAGGTGCTGATGTCAGCCAGGCAAGTGTAATACCAGTGGATACTGGCTTACATAGCTGGAATTAACATTGACATCGAACCTGGAATTTTCAGTCTTTCTCAGCAGCACAGTAATTGGAAGGGTTTTTTTAACTTTTGGAAAATGTTTCAAAATTGTCAAAAGCCGTTTAGTCTTGGCATAGGCTTGAAACTGCATGGGATTTTAGGAACCATCAAGTGATCTGGAAGTGTTACCATAACAGCCAGCAGAACACTTGCTCCTAATCACCTCAGCAATTTGGAAGGTCCCAGACTGGTGTTCTCACAAGGGCTTATGGCATTGTTCACACAGCAGCTACTGTGAAACAGGAACAATATTTGGTGGAATGCACTTAATCTTATTTTAGCTGGACAAAGTAAAGCACAGAAAATAGTCTAATTGTTTACACTCACAACATTAGTGTAAAATGACTAACAGAAAGGGGGGAAAAGGAATAAGGCAGCACATGACTTCGCTTTCAAATGAAGTTACTTATAACTTTTTCTCTTATTTCTTCAGATGCAGAACTAGAAAACCAGAGAGAGTTCTCTTCATCAGGAAGAAAAGGCACATGATAACGGAATCTATATGATCTTAATTATTCATTTTGCAGTAGAAGAGGAGAGCAACAAGTTCATTGTGCTCAGTAAAATCAAACCGGACTGTCAGAGAGCTCTGCCTGTTGCTTTGGAGCATGCGCAGGCTATTCCAAGGACACTGTGAATGCATAATAACTTCAGAGGGAAGAAAAGAAGCAAGGGTGTGATTTTGATCGTGGTCCTTGACAATATGCTGCTAAAATACAACTTAGAGTCAGCACTGCTAAAAGTTGTCTGTCATGTGAGTGATTTGAGGTAAGACAATCCCTAGTGAGTCATAGAGGTCAAGAATTAACATCTAGACTGTTGTTTCTTTTTTTAGAGAAAATAGCTGACATTTTGTCTTCTGATTGCCAGGGAGAGAGACAAGAGTGTCAGTTTGTCCAAATGACTCAATTTCCAATTTTAGTAACATAATATTTGTCACTTCTTTTAGCTGCTTTTTTCACTTCACCTAAAATGAAATGTGTTAAGATACTTTTGTCTCTGAGTTTATGAAGTCAATGGATCCTTTGAAATGAGTGGGAGCCTAAGGTTGTATTATCAGTGGTATATCATACTGCCTTAAAAAAAAAAGCACTGACACTTAACCCTCTTATAAGAAATTATTCTGTGCTGTTGCAAAGATGTAAAACTCACAGCTGAGAGGTGTACTTTCAAAGGCAAACAGCTGCTATTGTCTTTACCAAATAAGGTTGTTGTGTAGACAGAGACACAAGAAAAGTAGGCTCTTGTAAATGCTGTCTGCATATTCCTTCACATGACATCCCTTCAAAATCACTGAACTTGTCACCAGCTGCCAATTTTCATCAAGAAGAGCCTTTCATTAAGTTCACTGAGAGCATTTCTGAGCTGTGCCCGCAGAATTGACTTTGAGCTCCTCAGTCTCTAGCTGGATCAACTCTTGCTCTGCAGTGTCTGTCTTGCATCTGTATCGCTTCAAGGCTTGTGCTGGTCACCTGTAGGGAGGAAGGAGGAGTGCTTTGATGCGTAGCTTGTTTTTGCAGATGAAAAACTCAGTCTCTGAGTCAAGCTCTGCTGTTATAGCCCTGGCTTTTACTGCCACATGGGAACACAAAGCGTGGATCACTGGAAACAGTGGCTGGGGTTTTTTGTGACACAAAAATTTGCGAGTTTTCAAGTTACAGGGTGCTTGCTAACAACATGGAAACTCTGAAAAAGTTGTATGGAAATAGTTTACTTGCACAAAACTACAGTTTACACCAACCCTGTTATTAATGTAGCAGTCTGCTTTGTGAGTGCTCCAGGTTAAGGGGATCCCCAATTGTATGTGAGGGTGACTGGAGCCACTAAGGGAGGATGGAGAGTTTCATGCATGGCAAGCCAAATCTGCCACATGGAACTTGGTTTTGGAAGGCAGGGGAAGGGTAAGGAAGAACAACTGTGGGAAATAGTAGAACAACATTTCAAGAAGTTTTACAGTGCAAAATCTTATTCAAATCTGTTCTTTTGAATTTATTTATCTATTTATTTATTTATAGATTTTTAGTACATTTTACAACTATAATAGCTTTATGCTATGAGGTCAAAAACTTCATAAACTAGTCCTTGGCTTCAGCTGTGCAGTGCTGAAGTCACTCTTCTTTGCTTCATGTTGAAACAGAGTAAGCAGTAGAGAAAGGAAAGGACTCTGATTTTTTTCTTCTCTTGCAAAGAGACAAAATTTATTCAAGAGAATAAATACTAGCAAAGGTTTAATTAGCTGTTCCATTCTTACTGCAACTTTTTGTCCTTCACTCGATTCACCAATTTCTCACTAATTTTTAAATAGAATGCATTCTGTAAAAACAGCCATGGAGGTTTTTTTTGTTCAGAGCAGATCATTTTCATCATCAAGTCTGACCTCCTGGAAACCACAAGCCATGAAATTTCACTCATGGATTCCACCATCTAGTAATCTGTCAGAGAAGATAGATCTTGGGTAGAGTTTATTCTGTGTTGACTGGCAAATCTCTCCTGCTCCGACACACAAATTTCAAAATACTTTCACCCTGGCCTGCCACTTAAGTCAATGCTGATAAAACTAGATCAGTCTGTCTAAAGGAATTATTTTCTATCATCCTGAAGTGCAGGATGACACTTTGCTTTTATTCATTTACAGGCTGAACTAAATGTCACTCACATCCTTGTTTCAGTGCACCGTGCTGCTCGAGGAGCTGAAAGACTAAATTCACACAATACCACTGCCCACCCCTGTAGCTGCCCAGAGTCATTTCCTCTAACATGCACCAAGCTGACACTTGAGCCAGAGGTACCAGTCAAGAGCTGATCTTTGTAGAGATATTGATAACAACAACAACAATTGAGTGTTAATATCACTTTCCCCTAGCATAAAGGATGCCCTGCCAGCTCTGAGAAATTAATTGAGTAAAGACTCAAGATGTTCAATACATCAGGCAGAAGATTTGCTCCTCTGTCCTTTCAGGAACGTACATACTGCTGCAGTTTGCTTTTGTGTGGGTTACCACTCTAGGCAAAGACAGCAAGCAAAGTGGCTGACAACACATTGCAAATCTGCAGAAGGATCCCTTGAAGGAAAGGGGATATTCACAGAATATTGAATATTCTATTTTTAGCAGCCTAAGGGTGCCTGCCAGACTTTAGTGACTCCTGTTCACCTATGATCCAGAAGGATGTCTTTGGTACTACAATGACATTCACTGTTTCTTTTATCCTTGCTCAATAATAAAAAAATAGCACTTAAGAAATACATTGAGAGTTCCTGAATCAGATGAGTGCATATATTTTGGTTGTAATCAAAGAAAATTAATCTCGATGCAGTGAGATGGCAAAGTATCTCTTCAGAGGTTTTCCCTTGAGCAATTCTGTTGATCGCAGCTACCTCACTGTGAGATGATTATAATAAAGACTTCCCCATATCCATCTGGTCTTCTAGATTTTGAAGATCTTTCAACCCCTTCAGAATTACTAAAAGGTAGGGAACAGTTTCATGCTAAATATTTGAAGCCTATAGCAGGATGGAGTCCATGAATATTTGGTAAGTATGTACCCTAATTGGTAGAGGTTTAGGGCACTTCAGCAATATGCTCATTCTTCTGCCACTTTCCCTAGAAAATAATTCTTCTGTATGTTTTCCACTCACTTATTCTATTCTAAAGCTCATGTTTGCTGACTGTTATATATAGTCAGTTTTCTTAAATTTTAAAAAGTCCAGTTATTATAAAAGTTGTGAATGTGAAACAGGATTTTTCTTCAAGCATGATCTTAATCCCAAGTTTACTATTCTTGGAGAGTTGTAGCTGGATGAGGACCTAGCAGGACTGGTGAGTCCTGGGTGAGGACTTACCCACTTGCCTCAGTCAACCCTGTAGCTGGTCCTTCCCACCAACCAGTGCCACTGAGAAAGTGCAGCTATATCTTTCAGTAAGCTTTCTTTACACTGACTTGATTTCCCATCAGATGAACAGAAAAGGATCATCTAAAATCCTCCCTTAGAAAAGAGGATTTAATGCTTTGTCTTAACAAAATGCTACAGACACTGCAGTGTGGTTAGACCAACCAAGGGGGTCTTCTTTGTTTCTCAAGTCAGTGGGAGCGGATTGCCTGTGATCCCTTGTTTTGCTGATACAGGTTGCTTACTGTGTCCATGGCATGCTCAGGCTTGGGGTCAGAAATGCAGTTTAAATCCCAGGGAAGACAGACTTTTTTTTACTTTCCTCAGTGATGAGGGCACTATTTTCCAGGAACATCCCGCACCTAATCAATTCTTTGCTATTCACTGCTCCTCTGGCACCAGCGTGGTCTCTCTGGTATTCTGCCTGCAACATGCAGTTTAATCTCCTCAAAAGATGTGAGCGCCTGAAAATCTTTAGTTTTTCTAAAGCCTTTGGATTTAATGTAAGATACCATCATGAAATTTAATGGCCTGTGATATTTCAGAAGCCTGACTGGATGATCTAATGATTCCTTCTGGCTTTAAACACTGAACCTCTTGGATCCTCACTTTTCCAATGACTGCCTCATATAAAATACAATTTAGGATGAAAAAACTCTGATCATTCATCATATATATTTTCTTCATGGGAGAAAATTATGTCACTGCAGCAAAATCACAGAAAAAGGAATTTTACTGGGGCATCTGTGGGTTCAGTGGAGTGTTCCTCAACCCAAAGCCTCATCTTCTACGGAGGATTGGATCCATTTCTCTGCTGAATCAGGACTTCAGGCCTGTATTACCAGTGATGTGTGGAATGCCCTTATCAATTAAAAAAAAAAAAAAGAACAAACCTCATTTGCCCAAGACGAAACACAAAACAATTTCCCTGCCAGAAAGAGTTCAAAGATTGAGTGATGTGAAAGTCTCTGGGAGAGTAGTGAGAAGCAAACAAAACCTTCTAAATAATGGCAACAAAAATAAACATGTTGGCTTAAAATTTATTAAAAAGGACAGCTGAACTAGGAGTCAGAAAGCCTGGGTTCAGGACAGTGTATCAGGCAGGGGAGCCTAAAATGAGATGTCAGGAGCGTTTGGGTGTTTAGATCCAAGTTTTTGACCACGCTTGTCTGTAGCTGTCCCCAGCACGGCAGCAGATCTACAGTGGGGACAGGAGGGCTCTGGGCTGGCTTCTGCCAGTTCCTCTTTGCAGCCAGGACCATGGCATGGGGCACAGGGCATGGGGCACAGGGCACAGGACATGGGACTCCCCTGAGCGTGCAGCTCAGGGGGTGGCTGAAACTGTGTCCCTCTATGGGACCAGATCCTGCAGGCAACACAACCTTGTTTCCATCCCTGCTCCTCAGGCAGCTTAGCCAGCAAAGGAGCAGTCTGAAAACAGTTCTTCTTCCCTCCAGGACTTCTTCTTTTCCACCCTGTGATGGGGTGCCTCATAGATTGCAGAGGATCTTAAACCCAAATTAGAGCCAGGAGACCAGATAATGTCCATACTACTGCAAGCAGCATGCTGTCTGTGCTGGGATACTGTGAGAAGCAGAACCCCTGTGGCCTGGCAGAGAGATGGAACCTAAATGTGGGCATCTCCCCACAAGTCTATTTTGGAAAGGGTATATAGAGAAAAAATTAGATTATTGAGAGAAAAGGTCTGTAGACCGGTCAATTTACTGCCTTTTGTCTCACTCTTTAGGACACTGCCTGAAAGGTGATTGGTTTCCTTTCCCCTGCTCAGTTTGAAACCAGCAGGAATTAAGAAGCAGTGCTTTTTCAGGTACAAAGCACTGTTTCCCCTCCCTGCTCCCCTTGCTTTGACAAACAGCTGTATGAGGCATGGATACGTGCAGTCAGTTCTGTGTCCTCTCAGAGTTGGTTCTTGCGTGAAGTTTAGTCCCCAAATGCCTGACACAGTTACTTTCTGAGAAGGACTCAGAATTGCTTCTGAAAAGTCTCCAGTGTAGTCTCCATCTGTGACTGAGTTCATTAAACAAATTATTTAGCTTGCTCACCAATGTCACAAGGAACTTCATACTGTGATGAATTTGCAGGATGATTTTGCTTTGACTCAGTGACTTCTGGATCACTCTTATAACTGGTAGCAAAACACATAAAATAATTTTTTTATTATTTTCTTATATATATTTTTACATGCTTAGTTATTGTGTACAAAGTTACTGGTGTTACTAAATGACCCAAAATGAAGTAAGATTTAATTTTTAGGAGGACAGTCACACAAAGACATACCAACAATTATTGCCCTTATTTTTCCAGTACATCTATGGTAAGTCATAAACAATAATAGCAAAAGTTACTATACTAATAATACTAATACTAATACTAATACTAATACTAATACTAATACTAATAAATACTAACTACAATAACAACAACAACAAAAATAATAACAATAACAAGTAGAAGAAAAATAAAAAGAAGAGTAATTACACTCCCCTTACCCTGGAAGGTGGTGAATAATGTCACCAGTCATATTACCTATGGTTTCTCTTGTCTATGAGCTGACATAAATTACCTGAATAAAATTATAACAATAAGAAAATAAGAAAAGTAAAGATACACCCATTATTTTTCCTTGTCTATTTTTTAATGTACATGACTTGCCCCACAACTGTTTGCTACTGCCTTCCAGCACCTGCTGATGGTATTTGTACCTCTTGATTGACTGGGACACTGAAATAAATTGGTTATTTAATTTGATGGTACTTATTCTAATTTTCCACAAATTTTCTTTAACCTTTGCATGGACTTTTCTTCCCTCTCCCCTCTGCCTTTTGGGAAAGAACAGAAAATCAGCCCTGAGTAAAAATAATTCCTATACATTTTTTCCTTATGTTGGGCTTTGTGTCTCATCTTCTTGCAAGAGATTATGTCTGCCATCATCTTCATGATAGTATGATGCTTGATAGGGAACATTTGTACTGTAAGTGTGCTCATTACTTCACAGTTTAAATACCATCCTGCTCATTTGCCTGCTGTGCCATGACATTCAGAGGATGCTTTTTTTTCCTTTTCATGGTGTGTTCCTGCATTTTATCAATTATGGTGATTAAAATATGTTTTTCTGGAAAATAGCATGAATTGCTCAGCTGAATAATTTGGAGAGGAGTACACAGCATTTGGATATTCTTGGATCATAGCGGTGATGCAGACCAGCTTGCACACTCAGTAGGTGCCAAAGTGACTTTCACGGACTTTCTCCTGCAGAGTGAGCCCAGTCCTTCAATTTCTGAGCTTTGCTAAGTTAAGATGCCCAGCATACATATTTTGCTGATTTGCCTGAGAATTAAGTCTTTGTCATATCAGCTAGCACACCATTTTGCTGAATCTAACAGAAAGTTGGGAACAGGGCGATAGCCTCAGCACAGAGGAATGGTGACAGCCTCTTTCCCCTGCAGTCACTGCACGTGCCAGGACCGAGCTGTTCAGCATTGCAGGAGCAATAGAAACAAACATTTGGGTAAGAACACTTCTTCCTTCCTGAAAATCTGGCACTCTGACAGGATGTAAATACCTTGATACTGGCATCATGCATACCTGGAAAACCACCTTAGGATAGCATAATTCAGTGCTGTTGCCAAAGAGATTGTACCACTCAGTCCCTTCTCTCTGGCATTGGCAAATAATTTGTGCCATCATTCAGTGAATTAGCTATGGGACTGAAGTGGCTGAAAAAAATTACTTGAGAAATAGCTTGCCCCTGGCCATGTTAGTTTTCTGAAAAACTTCACAGCTTGACTGCAAATTCTTGCAAAGAGTGAGTAGTGAGCGCATGAGAATGAGCTGCTGGGAATGGGAAGAAAGCAGGATGCCAAAAAAACCCAAGGACATTGAAGCAAGTTCATGTAGTAAGTGGAATTTGGGGATCCTTGTGTATAAAAATGCAGCTATTCAAAAGAGGGCCTATAAAGTTATAGGAATGATTTCTCGCTGGGATGAGAAAAAGACACCTGGGATGAGAGTTCTTAGCACACCTATGAGCTTAACTTTCAGCCAGGTCATGAGGCTTGCTCAGAGCATAGAAATGTAAGAACATACACAAAATTCTGTGTAGGAACAGCTTTCTGAAGTGTTCTTAGTTAACTCTATTCCAATTGTAGTTTAAAGAGAAAAAGGAAAAAATGTAGAAAATAAAATTTTCCCTATTTCCTCAGAGAATATAAGAATATAAAAAATCTTTAGAGGCAGTTGGTACAATTATCTCTGGTTTGTTTTTGGTTGATTCGTTGGTTGGTAGATTGTTTTCTTTAGCTCAAGTAGGCTAAAAAACTTCCAGGATATCTTCCTGCTGATACGTTGAACATAATTCACAAAATGTGCTTCTAATTATTTATGACCTCTCAGCACGCAAGAGCATGCCAAAAATTATTTCCATCATTTTTTCACATTAAGAGGCAGTTAGAGACCAGGGAACTACCTCTACAATTAGGACCCAGAATTTTCAACTCAGTGCATGAACAAGGACTGCCTACAATGATTATTTCAGTGCAAAAAGAGTAAAACCATTATATCCAATTCTACCTCATTCCAGTAAAAATCTATGCTTCAGCTTTAACCCGCTCAGGTCAATTTTCCTCATCTCTTTAAAAATTCTGTCTTCCACAATGTATGATATGGATATTCTTTTTATGGAAAAAGTAATTATGGCAGCTTTCCAAACGATCACAATACCACTGTACCCTCAATTCCCAAGGACCATTGCAAGAATTCCTTTTAATTCAGAAATAGATTACAAACGTGACATAATCTTTCTGACTGCAATTGAGTATGCAAATTTGTCCAGGAAACCTCAGTCCTCCAGCAACTCCGTCTCTGAGCCCCAGTGCCCAAATGTCCCAACGGGTTAAGAAAATCAACCATTTTGGTCATTCCAAGCAAAATGGGCCCAGCCACACAGCTGATGTAAACTGACTCAGCGGTCACAGGAGTGATGCTGATTTTTGCCAGCTAAGGAGACTGTTATACTCATTTTGCATATCTGTGAAGACCTTTTCTGAAATACCATGTGCTGATTGTCTCTCCAAGGTAGAAACATGCCAGGAATTGTAAATGATCCATGCATAATGCATTTGAGGTAACACTTGGGTTTATTGCCTCTTGGTAAGTTATTAAGCTTTTATGGAAGCATATTTTGTATGAGCAACAGCATTATTCGCATGCTTTGTACCTAATGTGCTTCGCTTCTTTAGCAAATTTCAGTTAAGGGCTTTAAAAGAGACTACAAACGCTAATGAGTCGAGCTTTGTAGCGCTCCAGCGAGGAAGGTAAGCAGCATCATTGCAGGTCAGGATACTGAGGAATGGAGAGGCTTTCTAAAGACAACACGATAAAATTCAGATGATGGCTCCTGCCCTGTCAGTACCTCGAGCCCTTTTGCCCTTTCTCCCCAGCAGTGGGACAGGAAAGGAATGCAGCTCGCCCATGGTTACTGGCTGCACCTCCAAGAGCAGCAGGGTGCTGGATACACCCAGGACTGGACACCCTGCCATGTGCCCCTCTACCCCTGGGCAGATTTGGCCCCTCTGGCCTCACAATTCTGCCTGTGCCCACGCTCTCTCTTATTCCTTTAATGCCAAACTCTGTGATTCCTTGTCTATGGCCACAAGCATGCTCTTACCAAGGTCTTCATCACAGTGCACCTTTCCAGCTCCTGACTCTTGGGTTCAGCCCTCCCTTCTCCAATCCTGCTGAGCTCCTCAAACAGCAGCACTTGGGGGCTTCCTCTCACCCTGGTACGCATCTTTGCACACTGAATAATTGCAGCTGCGATACAGAATTAAAGCCAATCACCCACAAGTGGGAGATCTTTCCAAAGCTCTTTTCCGAGATACATTATCTCAGAGGACAGCTCTGCTGAGACCTCCAATCTAGCATACCTTAAGCATGAGGGTTTAGCGTTGCTGGAAATCTTTGCTCTTTATTACCTGCTCTGCTTATGGGAACTCACAAGGAGTCAAGCAGCAGAGGAGCTATGCCTCCAAAGTGCAGAGGGACGATGCCGTGAGACACTGCTGTGGCCCCTGCCTGCCATGTCTGTGCTGGGGTCCTGGTGCTGCTGCTGCTGCTGGTGGTGCAGCTGCCACTCAGGCACACATCCGAGAGGCGATTAAAGTTGTTTTGAGGGTGCCTTAATATAATCTTTGAAATAGTCTTTTTTCTCTAATTTTTGCTCTCACACACATGCACACGTTTAGATATTTATACTAATTCTTCCCTGCATCCCTGAGAGTTTTTTTTTCTTAAGAGATTAAGACGAGTTTCAGTGTCTTTCACCATTATAAGTCAAACAGTTTTTTACTTCCGGAAATTTCAGAAAACCTCTAAGTTTTTTTCTTATGATTTTCTTTTCCTGAATGCTATGATCTGTAGAAGCCTTTAAATGCTTTCTATCAACTCTTATGCAGTCACCCTCCTTTTATCTCTATGGCCAGTATTTCGCTCTAGTGGAGCTGCTGCATTCAGTGTGGTGCCCTCCTGGGTTCCTCAATCGTCAAGATTGAGAAGTGTCACTTCTCAGCACCTCTGATCAGCTACTCAGTAAGAGATTCTTTCCTTTTCAGGCTGAATGTCATCTTCTCAATTTTTCTTTATCAAGATTTAAAAATATGAATGGTAAAAGAGCACAAACCAACCCTCCTCTCCTGAAACACAAAGTACACTTATGTAGTTATTTCTAAACTTTTCTTCCCCTTCTAGAAATTTGGCTCCATTGGTACATTCCAGGTTCACCCACTTGTACCAGATGCACCCCACAGTTCCATGCCAGAGTTTAGTGGCTCATTTATCTGTGTAATATTCCTCGATGAACTGTTTGTACAAGTCCATGCAACAGAGAAAGAGAAGGCACTGTTTGGATTCCCAAACCCAAGTTTTAGTTCTGATAATGAGTGGTCAGGGTCTTGCTTGACTAATTTTCACAGTGTAGTCTCTATCGGGCCTAGTGATGCAGCTGCTTGTTCTACTTAGACACAAACCCCTCCCTTTTCCCATTTCCCATTTCCCTTTTCTCCTACTTCTTTTTCTCTTTTTCTTTCAACTGCCATATTACATGACAACAGGGCAGAGAGGGGACTTTCAGAAATTTAGTAATGATGTTATCTCATTAGAGGCTTCCAGGTTACATTGGGAAATTTTTTCCAGTCCATGACAACTTTCCTCTCACCCCAGGACCAAAGAATTTTTGCACTAGAAGGGGTAGCACAGATCAGTTCTGTCTGTACACCCAATTTTTTAGTAGACTAAATTTTTCAATCACCTGTTACAATGAACTCTGACAGATGAAAAAGAGGATGAATTAATCAAATGGAAAAAGTTTTATGAAGAAAGCAACAATGTTGGGGTTGTGAAAAAGAAAAGAATGAATTTGAAACAAAGTAGTGCACTGGAAATGAAGCTCGTTAAAAAGAGAGAGAGGAAGAGAATTAATTTTGGTAAAAGTGTCTCTGTGGATTAGAATTGTACTTTCCTTGGGTTGATACTGCCTAATAATATGTTTCACAGTGTACAGTGTGCCAGTTCTTCTGTGCCTCTTGTCCTTTGTCCCCACATATCCATGGTGATTTGAAACTAGTAGAATTCAAAAGAAAGTGCTTTATGTAATCAACTGATTTTCAGAAGCTTAAGTGTCTGTGCCAGAAAAATGAAAGAGAAATCAAATTAATTCTTCATAGAGCTTGTGAAAAAATGGAAAACGTCCAAAGAAAGAAAATAACTGGGGCTGTGTATAGGCTGATATTAAAGTTTAGGGAGTCCCCAATCTGTTTGCTCATCTATCAATGAAAACTCGTCTTCCTCTAGTGGCCTGCTTCAGATTTCAAACATGCATGGGGTGAAGCCTATCGAGAACTATAGAGAATATATATATATTGATATACACTATGTATTGTTAATCCTTTATATTTTCACACTCTGTGTAAGAATTATTCCATAGATGATCCATAACTATAATGTTAAAATAAAAAAAGTAAGAGTTCTGTCCATGAGTGTTGAGATGTAGCCATAGGACTCTCCTTCTCAGCAGTGGTGTAGCAAGAACAGAGTGTTTGATTACCAGTCAGTCTTGGGGATTATGTCATATATCCTATCCCCAACATTCATATATTAAAACTTGTTGGGATCCAAGTGTTTAGGTGGTAACTTCCAGATCCAGACAGCAGCAAGTCTGCCTTATCTGTCTAACTATGGCAGATAGCCAACTATAACTAACTAGGCAGATAACTAACTACTCATAACGAAAGTTTCTGTGAGCTGTTTGTCAGAAACCGGAATTGCAGTGAATGCCTTCTGCTAAACTTTTAGAAGTTTTGCTTTCTCAAAGCAGCTTGTGAGGGCAAAAAGCATAGATATTTAACAATGCCACAAGTTGCAGCTTCCACTTCCGTACTTGCCAGGTATCCCTGTGAGCTAATCTATGGGAATACAACAGATCTCAACTCTAACTTTCATCAAAAAGCATAACCATTTACAATTATGAATTGCATTATTTCCTTGTCTTTGTTTCCTCTCTGCTGAGACAAAGTCAGTAAAATGTTGATATATACAGTCGTGGTATATTTAGGAGCCCTAGAGACGATTGTGAAAATGCCATTCCCAAACCAAGACATGAATCCCTCCTCTGGATTTCAGACAGTAGGGATTATCCAGTCCTGTCCCTCACAACTACAAATGAGTCAGTAGCTGCTTAGTCCAGACAAGTCCATAGAATATTGAGTCCTTGCTCTCAGGAATGCTTCCAGACAGTACTTTTTGCACTCTATTATAAACCTCAATTCAGCCATTAAAAGATTCTGTGTCACATAAGAAAAGAGCAGGATAGTTCAAGGGTGAGTTGACAATGTTCTAGCTCACTTCAGTAGCAAGTAAATGTTTTAAGTGGAAATACTCAAAGTGATTATAAAAAATTGATGGCTCCACCCACGGCACAAAAGGCTTTCCTGCCATTGTCACCAGTACCTGC
Source organism: Acanthornis magna (assembly GCA_036785705.1). Taxonomy (NCBI): domain Eukaryota; kingdom Metazoa; phylum Chordata; class Aves; order Passeriformes; family Acanthizidae; genus Acanthornis; species Acanthornis magna. The sequence goes on along the minus strand of JAWUZG010000040.1, from coordinate 16,810,836 downwards.
CAGTCTGAGATATAAATGTGTACTCAGTCCACTTTAGATTTTAATCTATTGCTGCCTTAATAGGAGTTCATGAGGTAGCTTCTGACAAGTGATTTACTCTGAGTATGATTTTCTTTAATATTTTTTTCCCTTTGAGGAAATATTAGCAGGTATTTCCTTGATGTAGGTTGCAACTTCTGTTCTGCTGGTTTGACAGATTAATAGATTTTTCTTCTTTTACTTGTTTGTAAACTGTGTGTTTTATCTTTCCTTCAGTCTGGATGTGCCCAAGTATCTGCAACTTCTCCACAAGAATTCACTGGGAAAAACTTTCATAACTTTTCTTGCCTGCCCTGGTTTAATTTCACCTCGTTGCTACTCTGGGTGTTCGGGATTTTGAGGGTAGCACTTGCTACATGCTGAATACTTGCTTAATGGGAGTTTTGGGGGAAATAATCAGAGGTGAAGGAAGAATTGAAATGTAACTAGAAAGAAACAAACCAGGGAGGGACAAAGGAGGAAAAAAAACCAAAATAATTTTTCTTGTGTGGACATGCATTTTGTAATAGATAAACAGCTGACATTTTTCATCCCTTTCAAACTATGAGAAATTTATAGCAATAGCTTCTTGAAGAGAACAGTGGAATTATCTAAAAGTATTTTGTTATCTACAATTTCCCCAAGCATCTGTGATATTTAAAAGCCCCTAGGCTCTTGCTGGGTTCCTCCTGCCTCTTCAGATCCTCTGCTCCATGTCCCCTGCCCAGCCCCTCCACCTCTCCAGCCTTTCACCCAGGAGGGAGTCTTTGGTAAAGACTTTGCAGCTGATTTGTGTCTTGAAAGTTGAAGCTACAAACATCTTCTGAGCCTGACAGCAGATGAGTGCAGGAGCCAGAAGCAGGTGAATCACACCTCCTGGATGCTAACTTTTTTTTGTACTCTGAGTTTTTTTAACTTCCTGCATAAGCATATGAAGGGGGAGGTATTGCCAACTATAAAGGACTGAAGTGGCTTTTGTCTTCAAAGCTTTACTGCTACTTGTCATTAGTTATGTTAATTCAAAAGGAGAAAAAAAAGGAGACCTTTAGAGTGATGAGAATATATTGACAGTCAAAACCTTTCCTGGAATATTAATAAAGGATTATACGAGATTCCTCTCCAAACAGCAAACAGATTCTGTTTCCCCTGGAATAAGCCAAAAGACCTTCCAACCATAATGATCCAAAAATCTTTGTGAAAATATTTAAAATGTTTAAATATTTAAAATATTGAGTACAAAATAGAAAAAAAATTAAACTTAATGTGAGCTTTCTTCATAACAGATTTTGTTGATAGTTATTAAAATGAAAGTCCAAGAAAGGGCTGCAAATCCCATGAAAGGCCCTTGGAGCAAGGAAGACTTGAAACAAAACCCTTTTTGTCTTGGTGTTGCTGGATGCACTCTGCAGAATCAGACTCTGCATAACCTTTGTTATGGTTATTACAAGCATTTCATCACTTCCCTAAGTGCACTCAATAAAGAAGCACAGACTACTCTGGAACGTCTTTATCCTGCAGAGACTGAAGGTTTGAAGTGGGAAAGGAATCCAAGCAAAAATCTCCATGCAAACACAATGATTTATACGTTTAAATCTGTTTTTAAATGCTCTCTTTTTTTTTTTTTTCTCCTATTAATATTTTTTTAACATGTCCATATTTTTAAGTGCAAGTTCTTTTTTTTGGGTGAGAGACCTATCTTCTACCCTCGGTGTAAAATTATACAACTCCTCTGCAGACATCAGAACTGAATAGTTCAATATTACATTAAAATCAGCCCACAAGCTGGACAAAGTCAGCTTCAGAATAGATGCCATAAGTTTAGCCCAGAAAGTCTGAGGAATCTCGTGGTTTTTTCACAACACTAGGATAGAAAATGATAGCAGAAATGTTACTCATACTTTTTGTCCGATGCTCTCTATGTGATTTCGAAAAACCTCATTGTGGAAATATGTATTCAACATCAAGATTTGTATGAAAAAAAGTAAAATCCATTAACACATTTTAATAATAAGCCATCAATAATAGTACTAAAGTTCACAAGGAAAGGCTCACTATACAATTCTTATTTTTCCTCAAACAAAAGGACTGAGCAGAGAATAGACTATTACTGAGCAGTAATTAGAGTGATAAATGTCTGCAGAATTGCTCTGCCACATTATGCTGACTAACACTGATTGAAAGCTGGGTTTCCAGTGGCAGCTGTAATATTTTAAACATAGGTAGTAGCTATGTGTATTGAGTACACAGGCTTACAAAGACACCTTTGCTTTGAATTCACCTAAAATCCTAAAAGTATTGAGAAATTTTGGAACTGAGCAGGTGTTTACTGCAGAAAAAGACAGTCTGAAGTACATGGAAAGAGATTAAATCCTCTGGGGAATGCTATCTTAAGTGCAAGGTGTAGAGTCTGTGCAAAATTTTCCACTATGACAGAGGCAACGTTGGCTTCTCCTTAGGAAGGAAACACTTTGCAGTCCAGGGCAGAAAACATGAGGGCTGTGATGTGTGAAGCACTGAATTGAATAGGCCTGCTATTGATGATACTATAGACAAGTCCAGAGTCTTTTATTTATCTCCCATGGAATGGTGAAAACTGGTTGTGTGCAGGTGTTTGAGAAGTGACATCTATCACCCTAGAAAAATCCCATTTATTTTCTCACCTGGAGAAACAGAAAAAGAGTAAAGCTGCATAGAGGCAGGGTTTAACAGGGATTTAAGGCTTTTAGATGAGAGTGATTTTAATGAATAAGTGTCTGCACATTCATGTACTTATATGCAAATATTTGCAATAGAACAGTTTATATGGCATAAGAATACTAATTTTCAATCATAATTCCTTAGACTGTGATACCTCTGAGACAGAGGTCTTCCTCAAACTGTCATTTTTCTACTGTTTTTACTAACAGCCCATCTCGTTGTTGTGCTGTGTGTGGAAAGAGGCCAACAACAAGCATTGATAATGCACTTTGATAATTGCGGAAAGACTCTCAATTTAATTCCAGTTTGTATGTGCCGCTGGAAGTAAGGAAACATCCCACTAAAATGATTCCCATGTTGAAACCTTGTCTCCAGCTTGAATGAGTATGGAAAGCCCAAACCCACCTAAGAGGGGATTAAAAGATTAACTGGATATAGTTTTCTGTCAACCCAGAACAAGCACTTGAACAACAAAGTGAGTCCATATATTCCCCCAACTTTTACTGACCCCGAGGATGATGTGAAGCCTCACCCTGCTTGCCCTGTAGCAGAGGACACACTAAGGAGCTCCTAGAGGCTATTTAAGTCTAACTTGGAACTGTACTATTTTGTAAACAGAAATATAACAGCAGTAATGCAAGCAATGAATTCACATCATGAATCCACATTTACAAATTTGCATTAATGTGGGAAAATGTCAGTGAGAAGCATCACAGGTCACTTAAGGTTGTGTGTAGCCTTGGGGCTACCCAATTTTATGTATATCTATTGGCCCTGAGAATGTCTCTGGGGTTTCTTCTGATAATAGTCCCAACCAATTCCATCCTATAAATCATTTTACATAAAACTCTGAGCTAGGCTTGACATTCTTGTTTATGTCTTAGCTAGCACAACAGAGGAGCTTAATGTGTAATGAAGGAAAGGAGTGTCTGAATCCTCCAGTTAGAGCTAGAAAATTACTTACTGAATCTTACTTTCTCCTGCATTTAGAGCCTAGGAGTTTGTCATATGAGGGGAGGATAGTTGTACTACAGTGGCTGTCATTTGGAAATTATTTAAGATTAGGAATAATATAAGGTAATAATTCTGACAGGGTTCCCTGCCAAAGATTTTGGTTTATCTCATTCTCACTACCTACCTGCAGTTTATGTCATGTTTTCCTGAGTTTCCTCATATTCCAATTTTTCCCTGCAAATGTCCTATACCTCCTACCTCCTCTTGCCTACAGGAATGATACCAACAATGACAACAAAAATCGTTGAGCAAAATAAATGTTTCCTTATGAGCACTTGGACTAACATCCAGATAAAAGCTGTGGTGGATGTTCCTTGGTGTGTTTTTTTAAGTCTGGGACAGATGGTTGCTTAGTTATCCAAATCCCAATTTTCGTCCTACCCTGCACGATTTCAAAATATTCTTTCCTTAGAAAGTCTTGCTGACCACTGCCTTCCAAACCTTTCTGACTGGGCTTTGCAATAATTGAAAAGCAGCGCACAGTTTAGCCAATAGCTAAAACTGCAGGTGATGCTTCCAAAGCCCTCATCCCTCATTTACAGAGTCAGGAATCTGGATTTACATAAGGACAGCTTTGCAACTTCACCTTTCCCTTTTCTAATTAACCCCTGCTTGCGTAATACCTCGCACGGGGATTCATTACCTGTTTTATTGATTAATTTTGATAAGCTTCTTATGTTGGTTAGAAACAAAAGGTGATGGTAGTCTAGGGAAGCTTCAAAGTGGCAAAGTGTTTGCTTTGTGAATCTCTATTTTGAAAACCATGTAGACAATGCTTCAGGTTAGCAAATTCACAAGTTATAAAACCTTAATTGCTCCTTCCAACACTTTACAAAATATCTTCTCTTAGTACAGTGCCCTTTGCAAGCAATTATATTCTTGGTATAAGTGGAAAACATACTTCAAAAGAGTATTTCCCTTTACTTATTTTCAGGTTCAGAATGATGTTCGGGTGCATTCCCATCAAATAATTACAATTTATGTTAACTGAGTTGTTGTAGGTTTTTTTGTCCAGCCTCTGCTCAAAGTAGAACCAATTCCAATGTCACAGTAGGTTGCACAGAGATATTCCCAGTTGAAATTTGAAAACCTTCAATAATAGAGATACCCAGATTCTCTGGGCAGTCTATTCTTGCATTGAATCACCCTCATGGTGTATCTTTTCCTCACACCCAGTTGGAATTTCCTTGAATTTGTGACTGTCACCTTTTCCCTTCATTGTGCACTTCTGTGAAGAGTCTGAATTTCCATATTCTCCCCTTTGGGGAGGGGAGAATAGCAATCAAATCTCCCTTTGTCTTCTCTTCTCCGGAGTAAACAAACCCAGCTGTCCCAGTCTTTGACCCTACATCATGTGCTCCAATCTTTAGTTTCTCTTTGTGATCCTCACAATGTTTATCACAAGTGATACAGTTAATAAGTAATGCAAACCAAATTATTTTGCATTCCAGTTGGAGTAAGATAAAGAGGCAATTGTTTTTGCAGTGCTTTTGTGCACATTTGAAAAGAAAATATAACACAGATAATGGAATTCGGCATGAAAATACAAGGAGAGAGCAGGGCTGTCACTGTGGTCCACTAGCCTTGAAGTCCTGATCCCCTGCACTGTCCCTGAGAAGCCCTAAACATAATATGGCACTGCAGATCCATTGCACCTTGCATTTTTTGAATACCTAAAAAACAGCTGGAGAGCTGTGGAGGAAGTAGAGCACTGACTCCAGCTCAGTGGGGGATATGGCAGGATGAACCCAGTGGGATTTAGTCCCTCAAAAAGACACCATCCAGCCCCACAGGAGACTGCAGGCTGGGATGTCCTAAAACGAATGGAAATCCCTTACTGGACTTATCCAAGCTGCACAAGTTGCTCGCAGTTTCCAAAAACAGTGCCTTATTTGAAACACCAGACCTGATCTATCACTTTATTATGGAGGTTTAATGGGGCAGTGAATCACATTTATAATTTTTAAAAGCTTAGAAGCATTGGTAGAACTTCTCTCAATTCATAAACTTTGAAATATATTTCAGAATAAGAATTTAGTTTTAAGTTTAAGAAGAGAATAACACCCAGTAATCATAATTTAGGTGTAATAGCAAAATAAAAATAAACATTTTATATCAAGAAAAAGAAAACTTGTAACATTACTGAGTTTCTTTTTGCTTGAGATTCATTTAGCCTGACCCTTTTTGCCATGTTTAGGTATGAATGCAATGAAAAACATTATTTCCAGAAATTAATTCCTGTAATATTTTATTTCTTTAGGGTTTTTTTCTGACTGCTTTTTATAATGTTTAAAATCCATGCCCCATTTTTTTAATCCAAATCCTCTTAGTTGTCTTCTTCCTCATTTTCTTCATACGTTTTACCTTATCCAACTTGCAAGTAGAAAGGAGAGAGAGGAGTGGGGAAAGGTTTAAGGGGCAAGGGCAAAAACAGTACATCCATTGTAATTCTCTATTCAGGGATAAAAATATTCTGCAAACATTTTCAATTTCTTTATGGAAAACATTTCAACCAGCTCTAGCAGTTTAGGTGAAAATTGCCTAAGGTAATTCTGTCATGAACGGAAGATAGATTTCTTCATCTTTTTCATGTTTCCCTAGGTATGATGTTTGGCAAATAAAAAGAAAAATCGTGGCACATTAAAGTGACATGTCCTTTCTCAATCTTTGCTGTCACTTATTAGCTGGAAGAGAACTACTTGATGATTTTTCTTTTTTCTTTTCTGATCTTTCCCTATTATTTAAAAGGAATAAAAACAATTGGGCTGGAAACCCTCTCACAATCTCATAAAATGTCTCTGCATTATACTGTGCATTTTCTTCTCCATTCTGTCAGTTGTTGTGTTTTATACAGGAAATCTTTGGGAAATGTAAACCATGGTTGCAGTATATGTGCTCTTGCTCTTGAAAGGCACTGTATTTAAGCAAGGCTCATACCATGATTCCTGAGACCTATTTCAAATCCTGTCAATATCTCATTTTATGACCGTGGGCAAAACTTCTCTCTGCCCTTCAGGCTACTCATCTGTTATATAAGAACAGAAATCTGAGATACTTTAGGGCATTATAAAGTTTAATCAATATCTGTAGATTCCTCTGAGATTCTCAAAGGAAATTTGTTATCGAAATGGACAGTTCATACCAGTGTACATATACCCTATCAACCACAACCTTCTGGAAGGCTTATCCTGAGGCAGGGAGTCGAGATCATAAACTATGCACTTGTTTAATTTACTGTCATCTGCCTACTACCAGCTGCATGCATGAGTAGACACAATCACTGCCCAATTTTTCCCATTCATTTGGTTTTTGTAAGCAAATGCAAACAGTAAAGAAAGCATGCTCTGACACTGACCCTCAGGGCACCACTGGGCTACCCACTTCGCCAAAGCTGGGGTTTTCTGGTTGTTTGCTGAGCTGCCATCAGCCCTCTGTAGTGATTTTTCTTCTCTCTCACTGGATTTATACAAGACAGCAGTATGAGGAAACAGAAGCTTCAAACTAGGATGCCCTCACTGTGGGTGGGATCCTACTGGGACTACAAGGTAAAGGAGAGGTGAAGAAGCAGGAAAAATTAATCCAACTGAAGTATATTTTATGCTGTTAGTGCATTATCAGCCATAATGAACCAATCACTACCTAGGCCAGTGGGGTGGCCAATGGCAGGCATTTTTAAAGCTTTTTTAAGATGAGTGTCTGTTGGTACTGCTGTTGAACATGCATTAAAAATATACTTATTTACTGATAAACTTCATATGATGATAATGTTACTTAAAAAAAAGGCATATTCAGGGCCACACACACAGTTGATATCTGTGTTTATAGTTCTCTGTTTCTTGTAATCATGGGCATTAAATTTATCACTATGTTAACACTGGGTCAGAAGAAAGCAGGTATTTGGATGAGGAAATTGTTATATAACAGTTTATCTTGAAGGGCATTATCCAGATGTGCAATGCTTATAATTCACCATAATTAAATGGAAAGTCTATGATTGTCTTGAACTTTTCACATGTTTGCATCATGTACAGAAGGTAGATATTTCCTAGCTCAAGGCTTTCATCAATTCCTCTGATTAGGACAATGTGGCAAAACAGCTTACTAAAACATGCCTTGAGGCGTATAGAATATGTACATACTGATCAACAGGTATTCATCTCCTGGCAGAAGTTTGTAGTTACACAATTAGAGCCTATGCTAGGTGCCAAATGTAGATACCTTCCCCTTTTTATTGCAAATGCTCCAAAATAGATCCAAGTAAACTAAAAGTGGAAAACCCACAAGCCGTTGCCTCCTACTGCTGTTTTTCTTCAGGAAACAATATGGGAGTATAGTTTACAGCACGTCAGCACTTGCTAAGAAAGGTAGCTGAGAGTGGAGGTCTCCTGATACAGGTGAATTTTCAGTCCTCTTTCCTGAAGTATCTGCCTGCAAACAGGAGTGGCATGGACAGTGATGACTGCTGAGCTTTCTGCAAGGGGCTGTCCAAATCATAACTGTGCTGTTGTACAGCTTGCTTCCTCTGGAATCCTTGTTCTACATCTTCAGGCTACAAAAACCTCTTCCAGTTATTCACGTTGTCAGCCTCCATTCTCCTCCAGACATGGAAGGTGCACTTAACCCTGTTTTTTAATTAGATGCTCTTACAGAGTCATGAATTGTTTTCTTTGGGATTAACACTCCTGTGGCTGTCCCCTAGACTGTCAGTCACTTACTGGGCTTAATACTGTCTGACTTTCTTCAGCCCTGATCAAGTGCACTTGCTTCATCATTTGCCTTCTTGCCACTTGTTTCTTCAGTTGCTGATAGGGTTAATTCCGGTTATCCATCAGAGACAGTTTATAGAGAGAAATTCTTTCTGGAAAAAGGAGCTGCAAGAGGTGCAAAATCTCCTAAAATACTGATACAGGTTACTCCTTACATGCAAAGATCGTAACTTAAATTAAACAAAGTAAATTAAATAATAATAAAGTTTTAGTTTAGACAGCCAAGTTATGAACTGAAGAAACCTGATCTGTGGCAGCCTGACGTTTCATCTTCCTCTGCCTTTTTAAAAATATGGTTGACAGATTATTTCACATCTAAAATACTTTATTGCAGTAATGTAAGTATTTATGCAATATACTCACATGCTATTCCATGTCTTTCACAGCCATCCCTCCTCCAGCCTGAGATGCAGACCAAAATGTGGATTTTTGTCCAAACAAATTACATCAATTGAAGAACATAATTCAGTTGTTAACCAAATAGTGATTTCAGCTGCTAGTCTGATGATCACACACCACTTACTTTTTTCAGTAACTCAGGTGATATTTGGTTGGGTTAATAATGCACTTCCTGTAGGTGCTTTAATTATCTGACACACTTGAAGTCAGGAAAATTCAAATGGGAGAGATTTGTAAAGATGAAGAGATAAAGCAAAAACATAAATGGAGGATCTAGGGTTTTGTCTGAAGAAAACACTGATTGCTGTGTACAAAGTCTTTTATCTTGATGGTTAAAAGTCAGTTCAAGCCCTTACTTTGTTTTTACTCAGCATAATAATTACTTCTCTGTTTTTGAAGAGAACAATTACTTCCTTCCCTTTCTTTCTGAGGGTCATATTACACTGACCTGTGTACGTTGCACATTTCCTTCATCTCTGCATCCTCTGCAGAAGCACAGTGAGTGGAAAACGGGCAAGAAAATCAGAAAGAGGGAGTCTTCTGTCAGAGGGATATGCAAATGAGCAAGAAAAAATGCAATGAATGGGGAAAGAGAAGAAAGAAGAGTAGATGAAAATGGTGAATAGACTAAATAACCATACTTGTGGTACCTGGCAAGTTGCTAACAAGAGAGCACTGTTGCCTTTTATACACAGGATCTTTGATGTGGGATTTGAAAAACTGGAGCTCCTGCCCCAATACATCTCCAAAGGATTGCCATTGTGCTTAACCTATTATGGATGTGTTTAACCTGCTGCCTGCAATGCCAAGCACTTCATCTCACTGGACCCCATGGCCATCTGTTCTGAAGACCCCTCCCCCATCGTGTCTTTTCCTATCCTCTGGAGCCTGTTCACATGATAGTGGAATTTGGGGTAATAGGTGCATAGGCACAGCCAAGTGCTGTCAAGCGCACTCCATAAAAATGGAGAGGGTCTTGGTGTCACCCGTGCCACAGAAGGAGGTCTGAAGGGGGGTTCTGGAGATGACAGGAACATTTGCTTCAGAATTGCACTCCAGGCCTGAAACAAAACACTAAACAACATAATGACAGTTGAATTGAGGTTTGTAGAAGAAAGACATTATTGCAAGCAGTGGACCTTATTGAAGGGCAAGGACCAGTGGAGTCGCTCAGACCTTTGTACAGGTCACATTTGATTTTACATATATTCTGCTTTTTCCCCTTTTCTTACATATGATGTGATATTCTGACTTATGTCATGAGACTTAAAGGACTTAGCTAACTACAAAAGCCCAATTTACTTTTCTGAATCCTAACTAGTTCTTTGTATAGTATGACAGAATTGTATTTAAAAAGCAAGTCAACAACTTTTTTGCATTGTGTCTCATTTCCAGCTTTCCAGATTCATAAGCCTTTGTTTCTGTTTATGAGACAACTTTAATGGAATTTTCCAGACAAACTTCTCTATTTTGCTACTGATTTTGAACATTTCATCCAGTATGTTCCATAAGACAATACTGAAGGGAAATTTGAAGTGCTTACTATTTATAATGAATTTGATATTAACTTGGTTCTCATTTGAATAAATGGATCATGCCATATTTTCATTGATCTTTTTAATGAAATAGCATTTAGGACGTATTTTAGTACTTCCACTGCATGGAATGCTTTATTCTCCAAAAGTCTTTGCTCATAATTCCTACTGAACCTTTCCTGAGGCTGGATGACAAGTAAGGCAGAGCACTGAAGGTATAAATGACCCTTTGAAATTACTCACTTTGTTTTCAGTCTCATTCTTATTTATTACTAAGCTGATCTTTGCTCTCCTAACAAAGGAAGACAGAGTTCCTTAAATCATGCCTATTGCAGTAGTGGGGCTTTATAGTAAAAGCCATTGGACTGTCAGAATTTTCTAGGTAACAGAAGACGGTGGCACAAATTCTATCTGCTCAATGCCTCGACTTTTGCAGACAGGCTGACTTCAAAACTCATTGACAGTCAAATGTTATGTGGTAAATTGCAATATGTGAGTGCATTTCATGACAAGACATATACTTGAAATTATGATGGTTATGGTGTAGTTTCCCTTTTGATGCATTAAGACTTTTAAGTTTTATTTTTCCTATCATTTCAAAGCCATTCAAAAATATCTATCTAATACAGTCATAGAAAAATCACTCTTCTTCCTTTTTTTCTTCTGACTTCAAAAGAGTCTGAACTTTAACCTTCTTAGGTCTCTAGAAAGATAGAGAAAGAATGGCATCCTACATATGAAATCAAAATGTGTAGAATACTATTTCTCATAGAAGGTTTTAGTGCTGCTGGAATTTTGATTGTTTATGAGAGGTATTTGTAACCTTTACCCTTCGTGCCATTGGAATTCATCTAACCTTCTTGTCTACACATGCACTGACAAACAACAGAGATAAATGTGACCAGTTACCTATTAGCCCTGTAATCAGGCTGAGACTGTCAGAGCAGGCGCAGCACGCCACCCCTGGAGCCCATCAGAGGAAAGGTCCCCTGTGCTCAGGTCACAGTCTGAAGAGCTGCCAGTGAATACCCATGTGCCTGACATGTGAATCAAATTACCCTCCTACAAGCGGTGTCCAGAGAGAGACTTATCTCATTAATTATACATGGAAATTGAGATCCAGCAACATCTGACGATGTTCTGTATTTCAAGCCTTGGTTTTCTGATGCTGTCAGCAGCACATCAACAATCTAATTAAAATCGCCATCAAAGCAGATCTGAAATACATTAAATGGTTCCCATTAATGTCATATTTAATTTAGTGGTTCAGTGTTGAAGATGTTCATTACCGTCCTTTGCTAGTTTTTGAACTTCTGGGCAAGTTTTATAAATGATATTTACATCTCAAGAAATATAAACACACTGTTTACATATCTGATATCTCTTCTGTCTTTTCACTCCCAGCTTTATTGCATCTGGGTTGACAGCTACCCCTTGATTACTTCTTCAGAACACCCTGAGAAACTTAGAAGGGGTGGGGGAATTCCACCCAGGGGAATTTTGTTGCTGTTTGTTCTCTCTGTCCTTCACAGTAAGTTTTTTGTCTAATTGTACAACTGAGTTCAGTCTAGTGATAAGACCTGAGGGAATGGTCTGAAGTTGTGTCAGGGGAGGTTTAGGTTGGATGTTAGAAAAAGGTTCTTCACCCAGAGGGTAACTGGACACTGGAATGTGTTCCCCAGGGAAGTGCTCATAGCACCAAGCCTGACAGAGCTCAAGCAGCATTTGAAAAACACTCTCAGACTCTTGGTGTGACTCTTGGGGATGGTGCCATGCAGGGCTGTGGGTTAGACTCGATGATCCTTGAGGGTCCCTTCCAACTTAGCATATTCTGTGATTCTGTGATTTCATTGACACGATGGGATGGCTGGACATTCCCACTGACCATCAGTGTTCTCACTGCTGTGCACTAGAACTCATTGGGTATTGTAAGGAAGACTGAGTTGCAATCTTTGATAGAAATAGCCTGCTAGAGGTCAGGTGAGATGTGAAGGTCTCAACTTTTAGCACTGCAGGATTAGTTTGCTGTACTTTCTCATGGTATAGTCAGGAATGTAAAAAGAATCTGTCACTAAAACACACACACACAGAAGAAGAAGAAAAAAGGTATTCTGAGAGGATATGTTTACCTCTTTTTTCTCTTTTGCAGATGGCCCGTGTTTTTATTTTAAAGCTTAGTCAACAGATTTGTGAAATAGAATGGAGCAAAAAACAAACCATTATGAAAAAAATTTATCCAAACCACAACTCTGTAATCAGTATATGCATTGCCTATATTTATATTGCCTTACTCTAAAATAGCATGTTCCAAGGAACGAGTGGAAACTTTATATTATTGATCTTAATGTAACAAGAAGTCACACTTATTTGTCGGACGAAAGTGTGACAAAATTAGAAAAACCCCTCTGCTGAATACTTAAAGTCACCACGAAAACTTCAAAATTCAGAATAATGGAAATGTTTGGCATCCTTGGTGATCCAGGAAAGATGTCAAATAGTAGAGCAGAATTGCAGCCAAGGACAAATTGGTGACTTTCCCAGAAATATTTTTTCATTACCCATGAAAACAAAATATTTTCTTTCAGATATCTAACTCTTGTTACCATTTAAACAACAATATTGATTAGGATTACACCAGAAGTACTTATTTAAGTTGGAGGCATTTCAATTTTGGAGAGAAGCAACAAAATCATTCTTTTATAATAACATGGTAAGGGACTTTTACATAAGCACACACTGAAAAGTCAGTTATTAGAAGGAAATAAGACCAAGTGTTTGAAGAATATAAACACCTTATTACAGGAAGAGTGATTCAAACAGTGTCCATCCAATTCAGCAAGACTCAGATGAACGTTAGCATGTAATATTTTACAGTTTTAGGATATTACAATGTCAGAATCTGTTACTGTGGAAAAATCACCCAGAGCAAATCTCATCTCATTATGTAAAAGAGGGTTGCAAAAAAATCATGACTTTTTAGAACTCCATATGTATCTCTGAAAGGGAGTGTCTAATTTTGAGCAAGTCAAAATTTTTTACCATGAGTGGGGTTATATGGCATTAGAAGTTTACTGAGACTGTTTACAAAGAGAAACAGGATGTGCTTAACTTGAATTATTTCCCTGTAATGTGCTAGCAGAGCAAGTCAGCCTTGTAGTAACTGTAGCCTGCCTTTGCAGAGCATTGGGCTTAGATGTGAGCAACCCTTGGACACTGTGGCTGCATCTACACCAGGAACTGAAAAAGGAAGACTCCTAGAGGCTGTAATTCAGTCATCCACACCATAGTATTGTCACAATGGTACCTGATACACTTTTGGACCAAAGCCCAAGCATTGTCACTTCTTTGGGGTTTTGAGGGGGCAGAAACTATAGTTCCTACAGCCCTGAAATTCTCTATGTGAATGTGCCATTTCAGCTGAACCATTCACAAGTATTTTGCTAGCAAAGCAAAAAATGGTTGCTTTCTGCTTGAATTGAAACATATTCTTGGCAGCTCTCAGGAACTTCCTGTCAAAATTCCACAATCAAATTAAAGGAGAAATAGAAGGTGATTTTTCTACTTTTCCTCTGATTTGGCTCTTCTTCTGTGTACAGCACTTTTTTTTTTCTTTTTTGCATGCCAGTCTGTTTTTCTCTCTGAACTCGTTGATTAATCCTGAAGAATGAAGTTTTTTATTTGGAGTACAATGAATTATCAAATCTCAAAATTAGCTTGAGAAATTATAATTTTAGGCTCCCTACAAAGACATCCTTCCATTGTCAGCAACAGTGTGATATAGTTGCTCTGGAGAAGTATTAATCACACTGACTGGTAAGACTTTTAAAATATAATATAATATATTGTTTTTCAATGGTTTAGTAGTAATATTGGTTTATTTACAATTTGATAATTTTAACTGCATTAGGAAAAGAAAGTATTTTTTCCTGTCTTCAGTCACGAACAACTTTAGCTGTTTGTACTTTAGAAAGAAAAGTGAAGAAAGGCCCCCCTTTCCTTCATGGTTTTTTTGCTTCATGCTGTTTTTGAGTTTGCTTTCTTGTTAGACTTGTCAGTTTTGGATGTGTATGTCAAAGACATGTATTCTGTAGAGTTCCCTAAAACACGCATGATTTCAGGCAATAATGTGCCTTTATTATTTTTCTTTCTTTTTTTTTTTTTTTTTTCCCCCCCGAAGTATTTTCCTATTTTTTGGGCCGGTGGAGGATCAGAATTTGTTCTGTTCTAGTGTTGTCCCATTCTAATAAATATGCCAGGGAAACCATGTTTGTTTTTTTTTCTCCGGAAACATCATCTCAATTAGATGGTAAAGAAAAACAGACTGGAAGTTGAATTAAATTACACTTATTATGATTATGCTATTGCAGAGGAACTTCCAGCTTATTTTGGGGTAAGTATATTACTTCTGCTTTTCCTAGAGGCAGTGAGTACATAGAAACACACTTAAATTGTGATCAGATCCTATTCCCCAAGGATTATATTTCTCACTGCAGATAAGCAGGGATCCAGGATTAGTGAATGAGTGAAATAAGACTCAGAAGTTCTGATGTTTTTTCTGTAGGTAATGCTGGCACAAAATCAAGTTCCATTTTATCACTACCTACCGCCACCTTATTTAGCCTCTCCCAGAACAAGATAGCTGTTCCACCAGGTGATTTATTCCATACTTTTAATATAATTTTATTTTTTAAAAAAGTCTTTGAATCAAGTGTGTCCTGCATTGATAAAAATGACACCTCTCTGCCCTTTGAAGACTTTCTTAGACATCGCTGGGGTTAGGGTAGCTAATGTGTTAAAAGATAGAGCAAGATTTCCTTTCAGAGACAGAAAACTGCGCATTGAGTTTAAGTCTGCAGAAATGTGTTGAGGTGTACACTCAGGGGAAAAAAAAAAAATTAAATATTTCAAGTGTTATGTTTTTACAATACAACACAGAACTAAGTGTGAATAATTAGAATATTCTGACATGGGAGCTGAAGCTGTTTGGCTCTGCAGAAACCAGGGTAATGCGACTCCCCTTCCTCTGCTGATGCTTACAAGAATTACCTTGCACTGGTTCTTACAGTTTTTCTCTGAGGATTTCTGGATTCTTTATAAACACAGACAAATCAAGACTCCTAAGAGAATAGCTCTCTGTACTCCAACCATGCATATAATCTAAATGTTTTCTTTACATATGTTGTAACAAATCTCACAGAAGCAGGTCTCTGGAAAGAGCTCTTGTAGGCAGGATCCCTCCCAGCCCGTGCAGGTGGCAGGGGATGCTGGGCTCCCAAGGGTGACAGCAAGCATGCACGTTACAAGCCTGCTTCTGCGTGGTGAGTCTCAGAAATTGTTAAATTTTGCACTGTCAGCTTAGGTTTGCTTTCTGTGCTCAAATGCTTTTGAGGCAGAATTCAGGTAGCCTGATACTCAGCTGATTCAGTGCCTAGGTCTCTTGAACTTTTTCCATTCCAGTAAAGAGGAAAAAGAATTTATTGCAGCCACCCTTGTTGAACCGCCACTTGAAAAAAAAAAAAAAAGGTATGCTTTTAGACTCATATCTTTTATAGTTCTACCCAATTAACCTCACATGTCTGAGTCAAGACTTTGACCACAGCACTATGCAGTTACTTTAGCCATGGCTGTGGTGAAATTGAACATTAAGGACCCAATCACTAGCACCGGCATGATTTTAGAGCAGGTCTGAGAATGACTGCATGGTATGAAACCTACTAATGCACTTCCAGACACAGCTCATTAATGGCACACACATGGAAAACAGCTTCTGGAGACAGTTTCTTCCTATGAGCGCAATTAGTTGAATAAAACACATACAGAAAATTCAATGCTGTTGTCACCAACATGTAGTTGCAAAAGCTGAATGTTCAGATACTTGCAATACCACCAACTCCCATGCTGATGCTCACCAAAACCCCTGCTATCAGTTTCCTCTGAGTTGTGAAATTTCTTGCTCTATGATTATGGAAGTATTTTCCTATTGATTTGCAATAAATACAATTAATAATGTCATTCCTCATTGTTCCATACGGTAAAATAGTATTCTTCTTTAATAAAAGAAGTTAGAAATTTCTGGGGTATCTCCTTAATTTAAGGTACAACCCATAGAGGGATTTTCTTTTGCTTGTTTTAACTGCTATAAAAAATACCAGTAAAATCTTCTTGCTTTGCAGAATAATGTTCAAAACTAATGGTAGTGAGAAGAAGAGAGCTTGAGCAAGACTGAAGGAAATTTTCTGCAAGCAGGCACCCTAGAATGGTAAGATAGGCTGATAACTAGGAAAGAGTTGAGACTTGGATTTGCTGTTAGTTTTGTTGGTTTTCTTTTCCATTGTTGCATGCAAATAAACACTGATTAATATTTTTTGAAAAATCCCAGGTTATTCCTGAAACTCAGCCTAACTGTGTCATATTTTTAAGTTTCTTACAGACCTTCTTGATTATGATCTCTTTTGATCTGGTAAGGTCCCAGTTATATCTGACTTGAGTTTAAAAAAGGTTACATTTTCAGTCTCCTGAGAAACGTTCTCACTAAATATCTTCACGTATGTGAAACATACAGATAGGACAGCAATCCCTCTGCAACTAGTAGCAGCCAAGGCTGTTGGAAAAACGCAAAACACAGATGGAAAGAAGAGAAACAGCTTCATTCCTTCAGTGTCATTTAACAGGATAGTAATCATTTCCATGGAAAACAGGAGTCTGAAGTTCTTATCCTGTGTCTGCCTAGAGGGTCTCATGGTCAAACCCTGCTCTTCCCCCAGAACAGGACTAGCACAACTAGTTGAAGATTTAGTTATCTGGTTGAAGGGTTAGTTTTGTGGTTAGGCTGGGAACTCTGAGGCCAGGAGCTAGGAGATATCTGTTGGATAGGATATCCCAAGCCTGGGATGGTGTTAGTGTCTCCCACATGAAGAAGACAACACAAGTTTTGCTCTCTACCCTTCCCCCATGACCAGAAGAAAAGTGAACAACAAAGACATTGCCTGAACCTCGATAAAATATTTCTAATTTATAGCAAGGTAGTTCAAGGAGTATTATTGAGAAGGTCACTGTCTCTCCTGTGACTTTGTTTTGTCTCACAGTGATAAATAAATATCAGCAACAGAAAAAATAGTTTGTGAGTAGAAAGTTGAACTACAAAGAGTGAGAATAAAGACAGATTTGAAAGAGCTTCAAGAGAGCTATCTAGAATTATTAAGGAAAATGTTTAAGAGAGAACTTCACAGCCAATAATTTGTCTGAAAACTGAAGGCTTCCATAAGTGAAATAGATCAGATTAATCTAGCTTTTGAATATTGTATTAAAGTTGCGTACATTCTGCCTCTTAATAGTTTAAGGTGGAAGGAAAAAGGTTAAATAGGTAACATGGTTGGAATAATATTTACATTTTGAATACATTTAATTACAGAAAAATTGGAAATTATGGGAAGTTTGAGAGCAGACTTAATTCTCAAGGCAATCAATATAAAATTTAATTTATGAATTGGGGTTGTTTTTAACAATGACTTAAGAAGTCAGTGACATTCACAATGGACAGTGTGATGAGGGGAGCAGAAAGAAATGCTTCATAGGGTGGGAAGAGGAGACAGAAAAGGGAAAGAATATAAAAGAAAAAGCAGGAAGAAGAGGAGCAAGCAGAGCTGAGGGGGAAAAGGGCTCTAAGTAGCTGAGTAGGTAAAAGTGGATAGGTGTAGTTGACTCTTTTGTGTTTGCATATGGAAATACAGTGATATTGAAACCTTGCGTTATTCACCAGCTGTTTCAGAATGGCTGCATTGCTATTCAGAACTCCTCTGTGTGCTAGGCAGCTATAGCCCCAGATAAATGGCACAACAGGGAGAGATGCAGGTGGAATGCCGTGGATATGTGCCTCCTCCATGATGAAGAGTGAAATTAGAGCTGCCCACAAGGGCAATGGAAATGTTTCTCTGGAGAATCCTCCATTGGGTGTCTACAGCCCCCATATGTGGGTGATAATGCAGTTGCAGTAATGAAGGCTGCAAAATATCTCCTCCGTTTAGAAAAAGGGAGTAAAAATATATTTTGCTTATTTCATCTTCCCAGTGTATCTCAAAAATCCTGAGCTAGGTGTTTGAAGCCTTTATTGATTCTACAGCAAAAGTGAACTTTCCACACTGACATGCAGACAGCTGCAAGCAGGTGGGTGTTTTGCTCTTTTCATAATGCATAAAATGGTCTAGAGAGCTAGACACCTTGCTCAGCATTTCTGAAGGTTTCAGATGAGTGCAAAACTGACTGCTCAGCCTATTACTAAATCATAAAAATGTGCTTATTTTGCTTGCTCAGTATGGACTACATAGACACAGGTTTT
Organism: Acanthornis magna; assembly: GCA_036785705.1. Lineage (NCBI taxonomy): Eukaryota > Metazoa > Chordata > Aves > Passeriformes > Acanthizidae > Acanthornis > Acanthornis magna. Next base: position 16,792,072 of record JAWUZG010000040.1, on the reverse strand, counting down.
TTTCCATCCTGCTTATCCATAAAGCTAGGTAGCCATCGATCCATGTACATGGGCAATGAAAGCTTAAAGGATACAGCTCTGGTAGCATACTCAGAGAACTAGGATAATTATTCATATTTGGAACATGGAGGCCTGAAAATGCATTGTAAAATCCATGCATAAAGAGTTCAGATTAGTGACTCATGCCACCATAATACTCTGGTGAGTTGCAGAACCTCTATCCTGTAGGACCTGAAAATGGAAGAGTCTTCAGTTTGGTCCCTCAGAGAAGCTCAGTTTTGATCCTGAAGAGCTACAGCCTGGGTCCCAGGCATGTGGATACTTACTCCTCAGGAACTCTTTGGCCCTTGGCATTTCTTCTGCTCTGTTAACCATAGCAGAAGATTCAGTGTGACAGAAACTGATTAAAACCAGCCTTTGTCATGTATGGTACCAACGGCACACAGTCATCAGACAATAAAAAATTTCCGCCACGTGTTTTGTGACTAACTTCCAAGAGTTTGAAAAATACATTCCTTTCTTCGGTCCGGTGAGTAGCCACTACTGTCATCATTAAATTGTGTTGTTAGAGGAGTTGTCTGGTATCATAGCAAAATTAGAGGTTTCTCCCATTGTAGAGTATCCTGGTGTATAGTATTAGATACACACCCTGTACTTGTGGTTCAGAGAGTTTTCACTGTAAGAAAGGGTGGTGGAGTGATAAAATGGGTGGCTGTCTGAAAAAGGCTCTCTGGCTCTTTTCAATTCAAGCACACAGATGAAGAACAACTCTGCTCAATTTCCATGTACAGCACAATAAAGGCAATTTGTAGTCAAGTGAAACAGAATTTGAGGACAGATTTCATGGATAAGTTATTCTGAAAAATTAGATTTTGCTTTAAATATGTGGGATTTTAATAACAGGTGTAATGCATTTATAAATGGTGGTTTTGTAACTAGTGCTACTGGAGCAGCTTTGTTGCAGCTGTATCTATGTGATTTCAGTATCTCATTCAGTTATGAAAAGCAGAAAGAGGATCATACACTGAAAAATACCTCAGGCATACATATGAATTTCTCTATCTTTTTAATGACCTTAGTATTGCAAATACCACGATTTTTTTCCTTAGGTGCATTTAGGGCACTTATGAAGGTCACATCTGGGTTAGTCTTTTTCTATGTAACCTCAGGGTGTTTCATCTACATTTAAATCATTGGAGTTGTGAGTCCAGATTTTATTCTTTTTCCCTTTCAATTTGTTCAGTGCAGAGGTCTCTTCTCTGCCTCAGCCCTTCAGGACATTTCAAACTTGTTGGGTCAAGGAAGGATTTTATTGAAACTGAGTTTTGGGCATTTGAGCATTTGGGCATTTCTGAGGTGCTCTATGCTATTAGACCAAAAGAGTAAGTCAAGCAGCCTCATCCTTGCTCTAAGGGCATGCTTTCAATTTAATTACTTTAAGCTATCATACCTTCACACAACTTTTGCCATTATGCTAAATTGATGGACTTTCCAGGAACTTTCCCTCAAGATTCTTCCTTCAAAATGCTTTGTGTCACCCATGCCTTGTTGAGATTTAAAGCAGAGAACCTAATTTCAGTAGGAAAGTTTCATCTGTATAAAATTTCATGTAGCCATGTGTCTTTCATTTGAGAACTCCTACTCTCTTAGGTTAGAGACAGAAACATTTAGAGCTGAAACATCATAGCAGCAATGCAAGTCAAGTTTTGTGTACACAGGAATGAAAGCAGGGGGAAAGAGGTGCACAGGCTAAGGAGATGGCTTTGGAGGACTACATTGGGCAGAAAGAGACAGACTTGCTGTCCTCTGCAGTCCTGCCTATCCTTGTCTTTGGGAAATTCCCTATGGAGTTATCTTTCTCTAGAATCACCCATGAAATCTGTCTTGTTATTTGTAACAGACGAGGAAAGAGTTAACAAGTTGCTGGTAAGCTCTAGGGACCAATGCTTGGGTTCACTCACTTTAATTTAGTAGACAGTCAAGATGCGTAAGAAATCAAACAATGCAATAGTATAAAAATGTTATTGGCATTTATGAGCTTTCTTTCTCATGCCAAAGGCTTTAACTAACCCAGCAACAAGTACAGCTTTTTATCTACATGCTCCAAAGCCTGAACCCTGACTCTAGCTCAGAATTTAAGCTACTCCATGTAAATGCATAAGATTAAGGATTTGGCCTTAATCTTGTATCTATTTTCTTTCTATCTTTTCCGAATGTGCAGAATCGATGGTTGTTTTCTATTTTACAACCTCCAGCCTTAATTTCATCCTTGGCACTGATATTAGTCTCTGTGTATCTGCCTATGGTAAAACAGAATACAATGCCCAATCCCAATTTGTTCTTTTCCTCATTTTTTGATCTTTATGGGATTCCTGCATCGCTGAAATGTAACCACAATCCTGAACTTGTAACCTTGGATAAAAATCTTCTACTAGAAGATTACAATAACTACAATTTTTTCTGTTTATCTCTGGAAACTCTGAAGAATGTTATAGTATGATAGGCTTTTGTGTATTTAGATTTTTCCAGTATTATCTATATTCCCACCCATAATTTTACCCTATCCTTGCCAGAGGATCATTAAAATGTAAACACAGTAAGGGTCTTTATCAGAATGAGCACTTCTCCTTGCTCTGTAGGCTGGGCACAATACAATAATAAAATAGGATTTTTAGACTTTATATTTCTTAACTCTAACTCATAGACCTAAGTTTAGTTATAGAAAATGCATCAATTTTGGTGATAGAATAGAACATAAGGCCTCAGGATACAGTCCTGATTTTAACTATACATTGACCCAAATCCTAAACCAAGAAATTGCAGCAGATATTGGTTACTAATCACAAAACACTGTTCCTGTCTAATGGAGAATCAAGCAACGAGAAAATCACGTTCTGAAAGAGAATATAATTGAGTGTCCTGGATAAGCACAAGGCTTCTTATAATCATTAGAGGTCTTAGAGAATTCAGAAATGAACAGAACACCCAATAATTTGAATTTCTCAGCCTTAATCCCAAAGTATTGCTAACTGCAGTCATACCCAGAGTAGAAAGCATTGGTTTTTTTAACGTGTATATACATTAGACCTTATCAGCACCAGTCCCTTCTCCAATTTCCTTAGACCAGCTTCCTTTGTTCACTTTCTTTGGGTAGGGAAGAGGACAAAAGCTGCCTCAAAGGATTTAGTAGCATCTCATTTCCTTTGACAAATGCTGTTGCATTGACTTTTTCATGTCAAAGAATGTGTTGAACAGAAACTTCATTACTGTCTGACAGCAATGATCGTGTATGTCATTCTGAGCAATGGGGATAAAAAGCATTTTAAACGAGAGATAAATCAATAATTTGCAAGACTGAGGGTTGCCTCCCTTTTTGGCAAGCCCTGACTCCATTAAATACCCCTTTTTAAACACCCATTTGTGGGTTGCAGTTTAAATTAGTGTTACTTTTGCAGTGTAAAGTCATATTCAACCATTGGTTGCTGCCTTGTTGCCTTTCAATCAATAATTTAAAAGCACTTTGAAAGCCTTAATTGAGTTTCAGGGTTAAGCAGTCGTGATAATGAATGTTGTCACTTGTAAGAAAGAAACTTGTTATGCCATGAAACCTTACAGTTACCTCAAATTCTTGCCTCTTTCATTTGTATTTACTGCTTATCTATCTTTTTTTGAGGTTTCAATGGAAATGGCCACAGGGAGAGAAAATACTGATTATCTGAAAAATAAATCTCTGATGGACCTGGAGGAAATCTTTAAAAAAGAGATAGATGTTAGTTTATAGCATGCTAGTTTGTAGCATGCAGATAAGTTGTGCAAAGATTTCTAAGGTAGCTTCATGCAAGAAACCTAGAAACTGTCAGTATTGACAGGTCAGATTGACCTTTTTCTCATTTAATGTCACATTTTTTAAATTAATATTGCTACAAAAAAACCCAAACCAAATCCAGAACTCCAGTGTCATCTTTTGTTTGTACTGATAACTCAGTACAGTGCTTCAGTAAGGACACTTACTGAAGGCCTATGAAGCTAGAGAAACTTCTAAGTTAGGCACCAGTAAAAAAATAATAGCAAAACAATCCATGAACTGACATGAAATACATGCAGGGTCTCCTAAAGTTGCTTTCACCTCAGTGAAGTTATTACATGGATTTCATACAGCAAGTTACTGGGAGAAAGAGAAATATTAATTGCATGTTCCATGGTAAAAGGATAAATCCTAAGTATAAGTATAAACAATATTGATCATTAATTGTATATTGATATATCTTCTGTTAGCTCCATAAACTGCTGCTCTTTTGACAATCTATTTTTTGCTTTTGATACTGATCAGTACCATCATGGTCTCTTGAAGTTTTCAAGTGTTAGCATGTTAGACAATATTCTTCTGTTCAGATTGAGAAAGAGATGAAATCATGAGGTTGATATTCTTTTTTATATGAGATTCCAGTTTTAGAAGTGAACTTGAAGATTATGAGCTCTCGGGCATAGAAAGTAATTTGTCTTTTTGTAGAGCCCTTGATGACAGAACTGTTTTTTTCAGTTAGGCAGACACAGAGAAGTCTGATTTCAAATATATGATGCCATAAATCTAGGCTGTGGGAGTATCATGCTGACCACCTGACGCTTCATCTATTCTCTTTTTCTAAAGCATTTTCCAAACCTCTTGCACGTGGTGTTTTATCACTATACCTCATGTCAGCTTCTAAACTTAGAGTCAGAAAGGCTGAGGTTGGAAGGGCCCTCTGGATATTGCCTAATTCACCCTCCCCTGCTCAAGTGGAGTCACTGAGGGCAGGTTGCCCAGACCCATGTCCAGTCAGGTTTTGAGTATCTCCACACATATCGGTGAATGCCTAAAAATACTTTACCTATTGCACCTACTCCAGGCAAGGTTACTCTCAGTATGGTGGTAACCATCACATTGGGTGTTTGGCTTGTGGGATGTGTGTTTTATGGATCAGAGGAAATGCAAACACTGTCCCTTTCAAATAAAAGCCTCATACGGGACAGTTTCCACCTTATCCTCCTGCCTTCAAGCAGAAGTATTTTTTCCTTCAGGGGTTCTGCAGTCTCTATCAGCATCAGGCATGACTCCAGAAAGTTTATGTGGTGCGTACTCTGGGCGTGGTCTGACCCATGGGACGCCTTCAAATCTGACACTGCTGACTGACTGCTCTCCTAGCAGGAAGGTTGTCATGAGGGCCAGCACTGCAGCAACCGTCCTTCCTATTTCTCCTCCCAAGAAGGCTTTTTCTGCCTGTTTTTGAGGCTACTTCAAGCAGTCACAAGGACCCATGATGGTCGTTTGAAGGTCTCTCCATCCTCCTGATGCAGACTGTGGGAGGGACAGAGGGAACCAGAGGGTTTTGTAGGCAGTCTGAACCCAGGCTGAATTCAGGCAGACTGTAAGATGAAATACAGGTGCCAGGGGTCCTGGAATGAAGGTCCAGCCTCCCCAGCACAGCATATTTGCATCTCTGACCATCTGGAGTTTCTTACACAGGCAGTTTCATCTGCCACCTGTTTCATGTCCCAATTTCTTTTCTGAGGGTGATCCCATCTGGTTTTAGCTCCTTTTCCTGTACTGTAGGAACAGCACAGCTCTCTAACCAGAGACTGTGCACATTTCTACACAGGCACCATCCATTCCCTTTGGAACAGTAGTATTACTTATAGCAAAAATGTTGTTTTCTAATTCGTTGAAACACCAAGGAATAGCAAATGTGGAAAATAATGGGCATCATTCCTCTCCCACTATAACCACACCTCCCTGTACCAGCTCCCATTTACAGCTTTGGAAATATTAAAGTTGAAGTTGACCCTGCAGAGATAAGTACATGGTATTATTGTGGTTATGCAGATATCGGTGTTGTGCTAATGCCCCTGTACAGCAAAAGCAAAAAGGCATTTTCATTACTGTATTCATAGTTGTTTATTAACATGGAAAGAGGCGGTCCAGGAGTTATGAACAACATCCTTTTCTCACAGCCAGTGTTTCAGAGCACTCGGCCATCTGCTGGCTCGCCTACCTGTAATAATCACTCCTTGTCCCTGCCAAATTTTGTGCTGCACCATGCATGACATTTCAAATGATTTGATGGACTAATTTGCATTTTTCAAATAATTTTGCATGCCAATTAATTTCATTTTATGGTTAATCTGCCCTTCCACAAACAATATTATGGAAAGACACAGATAAACACATACTTTGCTTGTTCTGAGTACATCAGAGAGGCAGGCTAGGCCTGCTGGGGTAAGTTTGTGGGTAGGGGGGTTGGAAAGGCATGCACGAGGGGTGTCTGACCTTGATGGGTTTGTGATAGTAGCAGGGTATCCAGGAGTGGTCTGGTTTGTGAGCACAGTTAGCAGGCAGCAGGGCAGTAAAGGAGAAAGCTGTAATTGTGATTTGCTCCTCTGTGTGGGGCTGGGGTGCCCAGGGAAGCTGAGAGAGCAGCACAGGCTTTTCAAGCAGTGTGAGCCAGGGAGATTTGCTTCCCCCCCCCAGCCAAGCCTTTGTCAAACCCATCCCTTACATGTGTCCTGCCCACCTTTCAGCTGCTGCCAGGGCTGGGTTCCTGAGTCCCATCAAAGGCAGCAAAGGGCAGCTGGAAGATCAGCAAGGGTGCCCAGATCTGGTCAGGAGCGGACCAGAACTTAAAGGGAATAAAGCCTGAAGCATAAAATTCCTGTCCCTAGGCTTAAATTCAAATAAAAGAAATGGGAGGGGAGAAAGGCAGAAAGACATCCCTCTCCCATTTTTCCATGTTATGTATACTGTGGACCTGTGGATATGCAAAGCTCTGTATGAACTGGACGACTCTGGACTAAGTTGTTATGAAGACATTTCTTTCTTCCTAAAGAGTATTTCCAAATACTCTTTTGGAAGAAGAGTTGGAATTGGAAGAATAATTTTCCATTTATTTGGAATAATTGGAAATAATTCCAAATTATGCATTTGGAGCACATCTTATCATGTGTTTTCAACAGTTTGAGATAGTAAACTGCATGTCCAGGGACAACCCCTCTAATCAAAAATCTCCAGCTTCAGACTCATTGGATGCTCCAAAACATTTCCTTTTCTCAGCAGCAGCCCTGACCGACACTGTGTCTTCCATGCCGCTGTCATCACTGCCTCTTCTGACGCCATGGGACAGGCGGCAGACTGTAGGGAAAGCTTTCCAAAAGGTTACAGGGAATTTGCAATATGAAATACAATAATTAAAATGCACAAAATGTTGCAAAGTCTTTAGGGAAGTTGTTGCTATCTTTATTTTCTGTGATTATGGAATGACCTAGAGCTGCTCTCTACAAAGCTAATTTTCCAGGTTACTTAAATGCCTGTTTTTATCCATTGTGCTAAAATGTCTGGCTAAAAATTAAGGACTTATTATCAAGGTTGGCAGATTCAAAGTATGACGTATTTTCTGTGTTGAATGCACTTCAAAGTCCCTGTAACATGCTATACTGATTGATTTTTATCAAGAACAATCAATTATTTTTTAATTTCATCAGTCCATCTGAAAAACAAGCAATGTTTGTGTGATGAAAAGGGAACTGTTTTATGAAAAAATTGTAGTTTATTACCAGTCTTCCATATGTTCATCAGAGAAAAACAGCATAAACAAAATCTACCATAAAATTCTGGGAATATATTGACCTTGTCCTCTTTCATTTTTCTTAGTTTAAAAAAAGAGCTACACTTATCAACATCCCTACACTGAGAGAAATGGATATATCAGGGTCCTTTGTTCACACTGGATTTTTTTGTCAGATATCATATGCAAATGGTTAGTGGTTCTGACCACTTGCAATATCTAACAGCTTCTGTGCATCAGATGAGTGCCTGACACCTTGAGCAATCAGATCTGTAGCAACTTATAACAATCTCCCACAGTGAATTAAATCACAATCAAAATTTTTATTAACTTAATTTAGAAAAAAGCTGAAATCTCTCCATTTCTTCCTTGAGGGGAAACATACATGATTCTGCAGGTTAGAGTGAGGACTTAAACATTATTTGTTTTGGGTTTTAAGCCTTCAGAAGTGAGGCTAGGAGAAACCAGATTGTTCTTAAATTGGCCTGTTTCTGAGAGAGTAGTTTATCTCTCACAAAAATGTGAAGCCAAATGAGAAGTCTCTTAAGGTATTGGACTAAGGCCAGTAGCCTCTAAGTAATATTTACAAGAAATTGTCACCAAAATGTGACCTTCATCAATAGCCTGAAGGCCCTTTATTTATATGAGGTCCCAACAGCAACTGTAAAAATTAATATTCATATAAAGTATACAAGGACTTGGAGTGATGCCCATGGTATTTTTCTGGATTTCACACTCTTCATGGTTTTTTTGAGAGGAAAGAAAATCAGGAGACTCAACTGCGTGATAGCTCATTCAGAATATGAACGATGTTTACAAAATGTTCTTACTGACAGAGTAAACAGCCCTATTTAATGCCAAAGGAAATCTAAATCACTCTAATGACCTTTTGTGAGCTACGAGAACCTTCTCCATCCCGTCAGATATTGTAGCATATTTCTGTAATATGAGTGAAAAATATGTAAATGCAACCACTGTGTGAAAGAAAAGGGAATATATGTTAAACAGAGCATTGAAAACATTTCTTCTTGATGCTACCAGAAAACTGTAAGGCTTTGAGATAAGAGTAATAAATTGTGTTTGTTTCTTAGGCACTCACAGTACCACACTGATGTAGAGACAGAGCCCTTTAAAACCTGTAATATATTAATCCTTACAACAATTTGACAAGGAAAGAGAAACACCTCACTCATTTCTTACTGAATGGAAGTACTGAGAAACAACATTATTTACACAGAGTCCTGTTGCCCACGTTATTCTTGATGTAAACCAGGATACTACTGACTTTCTTTCCCCTGCTTTTAAACAAAGTTCTTAATATACCATTCTTATTCCTCTTTTTTCCCTGTACTATAAAATACCTTCACAATGACTTGGAGACTTCTCAGCTTTCTTAAGCTCATCCTAAGCCACTGCACACATCATTTATTTTGCTATTCTCATGTAATTCAAACTCTATATTAAAGCCATTTGCAGAATAGCTTTGCAGAATGGCAAATATCAATGATACCTCTGTGTTTCCATTTATTTGCATTTAATATATGGAGAATGGCAGAAGTAAAGTTAATCCTTAATATATGTGTACCTATATCTTTTTTAATAACTTCTCACTATTGCTGCCCTTCCTCCGGTACCTCTTCCCAATTCACGTGTGTTATGATTAGGTTTAATTTAAGCCTGACAGAATCATCCTGCTGAGGTTCATACCCATGCTTTGGAGACAGAAATGACTTTCATTGCTTTTAAAATATCACACTTCTAGTATGTTTTAGAGCTGTATGGACTTTTCAGATCTTCTGCCAATATTATTAGTGTGTATGTTCAACACGCACCTAATGGAACATTTTTAGTGCAACTGCGTTGCCATGACCAGCCGTGGGCATGGCACTGCACTTCTGGAAACTGGATACGTGTATTTTCTACCCTTATTCATCACGATCCGCACTAAGATTATGTCTTCGTTCTGATTTTTTTAGTGTGCTCCACAATTTTTTGTTCAGGATTATGACTTGAATTTCCAACTCTTTCTATGAAAAAAGAACAAAAATCTGATGTATCTGTTTCCTAGAAATAGCTGTACACACTGCGCTGAACTTTATACTTAATTGTTTGATGCAAATAAGAATGTTGTAGCCTTGCTTCTACAAAATTTTAGTTCCTTGAACAAAATAAATGTAAACAAATGGATCTAACTAGAAATTGGATATTACTAACCCTGTTTTCTTAACAACGTATAGGTATATAACCACAAGAGCTATGGGGACATTTGCCTGTATGTATGGAGAAGAGAAATGAGCTGCTTTTCAGGGAGGTACCTGATATTCTAAAGTTCTCCCTCTTCATTTACTATGGGGCAAGGATAGAGAAATTAACTTTTTGTATGAGCATAGCCATAAGAATAATTTCTTATATGGCTGTGGTGAATATCTGAGGGTTATGATTTTTATCCATTGATAAAATCCTGCTTTCTCGCCCTCTAATGAGACAGTAAATTGGTTTGAAGGAGGTTCTTTCCTCAAGATGTATCTCATTCTCTCCATGAACAGCGTCAGACTGGAGTCTGAGTGCACTGATGATCAGCAGCAATTGTGACACAGCCTAGGAGCCTTTAGAAATATGGATCTAAGGAACAAATTCCTCTGTTCTGTGCTTCCACTGCAGTTGGTGATTATTATAAGAAAAAGTTATTTGATCACTGATTCCAACACAAGCTGTACATAGGCATGAGGATTTTTGGAGGAACTCTATTGCACTCCCTCAGCCTGCTGTTTCCCTACTGATTGATGTGTTAGCTTTTAAAAAGCTAACACTTTCCCAATATATTGTGTTTTCATCAAGCTCTGTGCAATTATTGCAGAAGTTTCCTATTTTAACCAGTGAGCCATGCATGGCTAAATGGAAAAAAAAAAACAAACCACCAAACAAAACAACAAAAGACAAACCAAGAAAACCAAACACAACACTGAAAAATTGAGTCCTGTGTGCAGTTTTGGAGTTTTGGGCATCACAATATAAAAAAGACATTAAGACATCAGAAAGCATGTGAAGGAGGGCATGAGGATGGTGAATGGCTTTGCGGGGAAGCCATATGAGGAGCAGCTGAGGTCACTTGGTCTGTTTAGGCTGGAGGAGAGGAGACTGAAGGGAGGCATCACTGCAGCTTGTAAAAATTTACCTGTTCATGATTAATTGCAGGACTTGTAACAGCCTTGATCTTTCCAGATCTTAATTTCTATTCTGAAAAGTAAAAATAATGAAGGTATTTCTTGCCTTGTTAACTGACACTGGAACATTTCAGGTAAGATTATGTTTTGGATAATGCACATTATCATGTATTCAATCACTGCTTGAGATGTCTCCAAGCATCTGGCTGCTACCAGCATGGAAGTCAATAACTATTAAATAAGTCAGTAAGACAAAATAGCAAGTTCAGAATGGTAAGAAATGCTTTTAAGTGGGAAAAAAAAAAAAAAGATTTTTTTGGCTTATTACACTGCAAAACAGTTCTGCATTTGCTGCGTTCTGATTGATATATAACTATTTACTGAGTCCAAATTGAAACCAATTAAGTCCTACTTAGAAAACCAAACTGCAACATGTCTTGCAAGGGCCTTCGCCTACCCTTTATCATGTGAAAGTATTTAGAAACCTGACCACAGTTTTGGAGCATCTGGTAACCTCTGTCCAAGCCTCCTAAGTGCATTCTTTTTCCCTGCCCTTTAGAAGATCATGGAAACATAGAATTGAGTCATAGAGTCATAAAGGTTGGAAAAGACCTCCAAGATCACCAAGGCCAGCACCACCATGTTCACCATTAACCTGTGTCCCCAGGTGCTACATCTGCGTGCCTTTTGGACACTTCCAGGGTGATATGCCCATCAACAAATACTGGGTTAAATAACCACCTAATTTATTTCTTTTTTTTTCCATAATATTTCCATCTCCATAGAGCTGGTAGCAGCTGACAGCATGATTAGTAGGTTATGCACAGTCTTGATTAGCACCAACTATATTTTAGTAGACAAGTCAGAAAGAATCTGGAAATGTTTGTTGATAAAGATAATTGGGAATATAAATTCAAGCATGACTAGAGCCAACATGTGATTATCTAAAGTATGCCTCATGTACTCAATTTTAAATTATTCCATACACTCTTGTAAAACTAATAACAAATAAACATTGCCCAGACTGAAGCTGCTCAAATGATCTGTGACTCCAGAGAATTTACAACACAGTTCACCTTCTAGCCAAGGAAATGTCATTGAAAAAACTAAGTGAAGCTGAAAGCTTTAAAGATTTGATATACTGGTAGCATTAATTTCCGGTGTTTCCCACTACTGTCAAGTCTTTTCAAGTGCTCAGCAATACCATCCTTCCTTCATCCTTTTTAGTCTTCCAGTGCATTTGCAGATCCTGCAGGGTGGAGCAGTTAAGACTCCTTTTTCTATGATGGTTTTGACTCACAGAGCTTGACATCATTTGTAGTGCGTTGCTTCTGAGGGCACTGTTGGTCCTGAGAGCATTATCTTTGTTGGGATACTACAGGCAGGGTGCTGATTCCCCACTCAGTCTGGAATTTCACAAAACCCAGGATCCTTCTTCTGCAATCTTTCACATCTGTTGTCCGTCAATAGACATCTCTAAAGAGTTTCCTTCTGCAGGCATGGAGAGCAGTAAGTTCCACCTTCAAGACTACTTCCAGATCAATGCCTTACTCTTACAGATACAGAGAGCATTCTTTTCACAGATGTGCTAATTGTGTTGCACAATGACTGGACACACATGGCAAACAGCAAATACGTTGCAAAGCCAGTCACAAAATGCTGAGCCAGTTTGTTGGAAAAAATGAAAGAAAACAGAGTCCTGATTGGAACTTCCCCCCAGTTTGGGGTTAACTAGATGTCCAACTTACTTTTATTACTGTTTATTCTAAATTCCTCTATTTTGTTAGCTGGATGATATTGGTTCCCAAAGGCACTGTGTGCCCAGCAGCCTTCCTTTCAATTGGCTACACAACAATCTCTGGTTACCTCAGAGGCACAATCATGCATATACCAAATCAAGCAGTTAAGGCTTCCAATAATGAATCTGGATTAGGTTTAGAGAGTCGGTATGTGAACTTTTGATGGGCTGATTTTTTATATTATTTCATGGCTTAAGCAATTTATCCCCTTTTACTTGTTTTAATCTTTTGAAGCACACATTGCTTTTCAAAGCTGTCTGGTTATCTTGTACCCTTTAAATGTATACAATATAAAAAAGATAATTGGGCAGATTTCCCCTCCCTGAATTAACACATCACACAAAATCAATCAGTTTTTGGAACAATATATCAATCATTGCTACTACACTTGGAACACAAGGTTGAAGGAACTAAATTCACATGGGTGCCAGAAAGAAGGGAAAAGGCTTATAGTTAGGATACATTTTTTTGTCACTGTGTTATAGGCTGGCTAATCCTCCCTTCAATAATACTACTTCCAACTCTCCTTTCAGACCTGCTGCTATATGTGGACTCTGGCTCGATGCTTCTCTCATTTACACCACTGCAAAGCAGCACAGATATCTATAAAGTCAATGAAAATTTTGAAGTCTCAAAGCAAGAGTGAAAGGAAAATCATTCCCTTATTCTTAGCAGTGTATTGGTTTAAACACCCTGGAGAAAAGCCAGGAGACATTTCACACTCTAACAAGCCTATCATTAATACAGATCCTGAGGCTGTTGATACCTCAGTAAAATATTTTCAGCTGTTTATAGCATCAGCATCATTTCATTTGAGAAGAAAGAATATTCTAGTCTCAGTAAATATATTGGTTTATTGTGATCTCTGTTTTCATATATTTATAGGAACTGCATAATGGAAAACCTTCCTAGAGGTAAAATAGAAAACTAAGAAATGAGCCTTTTAAAATCACCAATCAAAATGAAAAACAGCTTCAGTGAAGGAGGGTGAGAGCAGGTATTTATTATACCACATTTTTGTCTGACTTATGAAGTGACATTGCAGATCTATAATTTTTTTTCAATGTCTTTTCCAGTCAGAGCTCAAGTTTGCTGGGGACATAGATCTTCCTTTCCCTTTCATAAAATACAACAGATAGTGGACTTAAATGTCCGTCTTTGTAATTACAACTGGACAGGAATTTTTTTAGGGTCACTTGGCTGGTGGCTGATCATTTTCAGCAATTTAGCAGGCAGAACTCTGGTGGGGTGGGGAGGATGGGCAAAAAGGCAGACTGTCCCAAGAAGACCTTTCTCCTCATCTCTTTCTGGCACTGAGTGGCAAAGGAGCCCATGTTCTTGCTAGGGAGCCTCTGGGACAAATTGAGAGTGTGTGCCCTGAGCCAGAGAGGGGCAGCTGGCTGCAAGCCAGGGCAGAGGCAGCAGGGACACAAACAGCATTAGGGAAGCATAGGTGACATAAATTAATGTGCTTTAGTGAGGATTTAATTACCAGGGAGCTTTGCTCTGAATAGAAGCATCAAAATGGATAGAAGGTAATTTTAACCAGTGAAATGGTTAAACAATTAAGTGAAACTACTAATGAGAACATCTTTGACTTTTAGTGGGAGTAGCTACCTAGAGATTTTGAAAAATAGGGACATGGGGCATTTTGAAAAACTTTCACTTGGTGATCATTTACATCTGACTTACATTTTGTGCACAGATAAATACCCACAAGGTGTCCTCTGTGGCTGATGTCACTAAAGATCAATAGAGATATCTGGAGATGTCCATTGAGGCGTCCACATATAAGCAGTTGCAGCACCTTCCAGCACCTAAAGGGAGGTTACAAGAGGGCTGGAGAAGGACCTTTTGCAAGGTGATGCAGTGACACGACAAGGGGTAATGGCTTCAAACTGAAAGAGATTAGATTTAGATTAGATAGTAGGAAGAAATTCTTCACTGTGAGGGTGCTGAGGCACAGGAGCAGGGTGCCCAGCAAAACTGTGGATGCCAAATCCCTGGAATTGTCCAAAGCCAAGTTGGATGGGTCTTTGAGCAGCCAGGTCAAGTGGAAGGTGTTCCTGCCTTGGGACACACGTGGGGTGTCCCTCCCCATGGCAGAGGGGTTGGAACGAGATGAACTTTAGGGCTTCTTACCTAAACCATTGTAGGATTTTACAAATCCTTAGTCAGTGCAGCTGTCAACAGTAAGGTAATGGTGTGGCTCTCGTTTTGCCTTTTCTATCATTTTATGTTGCTGAATTTTAGTATTTACTCTTCACTCATGCTCTCCTTTTTGACATTTTTAAACATGGGACTGCCATGCATGGTCAGGGCCCATTCATATTTTGGGTGACACAGTAATGGGGGAGAGTCAGTAGCCAGTTTGTTGTATATAACATAAACATCACACTTTAAAGCCTTTCGTATTTCCTAGTAGTGTAGTTATTCATCGCCCAGTTTCAGCAGGATCTTTGTTGAAATCCAATAAGTCAAACATGATTTAAATAACTTTCTTAGCTCTCTCCACGGCTTTGATTGCTTTTGTCACCATAATACTATTCAAAATGCGAGTAGTAATGGCAAAAGAAAAATCCTGGAAAGAGATGCTCAGTGGAAAGGGAAATTGAGGGTAAAGGGTACTCCCTACATCAGTGATTCTACTTATTAGTAACCATAGGAAATCCAGAAAGTACAAATATGGCATACATAACTAAGCTGAAACCTGGCATGAGATCTGTCTCACTTCAGATACAGCAGTTCTGTGTCCTGGTTCTGAGACTGCCACGTGAATATCTTCACATATTCAGGGCATGTTAAACAAGATTCATATCTCTAAAAGCAAAAAGTTATAGTTGACATCACTGGATGCAGAGATAATATTAGGCAGTGATATAAGGCACTTTGAGTCAACCAGAGGTTCTTTACAGAATTCTTTGTATTCTTCTCAGCTGGTGTAGGGCTGAAAACGATTTTCTCTGTACCATTTAATTCTCCTGTCAGGATATGCTTGCAGGTCTGCTAATTCATAAACCAGTAAGTCTGGTTTATGGTGCATGACATCACTAGTGCAAGATGGAAGAATATGGTGAAGAGGTACTTTATATCGTGCTCGTACTAAAATTCATACGTCAGAGCCAACACTGTTCCTATACAATTTTTGTCCTCTCTTGCATTGGTAAGTTTAGCTGATGTTTACACAGCACATAACGTTACCTAAAAAAAGGATCAAAAATAGAATTCTCACAATAAAATATTTTAATTCTTTTGCATAAGGCTCATGTAGAATTAACAACTATGACAAAATAACACAGCCATTTTTTTTCTAGGTATAATGAGATCACTGTTGCTGCTGAAATTCGGGTCAGTGATTATTGCATTGTTCATACAATAAAAAAGTCCAAAAGTTCTTAGTAAACAACCAGTCTGATATCCCATTCTCTACAGATCACAGAATTTCAAGCAAAAATTCCTGTCTCAAGCATCTAGTTTTTCATTGATTTACAATGCATTGCCTGGAAAAGATCTGCATATTTCAGCCACCTTCTTCTGGCGCCATACTAAAAGGGTCCAATGTTCAAAGGTATTTAATAAATAATATTACTGAAGAATTTTACTTCTTTTTAAAAAAGCTGTAAGGTTTAGTAGACTGAGGCTGACTTAACTTCTGGATAAACTGCAGACAGCTGGCAGAACCAGAAAAACAACATTTCTAAAGTGAATTAGGCACTGATAATAACTGATCATTGTAGCTCCCAATTTACTGTGGAAATATGGAAATTCATTGCCCAGAGTGCAGAAGCAGTGAGAACTAGTCTTGTGTGTGGCACCTTAAGGGTCAATGAGACACATGCCCTAAAAGTCATAACTACTTCTGAAAAAAAGAGAATTTTTAAATAACTAGTGAATAATGGATTTTTGATGCAGAGAGGTGAGGCATCAGATGCACATCAAGATTTGGTGTTGATCTTCTTGCATCTCAGTTACAAACATACACAAAAATCCTTCTCAAAGACTTCTGTAAAAGTAAAGAGAACTAAAAATTTTACTAAATTTGACTAAAATACAATTGATAAAAAAATAATCTACTGCCATTACACTGAAGAAAATAGAGGATTAAGCTGAAGGCAGTGGAAATCAGCATCACTCATGGTTCCTAATATACATCTGAGAAAGGAGCTGCCCCTCTGCTGAAACCAGGAGAAGTTTTAGTTAAATCCAATTGGAAGAACTGGGGGGTTTAATCCAAAAAGTGCAGAAAACACAGGAGTATAAACAAAGCCAATCAGAGAAGTGAAATACCATATGTGCCAAACTGAAGAGGGAATAATCATAAAGTGATATGAGCAGAAGCATAGTTAAAATTTCTTATGTTGAGGGAATAAAACAGAGAGCAGAAGTGATTAAAATGATGCAGATTGATCTTTCCTGAAAACTTAGGGATAATAAATAGTGTTGTTATAAAGAAGCTAAATACTTTGCCTGCACATTTTGAAATTTTGAATAATGTTGTCAGAGGATAAAAGTTTGAAGAATTAATATTTATGATTTAAAAGAAATATAATAATAACAATAATAGTAATGGTAACAATAATAATTAAAAATTTAATTGTTAATCTGAAGTGCTGACCAACAGCTTCTCAATTTTCTACCTAATCAGAAGACCATTTATTTTAGAGAGAATTTAGCCATGAAATTCATTTAACAATGAACTTATTCAGCAATGATTCTCATTGAGAGGCATCTTATTTCAGAAAATGTCTCATCACTTTTCAGTTCCTCTACCTCCAGTTTTGATGACTTTGATTTCTTCCAATGAATGAAAAACCCCCTGGAGAACCTAGAGTTCTATATCCAAGCTATAGATGTGGGAAGCAGTAGAACATGTTTTTCTTAGTATTTCTCCCAGCAGTATCAGATGTGCTATTATTTACAGCCAAAGCATAATTGACTATATTGAATATTTTGGATTTGTGTTTATTCCCAGCCCTCTATCCTAGAAAGGCAAAGGTAAAAATTGTTCCTTATTGTTTCCAAGCTAGTTCCAGCTGGACGTGAAGATTCTGGTCATATCTTCCGGCTGTCCTTCCAGCTGATGAAACTGTTTTCTTCACCAGTAATAAAATATGACTTACACACTCCAGTGCTACATTTGAGGTACCACCTCAGATCTTGCTTCTACTCATTCCTCCTTCCTATTCTTGTGTTTCACATTCTGATCAGCAGTCAAACAGAAAACCCAATAAACTGAAATCCTAATTCCTTTTTCATTGTCTTATCCATATGGATATTTGTTGGAGTCAGAGAAGGGTGTGGAAGAGATGATCATTTAATAATTTATAATTAAAACACTTCCATTTCCACTAGTTCCTTGTCATTGCAGGAAAATCAGAATGGAAAATTTCAGTGTTTTCCTAAGCTTTGGCAGCTCTAGGAATACGTTCTGAGGCTTATTAGGAGTATGAAAAACACCTCCTAATTTCATTTACATTATTCCAGAAATGAACCAGAAAAAAATACAAAACAGTGCCACTTAATTTTATATGCTCTTCACTCTTTTATGACAATTTAATTCTTCTTTATTCCCCATTGCAGGTGATCTTGAATCAATGTAATCCAAGTACACCTAATCTATTGCTCTTGAGGGGTCTGCTACATAGTTATATAAACCTGATATAGGCCAAGATGTCGTAGATCTTACCTGGGGAGAAGAAGTTGCGCATTGTCCTAAAGAGTACTGGAATATAATAAACAAAATTTGCTGAAAAATTCAAATGACTAAATACCCCGCATGAAAAACTGGGATCCCATCCCACTTTACAGTTAAACAGGTTCCAGATAATTTTTTGATAACTATCATATATTTTGTTCAGACATGACAGTTTAACAAAATTTGAAACCACAGAATTTTCATCTGGCACCAGATGTTCATTGCTTCTGAAAAATCTCATTCATTCTGCTTATGCAAAACTCTGTCTCATAAAATATGTATGTCCTTTCAATGTTAACTTGATGTGTACAGTCTCCAGTGAAGGCTTCACGTCCATTCTGAGTGTTCCTATATGCTGTACAGGTTGCTTTCCTGATAAGGATGGTCACCCGAGAAGGGAATAAGTGACTACAAGACTTTCACAGTGACATACATTACTGAGCTGAACAGCAGGAGAAAATATAGCTAAGCCAAATGCTTCTGCAGGAGGAACTCCAATTATACTCTCCAGAGGTGATTTTAGAGGTGAGCCTTACCATAAATTCCAAATGAAATTCAGAGTTCACACAGAACAGCCAAAAAAAGAGAAAATCTTCCCATTGCTATCATAAAAAACAGAGCTTGCTTGGGGAAAAAGAGCTCCAGACACAGTAATGCAGCAATCCTTCATTGCATCAGCTGAGGTCTTGACTCCTGTGCTCTCAAGGTGTTTGTTTTAGATATTGGGGAATTGCTTAATTCCACCAGAATGGTCAGCCTTTCCTGTGGGCAGAATGTCACAGCTGAGACGCACAGCTGGCAGATGCACAAAACGGAGTTATGCCACGGTGCCTCAACAATTTTTTCATCTAGTGTTGGGTTTTCCCCGACAACTGGTTTTACACAAGTGTCAGTTCACTGAGCCTTAACTGCTGCATTTCTACTGTGTTCCCGCAGACAGGCAGTATCACAGTACATCACACATGCCTCAAATGTGTGGACATGAGAGTCCTCTGACACTAGAACACATTTCACAAATATTGACACATAGTCACATAGTGGACTCTAGACTTGATCTGCTTGTAGGAGAGGAAGGAGTTTTGTGTATCAAGAAGATTTTTAAAAGCACTTTCCTTCTCCTCTGGTAAGTCAAGAAGACCTCTGATGCTTCACTTTAGAAGGAGAAGCAGTTATCAACTCTCCAAGTCTTTCAGTGATAGATTTACTCCATGTGTTTCTTATGTTTGGGACAGGTGTTGGGGGAATTCTTCTTATCAGGTAGCAATTTACTTCTAATTATAAAACATATTTTTGGATAATTTGGTTAGCTTTCAGTTTGTCTATGTTTACAAACTAATTTTCTTCAGATTACCAGCACTGTTTATTACATAAGAGATAATTCATAAAAGCTGTTAATTTAATGGGGCTTTGAAGGAATGAATGATTACAAGGGTGCCAAGTTCTGCAGAGACAGATAAATCTTAATATAAATTCTAACTGAGCATTTACACAGAGCCTGTCCCAAATTCTAAGGTAAATCTTCATTACATGATTACCCATTTTCATAGAATCATAGAATCATAGAACATACTGAGTTGGAAAGGACCCATCAGTGTCACTGAGTCCAACTCAACATCCTGATGCAAAAGTCTGATCTTGCCTGTAATTACACCAGTGAAATTTAAACCAAGATAAAATCAGAGTGGAATAATTCAAGGTTCTGTAGTCTCCTAATTTCCTACTATTTCAAGGCTTGTACTTGCCAATCCTACTATTTACACAATTGTTTTGCAACTTTAGCACTAGGCTGGTTTTAAACACTCTTTCCCTACCTGGAATTTATTCCATTTAAGCTCCTTCATTTCACAGTCTCCAGCTCACCTCACCTAAATGATTGTGGAAGCCCACCCAAAACAGTGATCCCCAAAGATTTAATCAGATTACAGAAAAGAAATATGAATTTGGGAGCCACGTCAGAAGGAGGACCAGTATGGAGGCATCAGACAGCACTCTGAGAACCAGGATCTGCTGGGTGGCTGGCTTGTGTAGGGCACAAACAAAAAGTTTTAAGGCGGACTTAACTGCAACATCAGCCAGACACATTCTTTGTACAGCAAAAGAGATTAATTTTCTTGTTATCTATTCTCCTAATTGTTCCAGTTCATTGAGCAAACTCCACATTTAAGAATCTCCTAGAGATTAATAAGAGTATGTTCAGTGAAATGCTGGCTCTGGCCTGGGGGTACCATAGCTACATTAGCATCAAGTTCCACCAGGGCTCGTTATTTTCTTAACAGTCCAATTTATTCTGGGCACAGCAGAATGCTGCTTTTACTCCTGCTTTTAGCTCCATGACTAACTTGGCTGTCTTTCAGCATTACTGGACTGCAAAGTGCAAACAGACCCTAAGTTCTTTCTGTAATTTTGCTGCCTTATTAATAAGATGCGCAAATTGAGAATCCCACCTTTTCCTTCCCTCACAAATTCCTCACCACAGAAAAATGTCACTATGCATTTCTCATTGTCTGTCTCCACCTTCTCCGTTTTCCTTCATTTCCTGAACTCCACGTGGTCTGGGCTGGGCTCACTTTCTGCACAAAGCAAACCATCATGGCTTGAGAAACCTGAGAGATCATTCCCAGGCACAGAATAAGAAAGCCATAATGAGGCAGTATGGAATGAATGCAATAGGTGGAGATGCTTCAGGAGGACAGATATGAAAGAATAATTTAACTGCTCCAAATCATCTACAATTGTAGCCAATTTCTACGCACGGAACGTACTGGGTCCCTTAGGAAACTGGTGTCATTAGACTAAAATTTAGCCTTTGCCAATACTCCCTCAATGAGGCAATGCATCTCCTTTTGCCTTGACTACTTTTATTTTACATGAATACCTTTCTTCACAGAATTCTGTTCTAATTCTTGTATGGTCAACCCTGAAAGAAAACTAGTGTTGACAGACCTCGAATCTCCTTGGCACATCATTCAGAACCCTTGGACATGGTTTTGTAACCATCTGGGGTGGAAGCCAGCTCTAACTAAATAAAAGATTAGCTGTTGGCAATTGTTCCTATAATTCCAAATCTCTTGCTAAATTGCAGTCTGTTGTGCTTTTGTTTGTTTTGCTAAGTCTTTCAGCCTAGCTGCTACAGTTCTCAGACTATGAGGTTGAGACAATTTTCTTTGATCTGTTGTGTGAAAGTTAATCTTGAAAAAACAACAACAAAAGACAAAAAAATTGGAATTTTCTTTTTTTTCCCCTCTGGAATGTGGAGAAAACATCTCATAAATGTTTTAACTTATGTCTTCACATGTCATTAAAACCAGCAGTAGGAAATTTCTCCCCACGTGGCTGTGAGTATGCAAGGCACAAGCTGTGTAAACTCCAAGCCTTATTTAGCTAATTGACAAAAAGGAGTAGTTACAGAATTTCCCAGCAAATACTTCTTCACTGGAAAATTCAGAAGAACCCAGTTTAAATTCCATTTACTTTATTTCAGAGGTCATCTTCTGAGCTGTTGGCCCTTTACAATTCCATTCAGTTCAGAGAAAAAAATAAAGGCAAATACACGAAATGTAATAGTATTGCAGTATCAGGGTACTATCTAGCAATTGTTACTAGGGTTGAGCTGATCTTCAGTCAAATCACATTGCCAGACAGTATGTGCATCTTTCAGTCTCCCTGCTACCCCAACTGCAGTTTAAATGCATGACCTTACACCACCTTTTCCATGAGCTAAGAAAACACTTTTCATCTTGCAGCAGGCTCAATATAGTGATGTGCGCAGGTCTGTGACTGTAGAGGTAGCTTGCTGCACCCACTCAGTCACTCCATGGTCACTTGTCTGTATCAAATGGTTTATCTGCACAGTAAATTTTTTCTGGAGCAGAGGTTTCTCATTGACTTTCTGCATTAACACCTTTGTAAAGATTGTCTATATATTTAATCTAATTTTAAATTAAATTAGGTTACAGTAATATGGATTATATTATATGAATTATACTAGATCGACCTAATTTTTAAAAAGGTACTTCTAGCTTAAAAACATCGAAACATGGATTTAGAAATCATTTTTCTTCAAATGCTGCTCAGAGAATGACTGTCATCACTGTTCGTCTTCTAGTGCTGTTCTGTAAAATAAAGTAAAAATATTGTCATATGTTAGTGAGAAAACTCATACTTTAAAAAAAAATTCTCATTAGCATAACAGTGTGAAAAACCTATTCTCCTAATACTAACCTTCTTACAAGAATTTTTCTATATATAGAAAAAAAATGAACAGAGAAATCAGACTTGCTCAGCCAATAGGCCTCATAACATAATAAGAATTTTGTTTGCAAGTCTAATTTAAAAATTAAATGTATGATGTTCCCATAGAACTCTTTCTGCAAGGGAAACATGAAGCTACTATACCTCCCACATGTGGTGTAAGCGACATAAGAGTTTTTGCAGTGTAGTCAGCACAGAGATGTGTACAGGGATGTTTATGTACACTGCCTACCTTGCAGCTGTGAATTACAGGCTTGTGGCTTTTCCTCTGATGGAGTATTTACAGCTATTCCTGTGGTACTAATAGTTGAAGCTAGATTCCCTGCAGGAACCATGATAAATGATAAAAAAAAATCATGACAGTAGGAGCATCAATTTGATATTTAGGTAAGAGGGAGTTTTGAGTTGCGCCATATTCTGGCATATTTTCCAACAGGAAATAATAGTCACAGGAAAATGATTTAAGGGTTTCTGAAGACCAAACGTTGCTCAAACAGACAAAAGAGGAGTAGAAAACACGTGCAGAGTCTCAGACTGTTCTTTCTTCACACCATTCCTCATAATCTGTCATATGCCTTCAGTGAAATTTAGTAGAATCCTTCTTTTCTGGGAGATGTTTGTGAGTTGTAACAATAAAGTCTTTGGGACTTTGACATTGTAATTTGCTGCAGTGACAGTAAGAGGGATATCATAAAATAAGCTCCTACAAGGTCTCCATGCCTCTAGAAAAGAGGCAGTGAAAGAAAAGGGACAAGAAATCATATATGAAACTTAGGAGACAATATGGTTTTTCTTTCAAACCACCAGCAAAATAGGGTTTGATGCAGTTCCAACTAAAATCTGTGGGAGTTTTGTCACTGATATCAACAGGAGCAGAATCAAGCACAGTTTGTTATGGAGATTAGTATGCAAAACCAAGAGATGTGAACAGCAAAAAGCCCCCACAATCTCTTGTGGAAAATCCTTTCCTGTCTTTTGAATGTATTTGCTGTTGTTGACACTTTCCTACATGAAAAAGAGAAGAGCTAAACATCAGAAAGATGGCATTGTTTGTAATCTCTAAAGGATATCATTCTGCTTTCAGTAGGAGAGATCTGACTGTTTTCCTCACTTGAGGAAGTTGGATGGTCCCAGAAAGGCTTTTCTTGCAATTACGCTCTCGGCTAAGACAAAGGTAAAACAACTGAGTGACAAGTCAGATTAACTGTTTCAAAGGGCTGGAGACCAGATCCTCAGACTCTCGCTCACACAGGCAGGTGTGGGGAAGGACTTTTTTTACGCTTAAGATTGAAGGATTGGTCTGTAAAAAAAGGAAACTAATCTCAAGGGTCAGCTATTATTTCCTGGTGTTTTAAAGTTAATAATTAAAAAGAAAATTGAATTCTTCTCACTGATTGGCACAGCAAACTTTAAGGCAGTCAGAGTCGGGGGACATTGGAGCACTTAGGATGTTTATCCTTTACACCAAGGGATTATTAACCTGGAAATAAAGGAGCTATTTTATAAAACCATTCATGAAAAATGGCCCATATCATTAAACTTGTGCTACAGAAAGGGAAAGGAAGGCACAGGGATATAAACAAGGTTTTCAACGTTAAATCATAGGGGACTGACTCTGTTACAGCACCATGGATACCAGAGTATGTCTCTGAACTTCCAGTCCGTCAGGTATGAGCAGGAATTGGATGCAGCACACCCTGTTCATTAGACATACTTTTGGCATATCCAGTGCATTGAAAGAAAAATCCCAGAACCAGAGGAAACAAATCCCAGAGGAAACAAATGCCGACAAAGTTCCAGAAGATGCATCTTCTTCACAAACAAAGCCATCAGAACCCCCAAGTTCGATGTGCAACTCTCGAAGTGAGGGTCTTGCACTGACTCCAGCGGAAAGGTTGGTTCTGTAGTGAACACGCAACCCCAACGTAAAGAAAATCATTGTCCAGCTACAAGAGCAGATTTTTGCCATCAGCATTTTCATCAAGTTACAAGCCAAGATATATGTCTTACGGCTTTGGCTGTTTCCCACGTCTGTGGCAGATATTCTACACAGATTCACAGGGCGCTTTGTCATTGTTCTGTCCAATTCTCACATTTTATATTTCTATACATCATCCTGATTTCAGTAAAGTTTCTGCTGTTTGTATATGATGCTTCTTGCATTCTCAGACAGAAAATAATAAACTGTAATTTCAAAACAAAGGGCAGAGAGAAAGACAGGAAGAGAAATGTTTGCAAAGAAAATAGACAGAACCTTAAAGAGAGAGAAAGAATAATTGTAACTATTAAAGTTTGGAAACCAGTAAACATTCTCTACTTTTCTTATGTCTATACAATAATGAAATCAATCTAAGATCAGAAAGCTCTCTATAAAATGTCTGAACAAGTACCTAATGTGGAAGAATTCTTGTTACCATGGCTTAAAATGGCTGTTTTTTCTCCTTGCAGAAACACAGTGATTTTAAAACTCTTGCTGACCTAATTAATAGACCTTCTCTTTTCTCATCACAAAAGTTATACATCCCTTTTGAGCTGTTTGTAAAGTGAAGTGTCTAAGTATCAGTTAGGTCCATTACTCAGTTTTCCAGGTCGAACATTGATGTTTATTGTTCCTCCACCCTCAGGGCTCTCATCTGTAGGGTCTCTCAGTGCTCCACAGTTCCTTCATACTGGGAATAAAGACAATTTTTTTCAGTAATGCTACTAATTATTAGCAGTAAGCCACTGATGATGATAATGATGATTAATATTATTATTTGTAGTCATTATTTTTAAAAACTGCAACCCAAAATTCCTGGTCTTATTGTCTCCACATATGAAACACCAGATACTGAATATATTCTATTTAGAATGCTCCTCCTCACAAAAGCCCATAAAAAAATCTAATGAGTCTACAGTACAACAGTAATCTCTTTCTGTGTATCTTTATTTCCATAGTATTGACATTTCAATAAGAATGTAACTTCTGTGGTCAACGGAGATTTCAGAAGTTAGTGTACAGGTGTAGGCCTAGATTTCCATTGCTTTATATTGTAAGTTTTTCTCACCGTATTCACCTAGAGAAAAAAAATCTGCTTTGTTAAAATTTCCAGTTTTAATGTTATTTTATCAGTTAATCCCCTGAGTATCTTCCATACCAGAAAGTTATCATTTCTACTGTCTTTCCAAGATGATAATTGGGAGTGAGAGGTGAGCTTTTCCTTAGGGTTTGAATTAAGCATATATAAGGACATCTTCCCCCCCCTCCAAAAAAAGTCCAAACAAACCGAGAGAAAACCAAACTGCAGAATGACTCATCTCACTGAGGATAAATGTTCTTCTACTAGAAATACTGTGTAGGTGGATCAGAGCTGTGGTGGGTCTGTGGTGCACTGAATATAAAAACAACCAAAAAAAAAACTCCCCGCTTTTAGCTCCTGATTTACAATGGTACAAGAAAAGATACAATAGTAGTCATAGAGCATAGTGAAAGAAAAGAAAGCCAAGGCTATTGCAAATTTTGGGAAAAAAATTATTAGTAAAGTGGCCCATGACTTGTGTTCCTGGCTTCCGCAGAGCAGCAACCATAAATTGCCAACTGACCCCTCCTGAGACCTGGCACTGACAATAGAGAATAAAATCTAGACCTGCATAAACTGCTCACAAAGAAACCTTTCGTGTCTTATGGAGAAAAATATAAGACTGACAATAAAATATAAAGCATCAGTTAAAGTGAAGTTTAACAAATGTTGCTCTGAATGAGCTTTAATTTATTTCTCACTCAGCATCTCTCTGTTATCAATGTGTTGAGGAGGCTTCTAAAATTACTAACTTTCTAAAGCATTTTTTAGGCATATCAGACATTCTCCCCACTTCTGATGTTTCAAGGAAAGGAGTCTTCTGAAGAATTTAGGGAAGGAATCAGCTATATAAGAAGACATGAAAAAAAGTTGAAGAGTTGTTTAATACTGCTCCAGTGCTTGAAACAGAAATGGTAATTCCAAAGTTTTCCCTTTTCAGCTGCATTGTTTACACTTTGTTGCAAACTGCTGGTAATGAATGAGTTGGGGTTTTATTGTTCCATGGAAATAATGAACAGTGGAAGCCTTCTACATCTTAAAATAACTCTTTTTATCATTCAAGACCATCAGCTCCAATAAGAATCAAATAATCTCTCTGATTGTCAAATTCTGCCACCTTCCATGTTGCCTCTCTTTATCAGAAGCTTTTCTTACCCCCAAAAACCTCTGTAAATCTAGCCAACAACAACTGTTAAATAATTTATGGGGGATGGATAATAAAAAATATTCTGCATCTGCCTTAAAATTGTTTTTAAGGTCTCATGATCAATTAGACTCAGGTAGCTGTGAGCTCAGAGACTGCCATCAATGGCAGAACACCTTATATATCTACTGGGTTTCATAATAGACTTCTAAATAGATTCAACAATGCATTAAGTTGTTTAAATATTCATACCTATTCCCCTACAAGCAAGATTTAATATGCTTCATTTGAAGGGATAGTCAAATTTATAAACTCTGTCCCAACCTCAAGCAACACACCATTACCATGTCCTCCTAAGGTAATGTCAGCAGCTCCATGCTATCATTCTGCAAGATGTATTAGCCAGATGTAAGTTAATTATTGGTTTGAAGAAAATTTATTATATGCTATAAAGCTTCACATGAAGTGTTGCTCGGAGAAGTGAAAAATAAAAGAAAGAAAAAAGAAAAGAGGAGATAAAATAAGTAAATGTTAAGCCTTGGGCATTGAATTTACATTTATGAGATTCTCTATGATTTACTGCTCCAGCTTGTTTTCCTAGAAATGCCTTGGGTTTGTTTCAGCTAAAATACACTATAATGCTTATAACATTAATTTGTTTAGTGCCCCTTACTCTGTGAGTATTCAAGCACAAAAGTGAGTGCCCCACAGCAAAACTCAAGTCATAGTCAGGGCTTAGATACATCCCGAGGCAGCTAGAAAACCCATATGTGTACAATCCCTTACCTGTCCTCATTCATCAAAATCTGCCCCAAGTCACCATCATAACCAGAGCTGCCTGGTTTTCTCACTCAGTGTCTGGATTTTTCATCGGGATTGCAACATGCCCTTGCAAGGAGGAGGAAGCTAGCCCTGTGCACATTCAGCCGGGGATGCTCAATCCTAGAGGAGCCACACGGTCCCCTGGATGGTGGCTCAGGGGCAGAAATTTCTGGATTAGTGCTTTCACGGCTTCAGTATTCCCCAGCAATTACTAACTGTTGGTGAATGTTGACTATTCTGGACCATATTAGTATGATATGGGGGAAAAATTCCACTATTCCTGTTCTATTTATAGCTTCAGATATCCTGTCCTCATGGCTCAGTGCCAACCCCTGACCTATAGGAGGCAGTAATTTATAATATAATTTCTTCTCATTCATATGCTCCCTCTTCAAAACAAGTAGAAATGGAATGGATTAAACAGTGATATGTGTAGAAAAGATGAATAAATAAAAGGAGGTTTTGTCAGAAAAAGTTATGTGTGTGTTTTAAGTTGACAAGAAAGCACTGACTTAGGGAATTACTGCAAAGCTTTCTATCAACAAATATCAAAGAAACAAGAATTTTTCACCTGTTCATATTATTTTAAATTTTAAAGGGAGTGGTTCTAACTGAAGAAAGTAGAAACTCCAAATGGCAATTAAACACAAAATTCAATCATCAAAGATAAGCATTATTTTCCATAACATTCCCATCAACCTCACTGAGTTACATTTTTGGTACAACTTCGTTTTGGCCAGTTCTCATAAATACATAAGAAAATAAATAAATAAGAAAAATAGAAAATAAGAAAATAAATACATAAGAAAACTGGGGTTAGAATTTGAAAAATATTTCTATAAACAGAAAAAAATCTTTTTATTCAAGTGAATGGAGGGGGACAAGCTAGTTTCAGACACCAGCATGTGAACACAGAGAAATGAAATGGAAAGCATTTACTCAGAAAAAGGATGGAAGTGATGGAGAGTCTTAGAAGTTGGAGAACTCTCTCTGAGACAGCTATTTTTAAAAGACCGTAAAGTGGCAAAGCACTACTGATATTCCCAAAAGATTTTTTTTCATGAGCAATTTTTATAAACTGTGAACTGATGTTGCTAGAGAGAAATCATAAGGAGAACAATTTTGAAAGTGGTATCATGGGAACTACATACGTAAATCCTGTTGTTTGCTAACAGGATTTATGAACAGAAGTCCCCAAACACTGCGTTACAGATTGAGCTCTGAGAGGATTAAAACAGGCTGAATTTTTCTTTTTCAAACCGTTTTATTTTTATTGCCTTTCTTCTCCGTCAGTATTCAAGAGGACAGCATCTTCACAGCTAGAGGGAGCTGGATTTTAACAAGGTCCTTGCCAGCTGCAGTTTGTAGGTTGCAGGAAGTCAGAGAGTTATTCTGGAGCTCTGTTGATTCAATAAGGAAAAACAGAAGGATCCATGACTATCGATTGCCAGTTTAGAAAGGACAATCTAGAACAAGGTTAAATCAGCAGGAGAAAGAAGTTGATCTGAATCTCCACCTGAGTCTGGCAGAGCAAAGCTGCCCTCCCTGCTCTGGAGCTCAGTGAGAGAAGGAGGAAGAAAGGGTTGCAGAAAGACTTCCTTCCAACAAATGCTCCAACACTAAATGTGTGCACAGGGGTAGAGATGGCTGCAGCCACACCTGATTGCAGGAATGTGCCTATTCACTGCCTTGCCAAAAAAAAAAAAAAAATACAAACCACTGGGGAACTATTTAGTAATTCTTCAATGATCTACCTGGTTTTAAAGAAAATATAAGACATCCGTTATTAGGCCTGAGTGCCTTACAACATTTGAAAAATGTGTTTTATAAATCAAAAGTTGAAGGAGAAGGTAGAATTTGCCCATCTGCCAAAGGCCAGTGCAAAGTCAACATACCATTTACTTTCTCAAAATGAGTTTAAGGGACCCCTACAGTTCCATGTTGGCCTTTCCCAAAAAGATGAGCTTCAAGATCATTCAAATGGAAAATAATCACCTTTAAAATGAATACTCTAATAGAGGAAAAGGACAGGTTTCTTGACAGGGTGAAATATATAAAACCCCCAGCTCATATTACTGAAATAAATGTCTGCAGGGAGTTAGAAAGAGAGACAGCATATTTTTGCAGCATTGCATCCAGGAAATTGAACAACCTGTTAGTTAGCTTGAAAGAGATGCTATACTCCAAGCAGAAAGAGCCCTGTATATTTTAAAAAATAAGGCAACCTAAACGTATTAAACTCCTTTGAAATGTAATTTAATATTTCTTCAGTAATTCCAGGGGAAATAAAAGATTTATTTTAAAATCTCTTTCTAAATACCATCTAGCTATTCCTGTGATAGTTGCTTAAAGAGGAAAGAGGCAGAAATAATGCTGGAATGCTTCTGAACAGTTTTTATCTTGAATGCTGCCCATCCTTCGGGCAATTTGCCCTTGCTCTTGTCCTCACGTACTTATTTCCATGAAAGAAAAATGTCACTGCTCCAAACTAGTAACATCTTACATCAATTTAGGATCTCTGTAAAGGACTGTTTCACAAGGCATCAGGATGAAAAAGGATCACAGACTGCAAAAACCAATCAAAGCTATGAAATGCAGCTGAAGCAGATAAGCTCTTTTAATTGTATGGGGTTAAATGCTAATGACAACCGTCTTCATTATAGTCTTTTCATGTATATGCACATATATAAATATATATACATATTTCAGGAAGCTTTTTATGTTAGACCCACAGCTTGAAAGGGTGATTCTTCATCTGCGCAGTGTCATCTATTTAATTAGTAATTTTTTGAGGGATGGTTGTTGGTTCTAGTCTGTTTTTATTGACTGCGTTTTCAACTAATTATCATAGGCACTTCTCTAAAGTTTTTATAAAAATACCCCAAGCGTATAAATAATGGATCTTTCACTTGATTCCGAGGAGTAACACATTATCCAGCAGGGTCTTGCTTGTCTTTCTTTAGAACTTGGGAGAAAGCTGCCAGGAAACTAACTTTTCAGAAAGCTGTGAAAATACGGTTGCACAAGTGAACAGGACTCTGATATGAGACTACACATGGATGCACTTCTAGGCTCTGACACAGACTCACAATCCCTTGCTATGCCATGGAGCTATCACAGCATTTAACGGCATGAAATAGCAGAAGAGGGAAAACAGACAGTGCAAAAGAAACCGAAGAGTTTCAGAGCCAAGCTGCATCTTCATGAATGTTTGCTAGCAATAGAAAATATGAATTGTGAGAGATTAAAATCTTTGAAGTAATTTCCAAATGGTGTCCAGACATTTGGAACTGGACTGAAGAGAAAATACTAGTCAAGTCATCAGTTTTCAAGATTCACACTTTTCTTAGAAAACTGTTGTGGACCTGTTACAAGAGTAAACATCTGCAGGAAAAAATTAAATATTTTAAAGTATACATGTAAGAGAACCTCCTTTTATCTCATGTCTGCAGCTTCTACATAGCTTAAGTAGTTGGGTGTCTGCATCCTTCTCCTTTTTTTCTCTCTATTATTTTGCAAGTAACACAAAAAAAAGGAAAATAAAAAATGAAGATGAACTCTAAAATACATGGGAAGTATCATATTAATTCCAGCTTAGAAGCTAATGGCTTTGCTGTTACAAACTGCACTGATCAATGCCTCATACCTGACAAGACTATGCCACAATGCAAAAATTATTATAAAACAATCCATGAACCTTGTTAGACTTAATAGCTCAAGCAAAACTGAAACCCACAAATGTCTATTTGAAATTTACCCAAACATTTTTATCTTTGACATAATGGTTGGCAATGTAATTAATATTAGCTTTATTTTTAGATTTCAGATATTTCCTGGTGCCCTCCTGATCAGAAAAACACAAGAACAGCCTTTTTCACACCAAGTTTTCATGCGACTTTTTAAAAAATCTGGCTGGTAATAGGCATCTGAAAATGGAAAACAAAAACTAATATTATGTCTGCAAAATAAGGAGGGTGTCTGTGATTCAAGTTAGTTCCTCTGTTTCTGAACCTGTTTGGCTCTCTACATCACTGTCTTGACATCTAGTAACAGAAACTCCTTTTTCAAAGTTTCTTTTGCACATGTAAAAGTATACACAATTGTACCTGGTATGTCTCTATCACTTGATCTATGGTGCCGTAGCTGTATGTATAGCTAAATATTCTATACATGCACAAGGAAACCAGGGCCACAGGTACACCCAGGCAAAAGATCTGCTTTAAAACCACTCATAGCTTTGAAATAAAAGGAGTGGCAAATGCCAAGAAGTGTTTGCCATGGCTGGTTGACAACACCAGGGCCCTGTGTTCCATAATTTGCTGCCAATATCCTAGGGAGGCAAAGCTCCTCTTTCCACTCCCTGACTCAGCAAGCTACACATTACTTTCAGAAACAAGAGAGGCGGGAGTCCATAGGTCTGATGGAGTAAGTATATTAATAGAGGAAAGTCACCTTGGAAAAGTTAGTGGAAGAACTTATAGCACTTAAGTTCTTATAGCGAAACAAGCTGCTGACATTTTTTTAAACACATCATGCTGAAAGTATGGTCTTGTGGAAAATGCTTCAGTAGTTGAAATAAAAGCCAGTACAAGACAGTTTAAGGACAGCAACCATTCTGTCAGCGTGGGCCGCAAGCAGTGTCACTGCACACAGATCTTATAAGAAACAAGAGGCTTCTTTATAAGATCAATTTCTGAAAGATTTGTCATGGTGCACCATAGATGCAACTCCTGCTCTTGTGACTAAACAGTAGTATATCTCCCCTAACATTTTAGAAAAGAGTGGAAAAATGAAATATGATTTGGAGATCAAATATTCCTATAAAAGAATGAAATCCAGTCAGAGATCCACTCACAAAACAATCCATTTGTGGTGTGGGGAAGGGTTCAGCAGGTGAATTGTGGGGTTACTCTCTTCCCTCAACAAGCTGCCAAGCATAGGAAGCAGGTTGTTCCTCACACAACTTGTTACATCTTCACCATCAGAGAAGCACTCCTCAAGTCAGTCTTACAGAACACCCCCTTTTTTTTCTCCTGTGTTTTAAATCAGTTTATTCTGTCCTGAGTTGCACCATCATTTGCCATTACCTTTAGGAAAGTACTACATGGCCTTATGGATCTCATTTCAGGCATCTAACTGTGCATACTATGGCATTAGTGGAAACATTCAATAGTAAATTCCTATCAGATTTGAGATTAGGCAGTTTATTGTTCTACATCCCCTTAATAATAATAGTGTTTACCTCAATAATCCCCTCACAAAGCAACAGAAGATGTAGCCCTCAGAGAACGATAGTCATCATTAAACTCTGAGTAAATGTTCCAGCAATATACAAAACCACAAATATAATCTTTCCATTTAATTTCAGCTTGGAAAACAATTTAAGCATGCAGAAATATGTTTACTGGTGACTAAATATCCCTGGGCACAGGATAAGAATGTGGAATCTGAGCACACATCAAAACCACCTGGATTTCAGTCACTCAGTGGGTGGGGCATGTGCAAAGGTGCTTTATTGTGGAATGAAAGCCTCACTCACACAGGGGACTAATGACCTTTTCCAGCTCCAGCATATCTGAGCCTGTCACGCTTTTGCAGGTGACATTGCAGCCCAGCATCCTGTGCTTAAACCACACAGAGCACCTGATGTATTGTGCCTGCTCCAACTCATTCCTCCCTCACTTTGGGATTGAAGCTGTTCTGGGTGGTCAGATCATCTGTGGAGTCTAACACATTTGTAAAGTGTGGACATCTCTCAGTAGAGCTTAGACTTCAATCATGAGATGCTATCTGCAGTCTTCTAGGGCTGCTGCTGCATTCCAACAAGCACAGCTCCAGCTGCAACCCTGAAGGTGCATGAAGTAGAATCCTGAGGTCCAAAGAAGGCCTCTTCCCAAAAATGGGTGAAGTTTGACCTTGATGATACCTCTCATCCAGCTGGAACAATACCAGGTTATAGTTTGGATGACACAGAGCTGCTCTTTGCTCATTATTTTGTTCTCACCCAGCTGACAGTGACACTAATTCCAAGAGAATTGTTGTAAGATGTAACTATTAATATACTGTATATTTAAATACTGGTTTGTATCCAAGAGCAGCTTCTGACTCTCTTTGACAGGCACATCCTGGCATGTATTGCTATACTACAAGAGATACAATCTGCACATATTAATGCATGCACATTTCCTTATCAA
This sequence comes from Acanthornis magna, assembly GCA_036785705.1. Lineage (NCBI taxonomy): Eukaryota > Metazoa > Chordata > Aves > Passeriformes > Acanthizidae > Acanthornis > Acanthornis magna. The sequence continues at coordinate 16,758,349 of JAWUZG010000040.1, read as the reverse complement.
TAAAAGCTAACATAAACTGAGCTAAATAAAAACACCGACTTCACAGTAAGGTAAGAGAGGTCATTATTAATTAGAGTATGCAAATTAATATTAGCCTTAGACTATGCAGAAATTTGGCCTTTAATATTTGAATAAATTAAAAATTAATTCTGCAAATGTACTACATGAAATAAGGTCATTTTTTTCCAATGAAAAAATAAGAAAACTTTCCTGTTTAAAAAAATCATACAAATTATTTGTTGAATACAAGATAACTGCTTTCATTTATTGCACAGACAAACTGAGAAAGCTTTCTTGCAGAAATACCGATTACTGTTTTATTTGGTGACATTTCATTTGGCAACATCTGGAATGCAGCATACAGGAAGTAAACATCTAGTTTAAAAAAAATCGTGACTCTGTGTCACGACACTTAGGCAGGATGTATACATGGGATTCTCATTTGAGATGCAGTATCTCCTGTCTTTCTGTTTATAGGAGACCTGAAAGGCAAGAGATTCTGCAGGGTCAGAGAGGAGTTTATGATAGAGGTGAAATTCTAATTTGGAAGCTACTGTTCAATGCTCTATCCCGATTTTTTTATTCATGCAATAAATAAATAACTTTTGAACATTTAGCCATATCCCAAACAAGCCACAAATTCCAAGCAAATTCTGAAATGTCATTCTTTTTTTTTTAAAATTTTGAATGGGTACATATTGTTAGGCTTTGAATGCTAGAGTTTTAAAATACTGAAGAAAACTTTTCTCAGAGACATTCTTGCAGAGAGAAACAGTTTTATTTAAAAGTTCCTCTAGCAGACACTTCAAATTCCTTTTACAAGCTCAACATTTTTGTCCTTTTATGAGAAAGTAACACAGTAAGATAACCTCTTTACTTTAAAATCTCTAAGCTCCTCATAGGGTTTCCTACCTTTCCAGTTCAACATTTACAGATTTCTTCATTTGCCTGAAACTAGACATGACTAATGGAAAGACCTGGAGGAAGAATTATGATGGAGAGAGAAGACCCACCTGCCTACCTCCACACTTGCTAATACTGACCTTGCTTCAGGGGCCAGTCTTAAATGTCAGAAACAGGTTTACTGAATTAACAGGATGCTTTGCTTTTGTTTATGATCTGCCTTAGGTAGGTTCCACTAAGGACGAGTCACTTGCCCTAAATCATGGCCTGGACCATATGTGCAGGGACCTTCCACTGCGTGTTTTTCTCAGAGTGAACACTCTATATGGAGATTATATATTCAACCAATAGCTTAAAATGGCAGATTTATTTTTGTACCCCAGCTAAGGGTGCCAACAACTAATTACATCTGATTTTGATGGAGAGGTGCTTGATAAAATGTATTAAGAGATAACTTCTGAGAATGCCAAGTGCAGAACTATTCAAAGTCTGTGCTGATGTTGCAGCATAAAATGATGTGATAGCAGAATGAGTTCAAGCCAAGTCTGTAGAGGGAGTGCTGTGAGCAAACAGCAGGAAATTGAAATCACACCATATTCATAAGATGTGCTAGCTGTTAAATAAAGGCATTATACCCAACATCTCCCATCTGGACATCTGAATCGGAGGTATAAAAAGTTCAAAGTACTTTACATAACACCTTGCACATGTTCACCTAGGATTGTCATAGAGCTTTTTCTTCAATAAAAGTGAGCAATAGCTTTAAAAAAGAAGAGTTTCATTTTCAGCTGTCTTTTAAGACTGTTTACTTTTGCAAAAATAGTTGTGTTCTTTTCAATTTTCTCTACCTGTTGGTTTGCTTTTGCTGTTCTCTTTGGTCCTGTGTTCTAACTCATGCCCTCCTTGCTCTGTTTTCCCCCTGAAAAATTCCTTTAACAAGGTTTCTCCTTTTTGTCTTCTTGTGCTTAAAGGCATGATAATGTGGAGACTTTATTCATTATCCTTTTCCCCACAACATTCCTTTTAGGCCGGCTTCTGCTAGACCACTGCTCCTTTTTTTACTCCTCCTCTGTAAAAAAGAGCAGAAAAAACTAGTATTCGTAGCAGTCATGTATGGGCTTCTAGATACTTCTTTGTAATCCAGAGCTTAGATTTAGATGGAAGCACTAATTAAAGAGCCATCTGATCCCATGGATCATCAAAATATTAGACATTAAAACACTAAAACCAAAAATACTAAGCAGTGTCATGGACGTATAGCATTAATAATTAAGAGTAATAAGAATAGGAAAAATATAATTATTCTTTTTTCTTCTAAATCTTATACCCATGTGACCCTAACTGGAACAGCAAAAAGTGTTCTGTCTATAGGTATTCCTCTATCTCACAGCTAATTTGAGAAGTTGGGAGAACAGAGGTTCCAGCTCCCCTTCCTGGCTTAGTCACCAACACTGTATTTGTTGTAGCTCATTGACTTTCTTGTCTGCTGTGTTTAAACCCAGACAAAGCAAAGGTGTCTCACACACAGGGATTAAGGGGAAACCATGGAAAAGCTGGAGTACCGAAAGTGCTACTGTGTCCTGCATTCCCTGGGAAGGAAAGACATCATTTACCAGCTGTAACTGCCTGGGGCTTGGGGGAAATGGCCTCAGTCCCCGGAGCTGAGGCACATTTTGCACAGGTGCTGGCTCTCAGTCCCCTAAAAACACCTCAGAGAGGACACCTCGGCTGCTCTGATCCAGTCACGTCCCTCTTATCTTATGCACTTTTGTATAGTTTCCTTTAATGTCTTGCAGATTAGTTGACTCAAATGCAATTGCTGTGTCTCTCCAGAGTATCGAATTATGCTAATAAGAACATAATCTTGTTTTTCTAGTGCTTTATTCAAGATATAAACCAGAGATTCAAATCTTCCTCGAGACTTGTTTTATTTATCAGTGAAGTCATTCTAGTAGTTGCAAATTTTATACTGTAAACTATAATAATATTTTAACTTCTTTTAAATCTTCCCAATGAACTGGAATTAACCTATAAGGACAAAAAAAAAAAAAAAAAAAAAAGAACTGCGAATTACATTGGTGATCTCTAGCACTTTAAAATAAGATGTTTCTGCTAGAATCAGTGGCAAGTCAACTACATGATTGTAAAAAATAAAGGACTTTTGTGTAACAGCATATTGATTTCCCACAGTATTTAGTAATGTATATTGCTATCAAATAATGAAATTCACACTGGTAACAAGAGTTGACTTCCCGGATATATTCAGAAAGTTTATTCTAAAGAGAGAAATAATGATAACTGAATAATAAGGTGGAGAAATGTCATACTTCTATTTGATGTTTTTAAAATTCCTTTAATGAATATTTTACTAATATATTCAATAAGGCAAAACATTCAAAACTAATTATGGTAAAGCTGTTGCTGAGTAGCAGAATGTAAAAACAAAGAAACAAAAAACCTAATCCTACAGATATATTCAGGACTAAGCACCAAAATAATTTCATTAACTTCCAGTTCCATGATTCTGATTCTCCTCTGGAACTCTACAATGTGATCCATATCTCTATGATAATCCAAATCCAAAGTTCAAAACTGGGGGTAAGTTTGTGGATCTCTGCAATAAAGTCATCCCTCTGATAAATTGTCAGATATTGCACCTTCTTCCCAAAAGCTGCACATTTATAGAAAATTTGTATTATTATTTTGTCAGACATTTTAAAGTGTTGGTCATTTAAATTAAGTCTTTGTATAAAACACCTTAATGATTTGCTTTACTCACTTAAAAGGAAGGCATGACATGAAGTAACAAACTGGCCCAGATAATACAAAAAGAGAGAGGGAGTCTTTCACTCCATCTGCCTGAAATACCCTAGTTCTCAGCTGTGTCTAAGAAAAGCTATATGAGGGAAAACAGAAGCATAAAATAAGTGTGAATGCTATAAATGCAGTCTATAGTGAGCTGTGCTACTATTATGCAATATTACAATTTATTAGTGCTTTCATTCATTGCAGATGATTTTTCCTTTCTTTTTTTTGTCCTAATAGCTATCTAATACCTATTTTCAATGTGTTAACAGTTTTAGCTTTTCATAATCTAAATAACAGAAAAAAAACAATTAAAACACTGAATTTACCTTTTTTCCCAACATTATTCTTCAATAATATAATAAATGCATTGTTATTTCTGAGGGCATTATATAATTCACTTTGCATCTTTATGGGTCCTTCAGAGAGGTCGTGTTAGGGTGGCTCTCAAACTGATTGAAATGACTGATTTAAGGCATGACTGATATATGTCTGATTCTTAGCAAAACTAGACAAATATGCTGCTTTGTTCTATGCTGCTATGATTTCACAGAAAAATACATGCACCAAATATGAACTAGAAATTTTTTTTCCTTCCTTCTTTTCCTACAGGTCTAAGTGGAGCATTGATATTTTCTCTAAAACTTCTTTCCTTTTTTTAAATGATCTATTGATAGTTATGTTACTCCACACTTCTTTCAGCATGAAGTGACCAATAACATAACTATAAATAGATAAATTGGCTGCATTAGATACATAAATCAATAGATTAATTGTAACATTAATTGAAAGCCCAGGGAAGATGATTATCAGTAGATCTTTCAGCGATAAATATCCAAGAACATATATTTGGGTACAAACTATAACCTGGTGCTCCTTAGTGACTGAACAAGCCCACCTCTTTACAGTACAAAACCTTCTCCTTCACGCTGACTCAGCAAGTCTCATGTCAATCTCTGTTTTTTTTGCCTGAATAATATATTGCTTCATCAAATATCTCTGAATGCACATCTTCTGCCATAATATCTGCTGAAGTTGTTTTTCTTTTCCAGGTCAAAGTAGTTCCTTTAATTTTTATGACAAAAAATAAACCCAGTGCAATTCAGAAAGCTGTAGGATCTGTAGCAAAAGATGCACAAGTCCTTAGGACAAGCTTGCCTGGAGATCTGAAATGTTGTGTGCAAGCTGATTTATGGCATACAGTAGGAATATGTGTGGAGACTTTGGCACAGATAAGCACATAGATTGGTCTGAACATCACGGACCAAAAGATCATGAGGCCACTTGTCAGATGAAGGTGCTGACAAAAAGGCTGTACCTGTTAGTCCTTCCCACAGACTTTGTAAAAGGTGGGATGTCTCATGGTTGTATTTCATTCAAATATAAAACTGAAACCCTGGTCCCAAATCTCCATATGTGATGGTATTCGTAGTTACTCCTGCGATACTTTTGCTTCCTATAAGCAGGGCACTTTATGCATCTCAGGACAAAGTAGAACTTTAAATATTCATCTCTGATTATTTTGTTCATTTCTGACAACCCAGCAAGTTTTGGGAAACCTTATCAGCAGAGTCAGAAGATAATCGCAAAAAAAGCTATCTGTAATGATTTCCTCTGAGAAATATACCCAGCTTTATATGGGGAATCAGTTATTTATGCTAGTCAAAAAGAGCAAAGGGAAAATAGCCAATTTATCCTTGACTCTCACAGAGCCCTAAATTCATAGACAACACATACAAGATGAACGAGGCTCAGACATCAAAGCATGTGAATTCATGCCAATTTGTGCCCCCATTCTCTTTAAAATAAATTGATAAACCTACCTGTTTGCTAAGGATAAGTACTGAAGTTTGTATGTCGTATATTATCAGGAGCTCGGGCATACAGAATATTAGAAGTATAGAAAATAAATCAAGAATTTACAGGACAAACTCATAGAGAATACCCTACTGAAACCCTGCTGCTGTACTGTCACAGAAAGTCTGCTATTACAGTTTGTTTTGAGCAGGATATAGAATGTAAAGCTATGAAATTCATCAATGCATTGCCATGAGAAATTGCTGTAGAATGGAGGCCATTTGAGTGCCTAGTAAGAAAATAAGACTGTCACAGTAAACACAGTAAAGCTTCTGATATTCTTTTCCATGAACTAACCTCCACGTCTTTGCCAATAGTAATGAATTAGACATCCAGATAAGATATGGTTTTCTTCAATTCAGAGTAGGGTATCAAAGAACAGGAACCTTTAAACCTTCCTCCTTCATTAACATTGAAGGTATTCACATTTTCATGCTGTGTACCACAACCTCTGTTGCCTGAAAAACAAACTGTGACTTTAATTTACGAACTTCCCAAATTTCACAGAGATATAGCTCAAACTTCCCCAATTTCACAGAGTTCTAGCTCTCCTTTGCTAATTATGTCAGTGCAGAGTGGAATTTATCCACAGACAAGCTTACATGTAAAGTGAGATCTGGACTTTGGTTATTATACTTCTAAAGTCTGTCAGTTTGTCTGTATGCTATAGGTGGGAAGTGTTTCACTCAACCCTTACACGAGAGTGTTAGGAGGGAGCCAGAACTTGATTTGCAGGAATTATCCAAAAAATAAGTCAATACTCATATCATGGTTAATCTTTGGGCTTACACATGAAAAAACCCCAACAGAAACAAATCCCAAAACGATGCAATGAGCTGACTGTTTTAAGGGAGAAGTGCCCAGGACATATTTATTATTCATAACCTGAAATACCTCAGTTCTGCACAGAGTCAATGTGTCAGAATAATCTCAGTAAAAATGTTCTTGTATTCTCTTCACCTTATCCATACGCTTTATTGCTACTCACACTTCCCTGTTCAGCCTTGCCTTAAGTAGAGGGAGAAAGATTTGTGTCTCCCTTTGAGCTTATAGCATCTCTAGCAGAGGAGAACTTGCATCAAATGTTTGCTCTGGTTCACTGGCTTAATATTTAGGAGGTGATTTCTCTTACAACTTTTGTGTTTGGTGCAGTTTCAGACTAGCCACAGCTTTAAACCCTCCCCTCCAAGGAGTCTGGGAGCAACCAGCCAGGCCAGCTCAAAGAGAAACCCTAATCCATTCCTTGTTCAACAGGAAGGAAAACAAAGCCTGCATACCAAAGCTTTGTTTCAGAAGACCAAACATCAGCAGTTTTACAGTGATCTTTAATTTCCCATTTGGTTCAAGAAAAAAAAAAATACAATCCAAAACAATTATTGTCCAGAACAGAGCTCTCAAAGGGCTTTCCATCTCTGAAACAGCCTTGCTAATGATCCATTCTCAGCGGTCTGTCCTCCTTTTCTTTACCATTTTCTGGCACATCCATTTTCAGCTAAATTAAACCTTTCTACTCAGGTTTTTTTACTGTCATTTTGTACAAGAAATACCAGCATGAATTTTTAAAGAGGCTGTGAAAGTCTTACCCTTCATCTGAGTCCCCATTCTTCATGGGACACGCTGAGTTGCGTTCTCAGGAGCTGGCTGCAGGCATCCAGGCTCCCTCCCCTCCTTCCTGACTGCGGTGCTGTGTCATGCCTGCCTTGCAGTACTTGTGTTGCTGCTGGTTACAGGTATCACAGCCCTTTATGAGTCCATTAATTCCATTTGCAAAAGACTGGCATGGACCTTGTATAGTACAGAAAAGTGTCAGGGAAATGTAACGTATTTATAGCCAAACTCCCATGTCGTTTATAGTACCTCAGCAAATATATTATTGCTTACTGCTTGAAGGCCCATTGATACATTTAAAATGTGAGCCCTTGGGAAGCAATGAGGCCTGATTTCCCACAGCTGCATCACTTCTTTGGATTCGCTGGTACCTTCAGACAATGAAGGCACAATGGGATCCCACGGTCTTTCTTTCTCTCTAGTTGCATGAAACTCGTAAAAAGGGATTATTTTTGAGGCAACTGCCACACCAATTTGAGTACAAATGGCAAATAGATTTGTAAGTTTGGGGGTAGAGGCATATTATATAGATGGATAACATGATACAGATTTTATCTTCTTAGAATAGAGATTAAAATAATTCTTTTGGTACTTCAGATACTCTGCCTAGGGCAACCAAAGGGTAAAGAAGCTAAGCTGTTACACAGGATGCCTTTCAGTGCCAGATACAAAATACAGTAAAAGAAAATATCTCAGGCTGGAAAGAAAAATAGACAGGACCAGGCTACACTTGCTAAGAGAGTGTGTCAGTGTTTGACACTGAGGATGAATCATAAGTTGTACCGCTTACTGTCAATAGATGAAGCCAGGAAATTGGGTGTTCAGTAGAGCAAAACAGGACCTCTCTAATCAGAGTGGATAATCTAAAACATGTCACTGCAAAGTGGGGAGGGGGAAGTGACTAACCCAAGAAGATGGACATTGTTCATTTCAGCTGTCAGGATGAGTAAGTAAAGATGAAATAAGCTTTTAGATTCACAACAAGCTCTTTCAAGTTCCTGACTAAAAGAGGAAGCATTTTGTTACCTGGCTTCTGCCCTGTCAGGGTCTTGCCTCAATTTCACTTTCATGAGCTGAGGAAGAATTTCAAAAGCTTTCTGCAATCTTGTATATCCATCTTTTATAAGCATTGCCCATCAATTTTTTTCAGAGAAAGCTGGGTCCTTACATTGCTCCTTGATTAAACGTTTTCTGACTGCTAATTTGGTAATGCTTTACCGCAATGAATGATTACTTGAGAGGCAGTGGGGATATGGGTCTGAAATGCCTGCTTATTCCTATAGCCTTCGCATCCTGTATGCTCGTACAGGATTATTAATCTTTGTCAGGAAGGTCAGGAAGCATCACACAGTGATTAATGGTAAGTTGCAGAGGTTTCTGATAACTGAGCTCCAGGGATTGTAGTTGAAACCTGTTAGACGGCTATTAATACCTTCTTTGCCCTTCCTGTAATTCACTGTGACTGCAGATGACTTGAAGACTTGCTGGCTTTTCAGCTTGCAAGGACACTCACCACCCATCTCTCTCCTCAAAGGTGTCACCATTTGTAGACCTTTTGTATTGCCAGTTGGGCACTAATGAGAAAACATCAATGGATCAGGAACAGGTGCATCCACATTCCTTTCCCTGTCTACAGTTCACCATGGTAGGCACTGCCCTCTGAAACAAGCTCACAAATAGCAGGCTGGAGCGTGTAAAAAGGCAAGATAACACATTCAGTGTCGAAGGTGTACAAAAAGTACATAGACTGTTAGTGAAATCTGTGCAGGAAATTTGTTCTACGCTCAGATAATTTTAACACCATTCTTAGAGACTTCATCTGAGGCTGCCTACTTGGAAAAAAAAAGAACCACAAGAAAAAAACATACAAAAAACCCCCCAAAAACACCAAAACAAAACTTTTTAATTCTAAACTTGGCTAATACACATCCTGCTCAAATGTAAGACCCTGTGTCAAAACAGGGTTAGGGAAAGTCTGGCAAGCGAACTTGTAGAATTCCAGTGTGGCTGCTCATCTTGCTAGGATAGGAAGGAAACAAAACCATTTCTTCTGTCTTTGGGAAATGCTCCTGGTGATTCCGACTCCTTGCTCCTGACACTAGAGCACTGGTGTAGAGCTCTCTCTGCTGCTTCCAAACCACAGGTAGGGTTTCAGTGTAGGAATGAGTGGCAAGGTCAGTTAATCTCTCTATCCCCTTTGGTCAGAACGGCCATGCTAGGAGTTGAGAGAGTCTCAAAGGTTATATTGAGTGTGTGGAACAAGTTGTCTAAAATACAGTCAGGGCGTTAGGGGAGAAATGCAAATGTGGCTAGACATTTAGGGAGATATCTCACAAAGATATTCAAAGATGTCTCACTGTCTGATCTCTGTTCATTATGGTGTAATTTAGGTACAGAAGTACTTTGAAATTCTTCCGTGACTGTCTATGTTATTTTTTAGATACCCAAATATTTTCTAAAATTTAGCTCTGACAGACCACTTGAGGCAAAAGACCTTTCAACTATGTATTTATATAATTGTGCCTCTTGTTAATTAATCTCTGTTCCCACATTAAATTGAAATTATAAATTTATAGCTGGTTCAAGCAAAAGTGTGTGCTTGCATAATCCATAATGTATCTGATTTTAAAACAGTAAATGCAGAGAAGCAAGTGTATGTAAATCTTTGGGGAAAATTGCAATGAAAATGCATAATCTATAACTGTTATATTTTTTTTTTTTAGACCTACTCTTCCTGTGTCCTCTAAACTGTATCATAAATGCTCTCCTGGAAAGCCACTACATCTTCACATAAATAGTCCTTGTGGAAGGATGCTGTAAGCAGTATCAAATTAGCTGCCATAGAATTTGGCCATTTAGTGCTTTTGCTGTCAATGTGACACCCCATGCTGAGTCACGGGTAAGTGACTGAGCTGATATAAGCGAATACATTGACTAAGTCATTTATTTACGTCTTGTTGTCACAAGTCTAAGAAAACTGCTAAATGTATTAAATAATCCACTCAGCAGCTGAAGATGCAGTAGTAGAAATGAAGTCCTGCTAAGTTTTCATCATTACTGTCAGAGAGGCTCTTTGGATGCTTTGAAAGTATATACAAAAGGGTAGCAATTCAACAAACACGGCTAACATTTAGAAAAGCCTGCATGACTTTTGAAAGAAAAGACATAATCCAAAGAAACTGGGAAGATAATAACATAATATTGTTTGTTTGGGCCTGCAGCATCCTGTAAGAAAACTGTAGAGTTTTGAAAGCTGTGGACTGCAGTATTTGTCTGGTTGTTTAATATTTAATGTATTAATGATATAGAATGGCCTGTAGGTTACAAATTATTCACTGACAGGGATATGTGAACAACATCATTCAGTACTTTTTGTTTGAGGCATGTCAGTATGCAATACACATAATTCTAAAATGCCCCAAAAATGGTTCATTAAAGAGAAGGCAATGCAAGACTCACCGGAGAGTTACTAAAGACCAAAACAACCAAAGCATTTTATGTCCCATGGAGATTTGCTATATGCATATTTCCATTCTGTGACTCTTGTAAGCTTCACCAGAGATGAGAACATTGAGATCATAAATGGTGGTTTATCTGAACATAATAATGTGAACAGTGGGCCTTATTGATATCACACACTGATATCAAAAATTGACTTTACAGAGGTCACAGCAAAACTCCGATTGATGAAAAAGGGCACAGGTTTTATTTCTAGAGGTTACTCTACTTTTTCCTCTCTCATGGTAGGAATGAGTGCAACAATCTCACAGTGAAAAAAAAAGTTTTAAAGCTTGGGCTGATTTTTAACTTGGAATAGTGTTTATGAAATGAGCATTATCATGAACAGCCTGGTTAGTAGAAAAAGTTATTGTTATACATGGAGCTGATTAAATAATACCAGAGAGCAAAGCAGAAAAAAAAATTCTGAAATTATTAATGTAATTGGTTTTATTGGTGAGAAAAATTAGTGCATGGTGTTTAAAGTATGTCCTTTGAAAGTAGCAGCAACACTCTTGTTTCCAATAAAGTGTAGGCAGTGGAATGGAAACATTAGCGAAACAGCGCTACTACAGTAAATTTAGAATGTTTGCCGAAGATGTGCATATTTGATCCTATGATTTAAAGAAGAGAAATATCAAAACAAGAGTATTACAGAGACTTGCAGAAAGGCTAAAAATAACTTGATACAGGAAATATTAAGCATCTAGCTCAGAAGGAATTATAAAATAAGTCAGACTACTTTATGAAGGTATATAAAAGAGAAGCAACCTGTTAGAAACATGAGAGGACATAAAGGAAAGCAAATAAGGTGAAAACATAGGTCATAATTATAAAAATACAAAGAAATCAGGATTAATGATTAATCAAATTAAACTGAACAACAAACACAATAATAAAAGCATACCCAGAGAAGCAGAGGGACCATTTAGGACACTACAGCAGGAACAGTTCAGCAGGGATGGTCTAGAGAGATGGCCTTTATGGCAGTGATATTCCTGTACTAGTTCTGTTTACAAAAATAGTTTCACAAAATGGTTTCATAGAGGACAAGGAAGAAATTGTTCTTCACATGGTATTAACTCCTCCTGGATGCTATATGTTGATGAAAGACAAGCAAAACATATATCAGTATTTGCTATTTTTCCAGACAGACAACCACTACGTGGGCTTCCCATTGTGATGAGGTGTCCCAAAGGGTAGAATGAGCTGACCTCACAAATGTGAACCATTTGAAAAGCAGTTCATGTGTTGCAAATGAGACAAGATGAGGGCCAACAAAGTAATTTCCTAAACAAAGTTACTTACACTGGAAGAAAGTTTGAGACTTATTTTTCAGCATTTCACCAATCAATGAGAATTAGAACTTCCATGAAATTTCCTTTTCCCTTTGGTTAAAAGCATCGACATAAATACAGTGAAATTTGTCTGATAAGAGTTAAGATCTCCAAGCAACAGCCATTCATCCCCATTACGTTCCGTTCCCAGCTGCCAGAAGGTGCTTTTTTGTACCATGGATAACTCCCATGGCTCTCAAATTGCTTTACTGCACTGCTTTAGTCTGTTGATTCACTACAGATTTAAAGGTAATGAGTTTGGCACTGTCTAAAGCACCTCATGATATTTCCTCATACTCAGCTAAACATAATTATGCTGGAGAAACCCAGTGCCATCAAATTCCCATGGTGATAGTGGCAGCCTGGAAGAGACAAGAATGGAAATAGAGCTTCAAAGGGGGTCTTTGCTAAGCCAAATAACCAAAGTTGTTCCAAAAAAGTAGCTCCTGATTGCCAGAGTCAGAATTCAACCACACTAAGAGCCTGCTCAAAGCACAGTTGCTGAAAAAATTTCCTCTGGAGAATGTTACAAAGAATTCACCAAAACTCACCTGTTGTAGGAGACAGATAATAAGGAATAGAGAATGGGAGAAAAAACAAATGCTAATGACAACATAATAGACTGTGAATATGAAGAAAAATTTTAGAATTGTAGTTTAAAATATAGTTATGTAACTGTATAAATAAGCTATAAATAGTTTATAAATATAATTTAATATATATTTAAAATATGAGTTTGCTTGGCTTGACTTTACTATTACCAGTGGTACTGCTGCTCTTCTATCACCTGTTATTGCCTGGGACCCTGATTTGTTGTTGTCCTGGGGTGGCGTAAATGATATTTTGTATTCCCTATCCCTCTGTTGATTTTGGCTGTTGGTTCCCAGTTTGATTGATTATTGTGATCAGCAAGAGAATTCTCTGGTGAAAAACTGCCCCATCCTAGAATTTATCAAAACAAATAATTGGCAGGATTGTGGATTTACATTTTCTGTGTACAGTGTAGGAATCTAAAATAAGTCTGAAACCCAGTTTTATAGGTTGTTTCTTTTAACTGGGTCAAGGAAAGATTATGGTTACATCATTCAGTTTGCTGCACACTTGAGAAGCTGAGGCAATTGCTCATTTATTTGATATTTTTTATGAACTATGTAAATCTTAACATCAGACCATGCTTACTGTCAGAGTCTCCAGGCCTTTAGAACAGAGATTATACTGCACTGATGTCAGCAGAGGGCTGAACATAAACACTGTAGGTATAGACATAAAGGGGATGGTTATATAAAATTAATAGTAAAAAATATCTTCATACTCCCTGAAGCAAGCAACAGAAACATTTTGTGAGTGCAGTTCTACACATGTTATGGTTGCCAGCCGCTTGGGCTGTGACCTAGAACTCAGCCAACAATAAAAACAAAATAAAATTAACTACTGAGAGAGCAACTCTTCACACTAATGGTAAGTACTCAGAGACTAGATCATAGAAAGAATAAAGTTTTCAGTTTATCTTATCATAATGGGATAATCTCACCATTCTTGATTTTGTTAATACTGGCAAACCGAAGGACTGTAAAAAAAAAAAAATCCGTTTTTATCTAAAGTGTTTATATCATGAACAATCCAAGAACAGCAGGGTTTGTGAATTTTGGAGCAAGACTGATATAGAAGATCTGTTTTAATGGTAAAATCACAGTTGTGTTGCCTTCATGAACACAGCAGGTTTATAAGGTGGATCCAAGTACATACTTTATCTTTATATGCGAGTGTGATGGGATATGAAAAGCTGTTGTAGGTCTGTCCTTTCCAATTACTGAGTTTATCTGCTTATGTTTGAGCTCAGATTTCAGTATAATCACCATGAAAGGTGGGGCTCAACCCTGGGAAACCGCACAATTTCTCTTCTGTTACAGCTGATGATCAAGTACTGCCTAGCACATTCCCTGCATTTACATTAGCTTTTTCTTTATTTTGCTGCTAATCTCTCATTGAGAGCTTACACAGCCTGGGAGCAGTGTCATACTGATCATCCTTTGAAATTCATCTTTTGTTGTTCCTTACAGCCATGCAAAATGGATCTCACGGAACTGTTCTGAGCAAGATGATATTTAAAGCTCCTTTTCTGTATAAGTGGAGACGACCCCACTGACAGGAACTATCCAACAGAAGGTTCCTAATCCTGAAGTGCCACCCCACTGAGATATTCACAGAAATGTGCGGTAATGGGTATCAGATGCATAACTTTCTGAGGAACATTAAACCTCAGGTAGAACAAGGTTAAATTCAGACAAGCCAGTTACACTTCTGTGTCTGCAGACAGAGTCTAGGTTACTGTTTGGGGCTACCTGTGACTGCTCATAGATCTGGAAATCACTGCCAGGAGATTTTATGCACTTCCCTAATCTTCACTGTCAGTGAGAGTTGGGCTTTTTGGAGCCCATCCATGAGTTAAAGCAAAAAGCCTTCCCTTTTTCTATCCAGCTCTGCTGTGACTTGCGCAACTACATAACAATCCCAAGGATCCCCACCAGGCCCTGATTGCTCATCCCTAAAACCAGCTTTGCAACCAGCCACTATTGCTCATCTGGCTGTCTCTCTTACGAACCCAGGGGCAGAGAAAGGTGCTCTTGTTCATTATGATATAGCTAAAAAAAAAAAAAAAATCCAATAGCTTTTGCATTACCTGAATTTTTTACTGCTTGCAGAAAGCCCTGAGTAGCATACCAACCAAAGCATGACCTTCCTGCACAAATAATGACACATGGAGAGGCAGCTCCTTCTGCAGGGCAGAACCTTCAGTAGGTTATGAGTGATGAAACACTTCAAGGACACTTTACTTGGAATGGTGCTATGTACTTTCTCTGCCCTAGTGCAGACACACCACTTATCACTCTAATTGAATCAGTGACTTATTCTTATAGACAAACATACACCTTGGCATTCCTGGAAGGCTGTGAAAGACACAGGGATAACGACAAGTAGGTCTGTACTGTCTGGAGCGCTATGTCAGTGTCATTTAATGTACGTGTTACTCTTACACCCATGCTATGGTAGCACACTGAGACAAAGTGACATACTAATGTATCTAGACATGTTGCCTCCCACATGAAAGAACCTTTTTCTTCTTTATGGAACATATTTTCAGCATGCACAATAATATATTTCTCATTGGGCTCAGAGGCCCATAGCAATTTCCAAAACTTAAATGTCTGGCCACCATTATTCTGGTTTCCTTTATTGTTTTTAGTTTTTTACAGTTTTGTATAATTGGGCTGCATATCTCAATGTCTCAGTTCATATCAATGACCAAGGGAAGCTTCCCTTATAGTTTAGCACACCCGAAGCTCATCATGCAGAATGGCTCAACCTTCAGCAGGAAGAGTCGCTGGTGCCCACCCTCTGCCAGCACACCCAGTTGGGACAGCAGCTGGTCATTCAGCCCCTTCTGGGCTAAGAAGAACTTGACACTTACTTCCCCCTCTAAAAGTATTAAAGTATTTTCAGTGATGACTAGGTGCAGAGCACCAGAATTTCATCTTCTTTCAGGTCCCTAGGTGCTAGGAAGGGCAAGAGTTCAAACATATTTTGACAGGTATCCTTTCTTGCTGGTAAGCATCTCAGGGTGTGACCAGCTCTGTCTCTGTCAAGAAGCACCCAATACTCTGCTCTGTGCACAACACTCCTGGGAATCCCAGTACCTGACCTGGATGCTCTAGGTCATCATACAGGGACAGGTGTCACATTATTAGGTAGTGCCACATTTCATGGAAGTGCCTGAATAGGAGACACAACCTCCCTGCTCTTCCCAGCTGCAAACAAAGCTGGAAATGTGGATAATTTATTAGTAGCTTAGTGTATCACTTTTCTTAGATTATGTATTTTGAGGTCCTGAGATGTATTTTGAGGTCCTGAGTTTTGAAAATTTGAGGCAGACAGCACTCTGAATATTTAATGACTGAAATATGAGCTATAGGTATTGAAAACAGTGGGTTATTTCAGACCCTTAAATTGCTGTGGGCTCTTATTCCCTGTACACAGCCTGCAGTCTTCTAAAATCCACAGACCTGCTGCTCAGTGAGTTCAGCTGATAGAATACTGACAGCAAATGAAACTCCAAGACATGGGTGAGGCCAGCTCATCCTAAAAATGTGAAAAATAATGGAGGAATTTTATTCATCCATTTTTCCTTGGGGATGTCAGTGTTTGTCACAGTGGATTATAAATTGATATCATATTTGGCCCTGTGGTTGATGGTCATATCTCTGCTGTTGAGGTCCAAATTACAAAATTAATCTGGTCGTCTTGGAGCACCCTCTGACAAACACATCAAATGCAAAAATCTTGAAAACTAACTCTTCCCCAGAAACAAAACAACTAGAATTAGTTGTGCAGAAATAGACTCACTTTAATCCCAGAATAAAAAGGGAACAGATTTGATAGGAGGAAAAGAGACATATTGTGAAACAAATATTCTCTAGTCATCTCCAGACCAGCTGGGAAGAGTAGAGAGGAATTCCCCAGATGTTTTGCTTACAGAATGCTTATAGCAAAAATATATAAAGCAATCTATGTAAGTTTGAGATACAGATAAAATCAATTAAAAAAACCCAAACAACAAATACCACAATGCCCAGAAACCCACATCCCCATTCAATTAGTATGAGTGAAAAATCAGCTTCAGAGAACAACCCTTGGAGTCATTGTGTGTGTGCGTGCACTTCTGGATCAGAAGTTAGTAGCCAAGGAAACTGGATTATTGAGGCTGAAAAAGAAAACTGTAATCAAAAACACAACCGTCCATTCTCTGCTACTTATGACATATCTGGGTTTTGTTTGGGTTTTTTTATATTTTATGTTTTCTGGAAAAATATATTTAGAAATAAAATCAGTCAAAATCTGTATAACTGTATAATCATAGATCCTTAAGACTTTTCATCTTCTACACTGCATAAAAACTGATGTGGAATGGAGGAGTGAAAGGATGTCCGTTTGTAAGAAATACAAAGTAAACAAGCAAAATTACAAAAAAAAAGGAAAAAACATTCATTTCAACACAAATTAAGTGTCTCACTGGACTAAGAACAAAAATATTTAATTTTAATTTATAAAAACTTCTCCATGCAAAGAATGATAACTTGCAAGAGCAACTTCTTGTATAATGCTTGATGATTTTAAACCATTACTTTTTGGCAGTCGCCCTAATCTGATTTTCCAATGCATTGTTTCCCTCTCAGCCTATTATCATTTATTACACACACATATAAAACCAGTGATTTTTATAGCAGTGATTTTATTAGTCCATTTCAATTATGTTGTTTGTTTTGCAGATTGTAATGAGTTTAGTCCTCATTTAAATACATAAAAATTGGATAATCCAATAGCTAATTATTAGAATATGTGGGAAATTATGATTAATTACCCCACAGAAAAAGCCATTTGTGTCATGTAGATGTTTATTGTGTATCTACTAACTATTTTAAAGATAGTGAAGAAAAACCCCTTTTGAGAGAACAAGGATAATGAAAATGAGAATTCCTCTTCATTGCGGCGTTGACACCATAATTAGCTCACTTTCCTCCCAAAAAGATGACGAGAGGTGCATGTGGAAAAAACATGTGATCTAATAACAATGACTTATGAAAAGAATAGTGAAATAGTGACAGCTTTTTCTAATTCAGAGAGAATCATAAGTAAAAAAAATCCTGCTGCTGCAGTCCCAGCACCAGGACTCCAATATTTTTCACTTGCATGTACTCAGAATATGACTAATGCTGCAAAAAAAGAGTTTTCATTATAATTCTATAGCAAATTTTCATGAATTGCCACCAGTTGCTTTCAGACTGCAATTGCACCATTGTACCATAAAATTCCACCATAAAAAATTTCAAAACAGCATTTGAAATTATTAGATATGGAAAAACTTGGAATTCCAAGAGGAATATTTTCCCTTTTTTCCTTCCCAAAAGTTGGATTTATTTTTCTAACACCTAAACAACCACCAAAGAAATAAAAAGGAGATTGTCTTCACAGATTAGCAAGATCTTCTGTAAGTAAAACAAACATTTAAGTAGTAATTTCAATGCCTTTTTTTACATGAGAGAAAGAGGAACATTTAGGTTTGCCCATCAAAGTGAGGAAATGGGAAAGATACACTTGTTCATCTGGAAGTTCATCTGTTTTTCAACACTGAAAAACACACCAAGACACATCCCAAAGTTTCTTTCCCAGATATTTTTCTGTTTCATTGTGAAATATGCTTTCTAATGAGCAACAAGGGAGTAATCCAGCAAGGTATGGTAAAGCAGTCAAAACATTTAGGAATGCAAACTCTTATGATTGTGTTTATAAGTTAACAGGCGAGAAATTATTCTGGGCTTGCCTCTCTATAGGAATCCTGCTATTCCTGCCTGACACGTGAAATTGCTTACAAATATTTACCCCAGTGAAAACCTGAATTATAACATCCTCCCAGTGTGAGAGAAACTGTAGCAAGCCTTTCGAAAGATAGCACGTTTTCTTATATCAAAGCTGGAACCATGGTGCAAACATAGTCCTGTGTCTCAGTTTCATTTTAATGCTATTTTTTTTGTTGGCTATTATCATATCTGTGGGAATTGGTCTACTCCTGAAACTAAAGACTGCATGGAAAGAATGAAAATGGTATCTCTCTGCACTATCCTGTCACTTATGTAAGACCATGAATCACTGGTAACATGCAGAGGAAAGTGAAATCCTTCTACAGTAAAGCAAGGAATTATTTTAAGGCCTGGATGTTCCTTTAATACACCCCTCCCAAGATGTACTTTTTCTGGGGAAATTGTCCTGGGTCCTCTGCAGGTCTTGTTTGTCTGGACACGCACGGAGACTAACAAGCCGTGAAATTATGCTTCCTTCTTTACTCATCCCTGCATATGTTTCTTGTTCAGCCTCCTGGCCCCAGCCCTCTAGAAGGGGCAGAGGGGATGCTCCTGCCTCCCCAGCCAGGGCAGGTGCTTTCATAAGCCCCCTGTCAGCTCTAGAGGTGCTGGCTGCTCTGCACTCGTGTCCTTCGAGAGACACTTTTAAAAGAAGATGGTAGATTCACCTGAAGGCCTCCGGGGAGTTTCAGAATTGCTTTGGGGACACAGACAGCCACTCAAGTTTCTGAAGCAGCTTGCTGATGGAGCAGGCTGACTGCAGCTTGGGAAACATGACTGTGGGCTTCGCTTGGGTGATTTCTTATGCAATTACCTATGAAGCAGCTACAAAGAGCTATTATTCAGTTCTCTCCAGCAAGACTGAAACACCCTTGATTTTCAGGTGAGTTGTGGCAAGGTTGCAAATATTCAGGCAATATAAAATGAGATAAAGAATCAAATAATTATGACCAATCTCCTAAGGACCAATATGAAAGAGCAGGGAATTCTACTCATTTACCAACCAAATTTTACTCTATCTTGCAGCAGATCATAAAGTGAAGTTTTATTTAAACTAATATATCTACAAGTCATGTCTGCATCACTTATTGTTTGGGGTTTATATAATATTCCCCTAGTTGTTCTTTTCAATCTACTGTCAGACACTTATGTAGTTACATTACAGTGTTACATGGCACTGTCACAAGGTTAATAAATAACATTAACATTACTGTGGAAGAACACATCTGGAGATCCAGAGAGTGAAATATCAAATCCACAGGCAGTAGGTTGAAATTTGCACTTTTTTAACTACCTAAATCCACTAACAACACAAATCTTTAGTTTGAGAGGGGGAAAGTTTTAAGATCACTATGATGGTCTGCAAGTATTAAAGTGAACCCTAAAACAAGAAGATTTTCTAAGTACAGTTCATTTATGACTCCCAATAACCATACCTTACAAAGAGGTCATACCTGCCAGTGTGCTCTCTAAGTTATCATTCTCAATGATATCTCAGAAATAGATGCCATAATTAGTCAGGCTGTAATCCTCACAAAACAAATCCTTCAGGTCCCTGAAAGTGTTGGTGATAATTGCTGCTCTTCTATCAGGGTATCTTGTGTAACTACTGGGTTTTTCATCGGAGACTACAGCAGACATCTTACGCTACCAATTCAAGTTCCTATAACAGATTTTATAGAGCTAGCACTTCTGAGCAAAGAGGTGACTATTGCATTAAAGGGATTTATACACAGCCATTTTACGGTTGATTTTCTGGTCAGATTTAATTAACCTGTGCTTTTCTCATCCACTTCTAAAAGAATGCAATCAATGCAAATGTTATTAGTGCTACTAGCACACTCCATTCTTTGCAAAATAAAAAAATAAATAATTATATAAATACACATAAAAGTAAACCCTAAAAGCAAAATGTGGTATTTGCCCCCATAAGACTTTGTCCACAGTACATTTATTCTGGAAATTCATTAGTAATATTACTGTTTACTCAACTATATCATGGTCAAGTAAATAGTAGTAGCAGTATAGACAATGGTATCATCTGTTTTAAAAAATAATTTCAAATAAGCAATGTTCAAAAGCAAACTGAGAGCACACTAGCATACATGAATGGAACAGAAATAGCCATCCCTCTATGGCTTCTCCCAGTTTCTGTCATTACATCAAGGAGAGTGACACAGAGGGTGATTCTGGAGCAATTACAGCATTTTTATCAGCATATCCAAGCCAATCCAAGCCTCATTTGGAGGCACCTTCCTATGTCAGGCTGCAGACAGCAATGGTACAGAACCTATATCTTGTATGATGCAGCTTTCTGGAGGTCAGGTTGGACAGCTTGATATTGTCACAGTTCCAGGTGTTCTGGTTCAATCCAGCTGCGTCCAGGAGATGACATCTGTACCCAAACTAAATTTAAAAAAAAAAATGTGCAGTCCAGTAAATTAGGGTATTCCATGGGCTGAACACCGAGAAGAGACACAGGAAGAAAGGAAGATCAACTGGCTCAGAGTCATTCTTGAGATAGAAATATTAGAGAAAAAATATCAAGTGTTCTTACCTTACCTGCTCAGGTGAGAGAGAGGTATAAACACATAGCACCCTCTAATGAAAAAAAATCTTGTCATGATTGCAGGTACCTGAAGTATAGACACAAATTGTAGGAGGAAGCTAAGTATCAGTCTTAATCATCAGACAACTGCATGATTGAGCCAGAGGGGAAAATAAGCGATAAGGAAAAAGTGATGACAATAACGATAAGTGCACAAGCACAAAAGAAGAAATCATATGTTAAGTGTATCTTGAGAGAGTGAAAGAGGCAGCAGCTCTCCATCTACACAAGCTTTTAATATGCAAAAAAATCATTTGATCTTTTTTCCAGCACATGCAAGGTCTACAGTGCAAACTTATTCAGTTGCCTACTGGAGGCCCAGGAAAAAAAGTAATATTTGTAAAAATTCCTTGGGTGTCCTGACAGGCTAGAGTAACACTACAACAAACAAACCAACAAACCACTTCCCCTCCCAAAACCCCAAGTCAATAGCTGTGGGCACCAGGCATGAAAACAGCCAGAGCTAAAAGCTAACAATAGATCAGCTACAGATTCTGACTCTGTCTAGAATAGAACTCCTTGGCTCATAGTTCTTCATCCCAGAGATTCACAGAGAGCAGAAAAGCCATTCTGCAACGGTCTGCAGAGCAAACGTCCACCACACAAGTGAGATTTGGCTCTTTCATGGGCAGACAATGCCAAAATAAAAGCAAATAAACTAGGCAATATTTCACACCACTTGTGGGTCATAATCCTACAATAAAGATAAAACCAATGTCTGAAAAAGTTAGGACAAAAAAGACAGATCAGGCAGAAGTGCAGGAGGAGACCTGAATGCAAAAGAGCTAGAAATAGAGCACAGAAAAACAGACAAAATAGTATCATAAAGTATGTTTTAGACTTTCCACAGTAGCTTCATTTCAAGTGGTATTTCTTTCTCCCTACCCATCTTGCATCAGGCAGGTGGAGCAGAAGGCCATAAAAGGAATAGGATTTTCATTTCCACCCCACTGCCATAGAGATCTGTTTCTTAGGGGACAGAAACAGCCTCCATGAGGGATTTTCCCATGCATGAAATGGGTTTGAAAACAAATAGTATCACAAGAGTAGCTGTTTGAAAGACTGTGTCCCCCTGATAGGAACATCCTATGTTATCACATTCTTATTTCTTAGCAGCCTCGAGTAGTAAAATATAGAAAATGACATATATATAATTCCTATATATTTTTCTAGTTTTGTTCTTGCTGTTAAAGGTATACTTACCTCCTCTGCAGATCTTGGCAAAATATGCTGAAATATACAGGTAGTCACCTTTAACTGCTTGGTTATGACCATTAACCAAAGGCATTAGGCAGGCTACCTGAAGCAATTTTCTTTCACTGCTGCATTATTAAAAGCAAAGAGTGTTGTATTGAGTGATAAAATTAGTTTAGGAGCATAACTTCAGCCAGATAAGAATTTTGCAAAGCTCTAAAGAGCCTAGACTCCTATATTTTAGTGATACATTTAATTTGTCACTCTCTATGGTTCATGAGCAACCAGTATTGCCTTCAGAGTCCTTGTGAGGAAAAACATCGCATGAGCAGTAAAACAGTAAAATGCATAGCATCTCTCCCTGGGCTCCAGTTGGAAAGCAGATTGCTTGCATCAGAATTATTTCAGAGATGTTATACTTTCCACTCATGTACATGCAACTTTATTCACATAAACTACCTAAAAATAGCTTGTTTTGGTCACATTTTTCTACTGTACCACAGGCAGAAAAATATACATTTATGCAGGACCAAAATGAATGCAGCTCATTTACATCAGTAAATTGGGGCTGGTGGATTACATTTTGTGTTCATGTGCAAAAGTATTACTAGACATATTACAAATTTTCCAGACACTAGTGGTGATGATCTTTTAAGAGCTTAGCACCAAAAGGTCTTTTACTTTTTTCCAAGGAATATTTCTGAAGATTGTTATTGGCATTTGCATTGACAAAACAATGTTTAAATTATTGTTTTATTATCCTATTAAATAGGATGAGATTTTAAGATAAAGTTTAAAAGGTATTTTTAATAAGGGAATTAAAATTTTAAAGCAGATAACAGTTCTTTGAAAACTATCTAGATGTTAATTTAAAATGCTGTTTTTCGTATTTTGGGACAAGATTGACATATTTGAAGTGCTCATTTACAATATTTTAGGCACAAATTAAAATAAAATAATGTTGAACTGTATTCAACCAAACCCAAACCTTCAGCAGTTAATTGCTGTTTAAAAAGTTGAAAAAATTAGAGGATCCTTTCTGAATAAAGACAATGCTAAAAAAATTACACAGGAGAAAATGACTGCTGTAAATTCTCAGACAGAAACCCATTTTGACATGACATCTGGTGGAATAGAGTTTCTAATTAGAAGAAGTCCAAGTGAATGTCAGAGTCAACTAATTATTTCATCAGCCAATTAGGGGAACCAGTGATTTCACAGAGAAATTACAAAATCAATGAAGGGGGAAGTAAAACATTTTGATTTAAAATGTTTCTAATGTTAATTGAAGGGCACATTTGTCACTGGCTATGTATTGTTAGGCAGCTCTTCTTGGCTCCTTCTGCTCTCCCTAGCAGCAGAGGATGGCCACAGTTGGTCTTCTCTGAATGAGCAAGTACCAGAGGCTCGCTGCTGCTGATTGCCTTCCTGTCCTCCTTGGCTGGCACATCTCATTCACTACATACACTAAATTCCGGGATTTTTCTTGCCAGATGCTCACCTAGCACAACAAAAGAGAAATAGAGGTTTTTGGGGTTTTTTTCTGAGTTGAAAATTGAGGAGTAGAAAAATTAGAAAGGCCACCTTTTGCCTTGAATGCCCGCAGCAGTGAGCACAAGTAGCTGAACACACAGAAAGCAGTTAGAAGCCACTACTTATTTCAGACCAAGGCTTTGCTATTTTGTACCACTGCAACAAGGCTCAGTAGAGCTTTATTTGCCCAAGGGTAATTCTCTATGCACAAGCAAATCCTCTGCTGCATCATACCATGGTCCTCAGATACAAGACCCCAAAGTGATTCTTCTCCCTTCTCTATCAGCTTCTGATTGCTTGACTAGTAGCACTCCTTATTACAACGAACCAAGCCACTGAAGCAGAAAATCAGATGGCAAACACACACTTTATATCAGTTTTAGACTCCACCAACTTAAAACGTGCATCCCAGACACCCCAGACAAGCATCACTCTAACCCATCACTGTATTCAGCCCCCCTGCTCCTGCGACAGCATGCAGTTACACAGTTCCTGGGGGTAGGTCAGTGGTGTACATATATATATATATATATATAGATATATATACACACACACACTCACATATATACATATATACATATACACATATATACACGTATACATATATACATGTATACATGTGTACATATATACATATATATAGACCTGAGCTTATGTCCAGGCTGCTCCTCAGAGGTGGCTCCATTCATCACATGACCTTCTTTTCCTATGTTCCAATAGCAGCTCCCAGCTACCACAAGAATTTTTGTGCGTCTGCTCACAGCTGGGACATGTGCAGTAGGGCTGATGCACAGCCACCACCTGTCTTCATCTGTTTTGATGCACAGGAGTGGTCATGATCCAGTGGGAGTGACAATGCCTGAAAATATAACAGCCATGCAGCGAATGCCAAGCACCTGCCCCACATACTCCCTATGCCAGTTCTGAGACTTGTGACTCAAATCCACTCACAATTCAGAAGAGCATGCAATATCATGACTTGTAAATTATGTAGATAGTCAGTTTAAGATATGTCTGTAATTTCTTTTGAATAGGGCCAAAATTTCAGGCACAAATCTAGGATTTTACCAAATTTTTCCAAGTATAGGCATCCCTTCTGCTTTGACTCTTTTGACTTGTTAATTTCCAGTATTTTTCAGAGCTTCATTTTCACTTAGAATATGAGCTTTATTCTCATCCAATTTTGATAGTATGAATTCAAAATAAACCCACTGAAGCAAAGTTTGAATGAGGGACAAAAGACCATAAAATAGAGAAATGGAAATATAATTGGAAAAATCGATCACTAAAAAATAGAAAACAGCTGTGTAATTCTAACATACATTTTCAGTTTAAATCAATTTTTATTTAAACTAATCTTATTTCCCATTAATAGAAGTGTTTTCATTATCAGCAGCCTAGTATTAGGGATAGATAAGGCGTCATCTTAAGAGGCAAGAGAGAGAAAAAAAGTATCTTCAGCAGTTGACTTGTGTATCTTTTGTATGTGTGAAGGATAAATGGACCCTTGGAGATGTTTCTCTCTTCATTGATGAGGCCTCTTAGTTACACTGAGACTGCTTAGACCTCTAAGTAACACTAAATTAGCATCCATATCATGCAGGTGGGTAAATATTCTAATTCATGTTTACATGTTGATTCCACATGGATGAGTGGCAAAAATCTGCTGAAACTGAGTGACAAAAATGATAACATTTTCAATGTGAGGGATAAATGTTTAGTTTTAGAAAAGACCTTTGCCTATTTTACAAAATGTGTGTTCCCATCTCCCTGTTGCAAAACTTCCTATCCTAGAATGAAAACAGATGCAGCCATAGACATTTTTCCTGATGGATGCCAGTGGTAGAATTTGACTTATGCACCCCTCGTGACTGCCCTACCATTTACTGAAGGCTCAGACAACAGAGACCCACTAGAAGTACAGAGGGGCTGTTAAAGTGGATTTTAAAATCTGCCCTTTCAAAATTGTTCCGTTTATTTTGTAAAATGGCTATAAAGTCCATGATAATGCACTCAGATTTAAATCTGGTGCCATTACTTTTCTACTACTGCAGTACTTATTAGAACTTCTATCATTGCCATTGGCAAGTTTTTAGTGCTTTGTTTTCATTAAAGAGAAGATGGAACTGTGAATGATTTTCAGAGAATCCTTTTATTAGTAAGACTTCTTACATGTCAAATAATAAAATGCTTAGGTACCCCATACTGAGGAGAGGAGAACTGTAACAAAGTTCATTTTATTGCTTATACTTGGCTGCATCATCACATAGACTGGTGGATTTCAATCTACACTCAAGGGACCCCTGGGGGCTTCATGACCTTCTTTTACAAGAAACATATGGTTTCTGCACATCATTCCATAAATCTAATGGAAATATATCGACAGCTGTAAATTAAGCCCTATCGCACCAGACAGTGCTGCAAAAGCAAGAGTTTAAAGCCTCCAATGATTGTAATGACCTTCTGGCCATGGGCTTAATGATCCTAACATTGAGCACTGAGTACAACCCACAGTCTGCTGTGCTCTGGGGAACAGTGCTACACGAGTCACATTGTATTTCTTCCACAGAATAATCAATATGGACACAGCTTAATGAAAATTAAGGGAGTGGATACATTTGTGGAAAGTTATTTGCCTTTTTTTCCACAAATAAATGCCTTCCAATTCAGGGCTGGGCTGCTGCAGTCTTCCGCCCAAGATATAACAAAATAAATGTTAAAAATATAGATGAATTCAAGGAAGAGCAGACCAGGGTATCATCACTAGAGTATGGAGGTCTAACAAATTTTTCTGTGGTATACACAGAAAAGTCTTCCCATCATTCTCCAGTATCCACCATCTTTTTAGTGTTCTTACAACAGCTCCACTTTTACTTTTTTCATTTTGGTTTTGCATAGACACAGCTCAAACCCAATTTTAAATAAGAATCCCTTTTTTTTTTTTTTTTTGCACCAATGCTCAACCATTGGTAAAGTAAGAAAGTAAAAGATTTTTGCAATATAATTTTCAATGTGTTTTCACAGCTTGTCACAGTCTTATTTCACTGAGCTTAAGGCCAGAAGAGGTCTTATATCAACTAGTATTTCTTCATGTATATCAGCCCAATACATTTCATCCATTCCTTCCTCCATTGAACCTGTCACTTTTTGTCTTTCAGTGTGTATTTTATGTATTTTAGAAAGGCAATTACTGTTGATTTTAAAACGTAAAAGAGACCATCCAGCAGGGTTTTTTTTTTTTCTATTTCTTAAGCATCCTCACCATTAAATTATTTTTTCCTGCCTTAATTTCTGAACAGGAGCCAAGGAGCAGCTCTTAGCTATGCCGTTTCTTTGTAGACACTGAAGAACCTTTTGATATTCAGTGTCCACTTAATCAAATTACTTCAGCTTTATTGATAAGCTAAGCAAATTCACATAGTCCAGTCCCTTCCTGCCTTAGCCCTCCTCACACCCTCCCCAAGACTGCAAAGCCAGCACAAGCAAGCACACCAACCCTTCTGGTCACCTTCTCTGCCTCTGCTGCCTTTCTTTTCTCCCTACATGGTATTTGTGCAGCTGGGTGGTGAATAGACTAAAATACCCTGGTCCAAAGGAAAGAGAAGAATCAAAAGAGGAAACAATGCAGAGACTACAGATCTGGAAAGGGCAGGCTTGCCCTTTTCAGGCAGTGCTCTGGTTTATGCCAGGCTCATGTGCTTGTGCAACAGTGAGATAAAGCACTCTGTTCAGCTCATCAGTCTTTTTTTTTTTTTTATTTTTTAAATTTCTCATCTCAGATATTTCAAAAGCACTCTCTAAGTACGGGCTCAGGATGTAAAGGTCGTCTAAGAGTATCACTCCTGCTAATGGCACTTGCCAAAGCAAAACCACCTGCCAACTGGTATTCATTATTCTGGTATTCATTATTCTCCTCTTTGCATGGCCACGGTTCTCATTCACCTTTTCCACAGTACTGGACAAGGACTCAGGTGGAAAAGCTTTCGCATTATAATGTTTAAATGGTTTTCAAGGTTAACTGTCTTCCAAGATACAGTTCCCTCCAGCAAGGGCATCCTAAATTACTTAGAAAACATGAGCACATCTCCTATAAAGAGAAATGTATGTTCATATTTCTCATATAGCATGATTTCATATATCTGCATGTATATAAAGATTAGTCCCACTCTCACAGATGTTGTTTAATACATTTGACACAGGGAATAATTTCTTGCCTGGGTATACATTTTTTAAAGTATTTAATCTTGCTTTAAATCATTTTCATGTTATAATGAAGGAAGAAATGGAAAATCCGTTGTCATAGCTAGTTTTCTTTTGTGGAGAAATCATTGTATCACACATGAATATAAAAAATATTTCTTCCCTCTCACATTTTCTTTCTCCTTTTTGAAAATTCTTGCCCATGAATTTGAGTGATGAATTTTCTCTAGAGCATTCGGAAAACAATCTGCAGATAATATTTCCATGACAAATATTCATACCATCTTTGAAAGTGTACATGTTACATCCTTAGAAATGAAGAGCACAATTTTTGTAGACAGACATGGAAAAAACTCCTAAGAAGGCTTACAGACCAGCACAGCAGCACCACAGTAGCTAGGGCGGAGATAAAGGGCAGTGTCTCATATCTCTTCAGTTACATCAGGCATTCAAACATGCTGTTGAAGAAACCAAAGTGACTCCACAGCGAGTGAAAGGAAACAAAAAGAACAGTGTTATCGCATAACCAATGGCAACTTTTCCTCTTTTGACTGATGTTAGAATACCTTTAAATCTAGGGACTTACAGACCTCTAGAGTTTATGGTTTGGCTTTTTGTTGGGTTTGGTTTTGGCTTCTTCCCCACACCATTCTGTAACAGCTGACGTTTCTTAATACTCTAGCTTATTAATTATTATTCAGGTTTATAGGACTCCTTTTAAGTAGACGTTCTCTGATTAAAAGCTCTTTTGGTGGTCTTAATTTATGTAAATGGAAACTTTTTAAAAGGCAAACCTGTGCCTAAAGATTATGTAAAATAATCTGGTACAAGTCACTGAAAGTAGCATTTTTATGGGTGTTTGCAGTGATTTTGTTAGTCTTATAATAAAGCTCAGGGAGGCACTCAAGTGTCATGCAGAATTTACATGAAAAGTTGATGTCTGTTGACGCTATCTGCAACCATATTTTGACAAAACCCACAAATGAAACCTGGATAGGAAAAGTCCAGTCAAAGGACCAGGGCTGTCTGAACAAAAGGAAAATGCTGCCATGGAACTGGCAAGAACTGAACTATTCCTCCTGTTTAGTGCACAGGTGTCCACAGAAGGAGAAATGGCTTTTCTTGAAAGTGACCTCAGAACCATGTTACTGTTCTGTCCAACTGAGCAAACCCTTTTGTTCCACAGGAGTATGAACTGCTTCTCCCTGATAAGAAAAATCTTTCACTCTTCAGGGCTACAAAGAAATTTTACCAGTATGGGATTTACGACAAAAAAGCAGATGAGAAGCACAGCTATAGCACAGCTATGTGGGGATCTCATACTGCTTCCTATTAAAGTAACAAATCATGATTTGTAGAGAGAAAATATATTTTCTTTAGGTAAATTGATAATAAACAGAAAAAAAAGACAGATAAGAATGAGACCTTTCTTATCTAAAGAGTTTATTAAACTCTAAAGATTTTATTATCTGGTGCCTCTCTGCAAATTTTCCTTGTTTCTTTTTTCCCCCCAGAAAACTACAGCATCCCATCCATGTGGAAGCAAATTCCACAGAGCCTCTAAACCAATACTGAAGTTTCTCATAGTAACACACTGTCGAAGCCAAACATTTCAGGGATTAACATTTTGTGGGTCATTGGCTTCAGAATAGAGGGGCGGATGAATGTCCTTTTGTGGTGAAAAGACTTCCAAAAGCTTTACAGTATTCTGTAAAAATAGTTTCACATTGCTCCATCTCATACAATGACAGGAGACAGAGTAAAAAGAAATTGAGTTCAGTTGTTTTCTCATGGATCATAGCATTAAATTGAAATTAAGAAATAATTGTAACAAAAGACAGTTATATACTAAATGGAGCAAATAATGACTAGCCCTCAGAGTGGAAATTGATGTGTGCAGAGTAGGGCTTGCCATCTCCATTAACCACCATCATATGAAAGCAAATTCCTGTAATACTTTCAGTATAGCCACGTAGTTTCAAAAGAACATGCAAAAAAAGTCTCCCTTACGTGAACCAGCCCCGCCAGTCTCCCAGACTGCAGATCCATCAATAACCTGCGCTGACTCCTGGCACGCTCAGCAGTTTGCTGCTTGGGATAGACATTACCACATTCTCACACAGCTCTGCTCATTTGGGAGATGAGGCAAGGCATGCAATTAACTTCCAAGAGAAGGATTTTCAACTAAAGATTAATTACTGGGAGTACTGAAGTCCAGTCTTCTAATTGCCATTAGGCATTAGGAACGTTCTGAAAATAAGGATGTTAGATCAACAACATCTTTGAAAAGGAAGTTTGAAATTCGAATATCTTTAGCTCAGATTAGCTGGATAATTCTGCAAACATTTTACATACATCTTGGGTTTTACACACATAATCCTAACCTACTGTGATATATGCATGCATCTCAGGCTATGGATTTCTTTTTAAGAAAATCATTGTATCACAATACCAAGTCAAATGTCATTTCAGCACTTCATGAATAACACATTTCTCGGTTTCATAGACAGATACAGAGAAAAATACTTAGAATTGTTTAAGCCAGTTGGGGGAGGTGATTGTCCCACTCCACTCTGCCCCGGTGTAGCCCTACCTTGAGGGTGCAGTTTTGGGCACCACAATGTAAGAAGGAGATAAAGCTATTAGAGATTGTCCAAAGGAGAGCAATGAAGATGGTGAAGGGCATTGAGGGGACATTGTATGAGGAGCAGCTGAGGTCACTTGGTCTATTCAGGCTGGAGAAGAGAAGACTGAGGGGAGACCTCCTGGTGGTCTACAACTCCCTCACAAGAGGAAGGTGAGGGGCAGGTACAGATCTCTTCCCTTTGGTGACCAGTGACAGAACCTAAGGGAATGATTTGAAATTGTGTCAGGGGAGGTTAGGCTGGATATTAGAAAAAAGGTTCTTCATCCAGAGGGTGGTTGGGTGCTGGAATAGGCTCCCCAGGGAAGTGGTCACAGCACCAAGCCCGACAGAATTCAAGAAATGTTTGGACAATGCTCCCAGGCACTTGCTCTTGGGGCTGGCCAGTACAGGTACAGGACCTGGACTTCGATGATCCTGATGGGACCCTTCCAGCTCAGGATATTCTGTGTTTCTATGATTCTAAGTATTTTTGATACAACACTGCTCTGCTCATTTAAAAATAAATATTACAGCCTTTTCCAAAGCCACTTTGAAATACTGCGAGATTAACAGCGCATCTGTAGAAAAGGGAGTTATGGTTGCACAGAGGAAAATGAAAATCTGAGTGTCAATTAGAAAGCTCTGAAATGGAATATGAAAGTTGTCAGTCATCAAAATGTATCAAAAATTTGCCAACTAGCCTGTAATCTTAATTTATATGATAAGAAACTTTGCAAAAGAGGGAAAGAGAATGAAAATGTATTAACTGCAAAATAACAAAAAGTCAGCTAGAGGAACTAATTATTCACCTTTCATAAAGATGACGTCTACAGAACTACTAGGTGTCTGGTACAAGTAAATACAGAACTACTGAATTTTGTCTCAATGACTGCTCATGCCCTCTGCTTTCGCTTTCTATTGTTTTCAGTACAGGAGGTCAGAACCCACAGAAGTTGTCCCCTTAGCACAGCTTATATGATATGAAGCAACCTGAAGCAAAATGTTGCCATAAGGGCAAATGAGAAGGGAAAGCAATAACTAAAAGCCAGTGAAAGGGGAAGCTCTGTGGGAGACTGTGTTGCACTGAACATTACCATATATACTGCGAAAGCATTGGACTTTTTCAGCCACACTTGTGAAACTAAGTGCAGTTTTCAGGTGACTTATTTTGTATGATAAGAAATGCTCTAATAATTTGTGCACTTAAGGTTGGAAGCATGACCTTCTGTGTGCATAGAGCTGGGTAATGTCACCGACAGAGACAGATGTGGATAAAACTCTGCCAAAAGTAATTCTGAAGAAACTGGGACACACAGTAAATTTCATGATAAGGAAAGTAATTTCAGAGACAAAGAATATATATATGCTATAATGCAGATATCACATGGATTTCTATACTTCCACAGGCTTGGGTAGGGTTAATAATCTGCATCCAAGCCTTTAGGTCAGTTATTGGCATTACTGATGCTAGGGGATGGACATTGTTACTAAAGAGTTTGAGTTTCTCAATTACAGTTAAAGCCAAAAATTCGGAGACTGAATTCAGAATTGAACTCCTGTGTCCCACGTGTATACACTACTGCAATTCTGACTATCAGTTTATGTGTTATTTCCTTTACACTTTGTTCAATAGCATAACAATTCTGCATCTACTTGTTAACATCCTGTGAATTCAGAAGACTGTGCCTGCCATTTTTCATTCTTGCAGTATTTCCATTGTTGCTGTAATCACATACATGTTTTTAGTTGCTATTGAAACTATGCTGCTGCAAATTCTCCCTTCACTAAGGAATGTGCTTTATCCACTTGGAGCCAGGGGCATTTGCCCTCTGTTATAAATAAAAATAAAGTGATTTTTCGCATGTTGGAGTTAATAATTACTGTTGTATTGTTATACCTGTTGAATAAAGTTGAAAGTTTGGATTTTTGATAAAGTTCTAGATTGAAAAGTTAAAAAGAGACTGTTTTAAAGATGTTTTAAGAGTGTAATGTTTCTGGGTAAAAGCATTGGGATATTAAAGTTGTTTGGAGCAAAATAAAAGGGATTGAAGGTACTTTAGATGGAAAAGCAGTTGAACCCATGTAACCCTGAGTTCAGAAGTTATGTACTTTTTTAAAAAAATCCTTTATCTTTGTAATTTTATTTATGTAAAACTCAGTTTTTATGTTGTATTGTAAATCTGTAAGCCCATCACCCATCCCAATATTAAAGGCACCCTGCAGCACCTGAGCTAAAAATAGAAGGTTTGCACCTCTCCGCCCACCTCAAGTGGAATACTAATGAGGCCCTTTCCCGCCTTTGCAAATTACCCCTAGACAATGATCCATCTATTGGTGGGGAAGGCCACCTCATTAATTAGTATTCCCAATCACCAGCGAGCGAGAGGGCGGAGAGGCTAATTCGGACCAGCCCATCAAAAACTTTATAAATTTGGCCCTCTTCAGGAGCTGGGGTTTTGTTTTTTCCAGGTGCCTTTACTTCCAACAGCTGCAGACTCTGGTCTGTGCAGGGTGCCTGGTGTCTCTGTCTCTCTGACTAGCAGGGAGACAGAGACTGGGTCGGGTGCTGGGCCTCTTGCCCATTTTTATGGGCTATACTTAAAACTTTTCTTTTGAACTTAAGATTAGCTTAAGTTCGCCACCCGGCCTGAGGGATCTCCTTGTCCTTGGCCACCAACCGGTGGCCAGGAGAGTCTTATTGCCGTCCTGGGACCTTCCTTTTTTGTGCTTTTTTTTCTTTCTTTTTCCTTTCATTTCTCCCTCGGGAGATCCTGGACCTCGTGGGTCCAGCAATAAACACCTTTTGCTCTAACCCACGAGTATGAAATTGTCTTTTTTTATGACACCCTCCTTGCAAATGCCAAAGACTGGTGAGCCAATATACATAAATTCAAATCTTTTTTTAGAAAAAGAAAAGCATCACAGAGAAGTTTTCTTAAAAGCGAGGGACAGAGCCTGAGAGAGAGAAAAGTGCCACACTTCTCACTTCTCTATTGCAAAGATTTTCTCTAGAACCTAACCTAGCACAGAGCAGCTTGAGTTTGTTCCGTGATAAATACTTGCTATACCCATTTCAGCTGCAGGTTCTGCAGCCTTCCCAACAGAGCTCCACATTCCTTTGGGCACTAACATTCTGGCACATGGTACTGCGGTACAGGGGTTTGCAAATGGGAATG
Source organism: Acanthornis magna (assembly GCA_036785705.1). Classification (NCBI taxonomy): domain Eukaryota; kingdom Metazoa; phylum Chordata; class Aves; order Passeriformes; family Acanthizidae; genus Acanthornis; species Acanthornis magna. Next base: position 16,724,591 of record JAWUZG010000040.1, on the reverse strand, counting down.
GATAAAAGAGATGAATTCTAAGGCTTTCAGCAGTAAGCAGTAAGCTAGGTTAAGGTAGTGATGTAAATGGACCCTTGATTCTATTTCAGATTTTTGTGCAAGATAAGACTAAAAGTGACATAGGTTTTTAAAAATTCCCTTTTCTTAAGTTGTTTTGAAAGTGGCCTTAAAGGAGATTTCCCATGGTTATTCCTTCCCCTTCAAGATACATTTAAAAAAAAAAAAAAAAAAAAAAAACAAACCAAAACAACAACCAAACACAAAAAAGACAAAAACTCCATCAATCTGAAGAACAGTCTTCTTTCCAGGAAAAAAAAATCTTTTGGTATAAGGGAACCCAGTTGTAGATATTCCTTTCAACACCAGATGAAGCTTAGATCTGCCTACAGACCGCACAACACACATAAGGAAGAAGACATTTTAGAAAATCCATAGTTTACCAATGTTCTTCATTAGTAGATTTTTTCCCCCGCTTCCTATCAATCAAAAGCATCCTGGGACATTTGAAGGGCCTATGAGGATTCATTTTGGCTAGAGGTGGGCTGGAGCTTTCCAAAATCTGAAGATTAAATATTGAAATAGCATCCCAGCTGTCTTCAATTTTACAGAATGTTGATACAGATAAACAGCATGACAAAGTGAGAAATGAGTTCAAGACAGGCACAATTCCTGCCAGCAGGATTGCAAAGTCTGCTTACAGTAGGATGCCTAAAGAGAGGGAAGTTAGAAATAACATAATCAGTTGCTTATCAGACCTAGGAACCAGTGTAAGTCTGATAGGACTACTGTCAGAATTGCTATGCTTGGGGAATTTAACAGCAGTTTTGTGCCTATGAATGATTACTGTAAAAAATTATTCGAACAGCTCTTCACTCTCACTCGGCTTTGATGTGATAAACCACAGCCTGAATATGAACAGGGATTAGATTTCAAGTAAAACCAGAATGAAGACAAAGAGCTGACACATTGGGATGAGGCAGTTTTCAATAACCAAGACCTGGCCAAAGGAGGCATACTTTGTTGCTGCAGCATCCCTCAGCTCCCTGCAAACATCTGACAAAAAAACAAATAGACACCTCTGGGTGGTCTCACCAGAAAACACAGTGCGGAATCAATATGTCATGAGCTAGACACAACTGCTAAAATGAGCAAGTTTCCTGACAAGAACGATTTATTTTCAGCTGAGCCTGAGTCCCTGAGGTAGCGAGGAGCTTAGGGGAGGCTGTGGCAGTCATGCTAAACCACATTTCTTTTCCTCTGTTACAGCCTGGTTCCCTGGGTTGCTAGAGCATGTCCCACTGAGGGGTAGGAGCAAAACTTGCAATTGGATCTCTGTTTGGAAGGCTGCCAAGGCAGACAGCCGTGAGCTACTCATAGGGAGCCTTACTTTCTGAGAGATATTCAAATATTCTTGAATTTTCCTTTTTCTCTGTCCCCTTATGGTATTTGAGAACATCAGTGTCCTACAGGATTAGCACTGGTAATATTGCCTCAATTCTTATCAGGTTTTTGCAAGACCTTTTGGGATTTCAAAAGTGTCAGTTTTTGTTTCAAAGGTAACTTAATCTTTCCCATATTTAGGTGTTAAATTTATTAATTACTATGGATAAATCCCGTTCAGTCACAAGCAGTCCTTTCTTTTCTTTTTTTTATTTTTAATTTTCACTAGCATTTAAAGTGACAGGTGATTAACCAGTGACCAAAGTAATATACCATGAACTCTCTGCAAATAAACAAAAATTCTTCATCTTAATTTCTAAAAATATCTATGTTCTTATTTAAATCAGATGGCACAGAGACATAGAGTCCAGTGTGACCGATAATTTGTCAAATATCTTACTGACAATAAATGCTGCCTTTTACAGAAATAGCCTTTTAACACGAATAAATATCTTACATAAAAGCTCAGAGATGAAGTTTCCCAGCAAAACTCTTCAACCTTAGATCCCTGATCTACAAAGGCACTGCTGCTATGAACAAAAGGGGTGCTCCAGGAGCATCCATGTCAGTAAGAGGTAAAGAAGAGGCACTCAAGGAGGGCTGTGCCTTTATGACAAGGTCCAGTGGCTGTTGTGCCACCATTAGGGTGGATCACTGTAACAGATGGGAGCCTCTGATGAGAGTTTTTGGTAATTTATTTACAAAATGGAGGAAAACCTCTGCTGTATAATCTGTTCATCTGTACACCTACTTCGTCTGCTGTTTCTGAAGCCAATATCTCAGAGCAATCTCTAATGAACATAGAGAGAAAATGGCTTCCTCTCTTTGCTGCTCTTTCCCTTTTTCTCTGACTACTGTTATCCTGCTACATTATTTCTAGTTTCTAGGGTTTGAGTTCTTCTACACGTCTTCACTTCTTACCTTTCTGCAGATAAACTGGGCTATATTTCTTGTTCCTGTTAAGGCATTGGATCTATTTAAGGCATAGACAATCTGAATTTGTTCAAGGCAAGAAATATTAATTCTAGCCTCAAAGAGTTTGTATTTATAAATGTAAACTTTAGTGAAAACACTAATTCCAGTGAGGCCTGATTATTTCATTTCTGTGGTTTGGATAAATCTGTGATCTGATGAAAAGAAACAAAGATTATTTCTTTATTCCTGTTTACCATCAACTATGCTTGTGACCTAGCTCTTGGTTTTGGAGTTTGGTTTTGGGTTTTCTTCTTTGCTTTCTTTTTTACAGTGAGTAAACACACCCATCAATTCACCAGTGTAGACAAGACTAAATGGCACTGGAGAGCATAATCATTGGCTTTTGTTGATAGTTTATTTTAAAAAGAAACCTACTGTTAGGTGAGATGGATTCACACAATTGGGAGTGCTCCAGTTCTGTTGGTACAGTGTGTTGAGTACAACTACATTAACAACCTTGTATTTCCCTGTGTTGAATTATCTACAGGAGTGTTTGCCATCTTTCTTGGGCCTAGGAGGATTTGGGATGCTGTGGGCAATGTCATACCTTTCATTTCTCTAGATTCACCACATTGGATGGGAAATAAAGGGAACTGCAAGCCACAGAGATTGCTGTTGAGGACCATCAGACAAGCACAAAACATGAACTGAGGTTCAATAAGCAGTAATGAGATGAACAGAAAGAAAAGACAAAAAAAAAAAGAACCATGAATGTCCCCATAAATGTTAGAAGAGTATTCAGCTTGCAAAAACAGAAGGAGGAAGTTTTAGAAGTTAAGCTAGACTATGTAGGACTCTTCATCCCTTGTGCATTTGCACTGTGATGTAGCTTTAATCAAATTACCATATTTTATTGTTTCCTGTCTCATTCAATGAACAAGGAGTTATTCAGTCTGTACGTACAATTGCTATTCACGATATAGCCTCTGGTCTTATTCTCCACACATCAGTTAAGTCTAGACTGACTAGAGAAATGATTAATTTCTGTATGGATGCCTTTTGCAGTTTAAACAGGCTGCTTAAAATGTATCACAATCATCAATAAATATTATGTTTGTGAGAGTAGGCATCGTATGCGTTTTACAGGTAGGTAAAGGAGCCATAAAGAAATTAACACTCATCTTATTAAATTTTAATCAATTCAAATGACAGCTTCAAATTATTTTATCTACTTGTATCAGAAAATTTAATTCTAGTTCTACATAGCTTGCAAATATTTCTTTTTGGAATATTAAAAATCCATTAACAATGTATTTCTTGTACACAATCTTCCAGATTAAAAACTGTGAGAAAAAAATCAGAACTGTTATCTAATTGCATCATACAATCTGTTATCTGTGCTCATTATCAGCAAGGTTGGACACATTGGATCTCCTTCACAGAGCTGTGCCTCTGGACCTAGCAGAGTACCTGATGTGAACAGCAAGTTATCTTTCTCTGCACGGACCTGCATTAGAGGAGGCTGGCAAACTTCATCATCAGGGCTTTCCACATGAAACTGTCTGAAGTGCTTTATAAATATGGATGAGTTTCTCTTGTGAAATTAGGCAGTGTGAATCACCCCATTCCATAGCCAAGTAACTGAAATGCAAAGACATGGATTTTAAGCTCCCCGAATTATTGAAAGTGCCCTTTAAGTTTGCAAGCCCAGCCTGAATTTTCCAGAGCACTTAACTTTTCCTTTTCCTTCCCCCCATTCTTTCGTGGTATGAAAGATAATCCCACTGCTGTCAGCTGTCAGCATATCCACTAATTCAGCTCTCAGAAATGTCTCTTAGAGCACTTGAAAAACTGTGGGGTACACCACAAGAAACCACTTATGCCATAGACGTCACATCCATTCCAAAGGACATGAAAGAGATCACTCTATGCTGTGGCATTTGGTAGCTTTGGCCATGAGGCTGTATCTTATTTTCTACAAAGGTGTGCCGCAGTCACAGACGTTTGCACCACCCCTAGGCCAGTCAGTGACAATTGGAATCTCTCTTGGATGCTCTAAGAATAATTTGAAATTTTTGGTCTGGGAGCACTTCTGCACCTCTGAACATTAATATCACTGGGCACAAGCTGGGGCAGGGTGCCCCTGTATCAGCACCCATTGTCTGCTTTCTACTGTGCCTTCCTTTGAAAAGACAAAAATGTACCACAGCAAAAAATTCACTGCAATATATTCCAGTCAGGTCCCCTGCCTGGACAAGAGGATCCCACCCTCTCCCACTCAGACTGGGCAGGGACAGGACTAGCCCTCTAGTTAGGAGGTTATGGAAATGATAAAGAACCCACAGACTGTGATCTCCTCACAGAGCTGTTAGGGTACCTGATGTTAGGCTCTAGCTGAATATTGCCTTTAATCCTAGAGAAATCCAAGTGGGGTTGTACAGAAATGAGCAGAAATGGCCCAACCTAGACCTAACATGAAAAAACAGTGCTGCTGGAAACAAAAGTAGGAAGAATTTTGACTGTATTGGCTTGTTCCCAAATAATTTCCTCCAACAGCCAGTGTAGACTGGATGAAACCCTGAAACCTTCCAGAGGAAGAGGTATAAATGGCTCATTTGCATACTCATATGTAGAGACACAATTTGATTCTTCAATACACTCATAGGGAGTTTATATATCTCTGGCACCACAGGAATTTTTATCTAATCATTTTAAACATATTTCTTCACATTCTTTAGTCTCTGGTCTCAGTTGCTGATTCTCACTTGGATATTATTAAATAGTGAAAGCTGACAGAAGCTGACAGCCAATGCTGTAACTTTGGTTGCCGCAGAGGGTCTCAAAAAGGGAACACTTTGTAGCTTTGAAGATCCTTAAAGGGGATAGATGATGTGAATATCTACTCAGCACTTGGTTGTTTTACAAGCTTTATGTACAAGTCAGAGTCTTCTCAGTCCTGGTGAGAGCACTCTGGCTCCTGGCATCTCCCAAAGGTCTCTCTGATGGCTTTTGGCTTCCTCTTTTCAGGTATGGTCTCCTTGCTTGCAGTAGCAAGCTGTCCTGAAGAAGTTGATATTTCTACTTTCAGCCAGCCCCCCACCCCTCTGCCAGAATTTATTCTAGGTAGATCTTCCCCATTTAAAAATACCTCACCTTATGGTTTTACAAAAACTCAAGTTAATTATAGGATGAAATACCAATTTGATGTGGATATGATCTTTGACTTAAAAAACATACTAATATCTTTGCTATGACTTTTAACTTCTGACTTTGAAAGGATTCAAGATTGATCTTCACAATATTTTTGAAAGAAGAGTGACAAAGACAGGTTGAAAGTCCTCTTTAAGCATTAACTACATATTTTAAATAAATCATATTAGAGATGAAAGGCTTTCTTAATACGCACATTTGAGGCAAAATTCCCACTCCTTTTAAGCACTGGTGGAGTCAAAGGAGGTACTGGAAAAAGGGAAGAAAAAAAGGAAAAGATAGAAATTTAACATTGATGATTCTTTGAGATTTTTCCGGGGAAAAGATCAAGTAATACACTTAACAAAGTTACAGAGAAATACTGTCTTCCTTTATATAAGCTTAAATAATACAATAAAACAAAATAATTCATTGAAATAGGTTAATTAAAATGAAATTAATGATTCTAACTAGCTTTGAATCTAATCACACCTTCTAATGATGAAATCAGGAAAAAATGAGTTGATTCAGCCTAATTAGAGAAAGCAAAAGCACACTCAACTCACTCCCTTGATCAGTCAACATTCATCATAGCTCTTTCTGTTGATGTCTGCACACAACAGTAGCAATAGAAAAAAAGAAAAAACAGCAGCAAAAATAAGCACCCATCTCACCCAGTACTGTTTTTTAATTACCCAGTGCCTGAAGAAACTGGCTGAAATTCTACCAAAGTATCACATTTTTATTTTCATTTTTATATGGAAAGAGACTGACAGGCTCTTGTAGCTTCACACGTTAATGGATTGTCCTGGTAGGTAATGGGTTATGTACTCCAGAAGGCTGGACAGCCTGCATAAACAGGGAAGCACTGGAATGGAGTATGAATTTCACTGAAAGTTTAACCTTACTGAATATTTGCTGTTTTGCTGTATCAAGAGGTCTGCCTAAATTACTTATTACATCTAGACAGTTTAATGTGGTTTTTTTTCAGTTTCACAGAAGCCTGGTAATATCCTTGTCCTTATGGTAACAGTTTAGGACATTCTTTATTTATTAGCAACAGAAGTCAGGACCCTCTTTGCAATTATTTTGCCCAATTGTAGCTCTTCAGCTGGGTTTTTATTGACCAGGACAGAAATTTCTGTCTGTGTGAATACTGATTTAGGGACTCAGATATTTTACTCCACTTACAAGCAAAAAATATCCCTGAAAGTGCAACCTGACTGTGAAATTTTCCATAACTTCAGAGAACACTTTTTTTTTTTTTTTTTTTTTTTCCATTTCCTTTCTGGGGTCCCTAGCATCTTCAGGCTTGTGCTTCTGTGCAGGAAGACCTGTGGCTGTAGACCTTGGAGGCTCACTCGGCAGAGCAGACCTCTGGAAAAATCTGGCAGAGGTCTTTGACTGTGTCACCACCAGGGCTTCTCAAAGCTGAGATATTTATAAAACATTTCTGTTTCAACAGACTGTAGGATTTCCCTGTAGCTCTGGAGGGCTTCCAGTTTCCTTTGATATGGATGCCATTTTGCTGGATGGAAACCCTTGGCTCATTCCCAAGAAGTTCATGCACTTACTGGTCTGAATTAAATTCAGATCTTTAAACTAAAAATATTCTTTTTTCAAGTTTTATTGGACTATGCCCCTCACCCTTGTATAACAGAAGGCAGTGGAGTCTATCCTTGCCCTTGTTACAATTGCACAAAAATCTGGGGAATGTTATATACAAGCTACCTGGAAGCTTCTGTTACGTTGATCAGGGTCATTTTGTTCTCTTCCCTCCTATTCCCAACATCATTACCATTAGGATTTGGTTTTGGCTGAGATGCAAAGGAGCCTTTTAGACCATTTTCTTCCTTTCCCCAGGCCCTCTGCCTGATTTTGTCTGCAGCACTCTTCCTTAGAAATAAAAAAAAAATATATTTTTCTTTTAATTAAAAAGTACTGAACAAGGTTAGCTCCAGTTCTTGCCAGGCATCAGTCTGATGATTTGTACTGGCAATTTATCATCTGAGTCACTTGCCAGCAGGGACAAGAGTCCCTGAAACTAACCTCTCCACATCAGGCTGAATTTCATTACATTATTTTTTCCAGTAAAGATTTGCTTCTCAAGAGGAGAAGAAAAGGTTATAGATAGGTTAGACGCATCTCAAGCCCTTGGGGGTCATTGTCACAAACTTAGTTATTTCTTTAATCCTGCCAGGCAAATAGCATTTATCATTCTTCACATTCTGCATATTTTAACTGCGTACCTGACTTCAAAATTATTTAATCACATTTTATCACCATGAGCGTTAATATCACTCCTAATTAACTCCAAAATATCTGAAATATTCTCACTCTAAAATCTTGGGAAGTCTAAATGAAAAATTTTGTTTAGCACACAAGATTTCTAAATCTTCTAGGTCTGGAAACTGGCCTAGAAGACTCAGATGAAAAGACTTTTTTCTCATAATTTTATCCTTCCTTCTCACATAGAAATAGCTACCCTCCTGATGTTCACTTGTTTTTTTTCCCATGTCCTCAGCAGGTCCAGAGCATTCTGCAGAAAGAAAATAACTAGAAAGAACAAAAATTGATCACATTTTTCCAAATGCCTTAGAGCACTTGCTTGGTATTCAGTCAGACCAGATGGATGGCAGGACAAGCATGTTCTTGCTTACACAGGTAAGTAAATCAGAGGCAGTTCACTCCTCTCAATAGAGTAAGTCTTAGCTGTTGAACAGAGGGGCTCAGTTCTTCAATTCAGATGGAAATACAACAGAGAATTGAAGCAGGAATGTGGTACAGCTTTCTGCAGAGACAACATAAAATTGGCGATTTGCACTTTTATTTTTGCTTTCTTACGTCTTATTGGGGAAATATCAAAAAATTAGGGATGAGAAAATATATGCTCAAAAGCCTGGATTGTTGTCCCCTGTAGAAGTCTAGCCTTTGCTTACAGAGCAAGTTGTCTCCTCACTGTATTTTTCCAAAGAGGGATCACTTATATTTTTAATGTCAGGATTATACTGTCTCCTAGGAAATTGCAATCTGAAGTAGTTTTTATTAAATAAAAGCTGTGATGAAAACTGTTTTTATTTTTCTCAAAGGAAACCCCTCTATGCAAAAGTTTGAAGGTAATGGAATTCTCATATTAGTTCTAACACAACTTAAAAACTTATATACAGACTTCTATCCTGGTTAGCATTAGAACATCCTCAGAATTAGCCCCAGAGAGGGAGTTTGATAATTATACACATTTTCACCTGTAAGCACTATTGTAGACTAAACCCATGAAATTTCTTTATTATTAACTTCCTATCACTCTCACACACAAAATTGCTCCCAACTGCTCAGGACCAGAGCTCGATGCCAGCTGGGTCAGCTTGCCTGTTGTATGTCCTCGTGTCACACAGCCTTAGGTGTCTCCCTCGTAGATACTGAAGTACCTGGGGCTCATGTTAAAATCACTTCTGTGGTATTTTTGTTCACTGACAAAAAGGTTTTTACCACTTAAATCCTCTTTGGCTGTGTAAATAATATGTGCTAAATTTTGTCATTTCTTAGAGCAAATATCCCATTTAAGGCAATGCCTGTTTTGGTATGATAAGCTTTTAAATTTGTATAATTATTCAGTGATCAATTATTATGATAAAATTATGTAGTCTTTTATTATGTTTGGTAAAACATTGACATCCTGATGTAAAATGGAGCTGCAGGTTATGTTGACATACAGCATCTGTGTGTTGCAACAGATAACTGTGCAAAAAAAGCGTATTTTTCATATGCAAATATGGGACACTGACATATGATCATGTCCCATTGCAATGCAAGTGTTCCATTAAGCTACTGTCATGCAGTATATTTCTTCTGCACATCTAAAGCAATTTGAAAGTACATTTACGTAGCTTTAGGCTCTGACTGTCCCCTTTATCACAGAGAAGATCATACTGCTGTTGGTCCTCTGCCCTTGGCAACATCACATTTTTGTGCAAGAAGTACTGAGGTGATGTGAGAGATCAAACCTTTCCAAAAGCTGCTTGCAGTGACACAGAACTGAAGGTATCCACAGCTCTAAAGGACAACTACAACAAAAATATCCACCATGGGAACACTTAACTTCAGAAACTAGAGCTAGATAAGGTTGAGGAAGCTGGTTGGAAGAATATTAAGAAGCAGTGGTCAAATGGGTAAAATGCTCCCAGGGCATTTAGTTTTATGCTGTCTTTTACAATGTATGTATTACAACTATTAAAAAAGACCACTATGGAAGGGATTCCACTTCCCTTTTCTTCAACATCAGTGTGTTTAAACAGAAGAATCAGTGAGACTTAGAAAAGAAAAAGCAACATCTGAGCATGGAAAGCTGGAAGTAAGTCATACATTCCACAGTTTGGCTGATGGATATGTTTTGAATCCAGAAAAAGGAAAACTAAAGGCAGTTGCCAGTGGTCTACCAAAATGATGATGGGGTGATAGATGACCAAATTTTAGAAAATCTAAGGTTAAATGGCAGCAATAGAGGGAAAATGGCTTGCAGCTGTGCTAACATCTGGGTTTTTTTACCTGAAGTCTGAAGAAATTAAAATATATGATTGCTAAACTAATTGCTGTGCATGGTGTGTCCTGTCAGCTAACCTTGGTGCTGAAAGACTGGAATGTGCCAAATTTGACGACTTTTAAAGAGGGGGCCCAGGAGGAATCCACAAATTACAGACCAGTAAATTTGATGATGCAGATGGGCAAAATGACAGCAGGCAAAGCAGAGAAGGCCAGCAGTGGACAGACAAACACACTGTAAAGAGGAAAGGGTCAGTGTGTCTCTTTCAGGGAAGAGGGATGTCTGCCCATTCATGCCAGCTCTTTCTCAGTGTATAATTATCTTATTTTTGCATGTCCCATTCTATGTCTCCTTGTTGGCAAAATTCATCTGCTTCTGGTTCTTGATTGTAACTAATGTCATTCACATTTTGACAGTTTTGGTGGGCTATTCACGTTCTCCCTATTCCCTCTAGGTGTAAATGACACAAATCCAGATGATAAATTCGTTTTTCCTCTTCTCTGAGAAAATAAATACATCCTCTCACACCCAAGAGATCACAGCTGCATGTTTTTCATTCTAATAACTCAAAAATTCTCTATGTTCTTCAGCCAAGGAAAAAACAATTCTTTCTGAGTTTAAAATGGTCCAACTAGCTAATTTAGGAACATTAGATGTTCTACAACATTTTTCAGTTGCCCTCAGAGAGCAACCAAAATGCAAACTTTTATTTTAAGTTTGGGAATTTATGCATCTATAAACAATGACATTCAAAATAATAGTTTAGACATGTTAGAGAAAAGTAGCAGTTAGGGGAATGCAATCACTCATTTGCCTTAGGCAGAAAAAAAAGCCATAAACTAGAGAAAATTGGAAGTACTTTCATTTTTTAATATGTATAAAATTTTCTGAAAGTGAAATCCTGTCTTCAACAGAATAAAATAAAAAGGAAATTTGAGAAGATTTTTTTAAATTTAAATTTTAGACTACCAATCTTCTGATGCAAGACTTTCAAAGAAAGTTTCTTTTCTCCTAAAGAAAAGTGCTTTGTCTTGAAATTGTTGAGCATTTTAATTATGTTTGGAATTCTTACTGTGGTTTTCTTCCATCTATTTAATGAAAATATTAACATCTTAACAAATAAAATTTACATGGAGATTTCCTGAGTCACTTCCCACTTGTTTTTCATATTTATTATTACTGTCATCTCAACAGTAAAATAAACATAAAAAGCTTATTTTTAATAATGCTTATGTAAATATGTTTTCTACTGCGGGTGTTTAATTCTTGATTCAGTTGATGAATGTATCCATTGCTATCTCTGTGAATCTTGAAATGAAAAGATTTTGAAAAGCCAAACAGGTGGTGGGATACAGTAACTTCTTCGATTTGAATTTATCTAAATGTCCCAAGACTTGTTTTATTTTCTATATAAGAAATTACCATGATTCACTTCTGATAACTTCAAGAAAACAGAATCTCACAACACAGCATTTATATTCAAAGTGTACAGGATGCATGTACCAAAGCTGCTAGAGAGAGTGAAATCAGTGTAGGAGAGGAATAGAATGAAAAAAGAAAAAATAAAAATCAGTCTTGGTTCTGAGATGGCTTCCAGAGTTTTATGTTCTGAAGGATTCTGCACATATCCTTCAGAATTCTTGCACTTCCAGTCTGAATCGTTTGGAACAATCAGAGAGTCACCCTGTGTAATCCTATCATGTCAGCCCTGTGCCTGAGCTTGGTGATCTTCGCTGTTTTCTCTGGCACAGAAGTCAGTAGTGAAGGATAAATGGGGACACAGCTTCCCTGAGCCCAGTTTTGCTGCACCACAGACTGTAAGGTGTTTCTCAGCCTGACTGAAGAAACAGTGCTTATATTCCAAAATGAGAGGAAATGCAAATGCTTTGTTTTGAAAGCATCTTCCAGACTAAAGAAAAAAGGGAAGCTTAGCACAAATGACTGCAAGGAATTAAATTCATCTGCTACAGAAGGACAGAGAGTCTAGTAACATCTTCTGAGGTTTGAATAAATGACAAGCAGTATCAAACTTGATGTTTTAATATCAAGTTGTAGCAGCAGGAAAAAGGATATAGAATCAGTAATGTACCAAATTAAGTACCTCAAATTAAATGTGACCTCTCATCTCACAATCAACTCAGATTATGTAATTAATGACTAGAATATTGAAAAAGTCGTAGGCTGTAGATAGGGAAAGACATTTTTAGCATCAATAAATATAATCCTTCTGCAAAGAGAGGAACAGAGCAGTTCTGTGTACCAGTCCCCAGCCAGAGAGCACCTCTGCTCCCAAAATCATGAGGCCAAAGGTCTGCAACCATGCAGCTAAGAGAGAGCAGGATGGTGTTCAAACACTGAAACACTGTGAAAGACATTGAAAGAAATAATAATAGAAATAATAATTGAAAGAAAACATATTGATCTGCTTTGCAAAGTATAAGCATATATGACAGTGTGTATATTTCATTTAAAGTAGAAGTATCAAAGATAAAGTCCAATGTTTTGTCTCAGTGGATAAGATAGATGTTATATAAGCAACCTATACTCTAAAACTGAAGGAAGGATTGGGACATCCTTTGGAGACAGCTAAATAGGCCTCTACTCAGGGGTTCAATGACCAATAAATGTCTTTCCTGTGTGACATTCCTTACATTTTACTGACCCTTCAAAAACTGTTTTTGCAAAATCTTTCTCAAAGACATCATGGGATGTAACTTCTTTTATAACAGGAGTTTCTGTATGGCAGGTGCATCCGACAATAGTTTCTGTTAATTCTCAAACAGTTTTCATTTTGAGTACTTCACCTATATATGAACAGAGTGGGCTGAGTTCCCATTTGTGTAGATGATGAAGGAAATTCTTGTTTCAGAATGTTTCATACCAACCTTTCTGAGGTAAAAATGATCACAGAGCTTTCAAATAAATTAAAAATCAGCCTCAACATATTCTGTTTTAAAATGTCGCCAGGGACCTTTTCAATCACTGCTTTTAACATTCGTTGCCCTGCTCTGTCTGCTTATCTGTAGCTCTCCTTTTTTAACAGATAGTTTCATTGTCACAATTGGCTTAGCCTGAAAAAATGCAAGTTTTCCTTGGGGACCAAGAAGAATTTTTGTGCAGAGTATAAAGCACATTGCCTAAACTGTTTCAGAGCTACAGATCATTAAAAATAAATTACTAATTTTGAATATTTTAAAGCCATTGCTATAAAGATTAGAGGTGGCTATCTGGCTTGTTATAACTTGGGAAATCACCACTAAAAAGGAGAAATAGAAATAACTGGAAGCAAATGAGAATTTGTCTGTAGTTCATGAAAGATTAGTTGGACACATATAAGTTAACGTGTCATTTGCATAACATGTTAAGTATTTCGTATAGGTTTTTTTTTACTTGTCATTTGGGGTTTTTTTTCTTTATTTGTTTTCAATAAAGAAAAATGGAAAAAAAAAAAGGGAGTTACTCTTTGGTGTACTTCAGCAAAAATCTTTTTCCTGGTGAAGTCAATTGATGAGGAAGAAGGAGAGGAAAGCATTTTCACTTCTAAAGTGACCCTCCATCACTGGTTCATTCCACACGGGGTCATAAGTAACTTATGAAAATAACAGAAATATTCAAATGAGTCATAAACCCTCCCTTGGTCATTCCTTGCCCATGCCTGCCCACCTGGATAAGTTCCCAATAAGCTAATGGTATCCATCTCCAAATTATTTGGATACTCAGCCCTCCTTAGGGCAGTTTTGACTGTGAACATCACCGGCTTGAAAAAACTTGAGAAACGTACAAAAAAAAGGTCATCATTGCCTCCTTCATCTTACTCTCAATCAAGGCAAGGGTAAGAGCATGTCAGGAATCTGCAGGAGACACAGATTCTGCTGGGCAGAGATATCTCAGCCTCCCCCAGCCTGACCCTACAGCTTGGGTGGGGCAGACAGCTTTGGGAGATGCACCTTGCGTGCCCATATATGTTGGAGCAGACACAAGAAGGAAAATGTTTGCTTGGTTTGCAACAGGATTGCTTTCCAATGAAGCAAATCTTGTCAGAAAAATAGAAAAATACGTAGAGACAAAAAGGGATCAAAATTCTTCCCCACTTTCTTACCTACCCTTGGATGGAAATAAAAGTGCACATAGTCCATTTTGTTCCTTTACACATTTGAAGATAATAACCAAGCTGCAAATAGTGAGCTGGATGACAAAACTTCTGACCATCTAATCCTTTTTCCCACAGTCTTACACAAGCTTATTGCCTTTGAACAGTTTGTGGTGAAAAGGCTCCAGCCTCTGTCCTTTAAAAATACCAGTGGTAGGGCCCTACAAATAAAGATACTTTTTTCCCAGTTTAATTGCACTTCAGTGGCTTTATTACCTTCCTTCAAAGAATACATTGGCAATGTACAAATCAGACTTCTACTGACTACATTTCTAGTGTAAACCTTCTTTCTCAATGAGAAAACAAACATAAAGGAAAGATCTGAAGGCCATTTTCTATTTTTTTGGAGGCACAAACTAATGCTTAGACTCATAGACTATGTATAATTAAAAGTCACAGAATTTAAATCACAGCAGTGGCCCTCATGAATGCCATGTAAACTTGTGCTCTAATATTGATGAAGAACCAGATTCCCTTACTTCAGAAAATGCAGCCAGCTAGACTGACAGGACAAGTTTCCTCACTACCTATGGAGGGAAGGGTCGTTTTTGGTAATTGTGGGATTTAGGACTAAACAACATCTGTTGACAGCTAGAAGATGCTCACAGCTGCCCAGCTCTGCCTCATTCTGCTCCTATCCACACTGATAACAAGGTTTCAGATATTCAGCTTCCTGACATTACAGCTGAGCATCTCTAACACAGAAAAAACAGGCACTAATGCTCCCAGGTTTCTTTATAGCTTGGCCTTATCCATCAAAGGAAGACCTAAATTCACGTCAAATTTACTGGTGTATTTTCTTTTCTTTTCTTCTTTGTCCAATGCTTTCCCCCTCTGACTAAACAATGTGTGAGAAATAGGAAAAAGGTGGCCCTAGCACCTTTTCTTTCCAATGTGATATTGCTTCCCTATGTGAATTTTATTTTTTTATACTGGAAGGTTTGACAATGCAAGTGATTAACATCTGAATGTTTTTTTCCCAAAATCAGGACAAAATCTAATGTTTTTTCCCCAAAATTTGAGTTTTATAAGCTTACTTGAGGTCAGAAGCCAAAGGAGAAATTCAAGTGCAGGTTTATAATTGTTGCACTTAGAAACCCATATATATATATACATACAGGGAAATGTACAGTTGTACAAAACACAGTACAAAACCAGTCAATGGGCAAAATATTTTTGCAAGTTTATGCCTTTTCTAGCTGTAGGCAGCCAGTTTACTTTATGAAAGAGAATCTTCAGCTTTCACTGCAGCTCTAGGTTAGTGATTAGTAGAAAATTATTATTTCACATGCCACTTGTTATTAATGATTACAGTATTTGTTTAATGACTACTCTATTTTTTCCCATGTTCCTATGACAGCAATTATCACATTGTTTTAGGTATTGTGATTAAGGATGGTAATTTTAAAGGGTGTAATTTACTTCTGATTGCTATATTGTGTCACATGAATAGCAATACTTCATCATAGTGCACACCACTGTGGCAAAAAAGAACAAAAGAGAGCCTTGCCTGAGGCTTGGTGGAAGGGAAGGAAATTAAATGCTAACATGAAGGAAAGCTTCTGTTTAAACATACAATTGCTTGCTTGGAATACAGCACTCTCAGATGGTCACTGTGTAGTGAAGATAAAGACAAACTGAAGAATTAGGAATTAGGTGTCCTCATAAAAATTTTCTTGTAATCCTCAAAAATTATTCAAATCCTAACAAAACGCCTGTTGCTAAAGTTGCCTACCTACAGAAGTAACTAGGGTAATACATGTTTGTAGTTGCACTGTTTTAAAAATCTTTCTCTTCTTTCTCATGGAGAATAGAGATAAGTTGCATTCTTGTGCTTTTTTAATTTCTGTGTTTTGGTACTGGATGCTCTAGGGTTCCAGCCAATCATCTTGGGGGGTGGAAAAACTGTCGACCAATAATTACTAGATTATTAATGAATATATAAAGAAAGTTTTGTAAATAAACTCTCTCTTTCGCCATCTTGTGTGCGGCTTGCCTGACTTCCCTGCGAACTTCCACGAATCTCCACGAATATCAGAAAATTAGAGCCAACACATGTTTATTTACATAAAGTAGCACAGGCAATGCTGCTTGATGACAGTGCACTATTACAGCCTTGTGTGAGGCACCTAAGTTACTCTTATATGTGAGGGGTTTTTTATTTCCTATCATAAAGCATATAATATCCCAGGCTAACAAGGACAACATTGTTTTATATCCTCCTACATTATATAGGCTATATTACAGATGGCTACATTATGTACTCCATTATCCTAAAACACGAAGTACAGAAGTTAAGAGGTTTCTGAAACAGCCATTTCCCTTGTACAACCCAGTCTCTTTAGCAAAAATTCTTTGAGATTTATGCCAGTCATGTATGCAGAATTTTTTGTCATTATGTTTACTCCAGCAGTGAATAAGAAAGAAAGAGCAAACTTGGAACCCAGTCACCTTTCCCTCTTCCGGCTGTACACTGAAACAGTAAAAACCAACTGAAGATATTATAGATATTTTACAGCCTTGGGGTGCAGCATGTTGACCCTTTCTGTTCAAGCAGTGAAAACAGTCACCACAGTAATGACACATTTCCTTTGTTGGTACTGGAGCAGTCTGCCACAAAAATGTCACCTGATCTAGCAAGGCACCCATTATCTCAGGACATTTTGTACATATCACTTTCGGTGGATTGCTTCAGCACTAGAGCAAGATGAAAAAATAATTTGGATCTTAGTGCTTTGCAAAAACAATTTAAAAGCATCCTTTTCACCAAGCCAAATGCTTCAAGCTGCTAATACTGATGAGCTGTTGGCTAAGAATGTCTAAGATGAAAGATCAAATTCCAGTGAAGGTCACAGACAAAGCTGCTAGATCTTTTGAAACATTAAGAGGCAATGAAGTAATACACTGAAGACTAAAATAATCAATAGGGCCAAAAATTTTACGTTTTCCTCTTCTTTTTCAGACTCATACAGCTCTTTGACATGCAGTTGTGTATGTGGCTGCCTGCTACTTCCCCATTATGAAACATTATGTCTCCCCAAAAGGCCCGTCAGCAGGAACAACTGCTACCTTTCATGTAAAGGCAGAAAGAAGCAATGCTGTATCACTTGAGGGCCTTTGAAAACAGAAGTACCACAACTCCCTGACTGACTCAGTGTTGAAGCTAGAATTAAACACATATCCTGTGGATGGGAGCAAAGGAACCACCTATTTTTTTGTTATTTCAAGTTCAAGATGGAGATAAAATCAGATGCCTAAGTAATGGATTCCCATAATTACCAGAATATAAAATCATGGCAGGGCAACCTGGCAATGAGAAGAGAATCAGTCTTGCGGATTTCTCAAATTTTTCCACTTCATGTTTCCCACCATACTGTGCAGGCATTTATCAGTGAAGAAAAATTATGGAGAAAGACAAAGTCTCAGAAAAGAGAGGTAGAAAAATACATGAGATTGATTAAATAGCTTGAAAAGCATGGACAGTGGCTGTGCTGAAGGAAAAGGGTGAATCATAAACCAAAAATTCTGTATTTGTTTTGTGAATTACTGCCAAACACTTTGACATACAAGCAAAACAGCTACTGCCAAATCATTCTATAGAAATTCTCTTTCCTAGTATAATTGTGGGATGGGATATTTATCCACATCTCAGTAAAGTTTGTAGAGTACAATTACAGTGTGTGTATACATGGAGGTCATTTTGATAGTACTAGCACTTTCTAACAAGAGGCCTTGACCAGCACAACCATATCACTTTTTAAAGTTGGCCAAATTAGTCTACAATTAGTGCCAAGTTTTGTCCTTTGGTTTAGCATTTTATTTGTTTGATATTTTTCATGGAAAACTGATATTGTTGACTCAGGGCTTTTGAGTTTTTTCCTTCTTTTATAGAAAAACATCTGGTTCCTAATGATTAAAGCTTGGCAAATGGCAATGGCTGGGCACTTTGGATGCCATTTTCTTCAATAACACGACACTTAAATTCATGTTCACGTTCAAGGTCCCATTGCAATTCATAAAGATCTAGGGCTCAGTTCAAAAGCCTAAATGTGGACTTCTATTACTCTTTGAGTTACAATTTGATATCCAAAATACCTACTCAAGGGTTGGACATATGAGTAGATTTAAAGGAGTTTAGCATGCAATTCATGTTTCTCTACAGCTCACACCTAAGACTGAGGTTAGTTGTTTAATCAAAGACACAAAATGTCATTCCAGAAGACTGAGGTTAGCCCTGCCTGCTTTCAGTCAGCTGTGCAGAGGGACTCTGGTTTTTTGTAGGTCCCACGTCATATCTGACTCAGTGAATGCCTTGGAAACTCTAGGATAACTCAAAAAGCACATAACACCACTGGCAAGGCAACTGTCTTGAATGCAAGATCGCCATTGACTACAGTGGGATCATAGATAGCTCCCCTGTGTGTAGACCCCCAAAGAATAGAGACCTTTTTTAGGAGTCATAGTCACAAATGGATTCCCATCCTTTGAAGCTGTGAATGAAAAAATCCTTAACTCACATGAATCCAAGGCTCTTGAAGCACAAATCTGATGGTGTGATCACATTTCGCTAAAGTTTTGTTTCCTCTTTTCATCTTTGTTGTCTGGAACACAAGAGAGTAGGTTAGTGATATTCTCAGCACTATTTTTCAGTTAAGCTCAAAAGTGGTTGGTTTTTTTTGTTTGTTTGTTGTTTTTTGCTTTGGGGTGTTTGGTTTGGTGTGGTTTGGTTTGGTTTGGTTTTTTTGTTGTTTGCTTTATTTTGCTGACTTGTCCAGTCTGGATATATAAAGAAATGGCAATATTATTTGCCTGGTGCCTCTCAAACTTAGCCTTTGGATGATTTCTAGAATAGCTTTAACTGAAGTATGTGTTAGCGTTTTTTTGTTTTGTTTTTTTTTTTTTTTTTTTTTGTGATAAATAAAAAATGGTGAGAATCATAGGGTTTACTCTTCTGCAGTAAGAAAATCAATTCTTAGAAGACTTATCAGCATCCAGACAACAGTCATTTGTGTCCAAGCAACTGCCTCACTCATTCTTCTCTTTGACCTCTTCCTCTTAAGTGACTGGAAATGTTCAAACAATGACAAATAGAAACATTGTAAATTCCCTGAAAAAGGCTGGCATTGGTGAGGATGAAGCTCACAGTGTGAAGGTCACAGAGCATATGAGACTAAGCACACCTCAGGCAATAATGTTGGCTCTCACAGTGCTAACATCAGCCATGGTATTAACAAGACAGCTGCAAAAATGTATATATATATCTTATATCCAGCAATAAATGATAACAGAATTACATAAGGACAGGCTGGGGGAGCCTGTTTTCTATGATGGCTGCTAGCAGAGGCTTCAGTACCCTAAGTACCCTTATCCAAGGCCTTCCATGGCAGTTCTCTACAGTGAAGATCTACCTGACCTTCTGTCTCAGTAATAGTTCATGTCTCTTACACTATTCAGGTGAAATATCAATGCTTCAAGTACTTTTCTTTGTGGATTTCTCACCCTTCCTAGCTACAATTTTTTGCTCGAATAATAAGGAAAGAAGTTTTTAGAATGATGCTGTATCTATCAACGACTCTTCTAGGGTAACTGTCACCAATCGCATCCATTTCAATCCGCTTCAAATTGCAATTTAGGACGGTTTGGAACCGTTTAGCAGCTGCTTGGATCCATCTGATGTTGCACAGAACATTCTGGGAGCACACAGACAAGGCTTTAGCAGATGGAGCAGCACTGGACAGATGATGGTATAACAAGCATGTGTAGCACATGGGATAGTCACAGGTTAGCGGTGCTCTAAGTCAGAGGTCAGCTGCTCTCTTCCCCACTCTAGGAAAGCACAACATTGCTACCAAGTGTTTAGCGTCTTCCTATAAACCCTTCTTTCTTTCTTTATCATTTCCATTCTTTGTACCTCTCCTATTTCTCTCAGGATGAAATTATTTTCATATGAGCTGCATTTCAAAAAAAACCTTGAGTTCTGCTCCTTCCATATCACATATTCAGGGAAAGGAAAAAATATCTAGTAGCAGAGTTATCATTTGAGCAAAGTTCTTCCCGTACAAACCAACTAAAAAGAATGGAAAAGTAATACAGAGGGCTTAACATTGGAAATCCACCAATAGAACTGAACCCATTAAGAAACAAGCCTGGAATTAGTATAATTCACATTATACGTCTAAACATTTATCTATATTTCCACACATGAAGAGTGGCAAGTCCCAAGGAATTTAATGGTGTGTGCTTTAAAAGGTTTCCATTAGTTATTTTTCCCTTCAGGTTGTGCTAAGGGCCTTTACTAACAAGAGATCACAGTTACTGCATTGTTTACAGTTCAGATAACTGCTGTGGCTAATTAACATATTGACTTAGTAATATTTTTAATTTGTTCATTTTATTTTAAGATTTCAGTAAAATTATAGGAAAGTATCATATCTAATGTTTATTAAACAGTTAAAAGAAACAGTTAATGTATGACTTACCCATTTTACACAATGGATGCCTAGAAATAAAAATATGTGCAGAATGCAAAATCTACATGAACTATTTCCAAACAGAAAAAAGGGAATTCTGTCATCCCCAGATGTTAGAAGATAATACCATTCAATTTGGCACTGATGAGGCGCACTTCATTTTAGATATTCCTATTTAAAGAAACAAAGTGACTTATCATAGAATCATAGAATATATATTTTCAAATATAGAGTACATGAAAATTATTTTCTCTATCATTGTGTTATTTCTTAGAATTTAAATAATTTGGCACAATCTGACCTTGTAGTTCACCAGTGTTCCATTCTCCTTCTGGGCTTCTACAAAAAATCAAATACTTGTAGGTACCTTTTCTCAGGAGAGATTTATTTTCTAATTAAAAAAATTAATCTGTCCACAATTACCTCCTCTATGTTTCTGGCATCACTACAGGACTTTTAAAGTGTTTGTCTATAATGTTTAATATTTAACCAGAGGATATCTCTTTTCTAACAAATTTCTTCCTATCCTCAATGACATAACACTTAAAAGTCTTTGGTTTGATTGCAGTAAATCCTGAATTTTGCTTTCCATCATACAGTATATCCTAGCTATCAGATAAGAATTGCACAAAAAATCTTTCAAAAGAAACAGAGGCAAAGGAAAGGAAGATGCAGTTTCTCAGAGGGTAATTTGTCAATTAAAACCAGAAAGGAATCATAATATTAAAATGTTTGTAATAACCTGCAAACCTACAGCAAAATATTTGTCCGTTCTCCTCCAGAATATCCCAAGTAAAAGTAAATGTTCATTTTAGCTAATGATGCCAAATCAGCCTTGGAATTTTGAACTTGTAACAGTGTTCTTCTGACATATAAAAGAGGTGAGGCTTGTAGGAAGTAGTGGGAAGGATCTCCTATGGAAACAGAGAGAATAATTTGGGAAGTTAGACAAGGTTTTTATCACTCAGAAAGCAGACGAAGAGGATAACAGATTTTATTTACCCTAACAGAGACTTGCTTCCCCTTCTATAGTGTGTCATTTTCCTGATACTCTCTTGGTGATTTTTCTGCTTAGCTTTAGCACCACAGACAATTAAAGTCAGAAATTATTAGACTTCAGAAAAAGGTTTTCAACTTCTTATTTTTTACTAGTTGGAGCTGGTTCAGGGAAGTATGTTGCTATAGCAATATGAAAAAAAATCTCTTTGAGTTAATGTACTTTTAATTAATACACAGGGACACAAAGGGGAAAAGGAAAGCTATAAATACTGAAATGCCACATCACATTATTCTTAAGTGACTAAACAAGATGTGTGAATGAATAAATGTCTTTGTAAGCCATATTACTAAGAGTTGTTTCCTGGGCTCTGTCACAAAAGGGTCTGTTTACCTCAAGAAATCCTGGGACTCAAAAAGCAAACTGGAGTCTGGTTTACAGCATGCAGAAATATTTTTACCCCACAACTAGATCAAGAAATGTCAATGGGCAGCAACAACAACAGAATAAATTAGAACAAACAGCAAAAACTAGGTGGTAATTCACTCTACAGTCACTCTGTCTCCTCAGAGAACTGCAAAAGGAGTTACTTTTTCTATCAAAGCATAAATCACTTTTGAAGTCTGCCCTGCTCAGCCTTTTCAGTTCCTGGCTCCCTTCCATTTCTCTAAATCCAGGAACATCCAAAACTTTCCCGAAAATAACAAAGGCCATCCTATGAGAAATTCTCATAAGAATTTCCACTCACTATCTAGTAACAGTTTGGTGAAATTTTCATATATGTTTCCTATTTTTATATATCACACCCATATATTTTCCAGCCATCAAACCACTCACATTAGTATGGGTGTATCGTATAGATTAAAAAGGACTTCAGCCTTATTAAGGGGAAATTTTAATATTCACTTATTCACTTTATAATAACCAGGATTATGCAATCAATATCTTGAACTCATACAATTTTTAAAAATTCAGTATGCAAGACATTGATTATAAATTGGCAGTCAGATACAATTAAAAAACATCACAATACTTCTGTTCTATTTGAAACAGAAAACTCTTCAACTTGACCACTCAGTGTAGAGCAGGAGATATCAAGGAACCATGAATTTTTACTTACATCCATTTTCCATAAAAAGAGACCTATAACATGAACTTGGTAAAAAGGTGACAAAACCTACAAAAGTAACGAAGTGAAGATTGAGAAGTGATGTATGTCCTGTGTGCTGTCTTCAGGAATAGTATGGGCAGGAATTCAAGTATTAACATGAAAATGTATTTACAAAAGAAGTGGTAATCAAGGGAA
Organism: Acanthornis magna; assembly: GCA_036785705.1. NCBI lineage: Eukaryota > Metazoa > Chordata > Aves > Passeriformes > Acanthizidae > Acanthornis > Acanthornis magna. The sequence continues at coordinate 16,701,584 of JAWUZG010000040.1, read as the reverse complement.
AATTACACCTGCACATTTGATTTTAAAACCTGTGTCACTAGGTGTGATCTTAACTCTTCTAGCTGCTCCATGGCTTCTGATCTCACCTGGACACCTGATGCCACCCTCCTTACGCAGCACTTCAGGCAGACCATTGTTCACCAAAGTGATGATTCTGTATTTGTTTTCAGGGCGGTCTGGATCTCCACCCACTGAATTTTGGGAAGTTGCTTGCTCCTGTGCGTAAGCAATATGAGGCACTGCCCTCCTGAACTGGTAAATTTACAGGTGTGGATGTTTATACAGAAATGAAAGACAGTGAAGAATGAGAATCTCCTAAATCTTCAAGACATGAGGTACCACGGCTTCACAATTCTCCTGATATACACTCGTAATAAAGCAACTTCTCTCATCATATCTCAGCAAGCATAGAAAAAGAAATCTCTTTAAAAACTTTTCTTTCAGACTTTTCTTTCAGAAATATCTCTCAAAAGGAGGACATATTTCTTGAGTTTGTCTTCATCAGCTGATCTTGCATGCATTTTCAGCTGGCATTTTCAGTTGGCTATGTAGAATGAATATATTACTTTTAAGAAAAAAATTTTCAGCTTTACTTCAAGAGCAAATTATTCTCAATACAATATATTTATAGTTTTGTCATCAAATTGTTTAATTCAGTTTCAGCAAGATCATTCAGGCTTTATGGGTTTAGCTTAAAAAGGCTGCCTTTAAAATGAATGTAAAGATTTTAAAGTGAAGTTTCCATTAAGGACCCTGACATTTCCTGTTTTCAACATAACGATCTTAGATGAAAGTCTGCTTTTAAAGCAAATATCATTTTCCCAATACATTTGTCAGTGACCATAAAAAAAAAGAGAAGAAGGCAAAAAATGGACATTTAAAGGACAAACTTGCCACTAAATATTACTATGCAAATAATTCATTTTAAGACCAGCTGAAAATAAGAACTAATAGCCCTAAAACCCATGAGAAATGAAAGCTGATACAAGAAATCTCTCCCACTGAGTGCCAATACTTTTGCTGATTTCAGGTCCTAAATAAGAAATAAAAAAAAAATCAATCTAACACTATATTGGTCAGCCATTTTTCTTTGAATTGCATCATGGATTTTGTGCAAATCCACATGAATAAATCCAGATCCCAGGAGACTGTATTTATGATCCCTGCCAACCCAGAAACTCCCCAGGTGGGGAAAGCAAGTATAACATTAGGGAGACCTCCTAGAGAAAATATTTGCATGGTATTTCCATTGCTTGTTGTCAGGAGGCAGAACAGTACACAGAAATATTGGTATTATTTTTTAGGACTAGTTACATGATAAGTTTTCCAGATCAGCTCTGAGATCACTTGTGATCAATTTTACTTGCATAGATAGCTCTCCATGTCCAGTTCTGCAAGTTAAGGCTCCCTAAACAGGAGCCTGTTTGGCTTGTCTTTCATTGCTCCACACACAAGTGCTGTCCCTTTAACTAAGTGCCAGAATTTTGAGGTTTTGCTGCAGAAAGGAGAAATTGATGACAAAACCCCCCACATTGAAATTCCCACTCAAATGGAGCCCACTATGCACTTTGGAGACTGCACAGAGCCAATGCCCTCTCTGACAGCTATCAAACCCAAAAAATTGTCCGGATCCTGGGAACCATCCTGTTGCAGAAACTGCCCCTTCACATCTGGAGTAGGCAGCAAGCAGTCAAAAGTGATGCCTTGCAAAACTTCTTCTTCATCCAAGGCAAAATGTAACATATTGCTTCTGAAAGCACCAGACAGAGATCTAACAATGCAGGTTGTTTTTCTGAACAGCTCTGCTGGCGTACTCTGCTCATTCCCACTAGGAAGTTTGAAAGCAGAGAGGAGAGCAAACACTTAGGGATGGCCAAACACTTCAGTCAACGGTAAGAATAAAAGGGTATAAATCATGTCTTTTTAGCAAGTTCATGTAATTTTTTTCCTGTTGGTTTGAAATTCTTCTCAATTAAATCATTGACTTATAAGAAAAAAAAAAGAAGTTGAGGAAAGCTGGAGAAGAAGAGTTGCCTTTTGAGACAACAGTAAAATTTTTTCCCGGGAAATGGGTGATGATGCTTCAGTGCCACCTTAAAAATAAATTTTTATGGAAGTTGCCATTATAATTTGGAACTTATATTTGTAAATAAGTGCTAGATTTTAATATGAGTTCCCTCAAATTTTTCATAAGTTGTTGAGTCTAGGGCCAGTTCCTATTTTTCTGTCTTTCTAATGCCCACAGAAGTAAATAAAGTTCAGTTTAAAATAATGTATGATCTTCAGAAAGTTGCTATTAGAAGGTGTGTGAAGCAGTTTTCAAATTACTTTTTTACATCAGTCACTAACAGAAACTGCTAGCAGTAATTTACAGTAATGCTGGAGAATGTGGTGTAACTGGTGGACAGAGCACCAGTTCTTCATTATCTCCTCTCCACAGTCCCATCAGTGGATGCAGAGGGAGCTGTGCCACTGAGGAAAGTGAAATTCACTGTGTGCACCATTCCCAGCTGGTAAGTGCCCCAACACAAGATGATGGAGCCAACTGTAACATAAAACAAACCCAGGGTGCCTCCAGCTGACCAAAGGCTGAATCAAGAATCTATGAGCACAAATATGACTTACAGCACTTTATTCTTGGTTGTACTGCATGATGGGAAAATATACCTCTGTTTCACTCAGGGGTTTGGTATAAACATAACTAGATAATCAAAGTTCTACGGATTGAAAGAAGGAAACGACATTTGCGTTCAGGAATTCTGTTTTGTCAGCCTCTGCACACAAATAACTGCATGCTAAAAATATGAGAAAAACACCAAAAGAATTATAATTTTCCAGCAAATCATGCTCCTTACTGTTGAGTGACTAATTGATTTTTTTTTCTCTGCATCATATAATTATTGGAAATTGCAAAGCAATAACAAAGACTCAGCATAAAATGGTTAGAGGATAAGAAATCAAAGTCAGGAAAAGAATAACTGCTTGAGGCATAGATCATCTGTTGTACTGTAAAATGTGTTAACTACATTAACTTTGTTGTACACCTGAAACTTCTAATTGCAAATAAGGCCAGATGTGCACTTTCTTGAACTTAGGTGAATTCAGAGCACTCTCAGAGAAATTTTTTTTTAAAAAGGGGGTGTGAGAAGACAGAAAGCCTGCAATATTATGAAAAAAAGTTTTTCCAGTTGCTCTCTATTATCTATTTTCCATGGTCATTTTTCACACTGGAGAAAAAATTCTGTCATGATAGGCAACACCTGCATCCCTGGGCAGTCATCCTTGGATGGTTTCAGCTGTGATCCTCTCTTCTCCCAAACAGCTCCTGCTTGATTCAGCGCTGCCCTGCATTTCCACAGCCATTTATGTCTTTGCAGTCTGGCTGGAAATACCAAAAATACCATGAGGGAATGAATGTAGGATTATAATTTGGCAGTATTTTGCCTACCTTTGTGCCTGATGTAGCTTATGGAGGACAGGGTAAAAAGGGGTTGTGGCAGTGTCCCGTCAAGTTTTAGATGCTGCTACTTAGGGTACTGCTCTTATCCATCCCTGCCCTTTAGAGAAATGACGACTATGCAAACCACACTGAACATCAGAACATTAATCAAGAACCATAAGAGAAAAGGAATTAAATGTTTTGTTGGGAAATATTGAGATGTTTAGCTATTCAGACTAGAATACAGTTTCTGTGTTTGACATACCTGTCTGTTGAAGTTCAGACTTACTGCCTTTGGAAAAAAAAAATTAACATAAAAAATACAAGTATACTTAGCTAATAGATAATTAATAAATACTAAGTATACTTAGCCACAAAATGAATGTCTCTGTAGGTTCTGGGATTTGTTTTTCCCCAGTAAGCTGATACGTTTGCCTTTAAGCCATTAACAATCAAGACTTAACAAACTGCTTTTTCTAAAGTGCCTGAAAAAGCTCACCATTATTAACATACATGACATTAGCAATCCTTTTGATGTTGTTTCTCATTTTGTCTTCGAGTTTACTGAGTAGCAAAAGGCCACATCAATAGGACAGCCATGAAGAAGGAAGGGGTGAGACAGTGAAAGAGTGAGTGAGTGAATGAGTGAGTGAATGAGCAAAAAAAGGCAGGTACTGGGAAAGAAAACCTTAGCTTTGTGAATTACAGCAGTTTATTTGAACTTGCTTTCGTACACAGATCCAAAATTTATGCTGCAGAAAGAAAGAGCAAAATCACCATAAAGAAAAGACAACATTGGATTGCAATCCATAAAAGAAGTTGTTCTTCTGTGGGTTTCAAACAGACCTTTGCAGAGATACTAAGTTTAGTAACTCCTAAGAGCTTAAAAAAATCACTGTAATCGATGAGATGTTGTCCAGCAATTTCAGCCAAAGTTGCAAAATTTAATTGCCTGTATTTCTTCACTTTAAGCAACCTAACAGAGCACTCCGCCATTCGTGATGCCAGTTCTAAGCAAAAATGTGATCAGTGCAAAAGACATTGGGCACACATTGTTTGCACATTCTGCCCATTGTTCGCTATGAAACACATGAGGGGTGTCCTTTGCCCATTTGCCTTTTTGTCTAGTGCTTCTGTGTGTCTCCAAGTTTAATTCATTCTTCAGAACTTAGGACTTCAAATCACTAGATCAATTCAAGGTATAGTTAAGGAGCTGTTTAAATCCACTGATCAAAAATAAATGAGATAGCAGTTTCTAAGCTCTCACACAGGAATCTCTAACTTCCCACTGGAGCCTGCTCTGGTCAGAGCTGCCACCCCAAGCACTGCTGCAGATCAAAGGTGCACGTTATCAGAGCAGTTTTCATTGAATACCTAATCTACTTAGCCTATACTTTTAGCTCCCTCAATGCATTGCACCAAGTCCTTTTGCAAGAATAGCATTAGAAACTTTCACTCCCACTGGCCCTTCTTTGCTGATTCTTTCTGAGTTGTTAAAGGCAACTGAGAAACTAACAGCCTCTATATGAGAGTATACAAACTCACAGGCATTACTTTAATTAAATAAGCTGCTTAGGCTGCCTTTTATTATCTTTTCTGCAGAGCACAATCAGTGTTTTAACTGTGTGAGCTGGAGTTCACATTAGTATACGCTCCACTATGTGGCTGTGTTTCCATTTCAATATGAATATCAGTAGAAGCCAAATTTAACACAGGTTTTCACCTCTCAGCAATGTTTTCAAATACTTCAGGATTTACTTTGGGCAAGCTTATTCTCTGGGCAGAGGAACTTCCTATTCTTTTTATAAAGCTTGGACCATGTTCTGCAATCATTTCAAAAGATAATTTTCATTTATTTCTCTTTTGGTTTAAAAATTTGTATCTGTAAATTGCATATTCCTAACGATTTATAGAAAGCTTGGTTTCTTTTGTAGACTACACTGACAATTAAGAAAATTTTTGTAGGCTACACAGTCAATGTAGAAAATTAAGCATGGGGTTTCAAAAATTGTAAATGTCAGAATGTTTCATGGTTGTCCACGAGGTTCTGCCAGTCGTGGTTGTGCATTAACAGTTTTGTATTGGATGCTCCTTTGGTGCTGTTTATCAGGCATACATATTCAAGGAGTTACACACCAGAAAGCTTCTGCTGGGCAAAATATTTTCTCTTAACCCTTGGTTCAAAACATAGCCCCAGAGAGAAACCAGTCTTTTCTCTCTTGGGTCCAGAATTTCTCTTTGCCTAACTGGCTCCAGAATTATCCCCAGAGGGATTCACTCCTTACAGATCTGGATAAGATGGTCCAAATCTCCAGAAGAAACTGGTCGCATAAAGGTTATAACTAATTCTCTATTAAGAGCTCAAGCCTTGAATAAAGTCTTGAGTTCCTTTTCAAGATTTTAAGTAGTAACTTACCACCATGAGTTTGGTTTATTCTTCTCATGATTCAGTAAAGCAATTCCTGTCATTCTTAAGTATCATTATTGGCTTTTGTTTGCTGACAGCTTGTTTTTGCAGTTTCCCTTCTCAGACGGTCTTCCAGGGGGGAGAAGGCAATTCTGAACAAGCCATTGGGATCTGCATTCATGACACTGAGGTCACTGCAATATGTTCTCTGAAATAGATAGTTCCCATTTCCAAGCCTTTCTCAAGCTCATCCTCTTATGGGAAAACAAAGATAACAGAAAATATTGTCTTTGAACTGATCATTGCATTCAATTTTCTTTTTTCTTGCACTCATAATGTTATCAATTTTATCCAAAACAAACACTTACATGTACTCATGCACAGAAATGAATCTGCTTCTGAAAGAAGTATTTAAGGAGGCCTGAAGTTTATTTTACTTTCTTCTTATTATACCTAATGTAGGAGGGAATGTTTACAAAAGAAATGCTTTATATATAATTCAAAATTAGAATTAGTCTCAAAAGATACAGAGTTGAATATCACATAAAAAGGGGATTTTTTTTCTCTGGATGGCCCTGACACTGACTTCTCAGTGGAGTTCCTACAAATTAGAACACTTCAATCTTTGGAAAAGTTGGAATGGGATATTCAGCATTTTTACAGATTGTGTCTTTCGACTTGGTTAACCCAAATTAATCTGCCCCTCATTAGCAGATTCTAGTTAGGTATAAATGCTTAATATGGGAAGCCTTAAAAACTCTTGTTTGGTTTTGGGTTTAGATCACGTGTTTTGAAAGACTGAAGTGTGAGAGAAATGAGACAAGTTGAAAAAGCTGAAATGCAAACTGTGCGTGGGAGATCAGACACTAGCTTCTCCCAAGACTCAAGTCATTTGTTTGCAAAAGTACAAGGGAGAATGTGTTGGATTTTCCCATTTTGTAGATAGCATTTGTAGGTAATGACACTCCAGTGAGCTGAACCACAGAAAATGTAGATGCCTGCAAGTTTGTAGTGCACTACTGTGAGTGACAGGTGCAGTGGCAACATTCAGACCCTACTTGCCTTCCTTGTGATTGGATCATGCCCCCAAAACCCCTCTTTTTCACTGGAAAATAACTGGCAAAGTTTCAAAATGAAGAGGAAAAAAACCCTAGACCTCTAAAATAGAGCAGGCCAGGGAACCATCAGAGCCCCTCTGCTACTGTTTAAAATTAATGTTTCACTCAGAGAGCAGATAAGAGTTGGAGCTTATCAACCCACTTAACTTAAAAGATTTTCCCTTCTTTGATCTTTACAAGAACCCGTTTATGCTCCTGTGCATCAGCAGTAAATTTCCTGGAAGATCCATAGCTACTGTCACTGAAGGAACAACTGATGTTTCAAATCCGAAGTTCATCTTCATTCCTAAGAGTCACTGCATCAAGTACACTAAACTTAGGGAAAGACTGCTTGGAAACACTTTACAGCACTTTTAGTTGCTGAGACTGTGTTATAACACTGATTTGTACACACAAATGCTGTGTGGTAACAGCAATGTCAGCAGCCCTCAACAGAGTGGGGAGTTTTCTTCTCAGTTGCACAAGTTCAAATCATTGCCTCGTATAGCAGGTCTGAAGTATGAACTGAGAAGCATCTCAAGATACACTGCAAAATGTGTGCTCAGCCACTTGTATGCTGCTTTTTTTTTCCATTTATTTTTATATAGCATAAAATAATGAATAAAGTAAATATCAAAATAATAGAAAGAGAAAAAGAAAAAGAAAAAAATACTAAACAAAACACCTGTGGGAGATGGGAGGGGGGAAAGAACCCCAAAGCAAACAAAATCAAACACGCATCCTAGAAGATTTGGCAGCTTGTCGGAAGAGTTAAGGGAAATGAGTATGTGCCTGAGAAGGCATGTAACTGTCCTCTCATAAATATATCTGCAATGATAAATTCTGTTTCAGAGCAAAAAGGAATTTTCAGAGCAAAGCAACTGGGCCATGTAGGTTATCATGCTTTCTTGACTTCAGTGCAGTGATTTGTATCAGTGACAAATTGATTCCAGATAGAAGACATGCATGCAATTGTGCCCTAAGGTTGTTACAAGAGTCAAGTTAATTATTAAAGATTTAGAGTTTAACTGATAGTTAAGTATCCCAAATATCATGTGAAATATTTGTGGATAAATTGGTTCATCTGATAATTGGGTTCATCTGATAATTGAGTTCTATAAGCATAACTAAGACCAAATTCTCCAGCACTTTCTCAAAAGTAGCACTACATTTTACATCTGTTGGCCAACTTCTGCAAAAAAAATTAAAATACCAACATAAAAAAGGATAAGAAGTTGCTGGAAAATTTTCTTTTTGGTTTTCTTCTTTGAATTATTCAAAGGCATTACCTGTGACTCTTGATTTCTGCTTAAATAAATGTGTGACTTCTTGGAATAACCTTACTATACCCTCTTAGCTTTGAACCTAATTAAAATAGCAAAAATAGCAACAACAACAACAACAAAACCCCAAAAAAGCCCAGCCCCCCCACCCCCCCAAAAAACAACCAAAAAACCAACCAACCAACCAACCAACCAAACAAAAAAAAACCAAAACAAAACAAAGAAGGAAAAATTAACTTGCTCTCCCTCATCTATCAGATAGCTGACAGACATGAAGTTAAGAGAGCAGAGCGGTACTTTCAGAGTTTCCAACAGATCACACTATTGGTAAATATGTTGTGAATTTCAATGAATATTACATTTCTCCCAGCTTTCTAGGTGCCTTTACAATGTTGTCCTTTCACTGTGGAAGCTGGAGTATTGTGCTTCCCATGGAAAACAACATGCTAGGAAAATTTTTTAACTTCTGTTTAGCAAACCAAGTTTTGGAAATTGCTTGCAGTTGACAGCTGTCAATTCCAGATGAAGTAGCACACAACATGTCTTGGTCTGATATATTTTTAGTTGATTTTACATCAGAGGAACTCCACTGAGGGAACACATTAAAAAGTGAGATAAGGAGCCTGTAGTAGTGGACTTTAGTCAAACATCAAGAGCAGCAAGATGTCTGCACTTGGAGTACAGCTAAATGGTTTTCATAATGGATTCTTTCAATGGAATTAATTTTCATGTCTAAGCAGGATTTAATTAGGGTCGTATTTGCAACTACCATCCAATTTAGCAATCACCAACCAAATTAGAAATGCAGTGTTTCACAGAATCGTAGCATCACGGAGTGGTTTGTGTTGGAAGGGATCTTAGCATCTGGTTCCAACCCCTCTGCCATGGGCAGGGACACCTTCCAGCAACTAGGTTGTTCAAAGCCCCATCCAGCCTGGGCTGGAACACTAGCAGGGATGGGGCATCCACAAGTGCTCTGGGCAACCTCGTCCAGAGCCTCACTACCCTCACAATAAAGAATTTCTTCCTAACATCTAACCTAAACCTGCCATATTTCAGTTTAAAGCCGTTGCCCCTTTTCCTATCACTGTATGCCTCTGTGTTTCCTGTATTTTAAGTTCCAGACTGGAGATAAGTAAATTGAAGTAAAACTGATTAATTTTGCTTGAATGACGAAGATAATGTTTCAGTAGGCTGAGACAATCACTTTTTTTGACCCCAGAAAAAGGTTATGGGTACAGTATTTATATATTGACATTGAGTACCTACCCATATGTGTTGTATTCTCTGGAAAGTAGTCATTCATATAAAATTTCTTGTATGTTTGCTCAGCATAAACAAAAATTTCCAACTGTAGATGAGAGGCACATTATTATTCTCACCAGAAACATCACAGACTTCTCAAGCCTAGACTGTGAGCACTAGACTTCCCAAAATCATGTTTTATTGAGTAATTTTTCTGTTGTTCTCCTGCTGGGTTTTGGTTAGCAGTCTTTGAAATATACTACACTCTCTGTAACCATTATTTCTCTTTTCAGAGCTGCCAGACTCTGGCTTTAAACAGGTCCTAAATAAATATGTCAAAATATTTTAAAATTAAGGAATTTTCTAAAATCATTATTTTTTTTTTTACATGAAAGTCTGGAAAAATAACCTACAAGCCATTCATCTAATTGCTTTTATAGTAGCAAAGCCTTCCTAAAGACCTCTGGGAATTTTCTGACATGGTCCAGCAGAGGAGCAATCAGAGGGCTGAAAATGATTAAAGAGACAAACCGAGGTGAAGGAGAAAGAAAGGTTCTTGTGAGTCATTTTTGCTTGTCTGAAAAGGAAAAGAAAAGGCCTAACAAACACAAAAGTAGAGCTAAGTGACAGAGTGGGAAGAAAATGCAACCACACTGTGAGGAGTGCAGTGAAACGTCTGAGTATGCTCAGAGGTTATATTTTGCCAGTTATCATTTAAGCTGATAATACACAGAATTCTTATGGCTCACCAGAGATCCCATTATCTTACTTCCCTTATCTCTAGGCCAAGAAGAACAAAGATTTTCAAAAACATACACGCAGAAGAAGGCTAACAAGGTCATGGGACAATCAGTGACAAAGGGGTTATTCATCAGTTTGCAAAACTGGATTTGAAGAAATAAAGAGCTGAAATTACTGTAGAAATGCCAAATCCTTCTGTATCACTTCTTCTGTTTTATTAATTGAAAATCAGAAATTAAGTTTTTCAATTTCTTTAGTATGATCAGATTTTAAAATTCTTGCAATAACCCAGGTTATGAGGACAAGACAATTCTCTACCTGTCTGAGAAAGTAAAGGATTAGAAAGTCTATAGAGTAAACTTTATCCTACAATAATTTGCTGCTTTTCACTGTGATGCAATGTATTAAACTGGAGATCTAATTAATCTAATTCAAAATATGTGTATTTTATAGTGCAAAAAGTTGGAAAAAATACTACAGATAAAGTTAATAAAACAATTATTTCTTTCTTCATCATTCAGTAAATTATTCATTTTACAAGAAAACATTCCTATTGCTTTAAGCTCTAAGGCCTCATTTAGTCAGAAAATATATAAAGTGTTTCCACAATGATTTCATATGTGTGTATGTATAATACTTTTAAACTGCTTGGGGTTTAGGAATAATTTTTAGAGGAAGGAAAAAAATTAAAGAAAGAAAGGTCGTTGAATTGAATGTAACCAGAAATAAACAATAGTGGACTACACTGTAGGTACAGAAACTAATCAGGTACAGAAGGGGTACTTCAGGTAGATAACATGAAAGATGTCTCTGCTGCATGTATATCTTGAACTATTTTTTAAAGGATGTCTTTCTGAAAAAAACGACCCCATTGGTTCTTAACCTTGCTGATGAGTATGTGATTAGAAAGCCAAGCAGAAAAGAAGCAAGAGTCCAGCTGGGCCTTTCCACAGTCAGAAAGTCCATTTAAGCAGAAAAAGCAATAACTTAAATGCATTTTCCCCCATCACAATAGCATAGAGGAAAGATAGTTTTGACAATGAAATACTTTGTGTTTCCAACTGCATTTTGTCCTGTTTGGAGGTATGTACACATGTGAAGAACAAAAGCAGCTGCCAAGAGAACTGTGCTATGACATGTTCCTGTTGAGCTACAGAATTATCCTGAAATCAGCCACCAGAGAAAACTGAGTGGAGTTTCTCAAGGGTTGATTGGTAAGAAAATGCTGTCAGTCTCATGGGTAAAACTTCATCCTCAGTGACTTTAAAAAAGTGCAATTCAGTTGCCTGAGGACATTAGGATGAAGGACACTAGCTGTAAGAGTATCAGTTTTCTCTTTTAAGCCTTAGAATTTAGGTTTAAGCCGACTGAAGTCCAACTCCAAATCCTGCCCAAGGCTGAAGCTTAATGGCAAGCAAGTCTAGAGACCTGACCACCACCATCAGATAGTGATGTCTTTGCATGGTCATTGCGGTCACGATATTCAATGCAAAAGACAGCAGTCAATTTTTTGTACAGCTTCAGATCCAAGTTACTAACAGTGAGACCCTACTGATAACCATATTCACAGGAAAGGTCAAAGAGAAATAATGTTTAGTGAAAAGGAAGATTTCCATGTGAGTAGGAGCTCAGAACACTAACAATCTCTTGTGGATAAAGTAGACTTAACAATATTCAAAAGCCAAATGACCATAAGCAGGTTTAAAATCTAAGATTCATCTGCATTACTATTCCTTATTTTTAAATGTGCAATACAGAAACATACGATGCAGATGGTAAAATGAAAAGTTGATGGGATAGCTATTTCTTTTTTTTTTTTTAATATAGATTCATGAAGAGTTTGCCTCAGAGAAAAAGGTAGACAAAGACAGTTTTTCCATTTCTAAGAACAGAAACAAAAGGTAGGTACGGTAATTTTAAATGTTGAGGTTGCTTAGAATTCTCTATGCCTCTCCAATTTATTTTTTTAATATTAAATAAAAATCTTCTGCCTTCTAAATCGATTGTTATATGGCTTATTATTCTATCACACATAAAGAATATGAATCATATAAATTTCCATACAAAATTTCTATAAAGTCACTACAGATATAAAAAGATAATAACCCCAGTTCTATGGCCTTCTCATTCACAGATTTGTATTGTTCTCACAATTCTTACTGCATTAGGGTACAATGTAAGATCTTTCCTATAATTAAATTATCCAGTGGATAATTTAACATTCCTGTATGTCTGCACATTTTCTTATTGGATACTTTTTCATTTATTAAATAAAATGACAGCATTATGGTTCAAACTAATAGACTTGTATGACCTGTAATTATATGAAATATTTGGCAGATGCTTTCTCTAAGTTTTTTTGTATATAATTAATATGTCTAATCTTTCAAAAAAATGTTAAAGAATTCATTTCATTTTTGTTAGCTATTCTAAAGACATTCTTCTAAGTACAAAGACACATGGAATACTCTTTTGATAGTACACAGGCCTTTAAAAAATGTTATATTAAACCTTGATGAAGTTAATAAAAAATCTTAAAATATATCTTTTGGTTACTTGGAATACATCCTCCAGACAGGTCAGCTAAATAGAACAAAAATATAAATTAGTATTTACTGTCATTTGCTATAGCCTATAAAATTCATACAGCTTTGCAAGACAAAACTGGCTGAAACAAAGTTTCAAATTCACGAACTTTGCAGCTTTAAAAATGAAGCCATTGTAATTATTTTTAAACTCATATCACCCAGATATACCTTTTTTTTTCTCCAAAGTAAAGGAAATGCTTCAGAAAGAGTCACAAGCAAATGCCCTGTGTAAAAATCTTTTGAGTTGGTTACATCCATACTTCAACAACAGCCTGCTCTCCAACCTGCCAGGTAACCTGACACAGATTTTCTAAGTATTTATGAAATCTGATAAAGTAGGAACAAATATCAAAGCCTCAAGGGGTTTTCTTTTTCAAGTTTTCCCGTACCCTGTAATAAGGGCAGACTATATTTTATGTGCTGCATAAGAGTAACTTCCACTGTATTTTTGCCCCTGCAAGGTTTAGGGATGATCTCTCTGTTTAATTTTCTGCTCATGTTTTTCCTCCATTAACACAGGGGAATGTGTATTTACTTACAAACAGAACTATTTTTTGAGAGAGACAGTCACACAATATTAGACTCTCATATCTCTAGCACTGATAACTGTTGCAGAACCCAATATTTCTAGTGCATAAATCTAAACGTAGGAATAAACTCTGGGGTTAATAATAATAAATAATTTTATGTGAAAGTAAGTGTTTGCTTCAAAGACTGGGAGTAATATTGCAACTCCAATGAAGCCAGCATCTGAGCAAAACATAATTCAACATCTGAGCAGTACATAATTCTGGGAAAAGAAGTGTTTGGCAATGTAATGAAATTGATAGAGCCAGAACAAACAAGGTTGTCCTCATAGCACTTCCACAGGGAAATAGAAGAACTGTTGTAAACACATTGATAAAAAGTAGGATTTCTTTCTTGACTTTTGCAAATCCTAGATAATAGAGAAATTTCAAAACCATCCTGAGCAGTAGGAGGTTCTTTATCCTTAGCCACAACTGTGACTTCTGCAGGCGTTTTTAAGCTTTGTAATTTAAGAAATATATAAAAAATTACATAGAATGGAAAGTCCAAGAAATAATTTCTCACCAGGCAAAGCACAAGAGTAAAGAGGAATGGAGGTAGATCTAAATAAGTAGATAAACCATTCAGGAGGGAACATCATCACAGATTAGCAATTCCTCTGAGTTTACATAACAACAGAAAAATAATTATTTGCAGGTGAAGAAGAAGGAAGCAGAAGGAGCCACAGCTGGACAATGCATCATTTCATACGGAGAAGACAAATTTTTTGGGAGAGGCCTCTGTGTGAGAGGCCATCAGGATGCATGACTTAAATTATTTTTCCTGGCTTTTCCTATCCATAAATTTACTTCATTCTGCTCATCAGGGTCTTGAGGGTGCTGCCAGCCCCCATGGGCCCAACCCAGCTTCCTCAGGAGTCTCTCCATGCTCTGCCCCCATGTCCAGCCCCAGGGGATGGTGGCCTGTGCTGGGGTCACCTCGAGCACAAGAAAGGGCTGCCTCTCCCACACTGCTTTTGAGAGCTCCTCACGAGTACCTGCAAGCAGGACACTTCCAATTTATCATATATTTCTGTTGCAGACTAGTCATATCTTTCCTATAAAGATGAAAACAAGTCTAGAGAAAGTATATCACTGTTAACATATGCAGACTGGATCAAAAATATGCAGGATCAAAAACACATCTCTAGCTGAATGGCTTCTCACCCAGAGGGCTGCAAAGCATGTAATGTATCAATAAGTTTCCTGAAACCTTAAAATTTAAACACCTAGAGTTCCCTCCTAATTTAATTTTTTTCCTTTTTCTTTTTTTTTTAAGTTATGAAATGATAATTAGATTTTTTGCCTCAAAACCCATGACTAAATCTCTTTAATTTTAATGACGTTATTGGAGCTCTTCAGTCATAGGGTTAAGCTTTTCTTCTAGCCCAAGGCATCTCATAATTACCTTCATAGAACGGCAAGCACATCAGAACATTCATAAAACATCAAACATTACAATGCTGCAGTATTGACTCAGGACCTAAATCTGAACATCTCAATAAAATATATATTCCTAAGTGGTGTCTCCCCTGGGAACAAGAAGCTACCCCTGCACTTCGTCAGAAGCAGCACAACCCATGGAAGTTTTCGTCTTTGTCCCAAGATGTTAATGAGATCATGTAATTCCATCACAGTAATAGTGAGGACTATGCAAAGGAAGGCTTTTCAAATGAATGGGATATAAAGGCCATTATGTTCTGACTCTGAAGACAATGTCAGAAGCTTTTTAAGTCTGGCATGTAAATGAAACAAACACATTTTTCTGGGCTTTCATTAAACCAGAAAAAGCACTGGAGCCAAACCAAGTCGTTTTTATGTTTCACTCTGACATGCATTTCACTCTGACCCTCTTTAGAATATAGAGTTTAGACCCCTAAAATTCCACCTGGATCAAATTCCAGAGTCTATTGCCATTGACAGGAGATTTTTGCAACAAGAAATTCACTCTTCCTGAAATTTACTTTTTAAAAAATCTTGACTAGCTCTATACCACCTGCCCACACAAAGACTAGCAAATATGTTTAAAATGCAACAGTGAGGTTCTGCCCTTGGGTATGCAGGTGTCTGTGGGAAAATAAAAAATAGCACAGAACTCAGGGGTAGCATTTTTTAAAAATTACACATACTAGTTTTAAGATTAAGAGAAAAGCATCCTATTCTCTGCTTGCTCTTCCAGATGATAATGAGAAAATCACTTCCCTTCCCACATTTAAAGAAAGGGCAATACCTGCATCTCTGCAAACAGCTGCCAGACCTATCACTGCAACACTCAGTATTTGACTTAAGTATCAGAGCATTTTACTCAAGATACACATTTCCAGAAACCACAGTTCACACTGGGAGTTCTTAGACATTAATAAAAATTATCAACTCAGGTTATGGAACAATGAGCAGCTCTGAAGATCTTATGCCTCCACAGGGGTTTTATGAGACCGAGAGACACAGAAGGGGTGTCAGTCACTCTTGCCTGAAATTCAGAGTCAGGTGGTGATTTGCAGCATCTTAAACATAGACACATACTGCATTTTTAGGTTACATTTTGCTGTGGTGGGCAGAACAGGGCTTGAGATTCCCTTTATAAAAATCTATGACACCCTTACTTCTCAATGTTGATCAGCACAACACAGGGATAGGGAGAGTGTAGCCAAGAAAACAGTGCTGGGAGTCCAGGATTGAGTTGGAAGTTGCTGCTTTTGAAATGGTTCCTTTGTGAGCTTTCATTACCAGCTCCCTTTTCCAGGCATTCTGCCTCAGTAAGTTCAGGAAAATGTTGATCAGATCCCTGTGTTGTCCCTTGTCAGGTTTCAGCACAGTGACTGCCTGCCCCTGCTCCTGGGAAGCCGTGCTCAGGTTCTGCTCCCCTCTCCTGGGATGTGTTGGGTGGCACAGAACCTGCCGGCTTTGTGCCGAGGGTTGGCAGCAGTGGTTTGGAATCTCTTTCCACATTTGGGTGCCATGTTTCCTGACTACTTCAAGGCTGGTCTCTTGGGAGCCTTGGTGCAGTCCATGTGTCCTTTATTCCCTCTGTCTATACTGTGATCAGCACTGCTACCTGTCCTAAGAAATTTGCTAAAAGTTGGTTCTGGAGCCATGCCAGATGGCTGCCCTTGTGTAGCTGATCCTTCCTGAACTTTGATCAGATGGAACACAGGGAAAATAAGACATTATAGTCTGTGGAGAAGGCATTGGCCTCATCAGAGCCATCAACTCTCTCTACACACATCTCACCTCTCTACAGCATCCTGCTAGAGACAGTACCTATCCACGCCCACCAGGACCAGGTTTCTGTGGTGTGAGGCCAAGGCTGAGGCACAGTGGCAGCTGGGACATTGTGTGGGACACAGGAGACCTACTTGGACACCTTTGAAGGAATGGGAACCACAGGGCACATTCAGACCTGGAAAAGCTGAATCCATATTGTGTTCATGGTCTGGACCCCAGCATGGTTGGAGAGAGGAGACTGTGCTAAGATTCCAACAGGTGTGCAAGGGAGGGAGAGAAGAGAAAGGTTAACAAAAGTCTTTGTGATCTTTAAAGTGTAATTTTGGAAAGATGTTAAAGGCTTCTCTGAGCTCATCTTGACTATTAGGAAGGTTTATTTCAAAAAGAGTGCCCTGGGAGCTACAAAGCAGGTGTTCACATTTACTGTTGTTTTTACAAAATAAACCATTGTCCTTTAATGCCTCTGATTGGATCAGATGGAGAAATTGTTACCCCCATTTTGAATACGGTTCTAATGTCAAAGGACTCCTGATTTCCATGAAAAACAATCAGGTGATAGACTGAGTATTAAGTGCTGGGAATTGGAGTAGAAAAAGCATATTTCCAACCATCCAGGTTTTCACAGATAAAGGAACTCCATTTATCGCAGAAGAAAACTTTCTAACAGTAACAAAAGAATTCTTATTTATAAATAAGATCACAGGATCACTCTTTCGTCATTTGGATAGGTCAGTCTAGTGCATGCTCTGAATTCCTTGAGGCAGATTTCAGTTAATGCAGAGCCATTACCACTCCAGACATGCAGCGGAGGACTGAACCCTGTATATTGAGCAGAATCAGCTAGACTGGAGGAGGAGTTTTTCCATTGATTTTTAGAATCTGAGGGCGAGTTGCAATAAAACTACTTTTACTTCATCTTTCTCTTGGAATATTGGCGCTCCCTTGGCTTCAGTAATTAAATTGCTGGAGAAAATCTAATTACAAATTTAAAATTAACTACCTGAGAGCTGTGGCATCATACAAGTGAGTTCCTCATAATTTCAGTTCGATAAAAAATATTAATGAGTTTTCAGCTTGGAAGAGACGAAAGCCTATAGAACTGGTCTTTTCACTTACTAGTAAATGTTGGTTCAGCAATACCACAGAGTTTTGTAAGACCAAAACAGCATGCAGAATCACAGCCTCTATGGTGGGAGAGTATCTTATATAGATAATATTTTACATGGAGAATAATTTTACATATTTGGACAAAAATTATTTGAGAACTAAAGCCTTAAAACATTCCTACTACAGACAATGGAAGGATCCCCATCTGGCTCCTGCAGACCCAGCACAAACTGCATGCATTGACAGAGCCCTGACCTTAAAGGAAATGGCAAAGTCTCACTTGGTGAAATGAAGATCACTCCTGAGCCATCCAGCTTCTGTTGGAGCAATGTTTGCTCACCAAGACCTGACTCTATACTCTCTCTTCTGATATTTAATATGATTTTATTTTTTTTTCCCAGTTCCAATCCCAGGGAAGCCATTTAGAGGCAATTCCTGGGCACCATAAGAAATCTAAATTACTGGGTAGCTTCAGATCCCTCACCATTCGCAAGGCTCCCTCTGGTTTTGCATGAGCTAAGACAAATGGAAAAAACACCTCTGAAGTGAAGAAATTGTGCCAGCGTAAAACAGGTTCAGGTGGCAGCAGGACCAGGTTGTGTGAGCTTTCCCACCCATAGGTTAGAACAGGCCATCAGTGCTTCTTTCCATTTTCTATTCTTTTTTGTGAACAGTATTGCTTCTGGGCTCTGTGAAATACCAAAGTGAAATCAGGTACATCTCAGTCAAAGTGACACAGGCATCTTGTCACACAAACCGTAGCCTGGGGTATCATCCGTATTTGTCACAAAAAAGACATAAATGGAAAGACTGCTGTTTAACCCACAAAAAATTATTAACCAGAAAAGGCTAACAAATGCCAACAAAACTATTGTCCACGTCTTAAGTATAAAAAGAATGGAATGTCATAACCCATGGAATTAATCTTGCAGAAATTAAACACTTCCACTTTTTGATTCAAAATAGTTATAAATTAGTTTTTTTATTTCTTTGGAGATAATATCTCCAAAGCTTATCCCTGATGAATTTTGCTTGGCAAAATTAGATAAACAGACTTATGATCAAAATTACTTGTGCATCTTTATTCAATTTGGATCTAGGATACTGCAGAAAAATAATCTTTTCAATATTGAATTATTTTCTAAAAGAACCCCAAAAATAAAAAATCACATAAAATTTTTCTTTTTTAGGAGTTCAACAAATTTTACTTAAAAATTGTTTTAGGTCAGTAAGAATATCCACTCTCATTTTATCTGAGTCATTTTAGGCAGAACTGTCTACAGATAAGTAGGTAATTTTGAATTAAAAGGGTCTCAGGGAACAGTTCATGTATCAGTAGGACCCAGAAGGGAAGATAAAATCACAAGTGCATGCATCTTACTTGTGTCTGCAATTATACAAAATCCCTTTCACCCCTAAGGTACCACTATGATGTTATTTTAAGAAGCCACTCTGACACAGCTGGACAGAGGCATTACTGGGCCAAGCGCTACTTGTGAGAAAAGCACATGCCTATGCTTATGTATATTACAATAAATAATGAGTCCAATTTTCATGGAATCTTGCAGCTCGGTTATGATGATCAGGCCCTCATCAACCAATAAATATCCTCAACTGATCTGTATACTGACCTTTGTACAATAAGTCAAGAAAAGGTGATCATACGCTACTTTTTCCGTATGGCAGGTGGAGAGTGAGTAGCAGTGGAAATCCCTGAGTTGGTCACCATGCTTCTTCCCACTTCCCTGATTTCCTCACCCTCACTCCCACACTACCTACAGTTCTTATGGCAAGAACCTGCCATGCATTTCTTTGAGACTCCCCAAAACTCTTCCTGGTTTTCCCTCTGTTTTTAAATTGCTCTGAATGGCAGCTCCTTCCTCCCAGCCCTGTGGACTGGGCTGTTTACTGGATGCCCTGCAGGCATTAAAGGATATTTTCTTACCTGCAGCTGTTACACCCAGGAGGCAGTGAACAGGAAGAAAACTCCTGCTGACCTGTTGCAAACCTGAGCCAGAGTGTGTCCCTCACTTCCCAGGGAAGGGTTGTAGCCCGACAGGACACAGCAGAGTGCCAATGGTGCTTGTCCTCCACAAAGAGTTGGCACAAATAAATGTTTGTGGTCAGCCAGGGACCACTTGAGGCAAAGTGAGCAGGACTGCATGGAGGGGGCTGATTTATACTTTTCATTCGCTGTCTTTGTAGTAGATGGAAGTTACTGAAACTTTTTTCATCTTATTTTTCACTTCTGTATCAGCTTAAGGGGTGCAGGTACATTTATCTGTGGGCTGTTGGAGGTATGCTTTGCCAGCTTACATAGGAATTCTGTGAAGGAGAAGAGAGAACAAATTTTTCTCATGGATATTAACCTCTGCACCCATCTACTCTCTTTCCTCATTTCTACGTTGGTTTTCTCCCTAAAGATACAATTAATTGATTCATCTCTAATAAATCCACAAGGTGACCTGTAGCTACAGGATAGCTTATTTACCTGTGAGTGAAAGCTATCTGAAAAATAAGGGTCTTTATGAGAAACTGGTGGTGAGATGAAGAAAATATGATACTGAAAAAAAATTATTAACACACTTGGGTTAACAGAAGCTTACAATTAAAGTTCCATGTGCTATAAATACCCATCTGTTTGAAAAGTTTCTTTTAAATTTGACTAACAAAGCCCAACTGTGTTGAAAGTATGCTGACCTATTTGCTGCAGCTTCGGTTCACACAGTAAGTCCCATGATGAGTTCTGGTCTTCAGGCTAAACACTTCCTCATTTATTGTCTCTTGTTTTACCAGCTGGACTGCCACATTCACAAGTATGTGATATGCAAGTAATTAATGGTACTTTAAGTATTCAGAAAGCACTTTCTGCACCTACCATCCTGTACAAGGTCATAAGAAGCGTCTAAAAATAATTTTATATATATATATTATGGCAAAGAAAGTAAGAGTTATACTTCCGTATTTGAAGTCTCAGGCTCTTCATCCCTAGTTTTGAGCCCAACGAGGCTTCAGCCACTACTTCTGCTCTGTAGGGCTGCTTGGGCACCCATTACGCTCCCCACTCCAGCTGCCATGTGCTCCTTCCCTGAGTGCCATATATTCCTTCCCTGAGTGCCTACCTGTGTCCGCAGGAGCCAATTCACCCAGTGCATATTCATGAGTTCTGCTGCAAAGCCCGCGTGCCTCAAAAGCCGCTGTGGTGTGACAGCTAGCACAGATATGCCTAAATGGCTTTGAGCATCTGGCATTTAGGTGATAGTGCAAGGGAGAATATGACTTAATTTGGAAGAAAATCAGAGGGATCAAGTAGAAAATTATTGATGTACAAAGACTTATTACTGCTAGTGATGAAACATTCATGAAAAAAGACTGAAACATCAATGTGTCAAGCCTTTCTGCTAATCTAGGACACACCATTAGGATTTGCTGTAAACAGCTGTCAGCTTTTCCATCACTAATTTTCCTTTGCAATTATTGGTAGCACATCCATGATCAAATACAAACACCCCAGACACCAGAGCAAAATGAAAGTTCAGTTATAACTGTGTAGGAATTTTCCTACAGTCTTCCAAAAAGGAAATGGAGAGGCAATCAGAATCGACAGGGAGTCTGTTAAAATAGTTGAGATTCCATGAATCCCTGTGTTAATGATTTCTTAATTAACAGTCAGAAGCTTCACATTGCTACCATATCAGGCTCACTAGAGACCCCATTAGCAAAAAGCAAAATACAGAATTCTTCAATATGTTGAGGAGTGAACTGGAAAAGACAGAGTAGAATGGTATAAAAAAGTCTCCATCTGTCCTGTAGAAAATCTTCCTTCAGCAAAGAAACAGGAAAAAAAAAAAAAAGCTTGTACCTTCCATATCCTTTGGTGATAAACCTTGGTTTTGCCAAGAATAAACTAGCAGTAAATCATTAGAGGTAATTTAGATCAATTGCTAACAGCATTAGTTCAAATGACTTCTTAAACTCACCTGTAATTTCTCCACTTGTACTCTGGGCCTGAATTAATCTCATTGCTTCCAGAGTCTGTCTGTTTAATTTGAAATCAGGTATTATACAGAATTCATGCATCTGCATTTGATTTTTGGTAGTTTTCTTAGTATTTTAATCACTGTTTACCGGCTGCTCTAATCTCAGTGAAACAAGTCAGCTGGAAGATTGAACAGCGCATTTCTTTCAGGATAATCCAACAAATTAGCAGGATAGGGCCATCTCAAAGGGGCTGCTACTCAGTTTAACATTAGGAAGCACCACCTAACTCAGTTCCTATGTATATCAGCAGTGTCCATTTGAGGACTGCAGAAAACAGACAATCTGCTGTTGTGGTTTATTTCAGTGATTAATCATCCCTTCTGATAAAAATAGCAGTGCATCCTGGGCTCAACACAGGCCACAGAGAGCCACTTCAAGAAAGTTGTGTCACACTGTACATGCTTTGTTATATGCATCTTTGAAAATATTTTGATAGGGTTCAGCATTGTTAACAGATTGCTAAACAGAGTAATACACTAAAAATAATGAAATCCTTCAAATTCCAAGTGTTATAGAACATTTTGAGAGAAAAATGTAACTCTTGCTGAACAGATGGAGTGGATAAAGCAAACTGGATAGCTACAAAATAATTTCACTGTAACCTTTAAATCTATGGCAAGTGTTGCCAGTGTTTAGAAGGATCTTCAGAGTAAGTAGAGAAATGAAGTCGGGTCTAGGGTTTGAGGGATTTTTAAAGCAGCAGTGTGACAATGTTGCACCAACTTTCTGAAAAAAAACAGCTCTTAACTGAACATATTCTATACAACTCATATGTGTATTCCCAACAATAAAAGTCTTTGTTGTAAGCCTATCAATTAAAGATGTGAACTGAATAAAATCCCTTCCTACTCCTTCCAATTAATACTTCTGTGCTTGCAGGTACTTATGGATAAGAAAATCCAGGTCAATTTGAAAAACATCAAGACAAATCTCTGGTGAGACTCTGCATGTAGCAGAGTCACTAACAGTAGCCAGGTCAGTGGGTGGTGATCAAAATCTTTGTTTTTCTAGGTAATTACAGTAAATACAGATATCAACCATTGTAATGTCACTGGATTCAAGAATACTTTTTTAACTGTACTTATTAAAGGCCTATTATACAAACAGAAAATCACACTCCACATAATTGAGAAAAAATTTACTATTTTATGACACAGTTAAGAGACACGAATTCATCCCTAAATTATATATATTGCTTATATATATAAGTATAAAGTAGGCTTACAGATGATCACTGTGGGGAATGAATTGCAGAACAAAGTGCTTCAGAAGTTAGAGGTTATAAATTGAGTTGGTGATCAGAACTAATTCAGAAGCTAAGGAAAGAACTATCACTTCAGGTAATTCTGAGCAATTCAAAACTGCAGCCTTCTCGAAATCTGCTTTGTTAACAGAGCAATGGGAAAAGATTCCCACTTGAAAATCTGTTGCAAGACCATGCAGTGACATGTGGTTATGAATAATTCACTGTAAATACTTGCACTGCCTGTTTAGATTAAAACAAATTTTAATTCCACCCCCCATCAAGATTCAAAGACATTTGATTGCCTTAGATCTGCATTCCCACATCTTATTCCTTCCCATCATTGCCGTGGATTAGATCTCTGTAGGAGTGTTTTGTGTTATTAATGATACTTTTAGACTGGTGAGAGTTGACTGCAATGTTTCAGATGTCAGTTGCAATAAGCAATTCCTCACTGAGTTAATAAATTTTTGGGGTTTTCCCCTCTGGATTCATCTAGTTGTAATTTTCACCTTTCTCCATAACTGGCTTTCTGAAATTGGGTAGGTGGATTATACCTTGAGACACAGGCAGAATCTGTTGTGTGCAAGGTTGTCAAAGTCCTGTCAAAAGAAAACCAAAAAGCAGGTAAGCCTTTTTTTATCCTTCTTTCAGGAGAAAAAAAGAAAATAAAAGCAGGGTTTGGGTCTGAGGCTTGGAGCATTTTTTGCTGGTAAAAAAAAATTAATAACTAGTTTCTGGGAACACAATCCAGTCTTAACTCTCTCTCCAGACTTAACTCTGATGGCTGTCTTGCTTGTAGTAAACAAAACCCAGCAGATCCCTGCTGCTGACACAGACACACATTTTGTGGTACTTCCACTGTCAAGCAGGTTAGAGACCAGCCTTATAGGTGAGACAGTTTTGATGCTCAGCTGTAACTTGATTATAACAAACACAACTTGCTGCACTGATATTTAGTGTTTAATCACCACCATCTGCTCAGTGCCGCCACAAAAGCCAGAGCATCCAAACCTATGCCAGTGACTGATCACCTTTGTAGAAAGAACCTCCCTCATTTGCTGTCTGCTTGTAAAGAGGTAATACAGCTTAAATCTCACTGTTGACTACATCCCATTTACAAAGATGGGAGGGGGATTTTCAACTGGGACTAGTTTAACTAAGCTTGTGAAGCCAGGACAAGACTTGGAGCTTGGATTTCTTCCACGTTGCCATGGCAGCAATGATGTTCCCACAAGGAGCAAAAGCTGGGAGCTGTTTCCTGGACACCTCTGACACATGTAATGGCAATTAAATAAAAACTAAAAACAACTGTTAGAAGTTTCATATCTGATGTATCTACTGGCTGAAGGAAGATTGTGGTAGGAAGTGCAATTATCTCTAAGTTACAGAAATATTCAGCAATGTGTGGTACTGTAACAAGAATTAATACAAAACTGTACCAGTCCATATGAATGTCAATGATAGAAGAAATTACAGGATAATAAGAAAAACAAGGCAAGCTTCAAAATTCAGTAAACCTAGCATCTTTGCTCTAAATTTTCAATTCCCCTGATTTCATCCCCTTGCAACACTATCTCAGTTACAGCTTGCATTAATTTGCCAATCAATTAAAATATGAAGAGAAGCTATCACAGAAAATGTTTTGAATTGAGAGGCTAAAGCAATTCAATTTTGAGGAGATATTTTCTAAATACATACCAGCAATTTGTACAAAATTGCCTGAAATTAAGCTTACGTTGGATATTCTTCACAAGTTTGACTTGTTTTAAGAACAATTACCTTTTTTCTTTACTTTTTATGATAATTACACAACTCTTCTGTATCTATCATGTTCAGTCAAAATAATCTCTACATGAACACTGTTTAAAGAAGAGACACTTATACTTACATTAACCTGTAAATCTAATTTGCAGTCTCTGCTTTAGAAAACCTGAAAAGTAGAGCCTTATCATATGCAAGTGGTAATTTGCATTGACCCTGTGGGTCATCAGACTCTTTTAACACTTCAGTTCACCAGACACAGCAACAACAGTGTCTTGATCAGCCTACTAACTTTTATAGCTCATGTTCTGCTCATTCACCTCCCTCCCCATGGTTATTGCCCTTACCCACAGCAGTGACTCCTGCAGATCTTTAAACTAAGTAATTGGCAATCAAAACAACAATCAGCAAACTATATCTGATTTTAAAGGTATTTTTTCACAACTTGTTCTGTATAGGCAGCGTCACTAGTTGGGCCAGCCAAAGAGAGATATCATTTGTTGTACTACATTTTGTCCTCCCATCAATATGAAAATACATAGAAGAGGGAAGTGGCTGTCATGCACAGCAGCTCTCTGGCAATCCTGTTAGCATCAGCAGAGCTGTCACTGTAATTCATAAGTATTGGAACCATTTCACAGCAGAGGGTTCCTAGAAAATGGCAAAATGCTGCCCGAAGCAGAGCTGAAACTCTTGATTATCCAACCACAGCATTCTTAAACCAAAAACCAGGAGTACTGAGTCCTCTCTCTGTAGTCGTTGCATACAAATAGTGGTGTGTTAGTTCTTTCAATGCAGAAAGAGTGACACCCTTACTCTGTTTACAAAAGCTAATTGACAGGGATCATCAAGCATCTCGAGGGAGCAGGGCCCTGTGTTACACATCAGAAGGGAGCCAAATGAACACAGTTTCTTCTAGCAGGGCATGGCCTAACTCTGATGCTCAATGAGCAGGGAGAACTCCTATCATAAGCATTACCAATGGTCCTGGGACCTCAATTACTAAGTAGAGCCAGCACTTGCCAGACAGTCAAAACAAGAGCTTTGCTCCAGGCTGTTTCTTCAAGCGGTATCTTGAAGATGATATATGTGTATCATGAAACCACATGAAAATGCTCTCAAGCACACAGCTGGTATCCTTGCTGGCTGCTATTGTGTAGACTACTCATCTACCCTCACCACCTGTGAATTTCTCATTGTAACTGCAAAACTTGTATGTAATTTTTTGACCCGCCTGTTTGAAATGTAGTATTTCTAGACTAGAGCATTCAAGCCATCAGCAGGCTCCTAGTTTCAAGAGTCTAAGCTGAAACATAGGTAAGAACATATTTTTCACACAGAGTGAGTAATGAAGAGAGAAGATAATGAATGTTCACCAAGTACAACCTGACAGCTCATTCTTTTCCTTTGTTCTCTTCTAACTCATTAAAAAAAAATTCTTCCAAATTTCAGCACATATCTAATACAATATCTAGCATAAACATCTATTATATCTATGTGAGAAACCCTTGGTTTATAAATTAAAAGGCTGACATAACCTTACCTGTATCTGTCCCACAAAAGCTTACTTACACAGTGGAGCACGGAGTGGTACTGCTTTCTAAAGTTTATTACTTTTAGAAAAATAATATACAAAGTACATTGCCATCCATGGATCCTGCACAGCAGCTAGTCAGCATGGAACAGCTAGTTGCACCTAGCAGAGGGATCTACTGCCTTGGAAAACACTGGGTTGGTTTTTTTTCCAAGCTCTAGTATGTAGTTCCAGCTCTGGAGTGACTGGAATAACATGCTTCAGGTTCTCAGAGCAATGGAGTCTGCTGGGCCTCGTCTGCTTCATTGCATGTACTTCTGCACCCTGAGCTCCTGCGCAGCATGAAACAGATCACAGCAAACGAACTCATCCCAGAGCTTTTAAAAATATTAAACCAGCACTTTATTCCAGCTTTAGAATAGCTCATCAGATCAGCCTTTCCCCGTTCAGAACATTTCTGTAGCATTTTTGACACATCTGAGACCTTGCTGGCCTGATGTCACCAAAGGAAAAGTGAAGAAACACTAAACAGCCCATGGGATGTTTCACATGCCCGTGGATGTGGAAATATTAGAATGCAAATATTTTTCTGCAATGTATGTCAGATATAGTTTATATGATGATAGGGGTGACGCTTTCTTGGAACTTGTTTCAGATTAGCTCTGTAATTTTCCTTCATCTCTTCACAAACAGAAATAAGCAATTTACATTTATAGACTTCAAGTGAAAAATGAAATGGTATCTTTATGTTATACATGTGTCATTCATACCTCTCAGGCAACAAGCTTTACTTGATTAGGCTATATTCAAGGAATCTAGATCAGTGAAATTTAGACTTGCTAAATTAAAATTATAATCCATGGGGGTCTTTATTTTCAGTGCTGTCTTTTACCCTCATCCTCAGAAGCATGTTTAAGGAACCCTCAGGGGAATAAAGATCAGAAATAAAATAAAAGATAATTTAATCCAGCGCCAAACTTCTCAAAATTAAGGGACATCTTTGAGCAGATGAAGCACTGTTACAATGAGTATTGCTGGTCAAGAACACAGCTCAGGGGCATTGTAGTGCCAGCACAGTGCAAAAATCATCTGACATTTGCCGAGGAAGGCAGAATATTTGCCTGCTCTGAGGTGTGCTCTAATGGGAGTTTTGAACCAAGATGTGCTTTCCTAGACATCAAAACAGGGCTAAAATAATACACTTCCTCTCTGCCTTAGTCACTGCAGGGATTCAGGAACCCTCTTACTCTGCAGCTCAGCCACCAGCTCTCCCTTCCCTCAGAAAACACGGAAGTTGTGCCAGGAACACACAGGTGTCATAGTTTAGGAATGGCATTCTCCAATTTAGTACTCTCACTGAAACCACACCCATGAAAACAACACCGGCTGCTCGCTCCAGTTGGAAGCACAAAAGGTAAAGGTCATGGCCTGAGATAAGAACAATGTACTGGAAACAGCAATGAGATAAGAAAATGAATAGTAACAATATTAATAACAGAAGGAACGGCCTTCTCCCTGGAAGCTACAGTGAGTCCTTTTCCCCCACCAGGGAAATTAATGAGGTGCTATCAAAAAAATCTGGGTCCTGGCCACAGCCCCACAGTCAGGTCCCCTCCTGGCTACTGCAAAAAATGTAACACTGTCCTGGCCAAAACCAGAACAACAGGAAACAAAATTTTTTTGGGGAAGAGCAAAAACGAGCCCAGTACTGAAGGAAGACAAGAGCTGTTGTGGTTCAAGCAAGCCCTGGGCGAGGGCAGCTGACCTGAGCCCAGCTGGGGTGGCTCAGCTATTTCCCAGCTGTGCCTGATCGAGCAGCAATTAGGCTTTGCTGGCTCATTTTGCTCTTTCTTTGCTCTGGTTCCTATAAAAGCATCCCCTCAGGGAGGGATGGAGTTGGTGGCTGTGAGATGGGTTCCTGTCTTCATGTGGGGTGGAAGGGGTAGTAGCCTTGGAGTCTGAAGGACTGGGGAAGACAGAGGGGGGCAGCCCACTCTGGAATAGATCAGGAGGGGGATTCAATGGCTGAAAGATAAGTTCTGTCCCCGTAGCAGCGATTCTCCCCTTTATCTTCATGAGAGAGGAGGTAAGCACTGTCTGCTGATATGTCCTTATTTAAAACACTCAAGTCAAAGCTGGAAGTAATCTTCTCTGACTGCAGTAAATCCATGCTGTTTGTTACTGTGGCTGTTGCACTTTGTAGTTTCAGATGCCAGCACTAATGGTTTGTAAGGCTCAATAATGTACAAGAGGGTTCTGGTCTTGGTAGCTGCCTGGTCTCTCCTAGGATGAAGTTACAAGAGCAGATGATAAGCAGTTGGGGGATCCAGAGATTTTCTGCTGCTGCAGGGCAAAAACTGATTCCTTTCAGGCTTTATCAGTAATGAAGGCAGAATAAATACTGTACAAAGATCAAATCATGTTGGATTTATAGGTAGGAGTTGGGATTTGATAACAAATCAAGTGTTGTAGGAGTATTGTGTTTTTCTCAAAAACATCCAAACAAACCCAAATCAAAAACCCTCTGGCTTGAAATAAAGAGATGGTAAGAACTACTCCCCTCTCTGAGTCTGACATTCTTGAAATTGAAGCCACCTGGGAGCACTTATAACTGTGAATTTTTGATGGTGTGAAAGCCAAGAGACTGTCTCTGATTCTAATTTACAGTACTGTAGCAATCAGGTCTGAACCCTGTTAAAACTCCCATGATAGTCAAAGAGTGCTGGGGTTTGGCTCCTTTCAATTTTAAATGTGGATATTTGCAGTGCAGGTACTTCAGTGATAGCTCTCAGTTTGCACTAAAGTGGATGGGGAGTAGCCTTTTCAGTGGACTCTTTTATAATTTTGCTATCTTTACTTAGAAGAGCCGCAGCTCATAACTGGTGAATCTGGTGATGCCTGAGGCTTAACCTGATGTGGATTTTCCCAAAGCACAGTGGAAGTGCAGAATGAAGAACTTTTCCTTAGAATTTTTTTACTGGGTGGCCTTCCAGGGTTTGGCTGGTTTTTGGGCAACCAGGGAGAAGAGCAGGAGGAATTGAAGGGGTGTTTGTGACTTGGAATAATTTAATTTAAAGCACCTCTGGAAAGCAGCAGCTCTGTGTGCACGGTGCTGTTATTCCCCCCTTGCCATTTCAACAGATTGCATGGTGAGCTGCATCCTGCTCGTAAGCTGGAGGCAAGGTGCTAAGGCATGGCCCAGCTGGGCCTTTGGAAAGGAAGATTTTCAGCTGAAGAGCTGTCTGATACTGGGGGGGCATGTGAAAAGGACACCCTCAAAACTACTTAGTTTTGTGGGGCTGGCTGCTGGCTTCTCCAGGCTTTGGCCTGATACTGCCTTGAGCTCCCTCCCTCCCTCCTAGGAGTGTCCATAGGGCAATGGTTTGCCTTCCTGGAAGGGAAGCTGCCTGGGGCAGGTGCTTGACTGAAAAGTAATCTTTGTTTCATTCTCCATTAACACAGTGTATGTCTAAAAATTTGGTACTGAGGCACAAAACTGTCAGAAGCTGTAGTAGGAATTGAGGTTTTATTCAGCTTTTATTCTTTTACTATTCTACTTATAAAGACTTTCTCAAAATCTGAAAGCATTTTAGCTTTTTTATATTGCCACTCCTCTTACATAGTCCTGAATCACTTCCAAAGGGGTGCCTGGGTCCACTTACAGCTCTCACTGCACCTGGAATGGCTGAGGGAGAGGCAGCTGGAAGAGTGTGCTGTCACTGGTGGTGAAATATGTGTATGTGCCACAGTGAGCTGCCAGCTGGGAGGCTCTGCAGCTCTCAAGTACAAAGGGAAAAATAAATCTGAGCTAGGCTCCCCATGCCAAATACAGAAGAGTATATGAAAATTATACTAGCAATTTTGTAACTTTGGCAACTGGCACTCTTGGGTACTGCCCCCTTCCCTCCATATATTCTTGTTCAGTGTCTGCTCCAGTGAAGAGGAAGGCAAAGACTTTCCATGAGTAAAGAGCAAGAAAGACAAGGGCTGAAAAGCTGTTGTTTCCTGCTTTATGAAGTCAGGTGGGTAAGGTGAAGGACGTGTATTAGAAACCTGGTGCAGTGATTCAGATAGCTGGAGAAAGGGCTGCCTGTGTTTCAAAGAAGCATTTCATTGACCAATGTGATTTCACACTTCGCTATTTTTTAAGTGTGTACAAAGGCTTATTTGTGGCATAGAGCTTTCCAATAATCTCAATAGAAGAGTTTTTAATCTTAAGACACTTTCACAGACTCATGGAGTGGTTGAGGTTGGACTTCAGGAGGTCATTTTGTCCAACACCCCCTCTTATTCAAGCAGTGCCACCCAAAACAAGTTACCTGGACAGCTTTTAAATATCTCCAAGGATGGAGACTCCAAAACATTTTTGGGCAGCTTGTGCCAGTGCTCGGAAACTCTCATGATAAGACAATGTTTCCTGATGTTCTGAGGGAATCTCCTGTGTTTCAGCTTTTGCCCATTGATCCTTGCCTTGCCACTGAGCATCAATGAAAACAACCTAGCTCTGTGTTTTTGGACCCTCCCATCAGGTATTTATATACATTGGTCCCCCTCTTCTCAAGGCTGAACAATCGTAGCTCTCTCAACATTTCTTTGTAGGAGAGATGCCCCAGCCTTTTAATGCTCTTCGTGTTCCTTGGTAGCACACAGCTAGAAAAGCCACCATGGGGGACAACCCAAGCATCTGGTTCAGTTTCTGCACATGAGACACACAAACTAGGGGGCAGTTAACTTAAAAAAAGAACTAGTAAAGAGAGCTTTAAATCAATGCAGAGAAGAAACAATTGTTTAGTTCATAGTAGTAGACTCCTGGCTGAAGTAGGACTAATCTTTTTCTATGGAATGTCTGAACTCTTCAGTCTACACATTTGATACACACATGGATTTTTTTTGGTTTAGGTGCTTTTTGAATGATGCAAAGTGACTTTTCTCTTCCCAGAAGTTGCTTCTATTAGGAAAAAATGCCTGATGGTTGTTGATGTTTACAGTGAGGATTGTTTTGTCATTTAAATGTTGTTTCTATTTATACATGTTAATGGCATAAGGGAGCTCATGAAAATGGGCTGTAGGAAAACAGCTAGTGGCAAATTTTGCTAAATTTAGGTTTGTCTTAAATTTTTATCATTCGTTTCTTTAAATTACTTGGTTAAGCCTTTACCTAGTTGCTTGCAGAGTGATTAAGTGCTACCCATTAAATACCCTGTAAATACTTTGACATAGATTGCTAAGCCTGGACAGCAGTATGTCATTGTGATAAGAATAAAAATATCTCTTGGAAAGATAGAGGTCATAATTACTGTCAAACATCCATCTGTATTTGCAGCATAAGAGAAAAACTTAGAAATATAAAGTTTCTGAGATTTAATTCCTTAGAATCTTTTAAGTATCACCAATTTTGGAGAGGGCACTGAGAGTATGCATGCACTACCAATGAATCATTAACATCTATAAACAATCACACAGTACAGGGCTTTTACAAAAGATAGGGCAAGGTGTGTAAAAAGCTGAGGGCTAAAGCACACCATAAGCAGGATTAGTATTGCATCCTTTAGGCTTTTCTTGGTTTATGTTTTGTGGTGTTTTCCCTTACGTAAACTGTCATATGAATCTGAATTTCTAGATGCTGACTGCCTTCTGGCAAAGGTAGAGTGTTTGAGAACCACGGTTTGAAAGTCTGGGCCCTACAGACTCTGATTACTTAATCTTAACAGCATAGTCCTTGGTGTGGACTTTTTGTTAGTTTGGTTTGGGTTTTTTAATTTATTTCCATGCAAATGTTTTAAGTTGAGAAGTCAATACCTAAGAAATTAGTTTACCAGTAAGAAGTCCACTGCCTTTACAGGAAACCTGCAGCCACAGATAACAAGTTCTTAATGCCTAAGTAGCCAGGACCCACAGCTAGACTGTAGGTCTGCTTTTAGAGTACTTGCAGAAAGAGCATGTCTGAAAAGCCTGTTCCTCTAATGTCGTATCAATGCCATTGATTTAACTTAAATTCAACTTGGTTTTTTGTTCTTAGAAATTCTATTTTTTTTTTCTTGTGTGCTGACAACAACAGAGGCAAATTTCAGGCCTAGTATATACTTAACTATGCACTAGCAACCTAATTTCTTGGAATTTGGCTTTTGCTGACACCTTTGCAGCTACATTAGTTTTAAATCTGCCTAAGCCGACTGAAAATGTCACAGGGAGACAGTGGGTTGGCAAATCTATTCCTTGGCTCTTACTAAGGGTATGTGCAGTATAATGCAGCACTGCTGAAATACCAGAGGGAAGGAGGGGCAGTCACTCCAAGGCACACACTCAGACTGGCACAGAGTGACTGTTCTGCCTTTTGTGTACTGCAGGAGAGATGAAGTGGAAAGAAAGGCCCATCTATCCCCAAAACACTTTCTAGGGCTTCTTGGGGGAGAAGGATAGCAGTAAGAAAACTTCTAGCAAAGCCTCCTATTACAGTGCATGTTGAAACTTCTTGCTGTAATTCTAAAATGAGTAGTTTGTCAGCTATACCAACACATATGTTAAATTTGCCCCAGCCTTGCCAAATCAAGGTATTTGGGGAACTGAAAGGGCAATTAATTCCATGATGGACCATGTGCTTATATGTATAAAAGATGCTTTGTGATAACAGAAAAATATTTCTTACGTGTCCATGCTCTCAGATACATGAATACTGATTGTATTGACTCTAAGCAGTAAGTCAGGGATAAATTTTTAATGCAGAGTCAGTTCCTATATGGCACTCTAAATACTAAGCTGAAGGCTAAACATAAATGTTTGCAATCTTCAATCAAGAAACTTCAATGGTGGTGTGGGAATAGGTAATTGGCCAAATTATTTACTGACTTTGATATGAATGCTTATTTGGGGCTTTGTTCCCTGGAGCTAAAGCAGGAGATAATTGCCCCAGCTTTCAATCCCTGTTCTTTCTCAAGCTCTAAGATAAGAGCACATTTTTAAGGTGATTATTACTTAATTACCAACATTATGCTGCTAATACCTACCAGATAAGCACAGCTTTCCTTTTTGAGTGTTGCTGAACTAGAATATTAAGTGGTCCCAGGTTAGGGATGAGGAGCCTAAACTGAAATATCCCCCTTCCTGCCTTGCTCCTTGGTGGGGAGGACAAGGCCTTGGAGTGCTTGATGGGGTGGGACCTCGAGGGGCTGGCAGCGCCTCTCCGGAGAGGGGAGACTAGCCTAGATGAGGAGGAGCAAGCTCCAGGGAGGTGCCAAGGCAGATGGTGTGGGAGCCAGCTGTAAATTTTTTTCTTTTTCCATTTTATTTTTTCATAAATATTTATTAAACTTTCATTGATATAATCCTGTCCTTATATACAAAGTTTTCTCCTGTGTATGTGTGTATATATAAAAGTATTATATACATCTATAAAATATATAACTTGAAGTAATGCCATGTCATATTTTTGTTGCTAGTTTAGGCACTTCTGTTTGGAAGGCTAGTCCTCAGGACTGAATTTTTAAATGCGCTTCATTATAGTATTAGTATTTCTGATTTTTGCCTTGTCACTTCTGCCAGTCTAGCAAGGAAGGTAGATGGATGTGGAATATCTTGGTTTTAATCACATCATGTAATCTAATTTTTTGCTAGGTACATTTTGTTTGAGAGAGGTGTAATACTACTATTAGCAACTAAGGAAAAAAACCCCAACCTCTTAAGCATCTATTTATATCAGCTATCCAAGCAAAAATAGATTTAAAAAAAATCACTCTAACTAAATTGACATATTTTATCCAATCTCTGTGGAAACAGATGTGCTATAAACTTCTTTCCTTTGCAACTGGGTTAAAAGCTAATAAATAAATTCAGTAACTGCAGACAAGGCTGACTGCAGCCTTAAGCTTCTGTATGTACAATGATGTTTATTTCAAAGATCCTTGAAAGGTGCGATGGTGCCTTTCTGGTTAATATAAACCTTAAAGAGCCCTAAAATCAGCAGTGTAAAGAAGAGATGGCATTTGAGGGTGTTTGTAATCAGCCTTTAAGAAGTGTAACTTGGTTGTGTATAATGATGTTGTCCTATTCATCAAGTTGTTATTTTAAGTCAAACTTTCCAAGAAGCTTTCAGAGGGAGCCCTGCTTTGGGCAGAGAAATGGAAAGTGTACTGGTTTTGCCCACATGGTAGAAATTTCTAAGGTACAGGAGATGCCATAAATAAAAAAGTGAGCAACAAAAACATATGACAAGTTGATTTAATTTTTAATTAAAACACTAGGTGTGGTTTGGTTTTTCAGCTTTTTAATGTTCAAAGGCTATCTCTGGACATGTGAATGAAAGAAGCCAATCAAACCCACATAGGAGTCAATGCCTAGGAAAGCAAGGCTTGAAGAGGAGCAGATAAATATTTCCTAAAATGCCACTTTCGTGTATTTCCTAATCCCATTTTTCTAAATAATGTTACAAGTACTGAGATTTGCGGGAAAAGAGACCCAAACTGCCTGCAGGAACAAGAATGTAAATAGTTATCAGAACTTCTTTGCCAAATGCA
This sequence comes from Acanthornis magna, assembly GCA_036785705.1. Classification (NCBI taxonomy): domain Eukaryota; kingdom Metazoa; phylum Chordata; class Aves; order Passeriformes; family Acanthizidae; genus Acanthornis; species Acanthornis magna. The sequence continues at coordinate 16,666,794 of JAWUZG010000040.1, read as the reverse complement.
ACCAAGCTCTGAGTTAAGTGGGTTAGCCTGGAAGTCAGCAGCCTCCTCTATCACCTACTGCCTTTTCCATGGAGGCTTGTGTGTTGTCTTGAGGCAGAGTACTCCGGGGGCAAAGGGAGGGTGTCCTAACAAAACTCTCATCTGCAGACCAAAGGGAGTGACTCTTCCCTTTTATCTGTGGACACTGGGGCTGGGGTGCTGTGTCTAGCTTTGGATGTCTGGTTCAGCCCCTTGCCACCAACTGGGTAGCACAATCTGCACTTTGAGAAATCAGATGAGAGTTTGAAATCCAAAATAATTCTCTTCTGGTAAGCCTATCACTAATTTTCCCTTCACAGCAAGCAAGCAGACATTTTGGGGAGAAAAAATTCCAAGTGTAGGCAGCAGACTGACAAATACTGTGGTATATCTTGTTTGTGTATCAAGTCTGGCACATATCTCATAATAAACGCAACTGTTATTTTGATAGCTTACTGCCATTTCACTGGTTTTACTTTTCAGCCTGCAAGCATCATCTTTGCAGGAACTGGGATTTAGGGGATGAAATAACATTGTAATTCTGCTCATGTTTCAGCCACTCGGGTTTTCTATTTGTTCCCATCTGTATTTTTATGGAAAATTGATAAGTGCTGTAATTATAGTATGTTGAAAGCAAGTAGGTCAGAGCTACACTTTCCATTCCAGAGGGGCTGCTGGCACTGGAGAGGCAGAAATACAGCTGGATGTTTTTCTTGTCTGGGTGTTGCTGCCATTCATTAGACTCCACACAACTGCTCACCAAAATACTTTCAGAGGTACTAAACAAAATCAACCAAAGCATCTGTGTTTAAAAGGTTCTCTACTTGCGTGTTTTACTTCTCTGGCAAAAGATTTTTTCAGGACATCATGAAAGAATTATACTGTGGAGGGAAAATTTCTTGGAATGTACTGGTGACAATTTCCTCACATAGATGATTGAGGAGCTGGACCTCCTACTCACAAGGGAAGAATGGTAAGGGATGTGAAGGTTAAAGGTTGCTGTAGCTACAGTGACTGTGAGATGGTAGTGCTCATGATTCTAAAGAGATTAAGGCAAAAAGCGGGATCACATCCCTAGGCCTCAGGAGAGCAGACTTTGGCCTGTTTGGGGATGAAGAAGAATATAGAGAATACATCCCTGCCCAATTCTGCAGGGATAGGGTCAGGAAAACCAAGGCCTGCTAAGGGATACAAAAGGTGATGAGAATGACTTTGACAAGTACATCAGCAGAAAAAATCACCCTGGGGAAAACATGGGCCCATTGGTGAAGAGGATCTGGTGACAAAGGGCACGGGAAAGTCTGAGGGAATCAATCCCTTCTTTATCTCAGTCTTTACCAGTAAGACTGGCCAGAAGTCTGAAGCAAGGGAGATGTCCTCCCCCTTGGTGAAGGATCAGGTTAGGGAACACTTATGCAAACTGGATGTACTGAACAAACTGTCCATGGGATGTGAGGGGACATAGCCATGATTGTTGTGAGAACTGGTTTAATATCATTGCAAGACCACTCTTAATTGCCTATGGAAGGTAATGGGAAACAGATGAAGGTCTTAAGGACTGGAAGAAGGTAAATGTCACTCTGATCTTCTAGAATTAACTTTCCTTCTGTTTGCATTTAAGTCAGTGATGTGGATTGTCAGTGGCAGTTACTATTGTATCTTCTGTCTGTTCTCTTATTTATTAATGTATAAAACTTCATTTGTGGGTTAGATGAGTGATCTCTCCTGTCCTTATCTCAACTCATGAGCTTTCATTATATTTTCTCTCCCCAGTCCAGTTGAGGAAGGGATTGATAGGCTTTGGTGGGCACCTGGCATCCAGTCAGGGTCAAACCAACTCAGTCAGAAAACCTGACATTTTCAGTGTTTATCTGACTGCATAAAGATAGCGACTAACAAGAGCATGAATATTTAATCTGTAAATACAGATTCAGAGGGGACAGATAGCAAAGTGTCAACACTATGATGGTGTGTGATTTTCTTTTTTCATTTTTTTTCTCCTGTCCAATATACTCAAAATTAGCACAATTAGTAATTCTATGCAGCTCTCCTGGATTCTCACTTTTAATAAGCACACTAACATCGAACAGGTTCCAATTTAAATGACACTTTTGTGTTGGCTGCACCAGTTTGCTGCAGTGCTGAGATGCTTGGGAAAATGAGTTCAACCAGCCCACTCCTGGCATCTCAGACACTCTCCTGGTGTCTCAGAGGTGTTTAGAAGAGCAGCTGATGAAAACACTACTTACCTCTTGTGAAGGTGGCTGCTGCCCTTGCATGCAGCTGTTCTTTCTTATGTATAAATTTAAATTGTAAAGACTCTAATTTTTGCTGGCACATCATGAAAGTGGCACTAAAGACAGAAGATATGTTCCCAAAGCTACGTAAGCCAAGAATAATTTCACCTTTCCTGGCCACAAGAACATTGTTTGAAGAACACAATATATAGCTGACAACTGAGAGCTTTTTTGCTTCTAAGATACAAGAGATCTCTCCTTCCTGCTCAAATATTTTTTCCCCACTAAAAATTGTTCATTTTTTTTCATACCCCACTGTTATTAATTTACACCTTGCCAAGATTTGTAAGACTGATTTTATTGCTGTTGTTGTGGGAACAGAATTCTCAGCCATATGGCATGACATCTTCATTTCTGCGTGACAGGAGACAGAATTCATTATTCAATTTGGCAGTGCTGCAAATATGTACCTTCATGGATGTTTTTCTTAGGGAAACTCCATACTAAAGTAGAGAATAAAAAATACATATAATGGACAAATTCTCTCTCAAGGGATAACTTGTACTGTAAATGCTTAAAAGAATATTTTGTTCTTTAGCTTAAATCCAAAGCTTCCCATTACAGTAACGTATTTTTAATTTGGCTGAACTTAGGTTGGTTTGTTTGTGGGTTTTAGTTTGTTTGAGGTTGGTTTTTTAAAAATTTTGTGGTGTGGGTTCTTTATTTTTTGTTGGCTTTGGGTTCTTTCTAATTTTAGAAATAACAGATGAGAGGACAGAACCCCTGACCTGGGAACCATGAGGTGCCATGAGTTGTCATGTGCATACTGAAGGTCCATGTCCAGTATCTCTGACCTAGCAGGGCTGATGTCTCATAATCTGTCTTGGTTTTGAACACTTGAAGAGCCTTCTCTTGGTCCAAAAAGAAGTAATACCACCATTAGGACAATTGTTTCACTGTGGAAGTTCCCCTGAAGATGAAGCCCCAATTAGAAGAACTTCTACACTCTGATTTTAATTAGATCCATCTTGCATCCTCTCTGAGAAAATGAACTGACATGTTAGTAACACATCTTAAGGGTGTTTTCTAATGAAAATTTAAGCCAATATGCTATCAACCAATGCCATCTATTCTGGGCTGTGCAGGAGGGTGTCCCTCTTGATGTTTTCCATAGATGTGTATTTTGGACTGAGACATAATCCTTCTCATGAAAAGTATCAGGTTGGCTTATTGGGCCTGACAAAACAACAGCATAAGAAGCTGGTCAGTGCTTCAAGGTAAAGGTTGGGTGGAGAAGCGAGGGAGTTCTCACCATTGCATTGTGCATGGAGCACCAGAAGTAGCCACGCTCTGTCCCCAACACCCTTGAGAAAAGCCCTGTGGCTGGTGAAAAGTGGGTGCCGTTCTGTTTCCTCTGTCAAGGGCCAGGACCTTGGTGGCACAGCACTGAAGCACGATTTTTAAGCTGAGAGCACCTTCCTCACAGGCAGCAGTGTCACAGAGCTCTGGCACCTGCTGCCTTGGCAGTCAGGGTGCAGAAGGTGCAGCTTAGAGATGGAAGCACTTTCATAAGTTATTCCCAAAGTCAGGCCCTGGTACTGATCTATACCTCTCTCTCCTGCTGCCTCCAACTCTACAAACCTTTTAATTATAATGTTTACTTCTTTTATTGACAGATTCTGTGGTTTAATACAGACTTTAATCCAGCAGTCTCCTCCTCTTAGACACACTTATTGTTCCAAATACAGAACTTAATTTGACTTATTATATTGCTATTTCTGTAGTTAAACTCCTTGCTAACTGCTGAATCACTTGAATAATGTGAAAAACATGATCTTTCCCTACAACCTATTTGTTAACCATCCTTTCACAAACTGAGGGAAAGGTCATTACTTTGACACTTGTATTTGACATTTGTTAGAGTTTAAAAAAAAACCTAACAAAACTCAACAATTAAACGTTAAACCAGTGCCAAATGATATGGAATCAGAATTTTTAGGGCTTTGGACTTTTTTCTCCTTCAAGTGTAGCAATTCTAACACAGCCATTAACACAATTTGCATTAATGCGAAGTACCTAAAATATGAAAATATGCTTTCTGACTCAATACCTAATGCTGTGATTCAGCTGAGCATATTGACTGAAAGCCACCAAAAACCTGAAGACTAATTTACAGTTCTCCTATTTGACAGGGCTTCATGCATTATTGCTGCTCTGTATTACATATATGTAACATTTTAAAAATAAAAGCAGTCTGCTTTTCAGTGATCAGATTTACTATCTGTTATGAAACTGAGAAGGATTCCAGACTAAAATCACTAAAGATGGAAAACTGGAGAAAATATGCAAGATTTATGAGGAAAAAAAACACTGCTTAATCTCATCTATATAAACTCAAAACCACACAGAGAAAAAGCTAGCATACACCGACTGACTATCACAGCACACTCATGTTCATCTTCAGAATGAAAATTTCAGCATTTAGCAATGAGATGTGCCATCCTTGAAACGCACAAAACTTGGAAGAACTCCATACTTTTTCTCATGTTACTGCAATATATTCTTTTTATTTATTATTGTCTCAGAGGAAGAATGTTACAATGTAGTGTTTGAAGCAGCATTTACTTGGCAGCAGAGGACAAAGGATGCATACAAACACAGGCAGAAAAACAACTTTATACATAACCTCATATTCAGAACAAAAATAAAACCCACCAAATTTACTACTGAGTTATTTTTATACTTATCTTGGGGGGTATTTTTAAGGATTCTTTGCCTAGAGAATTATGTAGCTTGATAAAAGCCAAGTACTTTGCAGAGAACAGAATATAAAGCTATTTCCAATACTACTTCTGAAGATAGGTCTGAGGTAGAAAGGTGGTCATGGCTTTCCTCTTCTGTAAAATGTGGGTTTTTTTCTTCTCAGAATAACTACATTACATTTTATTAGATGAAACATTTATAGGAGCCAGGATCTCCTCTTTTCACTTTGACAACTTTGCTCCACTCACTCAAGACTAATACTTTAGCATTTCTACAGAGCTTTTCAGACGCGAACTAAGTCCTACATCACCTCTGAGAGGTAAGAACTATCATCCCCATTTTACAGATGGGAAAACAGAGGCAGAGTGGTTAAATAATTTGCCAAAGGGTTCAGAAAGAACTGGCACTGGTGCCAACAGTAGAAGGTGGTCAACACTGTGCCTGAATCACTCCTTGAGCAGCAGCAGTTCAGGAGTAAATACTGTGGGTGCAGGACAGTCTAGCTGGCAAAACTTCACAAAACCACTAGAAATTCCTGACCTGCTGTTTTAATGTCCTCTAGCATCTTTTTAGTAGCAGTAGAGAATTTTACACATCTTTCAATACCGTTTTGAGATAAGGTTCTTTTTCCTTCAGTAATAACTAAGAACAACACAGTTTTGTTTCTCTCTACTATACATGAAAGATATTGCATGCAGCTTTACCAATTAAAGGTATGCCCTAGAATTAAAGCAAGTGTCCATGCAGCATTGTAAACTCTGTGAAGGCATTAAAATCTTTTATGATAATCTTTAAACTAGAGATCAGCTGATCAGTGACATAACTTTCCCATAATTATCCTTATCAAAGTTCATAAATAAGTTATTTCAAAGATAAGGATGATCTGCAAGATTGCAATGCCAAATGGTAATATCTAAGTGCATTGCAGTTCTGGAGAAAGTTCTGTTGCTAATAGTATTGGAAAGGGCTTTCTAATTGTCTCTTCATTTCCAAGAGGCAGACAAAATAAGGGGATCTCACAGAAATGAGCTTTACTTCATAGACTGTAAATTCCAAAACTTGAAGCAAGTTTGGCACAGCAGGGAACAGCAAAGCTTTGTCTCTGAACAAAGTTGGAAAAGATTACACTAACTTAGATCTTTACTAAAACCAACTTAAACTATCATCTAAGTCCTCTTTTTAGCTATCTCCTGATTCAACGTGAAGTAAGGCTTAAAAAAATAATCCTCCAAATGGAGTGTGTTGGCTGGAAATAATGAAAAGAAAGTTAAAAATACCACTTAGGTACATGAGGATGTTGATTATGACTTGAAATGAGAGTTTGTCTTGTTTAATTGAAATAAAATACTGTATCTTGCACCTAATAACAGTTTTTGTTAACCAGTAACAATAATGCAGATTAGAGGAACTTCAAATGCCAATGCTGAAAATAGAAGGATATTCTGAAATCTGTGGTCAGACGGTTAGCATATAAATAATCAGTACAGAATATTACATATGTGAGAATATAACTAAGAGTACTTTACAATGCAAAAGCAAAGAGCTGAAAGGAATGTATAAATGTAACGTTTTGCTCCAAACTCCTTATGCAGTTCTCTTTATGATTATCAAAAAGAACGTATATAAAGCCCCTGCCCCTTTTCCCCTGGCTGTATATTTATACAAATCAGTGACAAATATTCCACTGCTCATTAATTTACAGTTGCATAGAAAGGGAAGAAGAAGAAGAAGAAAAAAAAAGATACTATAAAAACAACATCCTCGTCTTTGGGTATTCAGTGTTGTACTGTTTCAAGTAGAACACGCGGTCGGAGCGAACGGCGTGTCCCGGGGTCCCATGCAGGTTTCTGATGAGGCGGAACGCGGCCGACAGGCTGGAGAACAGGGCTGGACTGCACGCCAGGAAGCACTGATGGGCATCCCAATGAACACTTCACATGGCCTGTCAGGATGAGAAACCATCCCATCAGCACCATGTGTTAACACACAGAGAAACTTCTAACTACTCTGGGCTCATTCAGCTCAGGACTGTGATGTCATCTTACAAAACACCTATATTTAAAAAATTTAGATGTATTGGCTGGAGACTCAGCAAATAACTGAGGCATATGTTTAAGATAAAGCTAAGTTTAAAATATTGCAGTGTTTAAAGTTCTTGTTGAAGTGGTTGCCTATTCAGAGCAGGCTGTGGGGCTCCTGATCCGTGTGCACTGGAGCCCATAGCTCCTGAAACTGGAGCTGTGGGAATCAGGGAACAAGGACATACGGATGTCTTTGCAGGAACCAGTTTTGATCTTGCAAGCCGGTGCTGTCTTGAAACTAACTGGCCCCAATAAATGCAAGCTGGCTCCCTCTGGTAGCAACATGGAACTGCACACCATAATACCTTTGGCAGTGCCTGAACTAATAGAAATTTTCTATTACCTGTGATATTCTAGGATCTGGCCTTTCTGTTGCACTAGTCTAGCTTCCAAACAGACCTCTAGGGAAAAATATAGACAAACACCACCCCAGCCCCTATGCTTTAATGGAACTTTTCCACTTGCTTTACTTTGTTTCCAGTGCCTAGGCAAGTATGCAAAAGCGTCTCTTACCTGTGGTCTGCCAGTAAAACTTGCTGCAAATAGGAAAAGAAAAGGTTAGAAATTTACATAAGTCTGCATCTTGACAGTTTAAAAACAAAGCTATTATCAGGAAAATACATACTACAGAAGAACAGAAAGACTTACCTTTAAAAAACTAAACATTTAACTAGAAATGTGTTGTAATGGCCTAATTCTTCACAAATTTACTTTTAACAAATTTATAGCACTGTAAATATGTAGGTAATATGAATTGTTTCATTTTCACCACTTGTAACCATATGAACCCCTGAGTGATGTATTACAATATCATCTGTTAAAAATGCTCTGTTCTGGCTGTCACTCAGATGCACAGAAAAGACTTCTGCACAGTATTGCACACCTGCCTAGTTCTGAGAACCAATGACATAACTAAGGTAGGAAAAGGAGGCCTTATATCCATGATCAGTGTATCTGAAGGACAAAAAAACGAAAACCAACAAAATTCACCATTATAAAAGCATTGCTGGCCTTACTATGTGAATAATTGCTTTATTGCTTCAAAGGATATTTGGCATAAATAGACTGATTTCAAGATGTATTAAAACCTGAAACCCATGAAAATAAATGTCGCAAGTAAGACAGCTGTCCCTACTATAACAGTCAAAAGGGGATAAAAATTATCTGCATAAGGCTCAGATGCTAATGACTCTAGTAGCTCCTTAATGGAGGCTGGGTCATGGCAGAAGAGAGAAGTAAAGATGAGGTTGTGAAAAAAAGGTTTTTTGTTTTTTTTTTTAAATAATAATTGGACATGAGATGTTGCACATGAAGGCTGTTTTGATAAAATTTAGTTTGTATAGTTAAAGGGGCTAAGGATGTTATTTTTTAAGGTTAGGAATACACTGATGTCTAGAGAGTCTATGGAATCTGCATCATTTAAAGTCTTACAGAACAGGTGAGACAATCATCTATCCAGGATGACAGATCCCTCTCAAATGGCCACAGGAAAAGACGATGGACTTAGATCATCTGTAATGGTCTTCCTTAGCCAAACTCAGAGTCTAATGCACTTTGGTGGGAAGGCCAGACTAATACTCCTCATTCCAGGCTTCTAAAACATTTAGGATATGAATCTGACAGAGTTAAAAAAACATACTCCCAAGTAAAAGATGTTATAGAATGACTGAATGAGAGCAAACATAAGTAGTACCTACTAATTGGGGCAATGTGGCTTAGCTTGACAACGGGGAAAAATCACATGAAATTTGTAACTGTGACTTCTTTTAATCTTAAATGCTCAGATATACTTTACAATATGAAGGGGCCACGGTTTTCACTCACAGTATCCTCCTACCTCATTCAAGGTGTGTTTGTTCATAGAATCAGAGAATTTTTTTCTATGTTTCCCAGTCCTGGAGAGCAGCCATCATTACCAAGCTTGCCCTGACACAATGCAATCAGCTTTAAATTCATTTGGGCCAAATTGCTGTATAGCTGTATATTCACATAGCAAGAAAGTAATTTGCAAAATCAAGAACAAATGTTCAAGTTGTATTTTATACTGATCTGTATACACACACACCCTCGAGGTGTGCTGAGGAGCTCTACTAGCTCTTCACTTCAAGATGAGATGCTCTTGATAATCAAATCCTTAATCTACAGAACAACGGGCTCTGAACTATTGAACTCATCAAAAAGGACATCTGAAACAAGACCTTTTTTGCTAGAACCTAATTTGCTTTTTCAAAACATGCGAAATGCACCTTCTGTGATGCAGCTCTTCAGAGTCAAACAATGGATGTATAAGATATAAGTGAGGTATTTTAACAGAGTTCACAGAGTTTACAAATTAGCATAGGGTTCAATCTGGATGCTTCCAAAAGGACAGGGCATAAATCGTCACTCTCTTACTTCTGCCTTTTAAAACTGACCATTATTACTACATTTCATTTGAAACTATCTACAGTTGAGAATATATCAAAGCCTTCACTACTGTTTTTCTAAGGCAAAGGAGCTGAAATATATATATAGAGAAACGTATACGTATAAACGTATTTAACAAAACCCACCAAAACACATGAGATAACTTCTCACTTTTACAAGTGCAGTGACACTGGAAGGAGGAGGACCAGTGGAAATGGCAGCTGATACAAGACATGCATAGGAACAAGCTGGTTTTCCTTTTGATCTCTCTTTAATAGACACTGAATAAAATATCAACTTCTAATGCATTTTAACAGGGAAAGGTGTTATGTGCGGCATTCACAGGTTTCCTCTGGTCTACTTAACTAGTTCAGTAATTAGTCCCATCAGTCCTCTTGATGTCTAAGGACTTTTTTTTTTAAAGCATTATTACAAAAACTGCATTCAGAAATTCTGAATCTACATTCACTTAAGTTCTACAATAGGTTTTTAATCAGCAGCTAGTGAGATTCTAGATGTCTTTTTCCTTATGTGAGCACTGCTGAAAATTCCATATTGAGCTACAGGCTTTTTTTAGAGTGAATTGCTTCCACTTAAAACAACATTTATTTACCTTCACAAATAGTGTCTATTGAGGAATTTTAAGGAACAGAATTATATAGCTTGCATATCTTGACAAGAAATCTCCTCAGAGATATTTCTTTTCCTAGTCAATACCACAAGAATGAGTTTTTTTCTTCAAAAGACCACCTCAAACTCAATACTATTCTCAGAGACATATTTTGTTAAACTTACAGCAGCAAGCTGGAAATGTGTTGTTGATTTGCTCCATAACATCTGTTAGATCTGTGTTGGTATCATGAGGTGGAACTAACAAGTCATCTGCAGATATGACAGATTAATTAAAAATTATACATACAAATATAATATATAATATTAATATATAATATATAATATATAATATATAATATATAATATATAACATATAATATATAATATATAATATATAATATATAATACAACAATTAATTTTGTAACAAGAAAAGAAAAAAAAAGGACAACAACATTCTAAAAGGCATTCTTATCCCACTTTCCAGTTAAATAATCCTTTAAATTTCAAGGGAAAACACTACCTGAAGACTGTGTAATGTGCAGGAACTATCATTGATAATTGCCAGCCTTGGGAGAGGAGATGAAACTTACACTATTGATTTGCAGTTAAACTCATTTTTCTTTTATTAAAGCTTAACCATTGCATCCAGGATCTAATTAGAAAAATCTGCCAGGAAGGAACAGCATATAAAAATTTACAGTTAAAATAAACAAAATGTTGACAAGATGAGGGAATTAAACTCAGTAGCCACTCAATTAAAATTCTGTTCCCGTTTGCAGGTGGTTTGTCATGTAACTTTCAGAGTGAATACACCATTCTTTTTCTGAAAAAATCCCAGCATTTATCTTTTAGATGGTCTTTATTCAATATGTACCAGCCATTTCACTAGTGCTAAAATCCTCCTTACCACTTCTTTGAAAAATGCTGCTTAAAATTAGCCAAGAGAATGGTTAGGGAACATAACTGGCTCTGTTGTTGGCAGTCTTATTAGACAGCATATTTCATAGATCTACCACTGCATGAAATCAGACTCAAAGAAGTTCCATGTTTTTCTAGATAAACACCTATGTTGATGCTGAATGAAAAATATTCAATATGCCAGAGAATAAATATTCTTCCTGATTTCCACAGAAAGAGAATAATTTATAATCTATAACACAAGGGTTAAAAACAAAAACAGGAGGAAATTTCACCCAAGATAATTTGAGAAAAATATTTTCCTTTTTCCCTTACTTTTGACCATGTAATGGTCTGTAGTTATTTCTGCTAAATCCTGGTGAAATGAATGAGTTCTGATATTGGAGAATTTAAAATAATCTTTCAAGAGAAAAATTTCATTATATGCAGAGCCCGTACCCGTAAATATTGAATTATTCCTAAAGATGTGAACTTTTTGGGAGTGGGAACATCAACATACCAGGATAAGTAGAGGTTTCACAAGAATTTTTGAAGCAGAGAGGAAGTGTAGATTACATGATTCGGACATTTGGTCCTGTATCTGACAGATTACTTGGGTCCATGTGTGTACTACATGACAAAGAGCTGTTGACCACTTCAATCCAATGAAGCCTGGTTCCACTTTCAGGGAGGATGGATTTGCCCAGTAAATTCACTTGGTCAGAACAGATGGGACCAAGGAGTCTATTGACAAAAGTCTGTAATTCAGAGTCACATCGATTCTTAGGATACCACAGCTCTTTTCAAGAGTGAGGAAGGAACACCTCCAGCTGCACTGAGCAGAAGCATCACAAAGATCCACTCCTTTTGACTTATAAATCTTTCCAGAAGATGCCAACAAACCTATCCAGTAGTCACCTATGGAGTCATGAGCACATTATCAGATAAGAACACTCACCTGTCTGATGGAACTGCAAGCTTGTGTCCTGCTCGAGCGGGAAGCCGAGGGCAGAGTGCTGGGGCGAAGCACAGGGTGAGGCGCCATTGACACGGGAGTCTGACTCAGGCTACATTAAAAACAATAAGAAATAAAGTTATCTTAATTGTATCCACATAATTTAAATAGGGGCTTGTATGCAGCCATCTTGCTCCTTTACTTTTTTTGTGCTCTTGTCTGTTCTTCAAACTATTAAAAGTTGGCTAGACCAAGTCTTACAACTGCTGAGTGATAAAAGAAACCCAAACAACTAAGAACTTGTTAAAAGAAAATTTAGACTTAAGAATAGTTCTTACAGGACTCCAGCTGATGGTCTTGTTAAAAACAATGCTCTGTTGCATCACAGAAACACAATGTAATGTACCACACACACAGTCTGCCAAGGTTCTCAGTCTAGCTTTGCAGAAAGACTACACAATGGGATTATCTGGATTATATTTATATGTATGGATATATAGATATATACATACATATACATACACATACACAGAGAGGACATTCAGCTAAGGCCCCCTGAAAAGCTTTATGAGGATGACTAATCACACTTAGGAACAACTGTTCAATCGTGACCAGTTCTGTAGAACTCCAGAATCAGGTGAAGATTCAAGACAAATTCAAAACAACTTTATTAGATCTAAAAGGTGGCAGACAGCCATCACTCCTGCTGATGCTGGCTTCTCAACCATGTGTAAGACATCAAATTTGTAGGAAAACTTGTACTAGATAAACTCCTGAAAATTATGAGAAGTACCCTATATACTTCGAAAACAAGCTTTTCTGGACTCTTAAATTCCCTTGAAGAATCACTGAAATCTATATTACATTTAGCTGTAACCATATGTGTGTTTGAGATATACATATATGGATAGAAAATAAGAAAAGATGATAGGAGCTCAGAAATACTGGAAGAGACTTTGTTCAGGCCTTTTTTCCCTCCTTATCCTTCTTTCTTGTAAAAAATCCTTTGAGGAAGAGAGAAGCAAAACAGTATTTGAGTCTAGAAGTGATTGTTCTGAAAAAAACAGAAATAAGTGAAATAATATTTACATCTGAGGTAGATGTACTGAAATTGTTGCCACTGTTATTTATCTTTTTGATTGCAAATCTTCAAATTACTTTTCAACAGCTTAAGAAGAAGGTTATTTAAGTGAATCTATCAAAAGCAGATACTGAAGTAATAAAAAAGATCATCGCTTTTAAGGTCTTTTTGAAACTAAGTGCCTAGAAGAACCATGAGACTTGATGCAGAGTTAGAATACAGAATAGCTGTTAATTTGTGCACAGGTCTGCTCCTTAGCACCCCACAACCTTAATTGAAATACTCAATTTCTTGAGATAGCTTGCAATTTAACAAAAACAATTTTCAGTAAAACTGAAGATTGTTGAAAAATGAAACATACTTTTTCTTCCATATACAGCAGTGAGAATCAGAAGAAAATGTTCCCTTCAGCATGCAGGAAATCCATTTTTTTCTCCTCTATATCTCATCTCTTTCAGCATGACAATACTAAAGGCCAGCTTTGACTAAACAAACCAAGAAATATTGCTCTGCATAGAAGACAAAGAAAAATGGAAATGTTTTCAAGCTAGAGAAGGATTTTACTGTCAAGGCACTTCTATTAACAGTGAATTACTATCAAGTAGTTAAGTAATTTGCTACCCAGTACCAGCCTTCAATCCAGCTGTAGAGACGAAGTAAAATGAGTGTGGTGATTTTAAATCAGTGAAGCCTGGGATAACTTAACCCAGGCAATTCTGCATTGCCAGGAGCCACTGTTCAAGATGTTAGAGCTATAATGGTAAAGAGAGGAAGCAAATTCTCCAAAGGTTAAGAGTTCCTTAAATACAGAACAAAACTAACTCCAGCAGCTTGCCCACCCCACAAACAGATGAACAGAGAGAATGTGAATCATCCAAAATGCAAACTTGCACCTGAACTAGATCTCTGTCCCTGTTCAAGCAGCAACTATGAACAAATTGTGCACAGATGACTGAGGCTGAATGAGAAGAGCTGTGCTGGACACACAAAACTGCAGCACAGCAACACATAGGCTCGATCAAGGATAGTGAGGTAGCGCAAAAACAACCACAGTTCATGTTGAGAGACAGAAATGAAATGCCTACAAACTCAGGTGATGAGTAGTCAAGGTACCACTCAGCAGTTCTAGCGCAAGTGATAAAAGAGCACTACAGAGCACAAGGACTACCAGTGGATAAACTGAAAAAAACCCCAAACCATACTTGGAATACCTTACATTGATGTACCACACATTGCTGCAGCAGTCAGAATGAAATATTGTAGTTGGATTTAAAAACAAGTCAAAACCCACAAAACTACTATCTTTTAATCAGAGGGCAATGTTTGATTACTTCATTTTCATTTAAATATGCTGGTAAATGTTGCACTACATAGTTCCAGTGACTGCAGTAGAAGTAAAAGCCAAAACAAACTAAGCTCTTCTTCAAAATTAGGGACAATATTGTTAAGCATCTGAAGAGTGGGGTTTGGAACAGAAAGTGAAGGTTTGCAGTAGTGGTGTAATTGCCCTCATATAATAATCAGATACTGGAAAACATTAAATGCAAAGCAGATGAGTATACAGATAAATCTAACATATTTACATGATTTAACAATTTTACTGTTAGAGAACTTGAGAAAAATAACTGTAGAAAATCGTATTCTATTTAAATTCAATTGCATAATACCTACAAAATATGAGCACTTCCATCATAACCCTCTTCAGCCATCATGAAGTTCATTTATTCTTATTCAAAACAACTCATCACACAACCCTTAAGCCAGAAGCCAAAAGAAAATAGTTCTAGATGTTATTATATACCTCCTGCTTCTTCTTGAAAGAAAGAAAAGCAGGGAAGTTGAGCATGCCCCTGTAGGGATGAGGGAGAGGTTTCCAACTCCAGTCTCAGAGAGTTTTCAAACTTCTTTTTAGGCAAAACCAAACAAAGATAAGAATGGACAGATAAGTTCTTCTCCAGAAAACTCTGAAATTGTGGGTTTTTTTCTGTACTACAGCAGTTCTTAAAGCATTTCAAAGGAGATATTTATTTCAACCAGTTTCAATCTACAGTGCCTTTTTTCACTGTGCCTCCTGCTGGTGTCTTTCCCAAAGAAGAGCCTGAAATGCTCTGTGGTTTAATGGATAGTTAAGACACACCTGCTCCTTCCTTGACTTCTGCTGCTTTTGGTAAAAACCAAACTAAACCTCAGCAATCTGAATCACAGGAAACCTCAAATGCCAATATTATTACCACATTCATTACAGATGTTTCTTCTTGCTCCAGACTTTTTCTCCCAGCTACAAAAGAAACAAACTCTCTTGTGCTCTTTTGATAAAGCTCCTCTGTTTTCAGCTTGCAGCCCCTATTTACTCTGAGTCTGATCATACAGCCGTTGACAGATGATTTTAGCTCCCACTAACTTCAATATCAAATCCAATATGAAACCTCTATTCAGTAGCTCAGAAAAAACCAGAGAAAAATCCGAACAGACTTTAAATGCCCTTCATAATAGATCTCACTTTGACTTTGCAAATGCAGTATCTATAATGGCTGAAGAAAGAAAAATGAAAATGGATTCTTTGTTTTTTGTCTGTCTGATTAACATTATGGTATCAAAGCTGTCACATGCCAGTTCTGTTTCACCTTCCTCCTTGGCACCCTAATCAATCAGGCAGACAAAAATGACAACATACTGTGACAGCTACCAATCCTTTGGGCTTGCTAAAATAAAAATAGTATGGTAACCTCAGAATTGTGACCTGAAGTAGACAAATGTGCAGTGAGGATGCATGCATATTTCTGCTAAAGGTGCTCTCTAAAGAACGTCCTAGAATGCTCCCGTCTAGATTAAGCAGTTACTACATGGAAGTTTCTAACTTTCATTAACTCTCTATCCCAATACCTGTGTGTAGAGAGACTCACTCCAATCTTTCAGAGAAAAAAAGGCCCAGTATTCGATACTCAGTGGTATACAAAGACAGTCAGCAGGGTAGTGGAGAAGAGAAATGGGAAGACTTGCTCTTGAGAGAAGAGACAGAGCTGGCATGAAATGCCAGCCATGGCAAAGAAATTGTTGTAAAACCATTGCATCCTTTCATACTAGCAATTACAGTGTTGTTATATATTTTGAGTTTGGGACTTACGAGTATCTTTCATGCAAATCATCCATCTAATTAATAAGAAAAGTTATTCCTTTTATCCACTAAAAATAACTGGGACAGTCAGTAAAAGCAAAAGAAACAAGTAAATATACTTAGATCCTCATCTGGCTTCCAATAAAGTCCTTCCCCAAGCAGTGAAAGAGATAAAGGCTTTCATAAAAGGTAAGCTGACAGAACAACAAACATACTGAGAATGGTCATTTTTTCAGAAAGGGGTAAGTAATGGAAATCAGTGCTGCTTCATAATTCTATTAATGTCAAAATAAATTTCAAAGAACATTACTAAAAATTTAAATAATTTATAATTTCTGAATCCTCATCAGGGGAGTACCTTCAACATTTGAGAAACAGCTTGCAAAAATCCACTAAATTAAGTAATGGTAAGTATAGAAAGGCATATTGAAAGTATGTTATAAAAGAAATAATGCAGACCTTCTCATATACTTGACTTTGTACCAGCCACTTTATTAAATGACAGAGGAGAAGCAGAAAGACCTTAGGAAATAATATTTGGAACAATCAGAAGCATGGCATGACTCCCACAGAGACAGGACAATTCAGACAGAAAGCGGAAGAGCAACCGTATACAGTAAATGAGGTGTAGACAACCAGAAATATTGAAAAAGCTCATCTCTGTTCTACTTTACCCTGTCTGAACCCAAAAGCTGCAGAATGCCTAGAAAATTCCAAAGGCAGAAATTATAAGAAATTACTGCCCCTTCTCCCACCCACTTTATCACAACAAACATGTATACCCTAAAGGTGTTCCTAAGAATGGTATAAGGATTCCAAAAAGATTACCAAATTGTAAGATCATCCTCAGCTACATTAAGGAAAAGAAAAAAAACAAACAAACCAAAACACCCACTTTTAACTGGTGAACAAGTTTCTGCTCTAAGCACTAAGCTGAAAATGACTGTGGGTTCGGTAGAACTTCTATGCTTCTGTTCAACATCTGTTTCTTTGCAGATTTTAAACCTTTCTCTGAAAGACTAAGTATTGGCCACATATCCCAAGATCCTTACTTTATAAATTATTATTAACACTGCACCACTTGTTATCTTCCCTGTGAAATATCTAAGCTGCTCAAATACTGATAAAAGATGCTAGAATAATGTAGCAACAAAAAAGTTTACTCTGCTAGAAGGGGTAGGGAAGCCATTGGAACAGATGCATCTTAATCCTATTCAGCCAAAACTGCCTGGAAAAAATGACAAAGTCAGCCAGTGAAACAAATAATAAATACCTTAATCCCTTTAATAAGACTATCGTCTTACAGCAGGAACTTAGGCCATTTTGATACCTGGTTTATGCAGCCTGTTTCTTGGCTTAGTTAAATCCCCTACTACATCCGGCCAGTCATCTGACTCACGGAAAGCAGGAATTACTCGCCTTGCTGCACTCTGACCCAAGCGTAATGATTAGAGAGGAGAAAACATTCATCTTTAATTTGATTGACAAATTGATCTTTATTGCTCAAGCTTCCACACATGCTATAGCACAAGCTGCCATCTCTAACACCTGGTGTATCTTGCTGCTGTTATTTCTATAATCCAGATGTGCACGTGCTGACTTCCAAAGCCACCAGCATTCCTTCTGCCGACAGAGAAACCCCACGATCTCCAGCTACTGGCACTTGCTAAAAGGCTCTTACTCCCAGCACTTACTTGTGTGCAAAACCACTTTGTTGTAGCTTATTGGTCTAACTATGCTACTCAAGAGGAACTGGATTTTTAATGTAATTAATTGCTCCTTTGTATTTCAGACATATCTTTGGCCATCTGTCTCTGGCATGCTAAGAGGGGTTTGAGTGACTAACTGTGACAACAAATAAACATATTATTTAAGGAAAGTGTCTGGGTAAACTGAAGTCAAACATGGGGTGTGGCTGGCATCACTACTTGGAATAGGGTATACACTTTCTTCTCATGCTTTCTAGTTAACAAAAACCTATTGCTCTTTGTGTTTTTCTCCATGTTTCATAAGCTCCCATGATCACTCCAGCACTTGTAATCAATTTCTGCTCATTTAACTTTGACCATGGCTTATACTAGAGGGTAAGAAAAAATATCTCATTAGGAATGATCGATTACAACAGAGCAAGAGTGTATGGTGAAAATATCTGCAGCAAAATGTCAATGCCTTTGTTCCACCACGAAATCCACCATGCAGAGACAATCCGGGGGAAAGGGTGCCAGTACCTGCTCAAGCAGCTGCCGTAGCCGGTGAAGCTGAGACTCCAGCTGTTTATTGTGATCCTCCAGGATCTGCATCCTTGCTTCCAGGCGACCTTTGTGCTGCCTCAGGAGCTTAGCTTCAGCAATGAGCTCGGCATCTTCAGAAGCATGCTGAGGTGACACAACGCAGTCAGGAGGTGATGCAAGAGGGTTTATTCCTCTCCGAAGATGTTGCTCCTTTAGTTGCTCATATTCTATCTGCAGACTCCTGGTATATTGAAAAGTGGAGGAGAATGATGGCTTGATCAGGTAAATGAAAATAAAAGACATCTTAGATCAAATGATGTTATCACCTCCAACTAACAGCACAAATAGCTCATACAAAGACAATGCCTTGACTCATGTTTTATGGGGAAGGAAAAAAAACGTGGTGAAATAGAACGGAAATTAAATTATTGCTTCACAGACACTCCCTCTTCTATCTAACAGAGCCAAGCTATGCACAACATATGCCTTCATTATGGATTGTTGGGGTTTTTTGCTAACATCATGACTTCTAGGTCTTTCTCATCTTCACCATAGTACATGCATGGCTCAAACAACAACAATTCAGAAATGACAATTCAGACACCAGTAGGATGATTATGAGACCTTTGCTCTTCCTCAAGGTCAGCAATGATACGCTCCAATTCTCCCCGCTCTTCCTTCTCCACTGATTTGAGTATCTGAGCAGGACTCTGTGGCTGACTCACAGGTGACTCTCCTCCCAGCGTCTGACAATACTGCTGGATAAGGGCATGCTCATCCTCTCTGAAACAATAAAACAACAAACACAGATAAAGACAGCAGTAAAACATTCATTATGTGAGCAAACACCTCTATCAGGCTGAGGGATTTTGTCTGTTTATGGAAAAGGACTTAAGCGAAAAGGAATGAAGCCTAAACAACACACTGAAAGGAAATCATATAAACATACAATGCACAGGAATAAAGGATTTATCTGCAGGAAAGGATCAGTTTAGCTCAATGTATGCATAAAGAACAAATGCTGCTAGTGGTGTGAGAAGAAAAAGTGAGAACAAGAATCAAAGATAATATAAACCAAAGAAGACTGATTTGAAAAGCCTTAAAAACAAATAAAACAAACAATAGAATCTCCTAGGTTCATTTTTTAAACAATATGTGGCATTTTTAAAATTTTTAGGAGATAATTTTGGTTTGGTCAATTTACCTAATAGAATTAGAGAAAAAAATCCCCCCAGAATTCTCCACAAAGTCATAAAGCAATGAATCACCAAGCATCTGGCTAACGCTGTGCACTGCACAAAGGGACTGACAATGCTTCAAAAATAATGCTAGAGGTTTTGAATTAGCACTGTATTTCCATTTTTCTCCTCCTATTTTGATATACACATACAATGCCTTGAAAATCTGCATTGCTAGTAGATTTCCTTCTTAGAGTTTCAGGGATAGAAATAAACTATAACACTGTCCTCCTCCTGACTCACATGAAATTACCTTCTGGTAAGGAGATACAGAAGTCCTGACACTTTCAATTATGCTTTAATACCCAAGTGAATTTGGTTTTGTATAGATGTGCCTTACTTTCCAAGTTGCTGACTTTTCTCCATAAATAAAGTCAGATGGATAGAAAGTGAAAGATACCAAGTCCTAAAACCAGTTTGCTTGCTTGCTTACTCAAGAAGGATGAATCAACAGCAGAAAAACATACACTATTCATCTTTTAAGAGAGAAATTGCTGCAGCAGTATGAATGCTGAAAAAACCCATCCTTAAATTATCTTCTTTACTTGACTACAAATCGGAGACTGTATAGTCTGATACCATGAAGTATTGTCCCTACAAACTTTATCCTAAAGATCTCCTACAGTTAAAGCATGGCCATAGCACAGTGACAAACACACGGGCAGTATGCACACTCATATTCAGATTTAATTCAGAAAAGAGACTTTTCCGTATTAAGAATATTTAATGGGCTAACTTTTTTCCTCCTATTGTTGGAAAGTATCAGCTGTGAATCCTGATATCAACCGATTATGGAAGGAAAAGTATCCTCAAGGACTGCCTTTGAAAGCACATGCAAAAAATCGGAAGTTCATTATACGCAAAGTATTTCTTTTCCAAATAAAAGTGTAATGGAGCTTTTCAAGAGGTTTTTAAAAATTTCCTGTCAGTCAATTTAACATCGTTCATCATAGAATTTCCAAATGTAGAGTCTCATTTGAATGAATAGTAAAACCAGTTATTTAGAAAACTACACCCTGGAAGAAACAGCAGCTATTTCTGTGGTGAGAAATAGTCTATAAATAAATGCACATACAAGTAAAACACATTAGGTGTCTTACAGGCCACGCACATGGATCGGGGGTTTTCCTCAGAAATAAGTTCAAACTCTCAGGACAAAAGGAGAAAACGCATGTGACAGGAACAGATGAGAGTTGCACAAATACAGTTGGTGTAATGAAAAATCTTATTTTTCAACCTCCTGTTGAACCGAGAGTTTTTGGTAACACAGTATATCAATATCCATTTAAAAGATTCATCAGTATTAGGAGCAAGACAAAATAGCCAAAGATTTAATAAATCCTGATTCCTGGTCGGTCTCTCTTGGAAAAGGACTTCTACCATTTAGCAAAATGATTTGGTTCTTTGTAGTACTACTTAAGACAAAATTTGTACTGAAGACTAATCCTATGGTAGAACAACACTGAATAATTTTTTTCCCCAAGGATAACTATTCACTATCTACTCAAAGTTTTCATGTGGTCTTCCATTTTCCAACCTGTCATTGAGACTTGAAAATTTAGACTCTTGCAATCAAAGAAATGTACATCAAGAAATGCTATGCCTGCCAAAAAAAATCCAGAGCAAAAAAAAAAAAAAAAAAAAAAAAAAATATATATAAAGCCTATAGCAGTTCTGTCCATTGGATTAAAAACCTAATTATTGAGTATTGTTTTTAAAATTTTTTAAAAATCAGTAAAAAGTTTAAAAAGTTTAAAGAAAATAATGTACTTATAATGTACCTTATTTCTTTATTGTCTTGGCTGTAATCAGTACTACACTCATGAGAAGAAATGACAACATGGATTTCCCCTGCATATTAATAGGTCGAACGATTTTTTCATTAAATACATACATATACATACATAGTTCAAATATAATTGATGTTGCATATGTATTTAAGTCTCCAATAAAAATAGTGATATCCAAGAGTGTTAGCTGAAAAAGAAATAAAGAAACAGAACAGTGTTCCTTTTTTTGGCCCTTACCTACAAAAAAAGCACCTCTAACTATTTTATCTTCTTCACTACTTGAGCAATCTCAGGGAAACTCATAATCACTGTTATTTTCCATTAGTCTACTTAAAATTAAAACAAAGGCTAGTGCAGTTAATGGAGTTTGGATCAGGTCCCAGTGCAATAATTAAAACCTCATTGTACTTCTCTACCCTTTAGTTATCTTGACAAAAATACCCTACCCCTTATAAGTAAATTTTTGCCAAAGTGATTTAACCCCATGGGGGGCTTTAAACTCTGCAGGGCACAGCCCAGCAAAATGTGCAGAGTACCCTGTGACCGAAATGGCCACAGCAAGCCAAGAGTGCTGGCAATTCAATGTCACTCCTTCAGCCAGCACAAAAACAGTGTTAAAGGAGGCAGGTGAGAGAACGCAGCTTTATCATCCAGGCTTCCAAACACCATTTACATGTTAATTTAAGTGATGCTGTGTAACTACACATACAGCCTTCTTTTGTGTAGGGTGTTGATGATGTCAGGAAATGTTCAGTTGATCTAGTTTAGTCTGGTTATTTTAATTAGGCATCAAAAAGCTGCTGTCTACATTTTAAAATGGTGTATTAGTTCATAAACAAAATTTAGGTCACCTAAAATGGATCTTTTTTAAAACAGGCCTCTGTAATGCTGGATTTACTATATTTATTGGAATTTGTTAAATCTGAGATTCTGTCAAGATTTTGCATTAGGTGTAATCTCATTTTTTAATGAAACTTAGAAACGCTTTTAAAAAAGAATTTACACAGTAAATGCTTACATGCATACGACTGTATTGTAATCCAGTCCATGAGATCAACACAGTTAAATACAGATAATTTTATATTTTAGTCTCACAGTTATTCAGTCCAGAAAAAACTTCATTTCACCCCTCTCCCACTGGTTCAGAGTCTCAGAAAGCATGCTGGAGAGGCTGAGAATATTGATTGCTCTTTTTTTAGGCATCACACATTGCAACTGACAGCAGGCTTTTTCACAGGCATTTGATAAAGGAAGACTTCTGAAGCTAATGTGTCTTTTTACCAGGTGTTCTACCTTTGGTCTGTCTTGCAAAATTACTAGTTTGAAAAAACACAGCCTTGAACCTGTACCAACAGACCTCATGACTGTAATTAGGATAGATTCGTTAGTAGCATAGGACTCCCAGGACAGGGCTTCAAATGACCTACAACCTAAGGTCATTGTTCTATGCCAGCCAAATACTTTTATTTTGAGAATCTGGGACATGGTTCTGTAGAAGCGGAAGAAGATGGCAATCAGCAATCAAGATAAAAACATCATGTAAAAATTAATTCCTCACTCTTTCTTGGTGGTTATTTTATTGAATACCCCATGTCCTTTGAGAAACAACTAGAAGAACACAAAGTCCTTCAACAGCAGAGGCTGCAGTTCCTATTCTGCATTTCACCGTAACAAAAAGTGGCAAACAAGACATCCCAGAAGGTCAGACTTGAAAGAAGTACATCTCAGAGGAAAAGAACACCCCAACAAAGAAGCCCAGGGAAAACAGCCTTTGAATATCCTACTCTCTTTGCAGACATGTATTTTCAAGAGGTCTATTCCAAAACATGCATTGTGCATAGAGGAAGCAAGAGGCAAATAAAGCTGCATATAACCTCCCTATTATCGGACTATGCTGTGGAAAGCAAAATTCAGATTTCCTGACCATTATTTTTCATCAGTGCATTATTTTATCTGATTAAGAAAACTGATTCCTAAATTGGATTTAAGATAGGAAGATGTGGCTAATTGCGAACTTACTTCATTGACAATTTTCATTTTTGCTGTAGCTCTTATACTAAGCACCATGTATTCTAGTCCAAATAAAGTGTACCACGACCTACTGATGCTATGAAACACACTAGAATAAGGATGAAGAAGGTACTCAAAGACACTTTGTCTAATTTACTTTCTCTTTTCCTAATTTTACCATCACATGAAACTAATTTGTCATTGTTACAAGATACTTTTTAACCACTTACATCATGTCACGGTACTCAGTTACTACACACTGGGGCTCCAGTTTGACTTACCTTACATGAAGTAGCAGTGCCAGGTAAAAGTATCAATGGCCTTCCCTTCAGAACCTGTTCCTACTTCTGAACCTGAGTGCAGCATTCCCTAACAAAATTTCAGATATGTTCCAACTCTGACTTAAGATGAGTGTGAAATAGCATCAACAATGCTGCAGACATGAAGAAAACTGGTAGCAAAGGCATTAACCAGGAAACAGCTATTAAGCATCTGCATTTATTCTGAAAGTATTTATACTATACCCAGTGCAATTAACTTCAGTATGGGCTTGATAGGATAGTTCATAAATTACAGGAATAAGAGAGTTACACTCTTGTCCAATTTTCCTAACAATTTTTATTTTCATTCTACAACATCACAATTTATCAAACTGTGAGGCATAGCTTTCTGTTAGGGACACTATTTATCACTCTTTGCTGTAAAGACTTAATATTTTCCTTAAGCTCATCTTCATTTGTGAATAGGGTAGTCACCTTTAAAGATAGAGATGCTTTTACATTAATTAAGGACAGATAAAATCCATCACTACATTCTAGCCTAATATCTAGAACTGTCTAATGTACAGAGAAGACAACAGGAAGGAAAACCATTTTTATTCATTGTATTTGTACCAGAAAATTCATGCATGAGAGCATTAGAATGTTTTTAAAGAAGCTGGACATACTACAGTAGAGACTGCGCCGTTTTTGGTATCTACAAGTATTTTTCTGATTAAATAAAATGCCTTTTTAAATGGAATTCACATATCTTTAGGGAAGGGGAGAGTTAGAAAAGCTTAGCTGGAGAGATAGACATCACAATGACATTCAAGAAAACAGGTTAGTTAAAACTCAAGAATTATCTTTGATGAGTGCTTTCTTAATAAAATGGCATATTGCAGAACACTCCTGAAAACAAACTCATTATGTTTAACTGAGAGCAGAAATTCTCTTATTCAAATGTAGATGACTTCTTACATATAATCTTTGAAGCATGAAGAGTGTTAAAATTATTGTGGCTGAACTTGTGAACCTTACAACACCAAAGCAGTAACTTTCAAAATCAAGTTTTCTAAAAAGGCAACACTGCCTCTGTTCTGTATAATCACAATAAACCAAAGGACTCTTCAGGACCAATAAATATAAGATCATAAAACAGAACTCCAATTATGAGAAGCAAAGAATTTGATTATCAAGCTAGTAATTGTTTCCTGAATGTTTGAAACAATATTGTAAAAAAAAAAAACATTTTGCTTAGAGAGGTTTACCTCTGAAAGGAAAAAACATGTATTTGCATTTCAAATTGCTCCTCTGAATTTCAACCATCCCCATTTCTATGTTAAATGGCATTTAAAAAATAAGAATAGATTTGAACTATAATCTGAAATTCCCAATGTTTCAGCAACTTCTGTCCAGCTTTCCTGCCAAATGAGAGCATGTTTGCTCTTTTTTTTGTTTTGTGGAAGGGAAATCAAAAGGGAATATTTTGGCTGCATTTCTCTCACTGGTGAGTGTGCCAATGACAGAAACAAATTCAAATAGTTCATGTGAAAAAAAGTTTAATTTGGTATGTAAATAGAGTTAATTAATCAGGAAGGAGGCAACATTTAAAGGGGGCCATATGTGCTTCTTTCAAGCAAGGTATTTTAAATCTCAAACTGTTAGTACACTCATGGATAGAATAATTTCATTATTAGATTTTAAAACAGGAAATGAAAGTATTACTGAGACCAATAGCATTTTCTAACTAAAGCTTAAAAAGAATAATTTTGGTGTTCCTCTTTAAAAATGCTGATGGTATTTGTTAATAACTTAGACGAGGGAGAGTACTACAACATTGATTTAATTAACTGAAATGATGATAAAGTGAGGTTAAAACATTTGTATGTTTTTACATTCAAAACAATTGTATTTAATTCATCAGCATCAAGGGGTTCTATGCTTTCCAAGTTTATCAATGCATTTTAATTAAGGATTTTACAATAAAAGTGATACGTAATTTTTAAAAAATGGCATTGGTAAAACTAATGTAGGATTATGTTTATTACATAGTACAATCCCAGGTACAAACAGGTGGATCAGCAGCCAGAAAACTGAAATATAAGGAAGTAGTAACATTATTCTGGCTCTGAGGAATTTTCAAAATAGAGATGATTTTATATTTTGATAAGAAAGTTGTCTAGGGTCTAGCAAAAGCCACAGAAGGTTTTATACTATGATAAACGCAGAAAAGGAATACAAACTAGAGCCTTCAAAGTTGTGGCTTTTTACCAGTCACAAGGAATATTCTCACTTTTGAAGCAGAATGCCTGACAAATGTAGAGTTCCCACACATCATCTAGTAAACATCACCAAGTGCCACAATTGGTGCTTGGAATAATTAAACTTATGCAGGTGTCCTTGGGGTCATTCTTTTTAGCTGCTTTTACTACGTCCTGTGTTACAACTGGTGAAGATTATTCCATGAATCTTTAATCAAAGCTCCTGACAGCCTTAATGAGTCCTGAGTTACTTACACGCTTCCCGTGGTGGAGCTGCTGTCCATGAGGAAGGAGCCATTGGTCCTTTCCATCTGCGCAAGCCTGAAAGGCAGAGAAAGACCACGACAGTTAAAGGCAGCGTGAAAATCAATTCTACTTAGAAAAAGCTCCAATTTGGCAATCTGTGTATACATGATTAAGAATAAACTCCTAGATTTTGTAACAAAAACCTATAATCCAGAGGACTTTTATGAGAAACTTGTGCTATGATTAATTAATTCTACTTGCCAAACAACAACAAAAAGTGTCTTTTCTAACTCCAGTGTAATTATCATTAGCATCACCACAACTCTCATGGAAAAATTAGTTAAAGAGATGTTTTTGCAGATGGTTTTCTTTCTGAATTTTCTAAAGCTGGACTAACAAAAGAGGATGAATACTTTTTAAATATAGCCCACGCAACATCTGAAATTATGCTTGGCAAAATATACTGTGGACAGACAAGTCCTGGAAAACAACACACAAAGCAGTATAATTACAGGGAATCATTGCCTATAGTTCCTCATTTTGGAAGGAATGAATCTCAAAAGACTAGATTATTCGACTGTATATACAAAGTCATACAGTTCTTTAAAATCAAAGCAGAAATTTTCTCTCTATTCAAGTTCCCAGGAAAGATACACCTTATGCACATAAGACATACATAGAAAAACTAGGAACACTCAATACTCTGCACATACATTCAACTGCACCAAATACAGCTACTTCCTTTACTATAAGGGTATCTTAATTTCACATATATTTTTGCAAGTGCATTACACATTACTATAGATATCTTCAAAATTGTTTTTGAAGGCAGTGCACAAAGGCCCTAAAGAACTGGGAACTCTCGTGACTTCTTTTAATACGGAGCAAGTTTGCCCTTCTGTACATTTGCTACTATTCCTGAGGGTTGAAGAGGAAGAATAAATGAAGGCACACACATTTCATCTTGATTGTCTCATTCCACCTCGGCTGGGGTGGGACATTGTGCTCCAACACTATCCCTGAAGGGAAGAGAATCTCCAGAGAGACTAGAGGCCATCAGATTGTCTCTGCTCTGGAGCATCTCAAACAAATCTAGTTCACGGTGAGTTCCCTTACAAGTCACCTTTATAATGCTGCTTAGCTCACTTTTCTTTAAATCTTTTGATGAAACATAACTGTCAAAATTAATCTGCACAGTCCCTTTGTCACACAGGGAAGCAGTACAACCCCCATTACTTTTCAGAGAGAAGAGCCGCTCCTGAATCCCTTAGTGAGTAACAGATATTCCAACTCATAAATGCAGATTCCACCCTTATCACCACATTTAGGATCTCCATCATTAATGAGGATTTGCTTGGGATAATATGAGGAACCAGCAGATAGCCCTAATCAGGGAGCAGAGACAGGGAAGGGACCCTAGAGTAGCAAGGAGCCTTCAAGGCAGGATAAAAACTGAAAGCTGAGGAAGGAAATTAGAAGCAACTCAGAGGTGATACAGCAAAATAGAGAATAGGGAGATGGTACCTGATTCTAGGCAGGGGATTCTATTAACAAAAATGTGAGAGTTGAATGTTCTCCAATCAGTGACAGTGAAGGCTTTAATCCCTAATATACTGTTTCTGCTGGGCACTGTCTTATTAGGGAAGCCCTGATAATATTTCTTTAAAGATCCTTAGCTGAAAAGATCAGAACAGTAAAAAAGATTTACTATTTTATATGCAACATATGCATAACAGATTGAACCGGAAAGGGCACAATAAAAATTATACGAAAGACAGAGAATTATGTCTTCTTTTTTTTAGATTTTATTACTAGAAGAAAAACAATGCTGAGTAGTTTTAGACAGATTACTTATGCGGCAATTAGTACGAAGTTTTCAATTTTGCTAAGCAATGTCTGCACATAGCAAGTACAGATTTAAGTTTGTGTCCTGAATGATCACCGAGTAGTGCACAGTCCACCTTCCGCTAGTCTAATCCCAAGCAGAACTGGTAAGAGCTGAGGGGGAAGAGAGGGAAAACAACTATTGTACCTAGGAGTCCAGAGTTTGAGCTTCAACTGGGCACAAAAACCACAGTACTGCAGCACCACAGGCGGAAGAAAGGACATAGGTAGACAGAAAAATCTTACATCTCTCTAGAGAAATTTAATTTATTTGGTTCGGGAGTTTTAATTGATTACAGCACGGCCTAAGTTATAGACTCAAAGAAATGCTAGGTGATTTATATGAATTACATGTTTCAAATAACTGACAAGTTCTATAATGACTTTGTATGTCATTGTGCTATACTACTAATGAAGGATGAAAATATTTTCTGTTGAGGGACAAAAAAAAAAGGCTTAGCCCTTCAGCATTATTTCCTCCCCTATTTTCTCTTCCTGAAAAGACCACGTGCAGCATATCCTAAGCATTTAAAAAACTGCTCAGAAGTCTTTTAAGGTGCCCATAAATAAGAATGCAATTAACTTCAACAGGCACTCTGAATTTTTATCCCAAAAATTGAAAAAGTTAACATTGTTTTTTAGTTGTGCAGATCAGATACAACAATAAAAACATCCACAGAAAAACCTAGTCAGTTCCCATGGTACTTATTTTTGAGAGGGTATCTCTGGTTAATGCTTCACCATCATTGTGCCCTTAACTCATGATGAGAGGTAATGACCCCGAGTTGCACCAGAGGAGGTTTAGATTAGATTTTATGAAAAATTTCTTCTGTGAAAAGGTGGTCTGGTATTGGAATAGGCTGCCCCAGGAAGAGGTGGAATCACCTTCCTTGGAAAGTGTTCAAAAGGCATGTGGGGGAGGCACCTGGCGACATGGTTTAGTGGTGAACACAGTCATGTTGAGTCAATAGCTGGGCTTGATGATTTTAGAGGTCTTTTCCAACTTTAATGGTTCTGTGATCGCCAGGTCTGAATGTACAGAAGAGAGTTCAACAAAACACTGAAACATTGAGATGGACACGGCATAACGGACATTTTATCACAAAACAACTAGGGCAACCCCACAATAGCCAGAACATAAAATATCTGTAATTATGATCTGCTCTCCTAAAAGACAACAGTAATGGAGAGTGTCAGCCCATCACAGAAGAAAACAAAACCCTGGATCTAATATTCTTCTGGGAAAACCTGGATATCCAAAAAGTTCCGTTTATTTCAAAGGTTAAAAATGAAGAAACAAAATTATAATGGTTCATTTTAGAAATAACACAGTTTTTCAATGGTTTCCATTCTGCATGAAAGATGTTAGATTTAACACTTCTATTTTACATTTAATATGACTGTAATCAGAAGCTAATGTTTTAAAAAGATTCAACTTACTTCTAAGCACAGAGAATTATATATTTTTAATAAATAATATCCAACCATTATTGTATATTAAAAACTGCAGAAATCAACCCCAAAATGCTATGTACTGAAGAGACACCGTGGCTCTCTTACCTAGTAGCATACTGCTCTATCCTGGAGTGTGTGTCATCATGAAACAGCTGTGGAGACTGGGAAGGACTAGTTTAAAAATAATAATAAAAAAATTAGTGGTGTCTAAAGGAATTTATGACACAGACAACATTATTTTTAAATTAATTTAGACTGATGACAAATAAATACATTCACAATATTCCCGAGGGCATTACTGCTTTGGGTCAGCCATGCCCTATAGTTTAGGGACATCGGGTTAGCTGCAACTGAGCTAAAAGAAAACAAGCGGCAAATGAAGCTTTCCAGACAAAGGGGTTCTGCATACTCACTCATATTGCTCTGGCCACATACTGATGAGAGTGATAGGACTGTAAGGAAGACAAAAAAAAAAAAAGGAAAAAAGAGAGAGAGAGAGAGAAAGAATGAAACAATAAAACAAAAACTTTAGTACCATTTAAGCAAGAGGAAGCTGGAGAAACACAAAATATTTGAAACAGCAACCCACCCTGAACCAATAACAATTGGTGGAGAAAAGAAACAGCAACAGATACTGCCACGTGCCATGGAGAGACAGAAAACTGACTTACATATTTCATTTTGTTAAATAAAAATCAATTTAAAGAAAAACCCAAATCAGTGGTATTGATTGAACTGCAGCTCATAAGCTACAATCAATTCATTTAAATTCTGCCCAGGCACTGGAACTTTCATTTTAAACTAACTAATAAAATGTATTAAAAAAAGTGGGGTGTAAAATCCCCACCAATAGGAAGACCCCACAATAAGTCACAGTTATCAATGCTTATGTTCCTTATGCATGAAAATAATGAGGTAAATACATATTGTATTATATTCTCACACTTGAATGACCATAAAGGATTTTTTATTTTCTTTAATTTTTTTTTTATTAAAAGGAATGTATTACTGAGTTTTGCCACCTGCAGGGCGGAGAACCAATACCAACAGTTTTCTCAGCATGGTGCTGACAATTTATCTGTCTATTTCCCACATGACTGGACCAACAGAATTTTATCCTGACCTGTGATTACAGTTTTGACACTCCAGTTTCTGGCAGCATTGGCAAACTTACATCACATCAAAGTAACTTTGCTTTCCTGTGTTGTTGGCAGCTGAAGCCTGCCCTAGCAGGTAACATTTTAACATTTGAATGTGCATTGCCGCCTTAGAAGCCAGGCCATCAATCAGTCAGTTTTCAGATTACTTCCTCCTGTATCTTAAGCAGCTAATGAGGATGTTTTGTTTACTCGTTGCAAATGAAAGGCACAGCCCTCCAGTCGTGGAAGCCCTCAGAACATGGGCACTGGCACAGAGCTGGAAGCAGAGCATCTTTGCTGAAGCCTCACAGTGCTGAAGCCTCACGGTTGCCAAGCGGTGCTGTGCTCAGACAGTGCAGCAGCGCCACAGACCCCAAGGATGTGAGGGACAGTCAATCCATGAAACTAATTCTAGCACCCTGTCAACACGTCTTAATTTTGCTCTTGTAAGAGTGTCTTTTGCTGACAACTGCCAAGTAAGTAAATAAAGTGAAGCACTTCTGTCAACACCATAAATAATATAGTGGAGACACTGAGAGTGCTCCCTCTGATTAGGCCACCAATATTTCTGAAGCCTATAGGACCCTAATTAACTCAGAGGCTTCTAATTCTGGGAATTTTGACATAATCATATAAGCAGTGCAGTTCCAAAAGCCCAGTCTCCTCAAAAGTGTTCTCTGTGAAACAGCTATTCATTAGCATTAGCACCACCAACATTACCTGCTTTGTCCATTACCATGGACATTGTAAAGTCCATAGCTTTATAATAAAATGCTTAAGAAAACCTAAGCATAAAATATGTTACTTTAAAAATAATAGACAAGATCTGCAGATAATGTGAAACAATACAAAATAACGTAGCACAAGGCTCTCTTGTTGGCTATTTTTTGAGTTTCAGCTTTTTGTTTTTCATAGAATAGGCCAACTATTCCAGGAGCAATTGTTCTATAAATCAAGCTTACGTCTCCAGGTTGTCACCCTCCAATACTGTTTGCACAGGTAAGTAGCCAAGGCGGGGATGCTTTGCAAAATACTTCTTTGACCGGAATTTATTCTTCAGCACCTTTGTGAAGTCCCGTACATCTTCCCCAGATGTCGTCTTAAAAAGAAAAAAGAAATAAAATTCAGCATTGCTAAATAGTATTGATTTAATATCAATATTATTGATTAATAATGCTGGTACTGTCCAGAAAAAGAATCCAAGGAAGAACGTTAACATTTCAATGATGTTAAAATTGCCCTTTTAGTGTCCTGAGATACAGTAGAATAATAATGCTAATGCACCAAAAAATTCTCTTCTACTGGAAAATAATAGTGAGGCTTCAAATTCCCAGCAATAAATGAATTTACCAATTACTTTATAAATGGGAGAAAAATTGAAACAGGTTCAAGTATTAAGGTGATCATTTACAACCAGTCTTAAAACCAACAAAAATTGAATTTTTCAGAAAAATTAAAAAGGGCAAATCAGTTGGTAAGATACAGCCCTCTATATTCACAAAATTTGACAAAATACTCACTGCCTTCCACTCTAGACCTACAATGCAAAACTTTGTCACATGAGCAGAGTGGTATGTGCTAAACCATTCTCTGCTGTAATGGTCAAGAGTTTCATAAGCATTTTCTCAAGTTATCAAATCTCTTCCTGTAGGATTCTGTCACTACCTGTAATATTCCAGAGTCAAAAAACCCCACAGACGAAGTGATGGCCACTGTACAGCCATTGTTCAAAAGCACAGGCAGGCCTGATAAGAACAATTAGAGCCTGAAGTAACAAACTCAGACTGATTCAGTCGCCACAGAGTAAGATTAGTACAAAGATTAGCCACAAAATTCTACAAGTCTCAATTTACAAGTTACAATGAACATCTTCCATCCCTCCTAGCAGCTGTTTTACTGGTCCTGACTGATGCAGCTTCTTCCAAAACTGGTAAATGCTTAGCCCCATCCCTCCCTGCCCACCCCCCCCACATCTTTAGAATGCAATTAAAATTTATTCAACTGCTTTTAGAAATTGCTTTAACTGGTGATAATCACAGCAATAATGGCAATACTGCTTTGGTAATACTATTCAGCTAACTTCTGCTACCAAAGCAGGGATACATACTGGCATAAAATATAAGGCAAGAATGGCAATAAAGAGATCTGCAGGAAGAAATAATGTACACTCTGTCTTTGAAGTGTATGTGCTCAGACTGTGCTGAGTATTTCAACAGAACAGTCTCCTTCCAGACAGTACTACTGAGCATCTCCTCTTGCAACTGCAGTAAAGAAAACATGGCCATTCACCTCCAGAGTTATCTGAAGGTTTGCAACAGCTTTCATAGACTTCCAGTCCAGCCTCTGTAACAAACTACAAATTGCATTCCTCTGCTTCGGGAGAAGCCTGTTAACATCAAAGGATGCCAAAGTGGATGGACAACCATGTGGAAAATAGAGAGGAAGACTTCAGTTTTGTAATCTTTTCCCCTGATGTACTACAAAGAGGCCTAGGAGCAGAACAGGCAAACTATTCTCTGCTGTCTAAATATAAAAATGCTTCCATATTCATCTATATATTTTAATGTATGTATAATAGATGTAGTTACAAACTCTGTAATGCAGATCAGATGAGCAATAAAAATAGTAGATAATCAAACTGGTGTCGGTAGGAGTTTCTCACCTGCGGCTTTAACAAGTAGCAACAAATGGAGTAAATTTGTGACCAAGAGGTGTTTGAACCCCTGAATTTTAATATAAGTGAATTCAGGGAGGGTTCACAAAATCATTCTCAGAAAGCATTTCTCCAACCACTGCATCATTCAAAGAAGGAACATGAGGCAGTGCAAAGGGCTGATTGCTCTCATGCAACAGTAACTCCAACAGATGGAACTCTGCCCCAAGGCCAAGGAATGAAAATTTTAATACCTACACATTGTAGAAATAAATGTCTACCAAGCTGCCAAACTTTTCCTCTGCTGTATACTTTATTTGGTATGACAGCCTGATTCTCAGAAAGTAGACTAATATGACAGTGTACTGACTGAGCACTGCAAATACTAACCAGGGAAATTTGAGCCTATTTGAAAGAATTATTTTAATTTACATGTAATTAAGATGCAACTCTAAAAAATGTCTTCTGTCATTTTTTTTTTCATATAACCACACTATACAATCCAACCCAAAATCATGCCAAGGGAGATATACTACAACATTTTCTTTTGAAAAAGAATAGCCAGGCACTGTTGTGTAGAATTTATCTTCTAAATTAAAACTAGCAAGTACCTTGTACACTTCCTTATGTCATGACATCTTGACTATTTCCACACAAATCAATAGCACAAATAGCACCATTGTTACAGAACTACTTCAAAAGCAAAGAAAATATCCTTTCTTTCACTGAAAATTCAGTCAAAAGACCCATGCTTTCAAGCTCGATTTAAAATCTCAGTTCTTAGAGCAGACAAAGTTCAGGAAAAAACATTTAATATCCATGGCTGACACAAACAAATAACTAAAAAAAATCCACAGCAGAAAGTCTTAAGGTGTCAGTAGTTACAATCTGTAACAACTGACAAATTGGCATCAGCACTCTTCAATACCCCAGCCAGGCATGGAGTTATAAGCAACAAACTAAGATACAAGTAGTTGTAATCCACTAAAAATTTAAGAAAACATGATTTCATGGAAAGCAATGAAAAAAACTGAGCATGCTGAAACATGTTATTCATACATGTCTTACAAAACCAGTTGGTGTATGCTTTCAGTATATTGGACATGAAACAAGTTTTCATTGGGAAAATGTAATAAAACAATTGGAGAACCCTAAATTAAATTACATATAAAATAAAAATTATAATAAACAAATATTAGAAGCATGAATAAATAATACAGAATACTTATAATACTACATACACTTAATTTCATTTATTTCTCACTACTCTCTTTTTCAAAGGAAGAGTTATAATGGAAGCCAAATTTCTTATTCCTTTCACTGCACCTACCTGTGTAAAAGGACTAGTCTGCACCCAAGTCATCATTCTTTTAATTACATTTATTATATCTAACACAAAACCAATTAGCTGTTTCAATATACACATAGAAACTGATTCCCAGAAGAGATATGAACCTCACTAATGTATGCTGTCCCTAAGCCCAACTAGACATTCATGGGGTATAAGGAAGCTGGTAAGAAACGTACACAGACACTGAATAATCAAGCAAGTTCCAAGAAAATATGTTTTGTATAATAAGACTTGCAAAAATAAAATAACATCTATGCTGTTTAAAAGGATTTTAGTTTATTCTTTAATAACAGCTCTAGTAGACACCTGAATTTGATATCACTTGACACTGATCAAATGCTTTAGGAAATGTTAAGGTTTGCACTTAAAATAAAACCTGACAGTGAAACCTCAAAACTTTTCTACATCCCATATTTTAACTTCTTGATATTTGATTTATCCGTAACATTTTTTAGCACCTGTACTGAAAGTCTGACTGTCCTTGATGGAAAACAAAATTCTTAGAGCTACTTGTAACTGCTACAAAATGTGCAGGTATGATGAGAGCTACATCTTAAAGCGGCTGCCAGTTAGACACCGCTGGGAAACTTTCCAACATGGGATGTGAGAGTAAGACACAGCTACTTCATTCCACTTTCTAATAGGGACATTTCTTAGCAATTTCTCACCAAAAGGAGAGATTGATTATAAATTTTGTGGTTTTCAGTTTACTCAAATGAAATCAAGCTGTAATTTCAAGAATAACTAACAAATTAGCTATTCTTCTCAAGGTCAATGGTAATCTCTGAATTCCACAGCTGGAAGCAATGTTCTGCATGTGAAATAGCCAGATTCAACCCTTCTTGCTGCTTTCTTTCATCTTCCCCACAGAACAATCCCATTTTTTTAACAGTGCAGCATCATGCCTGGTGCACTGCTAAGCATGCCACAATGAAAGCACTGACTTACTTGTGTCAGTTTGCTGCTTATGAAACACTGAGGCTGCTTAATGTTCAGGAACGTATCTGTCTTCTCTGAATGTCACTAGGAACTAAATTTTCAGATGACTTACCTAGAGGAGAAGTCTTAACAGGCCCTATTTCAGATAAGCTTTATTGTGCCTGGAAAAAAAATTCACTCTATCATTCAACCAATAATTTCTGATGTCTTGACTATCATGTTCTGAGCTCCTGTAGGGAAATAAAATTCTGGTCATCTGGAAGATGAAGGGGCTAACCTTAGTTGGCATTGTTTTATATAGAGAGGCAACCAAAAATTACTTCCCTAAAATAAGGAGCTGTGCCAGGGGAGGGGCACACGACTACAAAAATGGATTATATTTTCACTAGGGTATGAAAATAAGACTACTTGCAATGAGAAAATTTTCAGAACTGTGATTTGACATTTGTGCATTATTCCAGAAAAGTTTATTTTTATATTCCTTGCTGTGGAATATGAGATTTGTAAAGTGAAAACAAAGTGAAAAGTTTGGAGAAAGAAGACTGATGTAGTAAATATTTCCACCTGAAATTCAAAGGATCCACTGATACAGAAAGCCACATTAATATAATTCAAGTGCCACTATTGAGAGGACTTCCATTCAAAAAAACCTAAAAATAAACCATGGAGGTAGTTAAGTAAGCCTATTCCTAAATGAGATGTTAAAAAAATCTAACAATATTTTTATGAATATATATTAAAATTCTATATTATAATCTTATTTATCCATCTTCTCAGAGAAAGACTACATAAAGGTGAAAAAATAACTAGAATAATTTTGCATGTCTACTACTTGAGAGGGAATTATGTTTGCAGATGCTTTTCATGCCCATCTCTAAATCCTGGATAAAAGACATAACTGAAGTCATTATAATAATTTTTTTTCCTCCATTTTCAGCATCAAGAAAACTAAACTGCAAGCTAGGAAAAATCCTAAATGGCATTACAGATTAGAATTCAGTACCTACATATAGCTATGTGGAGTAAATAGTCCTATTCTGAAATGATGAAGCAATACTTACCTAATGTAAATATCACAAAACTCATTAAAATGGAGAACATATTCCTTAAGCTATTCTCCAAATCATTTTAAATTTAGTAAGAAGCTACTCTGTTTCTGAGAAACCCCTTTGTACCCTACACTGAACTGCTCACCTAAAGACAATTAAATGGTCTTCCCTCTATGTGTGACTAAGCTCCAGCTCTAAATGTCAGCTTAATTAATGGAAGCATTTTTTTTACTTATTTATTGCTAGTACTCTATTTAATAATGTATTCATACGAATTAGCAGTAAGAAAGTGAAGATAGATTTCATTAATGCAGTTTGATAAGTACATGCACTTCTACTCTGCTTTTCAACACTGGCTAAAAAAGCAACATTTTAACATGAACAGCCTTTGAATTTAGGTGAAAAGGTAGAGTAGATGTACCCTTCCTGTTCAGGCTATTTGTACTGTAATATACTGGATTCTAAGGAATAATTTAGTGGCCTTTGGTACTTTTGTTTCACAGACCCAGGCCTATGCTATTTTTCAGGCATTATTTCATTTAAACATATAAGCTATTCTACTAACTGCAAAAAAAATTGCAATTCTTGACTACTGTATTCCATTTAATGAGTTCAATATGTAGATAGGTTTAGCAACAAATTAGTACACCAACCACAGTGCATTATTACAAATAGTAAGAACAAATAACACAGGATCCTTTTTGTGAAATCAATTCTTTATTCCAGATCTAGACTGGATGAGACTAGTTAAAATAGATTGCATGTGGGTACTGATTATGGAAGTCTAACAGGCAGGTCTGTTCATATAATGGGTCATTTCTTTTTACAGAAATGGAAGTAGCAGAGTGTACTTACAGCAGGACCCAAGTAAAATTCCAGCTCTCACGTTCAGCTTCCAAATTAACAGAGGTCAGTGCTGGACCTCTAATTTTATGCATCACCTAAATTATATGCTGGTTCTTTTATTCTGTCTGTCTTAAAACTGCCCTAAATTCCATCCTTTCCCCCCTTACACATTTGCCTTCATTCACTCTAATCAAGAATGTCATTTTATTCCCCTTATTATCCCATAGTGGATTCACCTCATTTCTCCTGTATTTCATGGAAAGAAGGGACTTTTGCCTCATGTTACCATCTTTTACACCTAATATCGCTTTAAAACTATATTCTTTCTGCAGCAGTAACAGAAATTTTCATTATAATACAAGCCATCCCTATTCCCAGGGACAGAGAGGATTACAGACATTTCCAGAATATAATTTTTTTGTCAGCCTTAACTTGTAAATGAGATGGCTCACAGTTACATAATGTGAACTTGTTTGACAAGAACTGAAAATTCCTCTTAGATATCAAATCTGCTGCTTCAGACAAAACCTGGAATTCATCAGAAATATACCATCCTGTTCTAGGGAATGTACCATGCCCCATACCAGATGGAATCTGTATTTGAGTAACTCTACAGGAAGGATATCTTATCCTGTGGATCAGCAGTGTTATCTATTTCAACACCCCTTACACCTCAATTTCTGAATTTTCTGTATATTATAGGCAGTAGCAAAGAACATTTGTGTTCCTCTAACGATGGGGTTTATAAGCAGGGGAAAAAAAAAAGTGAATGCAAGAAAAATACGTCTCAAACGTTCAAATTTTTAGGGTTATGTTGGCCAAGGAGGAAAGTAAAAAATTTGTAGCACCATATTTTTAATGATGTCTAATCATAGACCTCCAGATCCTGAGGTTAGAACAGTCATGTGAGCATGAGAAAATCTGGGCTTATATCATATCATGAAACCAGTACAAAACAGCACCAAGAAAATGATCTCTGAAAAGCGGAGGCACAAAGAGCAAAAAATAGTGAAAAATATAATAAACATTAAAACCAGCTGAAAAAACAACAAATCTACTTTAAAAAATATTCTTCAGAGTAACCTACTAATGGTTATTTTCCATTCGAAACAGTCAGTAGATTGGTACTCACAGGTATACAATACTCCACCATTGGATAATGCAGTTTATGCCCCTTTGCTGTGCGGCCAGAAAAGAAACAGCTCTGACAGACATCATAGTTGAAATGTTTTAAGCTCCGGTACCTGTGGGGACATTAAACAAAGTGATTAGCGATTCCTCAGTTTACTTCCAATTAAGCCTCACAAAGCAAATTACTCTCTGAAATGGTGTCACCTGCTTTTCAGCAGCAGCAACACAAGGACACAGTGAGCTTGCTGGGATTAGCTCAGAGAGAGATTGGAAGTGTGCGGCTAGGACGGGACACGGCCAGCACTCCCCACGGCTGCAGGCCCAGGGACACCAGTGCCACTGCAGCAGCTGCAGGGGACACAGGAAACCTGCAGCCCTCTTAGCCCACAGAACCTTCCTCACTACAAACCTCACTGAGGATTTAGAAGTTCCTGTCTCCACATCTATATACAGAGCCATTGTCAATCACCTGCTGCCCAAGTTGCTTTGATGCAGAAAATCTTACAGGCATCAGCTTCATAGATGGACTGGAAAGAATTTACAATTTTAAACTTTTTACTGACTTTAAACTATATTGCTTTAGTTTCTCTTTTCCTTTATTCAGTATTCAGATCATACCTCAAAAATATTTTTATAAACCAGACTGGTTTACTTTTATATGTTTTTTACACTGAACAGATTAGATTAAATGTTTGTAAATCATTCCAACGCTCAGAAATTCTAAACACATTTCAGAAAATTAGATTCTTAAGAACTCATGAATTGTAAGAACAATTTAAAATTCAGTTAAAAATACAACCATTTGTTTACTTTTGGTGTTTTTTTAAGAGATTGTATGTATAAATAAGGTAACAAATATATACAGTATCCCTTGTACTAAATGTAGACACCAGGAGCATTATTTATTTATTTATTTATATTAAAGCAGACTAAAGCAACAATTCAATTCCAGAACCCACCCACTGTTTCTACACTATGGTTGTTCTGACTGGATGAAGTTATATAATTTACATGAAACTAAAATGAGCTAACTGAACCAAACTGAGTAGCTATTGAATAGTTAAAGTTTAAATTAAATTGCTTCCTGAGAGCAGTTTTCAGTATCCATCCCCATTTTTCCCCTGTTGAGTTTTATGTTTTGTTTTGCAAGAGAATGTGTGTCTATAAATGTAAAGGTTCACTTTAAAGGATGCTGATCCAGCTGTTTATAATCTTTACTCAGAGCCTGCATATTAAATGGCCACATTTACCTTCTGCTAAGACACTAGATGCTTTTGTTGTTGCAGATCCCTAACTTCATTGCAGAAATTATTTAGAATGACCCATTCTAAATGGGTCTTTGTCTTCCTTTCTCTTTTTTCTGTCTCTCTGCTCTGCTTCTAACACACAGTACAACTTAGACAATTAAAATCTACCTGAGCTACAACTCTGTCACCCTATGCTCCCTCAAATAATAATAAAGACAAGAACATTTAGAGGAATTTCATCTCCTCTTAAGACAGGCAACAAAGACTGGTAAGATTACTTTTGCAAAGAGTCTCATAGCCATATTTATACCAAAATAAAGAAGGTTGCTAGCTCAATCTTTTAAGACTGACTAAAGCCAGCATTCCTAAAACTAGGCAAGGTGAATCTGACCTCAGGGTTCATATTATCCTTTAAAATAACAGAAAGATAGAGAATAGAAAGCACGATGAACAAAAATTAATCATCCGCCTAGATACCTAAAGAAAAATTTTAGAAGCACTT
The DNA here is from genome assembly GCA_036785705.1 of Acanthornis magna. Classification (NCBI taxonomy): domain Eukaryota; kingdom Metazoa; phylum Chordata; class Aves; order Passeriformes; family Acanthizidae; genus Acanthornis; species Acanthornis magna. Next base: position 16,626,396 of record JAWUZG010000040.1, on the reverse strand, counting down.
ACATGACAGATTGCTTTATTTTTTTCCTAAATAATACACTAGACTCCATGAGTACAGTAGAGGAAAAAGCCAGTTGTGCTTAACTCTCGTAGCTCTAGCCCCTACTGCAGATTTTGGAGGGGAGGTTTGCCTCACTTTATACACTGAAGCAATCAATTCACAAATGCGTGTTAGTCATAACAGTACTTACTAAAGGTACCAACTACAGTTTAGGAGAACAGCATGAAGAATATTCCCCATGTAATTTTTTCTTGTAGAATTCACACCTTTCTTTGAAAAGACAAAAGTTAGATTATATTCAACGCTTTAGACAGGGACTTTGTAAGTCTCATCACAGCAACATATCAGTGCTTGTTTCAAGCAAGGAAAGATTGATGTTGAAGGGTGTTTTATATTGCCTGGCATAAGTTAGTTGCCCAAGCCTTATGCAGGAGAGCAGACAGTCCACATTTTTTCTTGCTGATCACCTCCTGATCTTGTGCTTACAGAACTCATGGGGTGCATTTATATTTCATTTGCTATCTCTTGGATCCACCAATCCAAAAGCATCTGATGACAGCCCACCCTGTACCTCTGTCAGCCACAGCACCACTGGGTGTATAACAGTGGCGCTGCATGAGCCAGAACTGCACCTGCTCAGGTCACACTGTGGCCTCACCACAGGTGACAGATCCCATCTTAACAAGGAATACAGTGGAAAAACAAACAGAAAGAACTTTATTTGTTGGAAGACTTAAAAGTGTGGATATTTTCAGAGAAACATTGCACCTAACACCTCTCCTCTTACCTAAATCCAACAATTGGACACTCTTTACAGATGTTGCACTTGGCTTGATGTTTTGCCGTTTCTGCAGCTGCCACACGGTGTAGAACGGGTAACCACACCATAGACTGTGGTTCTAAGCGCATCCAGTCTATAAATTGCTTTACAGTTATTTCTGGCTTATTGTGGTTCTGTGGAGAGAAAAAACCCACATCCAAATTTAAAAAAAAACCCAACAAAACAGCAGACACCCAAAAGCAGATTTTCCTTAGAATTCTATGGGAAGAAAACCCCAACAACCTGCATGAATTCTTTCCATGATAGATTAATCCAAAACCACTTACAGGATACAAGAAATAACCTCAATTAATAAGTAAATAAAGAAAACAAATTAGTCAGTAAGACTTTAGAAGACTAAAGAGCTGTGATAGAGTGGACAGATGGTAACAAAGATGGAGATCAGTAAAGAAGTAATAGAGCGCATAGTAAAGCCATCTTTCAACTGAAAGGACTTGAAAAATAAGTATGAGCATGAAAGGGAAGCACATTATGCAGACACATTGAAGACACGGTTGTCTTCTGAGTTAAGATTGATGACAAAATGCTAAAAGTCAGTAGTGTTTGCATGTGTCTACAGATTGCCCCAAGACTTGCCATTTTTTTATTGTGTTCCAAGCCCACAGTACACTTGAAAGATTAAACATAACACACACACAGAACAAACAAACAAACAGGCAAATAAAGAACAAGAAAGGAATCTGCCATTTACAGGCAATCACTGCAAGAATACAGCAAAGCTAATGCATTAACACGATTGTTTTAAGAAGAAAACAAACACACTTCCACATTTTTTTAAGCCGTAACCACTAGAGGAGCCTAGCTGTAAAGGTATTGCAGTTGATGGGAAATTCGTGTGAAAATGCAGCTGTAAAAGATGGTTACCATCAACTTTGTCAGCAATAAGAACAGAGATCAATGGAAGCAATAAAACAGAGCTGAAAATGAAAGTTATTCTGAAATGGTAACACATGATGGAAAGCAATGCTAGGCTTCCTAACCTATTCACAGTCCAAGTGAATTTTTGCCACCAAGAGGGAGAAGCATGAAAAAAAAGGTGTCCCTTCCTCACCAACAAAATACTCGTTTTCTCTGGGCTGAGATAACTGTCATAGAGCTGCATATTTTCTCTATGCTCTCCTAACAATCAGGGACTGAACTTGAACTATTATGTGATACAAGGGATGCAACCTCACTATCAGTATAATTGTAATAACATATCAGGTATTTAAACACTACCTTGCTAGTACCCCTCACCCATAATTGAATAGTATGGGAGATGGGGCAAATCCTTGAGGGACATAAAGATTCCTCTGTCACACAGAAAGTTTGCAACTAACAAATGAACAGTTTGTTTCAGTATGACTCAAACCACCCAAGGCCAGGGACAGATACGTCAAGCACCATCCCTTATTGTCTGAATCAGCAGTGTTAAAACATCGGGGAAGCTTTACCTGGTTAATTGGTCAAACCAACTTCCATAAGTATCTACCAAATTATTCATGACCTGGACAAACACTCTTCTGATTCTAATTACCTGAGTCCAGAAATTAATCTAACAGTTTTGGGAAAAAAGCTAGCACAACTGCATTTTTCAAATGGACAAAAATGTAGAAATCTCTGTGAAAGAATGGCAAAAGAAAAACCCTCTGAAAGTTCATTAAAATCATTAATGTTCAATCAGAAATATTCAAGTCAATAATTTTATATAAGGTATGGTGCATTTCTAATCCATATACAATTTCTGGCAATGCTCAAATCAGCTACTTTCACAAAAATAATGCACTGAAGCAGTATAGCTATCACTTGCTAGCAGTTGGAGCCTTAGGCATTTTGAAAAAGTCAGAGTTAGTTGTGTTCCATCACAACATCCTGTTTTAATTCTCATCTTCTTTAAACAGACAGACACCCCTTGCAACCTCATTAACCCCCCGCATGCAGTGTGGGGCTGCACAGCAGGCTGCAAGAGCTTTATTCCATGTTCTGACCTGCTGCATAAAGGCTCACAATACAAAAATGATTACGCTTGAAGTTTCATGCAACTGCAAGGTCTTTTGTCAGTAAGGTAATGCTAAATAATTTCCTGGTGCACACGGTCAAAAATTACTACCAACATAATTTTCTTGTTCTGTTGAGATCATGTTTTGTTCCAGCTGGGAAAAGCATGTTGTTCTCACAAGTATCAGGTTGCTTTGAACAATGCAAAGCAGGATAATTGGCTGCTACAAAATTTTTCAGCAGCTTTTAGAGCAGCAAACACTGTCAGAACCATGAAGATTTATATATTCTTTTGGCTAAACATAATTTGTTTGATCCTCTCCTAAATCATAAACCATCTTTTACAGCTGCATTTTCATATGAATTTCCCATACATAGTTGGAGGAGCATATTCATTTCTGTTCAAAACTCAGTGGATGTTTTTACATTCCTCTCTTCTCTTTACAACATCATGTATAAGTGAATCTTTAGACTTCAGAGAGGGTTTGGTTTGGTTTTGTTCTTCGCATCCTTATCTTACCTGTTGGAAGCAGCTGCGCACACTGGGTTCAATGTTGCTGCCACCGAAGGCTGCCACTTCCCCAAGCTGTCGTGGGATCTGGATAGCATCATGAAGCAGAAGTCCCAGCTGCCTCTGGTCACACATTTCTGTAGGGCCTGCCACCTCCTTGAAGAGGTCTGCAACACCAACAAAGGGCACCATCTCATTCCATTTCCATGTACACCTCCTTTCACTCAGTAATGCTGCAGCTCAAGTGTTTAATTTTTGTATTATCGTCATGGTTACGAATAGCCACTGTCCCATTTACAAGAGTTTACCTTCATCTAATCTTGATTCCTAAACATAAAAATGAGAAAAATAAGGCCACATGAATGAAACTATATGGCTCCTTTTGGCACATGATGGACAGGAAGGTGATTTGAGGCAGCATAGCTTCACCAGCAAAAAATCCTGCCTGTCAAAGCTAATGACCTTCTATGATAGTGACTACATTAGTGGTCAAGGGAATGGCTATAGATGTCATCTCTCCAGACTTCTGTAAGACTTTTGATACAGTTCCCCACAACATCCTTCTCTGTAAATTAAAGAGAGATGGATTCTATGGGTGGACTGTTAGATGGTAAGGAATTGGTTGGATGGTCACAACCAGAGGGTAGTGGTCAACAGCTCAGAGGCCTGAAGGACATCAGTGACAACTGCTGTCCCTCGAGGGTCCCTGTTGGGACCAGTGCTACTTAATACCTTCACTAACGACACAGACAAAGGGATCAAGTGCACCCTCAGCAAGTCTGCAAGTGACACCGAGCTAAGTGGTGTGGCTGACACACCTGGACAATGGGATGCCATCCAGAGGGACCTGGACAAGCTCGAGAAGTGGGCGCATGGGAACCTCATGGGGTTCAACAAGGCCAAGTGCAAGGCGCTGCACCTGGGTCAGGGCAACCCCCAGTGTCAGTTCAGGCTGGGGGATGAAGGGACTGAGAGCAGCCCTGGGGAGAAGGACTTGAGTGTGCTGGTAGATGAAAAGCTGGGCATGTGCCAACAAGGTGCACTTGCAGCCCAGAAAGTCAACTGTATCCTGGGCTGCATCAGAAGCAGCATGGCCAGCAGATTGAGGGAGGTGATTCTGCACACTCTGCTCTCAGGAGACCCCACCTGGAGTACTGAGTCCAGCTCTGGGGTCCCCAGCACAGGGAAGACAGGGAGCTGTTAGAGCAGATCCAGAGGAAGGCCACAAAACTCATCATAGGAGAGATGTTCCATCCCTCTGCAGAAAGGCTGAGTGAGCTGGGGGTGTTCAGCCTGAAGACAAGACTCCAGGGAGACCTTATTGTGGCTTTTCAGTACTCAAATGGGGCTTATAAGAAAGAATGAAATAATATTTGAGAAATCCACTTCTTATGCTACAATCTACATCATGCTTCAGTTGGCTGGGGACAGAAGCACAATTACTCTGAACTGAGACTAGAAGTTACGACAAGTCACAACTGGCCATGTGAAATAGCTTAAAGCAAGAGTAGCAGCCAGAAAGACAACTTGAGCTTAACAATAATCACATTTTCTTCCTGGATAACCATGTTTGCTTCCATGTACTTTTCCTTTACTGATTCCATTTTCCTAAGGTAGGTGTCAAGCCCTGCAGTATAAATGGATGAACCGGGATGACTGTAATGATAGAAAAAATTGATGCTGAAAGGGATTGAGAAAATTGTTCCAGATACAAGCACTGGGAAGGAAGATACTGCTTATACCTACAGTCACAGTAAAGCACTGAGTTAATAGGCCTGTCAGCAGTACAGATATTATTTCTCAAGTGCTTTCTTAGCACATTACTTTGATTGGATAATTTTAATTGTTAAAATGTTCAGCTAAAAATTTTAATGTTTCTGCCAATAATTTTGATTTATGAACTCTGTAGCTGTGTACATTAACATTTAGTCACAAGATTAATCTTCCCTGAAAACATCTTAAATGCTGAGTTTATCTAAGAAATATTTTTAAATTCTGATTGGTACAAATTACAGAAGAAATGGAATTGAATTCTTATGTTCATTCCAGCTGCTTTTTACATTCTCCTTTTGTACTCAGTGGCCAGCTTGGATTAAAGCTCAGAGTAATCTTAAAAGAAAAAGAATCCATGTATATTATGCCCCTACTTGTTTGTGTTTCCTATCAGAACAACCACTAATAAATTAGAAATAAATGAAATTTGAAAATTCAGTATGACTGCACTTCTGATTGAGAAAACGACAACTTTTGTTCAGAAACACTCAAGAGTAACTCTTATTGTTTTGCCCTTCATTTGGAACATCTGTCAAGCTTTGTCAGTGTGCTTCAGACAGTCTGGGCACACTTTTATTTTCTTCTCAAAGGAGCTGGAGGCAGAAGAAAGGATCTTCACAAAATAAAAATCCAGGTGACTGAACTGATTTTTAGATTTTTTTTGTATTTTTCTCACTGCTTTCTTGCCTAGTCAAACAGCAGCTAGAGCATCTTGTCCACTCAGTGTTGAGAAAAAAAACCCCACAGACAACAGCAGCGACAGAATTAATACTGCACAGCTGCAGGCTCCTCTTGGCAATCCCAGATGCTGGCTACCTTCTTCAGCTGAGGATGGGATAGCTTTTCATTTTCTACAAGTCAGTTAAAAAAAAGGATAGTATGAAAAGGGAAATAGAAGGAAAAAAGAAAACCTTGTCTTGTCTTATTCTTTCTGTTTGCACCAGTCTGCAGTGGAAACAGGCCATAAAGAAAGAACAATTCATTAACTGCTGGAGCTGGGAGGCAGATGAAGCAATTTCCTAAGCTCTAAAACTTCAGTTGATTGTGGAGCTGTTAAATAGAGGAAAACGATGTGACAGGAGAGGGAAAAGGCACAGTGATTAGCTAAGGAGGAAACCAGCAAATACCTTTGACGAGCTCAAACTCCTCCAATTTGGTTCTTAACACTGGCAGCTATGCCATAACCAATGGCTGTCCAGGTGCAAGGGAGTTAATGGATGCTAGCCTCTTTTCCCAAACCCCTCAACGCCTTCAATGTGTCACAAAGGAGGAGAAGCTTCTAAACTGAAGGCATGGAAAGTGTGAAGGTTTTTGCCATCTGGCCTACTTCAAATAACCCATGAGCTATTCCCTGGCAAAGGAGGGGCAAGAGCAACTCTCAAGTGGCAGATGGAGGGGAGCCTGTTTTAGCTCCAACAAGGATCACCCTGCCGGGGACCATACTCACCCCAGAGGGAAAGGGGACTCTGTATATCACCAGCCACAAACTCTTTTAAATGGATTTTGTTAACACATACATATATAGTAAAGGAGTTTCAACATATGGATATAAGGGACTCTACCAAAGGATAAGAAGAATGTCTGAGGAAGCAGAGAAAAGATTATTCAGACCTGAGTCATATGAAAAAAACAGAAAGCAGGAAATGAGAAATCAGTTAAGTAAATTCAGCCTCGCACTAGTATTTTGAGGATTACAGCCAGTGGGACTCAGACTACAACTTAGCTGAACAAGCTGAAATAAAGTACTTAACGGTTGATATAGAAAGGGATACTTGAAAACATTGAAAAGTTTATTAAATTCCTATCAAAATAATAAAATAGTTAATAGAAAGATGTCCACAACCTACATTTTATGTTGCATTGTCACAAACAGAATGCAATTCTAATTTCTTCCCTTTTTTTTAACTACCACAGTGTTAGTTCCAAATGGTTTGAAAATTTACAACAAAAATATAATGGGAAAAAAAGAACCCACCACATTCCAAGTATGTTGTACATTACTTGAAAACTGAACAGCTTTGAAGATGAGATTTATCAAGTAGGCCTTCTTTTCAATTTCAAACCATACAGATTTTATGCATTAAATGATATCACCCAAAATTTACACACTGTAAAAAACTCAACTTTTTTTTTCCTGTTTCTGCTGCCAGTTTGGGTTTTGGGTGTTAGAAATGAGTACAGGTAAGAGTGAGGTGCACACAAATGTGTTTTTATGTAGCTCACAAGTGACCCTCCTGGTCAGAAGAGAAAGCAGAGCATAACATGGTTACAGCCAGACCAGGACTTTGGCCTGAACAACAGAAAAGAAGCCTGAGACTCCTCATTACTAAATTCCTTTGCAGGTCCATTTTTATTCTCAGGAGCACCCAGGCATGTCCTTGAAGTTAAGGATGTCTTAAACATTTTCAAGAATAGGCATTCTTTAACTGAGGCTTCAACATTTCCTCTAAAGCAATTGCAACTTTTAATTAAAGATCCATTCTCATGTCAACCCTGAAGTCTAGAATTTTAAAAAGAAGCTAATTAAATTTTTTTTAAAAATCACAGAAATTCCTCTTTCAAAACATTTTTTTAAAAATGCATCAAGTGAAAAGATCCTGCCTATACTGGAAATGAATGTACAGTCTCTAGCAAGGCTGAAGACTCGACTGGCAAACATTCTGGTCAAGAGTTTTACAAAAGAATGAAGTGTTCATCCAAAAGTTTTTGAAACAAGAAACTTGCTTATTTTACTACCAAATACTCTAAGAAGAGAATGCCTCTCCAAGGCTACAGCATTTAAGGCACAGTCTGTGCTCTGCTAAGGGCTCCAACCACAACCATCTGTTGGCTGAGACTGTCACTCTCAGAGGGGCCTGCGATTGCCGACGCCTTAGAAGTGCTTAGAAGGAACACAGCCAAAAGGAGAAGCAAATGCCAGGAGTTGGTCTGAGAAAGGGAAAAACCAGAAGGCAGGTAACTAGTATTAAGCACCCTTGTTTGGGGGTCCTGCTTTTTCTTCCAAATAACTGACTTTCTTGAAATCATTTAGGGTTTCCATTACAATTTTCACTTGAGGAATGAAAACTCAGTAGATATGACAAAATTCCTCTCAACAAGAGATGATTAGTAGGGTATGACAAAACCATAACAAGTGAAGAAGCTCCTATCAAGGATGAGACTGTGACCGTTTGTGCTGGAGGACCCCAAATGCTGACTGCAAAACCACTGCAAGACAAGAGCAGTACCTGACACACACTTCCTCTCTTCTTTAGCAAAATTTCTTTCAGATTTAAGAGGCTGTTTGTGACAATTTTAAGGTTCATAAGGACGATAAAGATACCAAGATATCAAAGCCTGGTACACTGATCAGAACAGGAGTTACAACAACAAAAAGGATGCATTATCTGACAATTCTCTGCTTCGAGAACAGGAGCAACTACTTTAATTTGAGATGTATTTCAGGTTGAAGTTATGATGACTTGGTACAAAAGTCTTGAGAGACTTATTCTGTACTAATTTTTTTAGTACAGCATTTAGTACAGCATTAATTTTCTGACAGCATCCTTCAGAATAAAAATCCATTCTGTTGACATAAATGATGTAAAATCTGTAGCCACCATCATCTGCCATTTTAATTTTACTACTAAACACATAGAAACAACATAAAGATGAACCCAACCTCTTAATTTCCTTATTCTGCTTCAGTGTCTGTATTTGGCAACTGTATACTAATGTATTAGTATGTGAATTACTCAATTTAATGTGAATATTCTCAGGTTTTGGAGTTTTTTACACCATCTTTTCCCAGGGTTATCTGTTTATCATCCACAGCTTGACTCCTATACTTTATGAAAGCTTTTTATTTCACACAAAAGAGCAGATTATGCTCTGAATTGTCATTACTGAACAAAGGTATGTCTGTCAAGCTCTTTTATAGTTATGGAAAAATTCACATATATGTCAAATGACGGAAGAAAACTAGAAACCCCAAAGCCTCAGTATGTCATTCAGATGTGAAAACAGGCCTCAATGCATAAAACACCTCTACTTTTTTCAATGTTCATAACTAAGATTACAAGATTGCCTTCAAATGCTTTTAAGGAAAGCAGAATTCCGAAAGCACATGGAGCAAATTCAGTCTCTATTTTTTTTTTTTTAATGTGTTTCCAAAATGAGTCAAGGAACTACTTGAAAAGTGGAAGAACAGCAAATTTAAGATAATGTGTAATATGTAAATGTTCATCATCTAGGATGCTGTAATACAGCGCTTCATCATTTTCTGTATTTGTCAGGGGGTTTTTCCACAAAGTTACTCAATTCTCTTCTGCTCCTGCATTTACTTCGGTGAAATACTTTTATATTTCTCAGTATATCTCAAGCTTGTGAGATTACTTAAAATTAACATAATTTAAAATTTCATTGTGCAATTCTGGCACAAAGCACATGTACTGGAAAACCATTTTCTGAGTTCAGATAGTCTTACTCATAGACCACTAAATACAATTGCAGGATTTTGATGTGTTCCCTTGCTTTATCAGCCATATCAATCTGATGCAATCAGCACTAACTTGCTTGTTTTTTCCCCAAACAAAACATACACACATACGAGAGAGAACAGAATCAAATATAATACTTCTCTAGCTTCCACACAGGTATATTCACCTTTTCTTTTGGGGACTGCAGTACTGTGACTTCTGATGATTTAGAACTGACAGCAATACTTTACGGCCAAGATATAAATCCTACTTTAACCATTGGCACTGGTGATAATGAAAAGAATTCTATTCTACTTACTCAAAAGAAAACTGCCTTGTTACAGGCATGAGAAATGTTTTACTACAAATTTTGCTAGGTGCTTTGTCATTGTACGTGACTCAATTATATAGAGCATTTCATAAAAGAAATTCTTCCTTACATCTGTACTTCTCTTCCAGAAGGCCCTTAGAAAGGGACATCAAGCCAATTTTCAGGGACTGCACTCGAATTTTTCCACTTCGGCCACTGAAATTATAAAGATAAGACAATTTAATACAGTTTCATTTTATTTCATTCCAACTCAAGTCTATTAAAAAACACAAAGACATTGGAGAGTTCTATTTCAAATATACATCAGATCTCAAAAAAAAAAAAAAAATAAAATTAACACTACAAATCACATTAAGAATTCTTCCCTTACAAAAGCTCAGCTTGCCTTCCAAGTGGTTTATGTGTCAAAACAGCTTGTATCACTACAAAAGAACAAAAATTTAGCTCTGTAAAGTTCTCAAAGTGATTTATTAATGTGCTATACACAAAAAAAATACATGAGCACACAGCAGGAAAGCCTATTACTCGGTGTGAAACACAAGGACTTTAAAATAAAACCAAGTTTTTATATCAAGTAATTCATTTTTTTCCCTTTATTTTTTTCTTTTATGTTTAAAATGTTCTGACATACACGCAATATTGGGACATAAACAGGCAATCACATGCACTAATTCAATGATGTGGAGACATCATTCTTTTTAAGCAATGAGACTTTAGGGTCATCTTGTCCAGCACGAAAAAAGTACATCCAAAAAAGCGACTTGAGAACAGATAAGTGGATACCAAAGGAAGTAATGTTAAGCCTGAAAGACAAATGCTGTTCAAAAAGATACTAAAACAATAAACCCAGCTCACATAGAGAAGGACAATTTTAAAGTTCAAATGATCAGTGCAGAAACATATTCTTAAAAATTCTTTCTTCTTTCAAAATGAAAAAAAATTATACAATTTTTCTTTAAATGAGACATAGCAAAAAAAATTTAGGAGAATAGTTAAACTGTATATATTACACACATAAGGTTAGCTGGGTATTTCACCAACAAGTAAGATAACACTAAATTTAACATCACCTCAAACCTTGCTTTGGTCCTTTATGCCACACAGAAGTGATATATACTTTAATTACTTCTGGAGTGGTTATAACATATCTCTTTCTATCCTATCCATTCAGCACATGGTCTGCTGTCTGATTTACTTTGCAAATGTTGTGCTGAATACAAAATTATTAATTTACTCCTGGGTTCTTGATAAATTGGCTAAGCATCTTACAAATATTAATACATTTTTCTTCACAACATCATCTAATCTAGTAAGACTAGACAGCAGTATCTTGATTCCATAAGCTGAAACACAGGTACAGAGAAATTATTGCCAAATTAATCAAAAACATCTATTACTTTTACTGCCTAGTTGGAAAATCAGGACCCAATTTTCAAGAATGTTATAAAAGTACCACCTTTTTATATATTCAAGCTTAGCTTCAAATTACCTCTTTCAATCACAGACACTACATCATTCTGGCATACCTTGCCATCTAAATGGCTCATTTTGCACCCTGATAAAGTTATTTCCCTATTCTTTCTTGTGTAGGGCTGTTTGTGTTCGAAATTTATATTCATCAGAAAAAAAGTGAACATTCATTGGGGTTTGATTTAACTCAGGACTGATCACATCATTTGTTTATTAAAGACAGAAAGTGAGACTTTGCCGCTAAAAGATTCAGGGCCCATATGTCAAGGCTTCAAGCTTCTCCTGATTTCAGGAGGTTCCTGTAGGGTCTCTGAAAAACTTCCTTCACACAAAAAGCATTTTCTCAATAAATTACATAAATAATCACAAAGCCTGCAATATTACATTTTTCTAAAGACCAGTATATTCACCCCTAGGCTTTTTCTTGGAAACAGCTGAGTATTAGCACTGTAATGATATATATACAGTAAAAAAACCCAACACACCAAAACCAAATGCCATACACAGTCGCTCTCTCCCCCCCAAACCTACAGACTTTGCTGTCCTGAGATTTCCAAGTCAATGGTTTAAGTTTTCTCAGCTTAGTGAATCACAAAACCGCCAGGATTAGGAGGGGTCTCCAGAGACCAATGCCCCTGCTCAGTCAGGTAGAGCAAGTTTTCCTGGATCATATTTCATCACTTCGGTATCTTCAAGGATGGAGACTGAACAGATTCTCTGAGCAACCTGTGGCACTGTTTGATCACTCTCACATTAAAAAAAAAATAAATCTTTTTCTCATATGTTTAAGCAAATTTCCTGTGTTTCAGGTTGTGCCTGCTGCCTCTAGTCCTGTCACTGGACACCACTGAGAAGAGCCTGGCTCCACCTTCTCTTCTGCTCCCATTGGGTATTTATGCACATTGGTAAGATGCCCCTGAAACTTCTCTTTTCCAGGTTGAAAAATCCCATCTCTCTCAGCCTCTCCTCATACATCAGCTACTCCAAGTCCTTAATTGTCTTCATGGTACTTCACTGGACTCATGTCAGTTTATCCATGTCTCTTTTGTCCTGGGCAGCCCAGAACTGGACGCAGCACTCCAGATGTGCCTCACCAAAGCTGAGGAGAAGTGCAGGATCACCTCCCTTGACCTGCTGGGAGACTATTAGGCTACTTTGGCATAGGCCTGTGTAGCAAGGCACCTCAGAATGGCAGCCCAGCCATCTAATTGTCCTACATGTACAAACTTCTAAGAATCAAGGCCATACAGTGGGAAGGTTCAAGAAACTTTTTAATGCCTGAATTCACAAAAATGTATGGGTCACGTATGCCACAAATGTCAGCACACCATTCAGAAGCATTATAGCAATACGAGCATGCTTGACATTGCAAACTCAATTGATAAGGCCACTTTAAGCAGCTCAGATATTTTTTGCTCTGATCCTGAGGAAGGGGAGCCTGAATCTATTCCTTTCTCTAAGTAACTTCCTAACACAGAGTTAGGATCCAAAATTTCTTTGACAGTCTATACCACAGTCAAAACAGAGGCCTGTGAAACCTGTAAATTATAAATGTATTAATCAGGATATAATACTAAATTGCTGAATGCAAGTGTAAAATACTGCTGCTCACCAACGGTATGCAAATATTCTGTAGCATTGTGATGGCACAGACAGACCTAATATATATAAGCATTTTATCTCAGTATGTGAATGCCAAAGGGACAACCAGTGATGGGCAGAGCTGCAGACAGGAGTTAGCCAGATAAAATAAAGTTGTCAGACATGCGACAAGATTAAAGATAAGAGACTGCAAACAGGAATACACAATAAGGAATCTTGGAAAACAAAATTACAATATGAAGTCTAGAGGAACCTTATGTCCCTGAGAGAAGAGGGACAGTAGCATGAAAACATCAGGTACTAGTAAGGAAAACTAGAGAATGAAGATGAGCCCAGTGCATCTCAGCCTTCTCTTGTCAAAGAGCTCTCAAGCCTAGACAGCACTGACAGTGAAGCCAAGGACTACCAAGGACTGCACCCTCAGTTACCTGCACAGCCCAGCAACACAAGGCAGCCTGGTAGATCAATGAAGGCCACCACAGTTGCCTTCCCTTGGCCACCCACAGACAAAGGAGCTCATTTTCCTGCCTGACAAGAGGGCCACAGCCTTCCCAGGGGCTTCTTACTGCTATCCCAGACTGCTAAGCTGCTCCCCAAGTGCTCTGTGAATCCAAACAGCTATCCTAAACACAGGGGATGCAACTGGAGCACATGCAGGAAACTTCCATCAGCTACTGTCAAAACCAGGGCATAAAGTTAAGGCTGACTGAGCAGGTATCTCATCCTCATTCCTCCGAAGTTCAGGTTTTACTGAAATGAACACGCTGGTGAGGTCTGGGATATTAACTCAGCTTGTGTTGGAGGCTGCCAGGTGTAAGAGTGCAGAAACAAATAACTAAGTTGTGATTCTTCAGGGGAAGATTGGGCCACAGAGAATGATCATGAAAGACAGCTTTGATCATATGGGAAAATGTCAGTATAGATATCACAGACACCTTTCCCAGACTAATGTATCAAAGCAATTCAATTTGAAAGCAGGCATTACCAAAAGTATCCTGACATTTAAAAAGGACTAAGAAAATTTAAAAGTTGAAACACAGGAAGTCAGATAAACATTGCAAAACATTAAAACAGTGCACATGAAAGTTTCTTTATGGGTAATTCTGATTGAAATGAGTCACCACCCCGAATCAGTGCATATAGAAACAACTCATTTCAAGGGGTGTTAAGCTATTCCATTAGTACTGAAAGCTATCAATCCTTTTTATATAAATGATGTCTGGAGATTTCAGCATAGTTCAAAAGAAAAACCACCAGCTATTGCTTTTGGATGCATTAAACACAGGCTTAGCCAAATGATTTTACAGAGCAAAAAATTTCCTTCACATTTCTCATTGAAAGTATGAAGATACTTATCTTTAATTTAATTTTTAAAAAAATCTCTGGATTAGCCAAAACAAAGAACTTTAAGTTTGGAGAATGTTTATAAGGGCAGATGTTGCTGTCTGGAACAACCTTTGAGTCCTTAAAGTAATAAAACTCACTGAGTAATTTTAGTGCTTCTCTCCTCTGCTCAGAATGAATCATTCCTGATGTGTCAGAAAATACCAGAAACACTACAGACCTTTTCTAAAAATAAATTGGTTCTTTTTAAGGGCCAAAGACATCTGCAGGTTAAATCTGGAGAACTACTCAATTTGCCATTAATCTGTGACTCTCTAATTAAATCTCAGGTTAACAACATGTGACTAACAGATGCTTTTTGTAGGTAGTTTAACAACTTGAAATATTGTATATGTGTAATGCCAATGCAATGCATACAATGGAAATGCCAAGAAAAAATTAGCTCTTTTGTAAAGGCCAATTGAGAAAACTTAACAAAAAAAAATCCAGCTTAAAACTCATGCCTGTCTTTTAGCATTTCTTTTCCTTCCTGGAGTGAATTTGAAAGGGGAACAAGGAAACACACTGTATAAGGTAATTTTCTCTCAGTAAACCTTCATCATACATTTTTCAAAGTTTGAATAAAGACTCAAGTATGGAACAAGACTGAAGAATTATCTTCACTAAGTTTTCATCATAATAGTCAAGTGGAAATGGGAGAAACAGGAAACATTATTGAAAGAAAGGTTGGCTGCTTACTAAGTACATTTTAAACATGAACAGATTAAACATCTGACTTCTAACTGAAGTTAGGAAGCAAAGGTAAGCTGAAGATGATATAATAGATTTGTGTTCAGTCTGAAAGAAAACAAAACCCAACCAGTAATGGCAAAAATTTTTCTGTCATTATTAAATCTCTTATTCCAAATTGCCAATAGCATTTAAGTCAAGCAATTCCCTTGATCTACTGCTCTATTTGCAAGTGATGCGTTTATTCACCCACAATACAGAACTCTGCAAAATAAAAATAATTGCAGGAAGAAGTCTCAGTCAATATTTGATGGATTCTCTCATTTTTCATCAGTAATGACGAGGAGTCCAGCTTACAGAAATGTCACAATATTTAACAGCAATATTTGAATGCCAAAGCATAATAAGTAGCCAACACATAAATGATAAATGGTTCTATGTACTCTGTTCCTTCCTTCCCTCTCCCCTAAAACCAAAATAAAGTAAAACATCCACGAAGTATAAGAGAACTGTAAACATCCCAAAACATTCCTGATGCAAACTCAATGCCCTAGGGAAATACAGCCTTGCTGCCAGGACAAGGGCAGGTGGACCACGTAACACCAGCCCTCAGAACTGATCCATGGCAGGAGCTGTACATGCTGGAATTGAGCCAGAACTAGGACACTGCTGACCCTCCAGAATCAGACAGGCTTTAGTGCTGAGATCAGAACAACCTCCATTCAATAGAGGACTCAGGGCAGAGAGCTCAGCCAGGATTACGAGTGCAAGTAACTTAGTGTAAAATACATGAGAAAACTGACAGAAATAGAATCTGATATCAATGGTAATCAATCTAGGAAATTTGGAACATTTGCAGTAGGAATACAACTAAAGCAGTGTTCTAGCTCTCTACTCACATACCCATTTCATGAAATCCTTTCAATGTTTCTTTGGTAGTAGTATAAAAGCAGTGTAATATTAATTCAGTGATGAGCAGGACAGCATAAGAAACAACTCATTGCAAGCAACTGCACTTTCATTACTGAGTCAAAAACATCAAAAATAACTTCTTAATTAAGAAATTTTTAAGGCTTTATAATTTATACTTCCTGGGGGTACACACTGTGACAAAAAACATTTTCCTTACCTATCATACACGTTGAGTAGCCAGTTAAGACACATGTCTACACAGAGAGGAACATTCACCATATCTTTGTGTTTCTCTTCAAGTCCACTGTAGACGGTAGTGAGACAGCTGATGACCTCCTGGACACCAATCAGCTGGTCATTTTGACTCAGCTTGTGCTGTTTGAAAACTTCACTCGTTGTGTTCAGGTCCAATAGGTCCACTAATAATAGGTGATTAAAAAAAAAAAAAGAAAGTGGAAAAAAAGAAAAAAGGTGTGAATGTAGGTACCTAAGCATAGCATCAACAGTAATTTTTCAAGTGCAAATTTAGCAAACACTGCAAGCAACTAGCCAAGTGGCTTTTATTTAGTAACATTATAGTGACAAATCATTCTCTGTGACAAGTCAACAGCATTTTGTTACTATATAGTTAAAAAAAAAAAATTAATAAGAACACCATAATGACACTGCGCAGCTCAGAACAGCATTAAAATACCTGCTGAAGTAGTCTGTGTAATTAGAGGATCCTAACTTCTGATACACACATAGAGAAATCACTAGGCTTACAGGATACTTCACATTTACTGTAAAGAAGAATCCTATAAAATGACTATCACTTTTGATTAAATGTAAAGCAAAGCAAATTCTTAGCTAAGAATTCTCTCTTAAAGGTGGTAAGAATGTACTGAGGCCTGATTAACTGAACAGCAGTTGCTAAATTAGGACTTAAAAGAAAGCAGGGAGAGGGACACAGGAAGATTATTTATTGTAGTTTTCCAGAACACTAAATGTTTCACTTTCTTGAAAATTATTTTGATCTCCTTTATTACAGAATTCTTTCTATCAGCAGTTGGTGATGCAATGGATATCTCACAGGGGAAAAGGGGTTTTCTCTCAAAACTATTAGAATGTGATTGTGAAAATCTGAGTTTTGCATGGTGAAAATAAAAGGTCATCAATGAGCTCTTGTAACTCCTTTTGCAAATGGAAGTGGAAAAGAGGAGACATGGGGTATAGTCCTCAGTGACTTTTTTTTACAGAAGCAAGGACTTCAAGTAAAAAAAGTAGTTGCAATGTATTAGTATGCTTGCTACAATGTACATAAGATTCAGTTGAAGTATATTACAAGCTGATACTGAACTATTTCTGAAGAGTCTATAGCACATTTGCACTATAAATGTCATCTCTCAAACGAAAAAAACAACACAACAATCTCTGATGTGTTGTGAACTGCTCTACACCAATAATCAGAATGAACCATAGGATCAGAACATGACTTTTGCTGAAAGGGACCTTAAAGATCAAGTTCCAACCCCTGCAATAGACAGGGACACCTCCCACTAGACCAGGCTGCTCAAAGCCCCATCCAGCCTGGCTTTGAACACTGCCAGGGATGGGGCAACCACAGCTTCTCTGAGCTATCTGTGCCAGTGTCTCACCACCCTCACAGTAAAAACCTTCTTCCTAATAATCTAACCCAAATGTCTACTCCTTTAGTTTAAAACTGTTCCCCCTTGTCCCATCATAATCCATCCTTTAAAAAAAGTTACTCTCCCTATTTTTTGTAAATGCCCTTAGGTACTGAAAGGCTGCTGTAAGGTCTCTGTGGAGCCTTCTCTTCTCCAGGATGAGCAACCTCAGCTCTCCCAGTCTTTCCTCATAGGAGAGGTGCTCCATCCCCCAGCTGTCTTCATTGCTCGCTTCTGGACCTGCTCCAGCAGGTCCACATCTTTCTGTGCTGAGGACCCCAGAGCTGGATGCAGTATTCCAGGTGGGGTCTCACAAGAGCAGAGAGGGAGAATAAGAGTGTTAAATAAGTGCACGAGATTTATAGCCTGTGCAAACTGGGCAAGTCTATCTGGGCTGGAAAACAAGTACAGCAGAAAAAGCAGAAGCAAAATAATATTAACCATTCTGAGTAATTCTGTCAAGAACTCGAGGATCATCTACCAAAAGAAGGTTACATTCCCAATCCCTTTTCCCCTATCTGCCTTTCCTCACATCTTTGTAAAGTAAGAAACAGTATCTCACAGCCCTTGCCTTTCATCTCCTGTACTAATATTGGTACATTCCATTCTGACCTCACAGCATCAGATTTGCAGGGGTTTACATTTGTTTGTTTTTCATTTTCTTTTCTGTTTGTTTGGGGATATTTTAAGCCCTTCTCCTGGGCTTGCAAACAAATGCCAGCCATGTATTTATCAAAGAGGCAGACTGGTAATTGCAGCAAAACACCTTGCCACTAGTTTGACCTGAGGTAGCCGAAGTGTTTGGCAATACATTCACTGCAGCACAATCATCTACAGTAGCTGGAAAGGATATGATACACTGGAAAAGGCTCACAGGCATATTTAAAGGCAACAGGAACCCAGAAACAGTTCACAGTGTAACCCTGACTACCTTTTTGAGCTGTGGAGAGAGTGGGGGGAAGCCAAGTGAGGCTAACCTGCTATCCCATCACGTAAACACTGAACTCAGGAGACGGCCACTTTTCATGCTTTCCCTTCATGACTTCAAAAACCTTCATAACAACGAAAACCCCATCAAAATTCATGCAACCAGATTGCTGGTTTTGTTTTGGTGTTAGCTTTTGGTTTAGGTTTGGGTTGTGGGAGTTTTTTGCTTGTTTGTTTGGTTTTTTGGGGGGGTTTTGTGTCTTCTGGTTATTTTGCAAACTGTTTCTGTAAGGTACCTGACCTGACCTTTCTATAGGTGGTGAAAATTCAGAAAGCTTTGGAATGCCAGAAAGTTGTAGCCTATGGGCTTGGCTTAACATAACCATCCTTGCACTGAAAACAGCAATTCAACAGACACTAAGCCTGCTAACTTCACGTCTTGATCTTCTGGCATTACGACCCCTCATTCGCATTTTTGCCTAAGCATTCCAGAAGAACCTCGGAGAGGTACTCTCAGTATTTTTGTACTTACACTTACAAGTGTAAGTACAACTTACAAGTAAGTACAAACTTGTAAGTACAAACTTACTTGTAAGTACAAACTTACACTTTTGGATGACACCATCCATGGAGAACAACCAGAGGAAATTACTTCCGTTCCTGCTTACTTCAGCACTCACCTGGCTGAATAAAATTTGGGACAGGCATGTCCTGCCCTGCCATTTCTGGCACAATCCCTATACAGCTTTCAGTGCATTTTTGCAATACCTTTCACATCTGCTGAAATATGCTGAATGATCATTCCTGCTTTTAACCAACTAATGGGCACAAGGGCCATTTCTTCCCTTTTTGCAACAAGGAGCCTTTTCCAAAGATAAACTATAAACAGAAACCGTATCATTCAGCACTGTTAAAGCAGATGTGAGTGGGTGACTGACTCAGGAGCAAGTAACTACATGCAGCTGCTAGTGGCAAATTTGAGGCTGCTGTAACCCCAAGGAAAATAGTCAGGCATTATTGTGGAGTTTATTTTTATTAAAAATACCTTGCAAATTGTAGGAGTTCCTGCAAAGAAACTGCATGAGGGAAGTGCTCACAGCTCTCACTTTTAGTCCCGTGTGTCTGAATGTTCAATTTCTCCCCCTTCTGGGGTTGATATTCCTATCAACATTCTTAAATTTTAAATCACTTAGAGGAACTCAGCCACAGAATTCTGAATATACACGGTGATTTTGTTCCCTTTTTGCCTTTCAGTACTATACTTGAGTATCAGGGGTATTATAATTTCTTGAGAATGAGCTAAAGTATGTCACACAAGAATAAAATATAGTCAGGACTGGTACTGCACAGTTGCCCAGTACATTTGCAACATAGGATATTCTCTCTGGCCCCATTCTTCTGTCATGGTGGGAAAGCGCTCTCACTACATCTGCCCCACATAATCAGAGACGGGGGGCTAAGAATTTGTTCTTTTCAACTTGCAACCTCTCTTATATTCCTGCAAAATACGTATGTCTACATGAAAATGTATGTCTCAGCAGAATCTACCTGTCAAAACACAAAACAAGAAGAAATACAACTCTCTCATTTTAAAAGGAGAATGAAGAAAATGGGAGTAACTTCCCCAGAGCCGTGATTTTTTTTACTCTTACCACAGAGACAGATATGGTATCAGCAAAGTCTTCTAAAGTACAGTTCTCAGATGAACTTTAGAAAGAGCAGTTGTCCTGGACCCGCTTGTAGAGTGCTTACACTGCATTACCAGTCCCCAGTGTGAAGTCAAAATCTATCAGGTGCAAGTGGGACTGTGCATCCAGCTCCAGCTGGGTACATTTTGGAGCTCCCACCAAAAATGCCTTTGACATTACACACACATACCATGGCTGTGACAGCAATTTGTCACATTTTACAATCATCTCCATTTTTGGTGATGTGTTTTGATGTTTTCTCTGCCTTAGCACATAAGCCTTTCTGAAGCATTCTGCATCCAAACACCTTTAAAAGGCATCTGCAGTTAAAATTACAGGAAATAAAATGGAAGACTAAAGTAACTCAGAGCAAAGAATGAACGGCAGTGGCATAGAAGATGATTCTTTCCCTACCTCAAAACAAAACCAATCCTTTATCAAGTACGTATGCATAATAAAGATAAAGGTTTTTTTGGCTGTTGTCTCTTCCCATGAAGCACAGAGATGGAGTGAACAAACAGCTTCATAGATAACAAGGCAGATTGGATCTGTAGAGATGAAAGTTGGCATTTTCTCTTTACTTATTATTTCCTTCTGTCCTCCCTTCCACCTCCCTCCCCTGAAACTGGAGACAATAGGAGGGCACTTCTGAAATCCAGGAATGAGTTACTACAGAAATTGATATATTTTGCAGTAAAAGCAAGAACAGGAAGTATGTCTTTCTTCAAAGCTTATTAGAAGTAATAAAAGTGAAGCTTGATCTCTACAGGTCCCTAGAAAAGCCATATGTCTGTCAGAAATAGGCAGCATGAGTGCCTCTAGGATGGTTTTGCACTTCTTGTGTTCCTACTCAACCTGCAATACTTTGCACCCTTCAGGGCTGAAAAGTCCTTCCATACCAAGGACTCCTAATTTATAACAAGAAATTTTGGTAATATCATGCAATGTCTGTGTACCATCTGTGGCCAAGACCTTTCAAAAGGTCTACAATCTGAGACCTTCACACTCATTCACATCCCACATCTCCTTCCGAAATTGTCCAGTTTCCTTTTGCTTTTTCTACTTCACCCTATTTTCTTTTTCTTAGATGTGTGTTCTTATGCATTTCATCCTCCATTTAGTCCTAATGATTTTTAAAATTCAGCTCACTTTGCACAGGAGACTCAGACAAGAGCACAGAGTCCCAGTGTGGTACTTGCTGTGCGACCCGGTGAAGTCTCAAGTCCAGAGGCCAGGGCGAGATCTCCTGAACCTCTGAGGCTGCTAAACTTTGAATGAACATGGTAATCTTGAAACTTGCTGCTGAATTAAACATAATTGTGATATAATAGGATATAAATAAATACTTACGGAACAGAAAATTGGAGATACAAAAGTGAACTTTGGAAATGAAGTCACTGAGCCTACTCAGTAGGCATCTATCCTTTCCTACTGACAAAATCTATGCTCTCATCAGAGTGGACCACGGTTAATTATTAGATTGCTTAGAAACAGGAACAAATGCCAATAGGTCTAAGCAGAATATCTAAATAGTATATTAAATGTATTGTTATTTCCTATTTAAGATTGTTCCCAACATCCCACATGAACATATACATATGCTATTATTGCTGTTAATAATAGTAGTATATCCTCTCCTAGGCACTTTTTGTTATTAAAATGTACAGCAATACCAACTACACAGATCTGTATCCTTTTCTTTCACACTTTGAGCACCCTGAACATCTTTTAAATTGAAGTTCACACAGCATGGGACTCCCTAAAATATAATAGAATACCTGCGTTTACGTCAGTTATCAGGATTTTAGCTCACATCATTCCACACTGGTTTGTATCAGCTTGTATCAGGAACAGTATGCAACAGTCAAGAGGTTCAAAATTTATTTTCCAATTAGTTCTCAAAGTATTCTTAGTGGGCATGCCATTTCAACTTACCTGCTGCACCTCTTTTTATAAATTTATTTTACTTATTTGCAATAACAACACCTACTGTTGGCAATTCTCCTTGCTATTTTGTTGGTTGACAATGTGTCAAGGATGACTCTGGTCCACTGTTAAAGTTGTTAGACTGAAGCTGACCCTCCCTTCCCCCAGTACTGTGGAGAAACAATTTGCCTCAAAGGCCCAACTCACAGCACAGTGCTTTCTGCAGTCTCCGGATTTTGATGGCTGTACGGTAGGCGGAGAAGCGCACGTTGTTCAAGTCAGCTGAAACAGCAGAACAGAAACATAAGCAGCCCTAAAAATAGAGCCCTAACTTTCCTTTACATATAAATCTTCACATTTTGGAAGAAGTCTTATATCCCTTCTCTTCTCTGTAATGAATTCATAGGATATATCGGAACAAATTAACCTGACAAGTTGGGACCTCAGTCCAATCCACCTTTAGGGAAAGCCTCCTGACTCTGACAGTTTAGTACCTTAAGATAATGGCCCTCCAGAAATGCTGACACTATCTTGGCACATGTAATAGATATACATACAGCACAGTTTTACATATATATTATGCACTGGTACATGGTTTCCAGACAATTGTTCAAATACAGTAAGTTTATAAATAATTTATCACTCCATCAGTTAACACACAGAAAACAGAGGGCAACAAATGTCACAGTAACAGAAAAAATGGCTTAAACTGTAATTTATATGCCATGACTTTGTAAACTGTGCTTTGAAAGGGACAGTCAGCCGTAAGCTCTATTTTAGAAACTGATTGGTACAGTAACATTTTTTTCCTCACTTAACGGTATTTTTCCCCTTCCTCTCCTTAGAATAGGAGATTTCACAGCAAATGTTGATGTTATCAGGGCATGTTGAACTAGTTGTACCACAATACAGTTTAGCTTTTAACTGAAAATGTAGCTCCTCTAATTTATTACCAAAATTAGTTCCTTGCAGACCAGCACCCTGGTTTAAACATGCAGAGTGCCTCTATCATTGGACAATTTCTTGTGAAGTTAAAAGAAAAAAACCAAGCATACAGTCAGAGTATATGGTTCAGAATTAATATTGCCGAAAGATAATACAAAACATGACCAAGGCAGTCGGTTTTGGGCAAAGTGTGTCTCATCACAAAGTGGGAAATGCTCTTATACTCACTTCAAGGGAACTCAAACATGGTCAGTGTACAAATGCAGCTTTTACTCATGGAATAAAAATCACATAATGTTTTAATGAATGCACTCACCTAAGGACTGGAAGAGATCAGTCATTTTAGGATGATCCCAACAAGTTGTCTGTGTCTCATGACTACAAAGGAACAAAGTAATTAAAGTTTCAGGAAATACATATGCACTTCCAAAGAATAAAACCTCAAAGATACTCTGATTTTCTGCATTTAAATGGCAAGGAATCCCTCAGCTCTAATTAAAATACATGATTTCTACCACCCAGCTCCTTGATTTTATAATCACAAAGTCAGTCAGACAATAGCCCACCCCTAATTAATACTATTTACTTTTGATTCTAACTGTGACAGTAAGAGTTGGACTCTGACCCTGCAGCTAAGAGGTACACTAATAAGGTAAAATGCAAAATTTCCTGATGCTGTAAAACAATAAATATCGTTGTAAAAACAATTTCAGAAGTATCGAGATTTTATTTCAATCTTCATTGCATATCTGAGCACATGTATCAGAACACAGACAATGACTTTGAGCTTTACCTGTAACATTTATGTATCACGTAACATGATCATTTAGGTTGCAAAGGTCCTATAAGATCATGCAGTCCAATGGGAAGCCTGATCACCATTCCCACAACTAATGAATAAGTATCTTTGTTTATGGGGCGTACTCTACTGTTCACAGAATAGGGATTCAATAGGCAGCATCCTTTAACCTACTGTTTAGCACTGCTGTTTCAATTTATCAGGGTTTCAAGAATGCAGCCATAGGGTCAAAACATGTATTATGTCAGGTCCACTGAAATCTCCAATTCCCTTCTACAGGCCACACTTTACTTGTATTTATCAATATTAACTGCTGGAATGATTGCACATTCTTGTCTCACAAAGTATTTACATTTGAATTCGATTTGCAAGATAATTAATTAGAGAAGTTGTGTTAAGAAGGATCATAGTATTCCCTTTAAAAGTTAATGAAAATGAAATTATGCTATGTTAGCAAATTTGATAGCAATGATCTGAGAACACTACATATTTCACCTTTGTTGCTATTTAAAAATTGTTACTGTATGCATCTTTTTTTCTACATAGAGGGACACTTAGTTATATGTAATGACTTTAAATGCCACTTTGGCATTAAATGTAGTGAACTGTATCATCATTTGCTATATATAAATGGCTGTACCTCAGTGAGTGCACAATAATTTATCATCAATGTTTATTTTTTATTTGAGAAACCAACCAAGAATGAACCCTTTTATGCTAGGTGGTACAAAAAAATTGAATAGAAGATCCTTGTTCCGAAGAACTGCAGAGACAGGACATGTACCACAATGGAAGGCAAGTTCCTAACAAAGTGCTGAGGACCCTTCTACACATTAGCCTCTGACACACACCAGTGAAAAGTGCATGAAATGGGTCTCTGTACATGAGATATGATCCTGATTTTACAGTCCATTCACCAGGATAACCCTTCCAGCTTTGAGTCTAGCCTAAGTATTCAGAGACAGCTTCTCCCCATCACTATGCTTCACACTCTGCCATGGATCTCATTTGTCTATCTGGCACCATCACAACTTCATGAGGTGTTTTTCATGGAAGTTCATAGAGAAAACATGTATTTCCTATTAATACAGTAGGTACAAATCTTCTTTTCCCTCTTTGTGATTACTCCCTATTAGATGACTAAAAGGAAGAAGCCCTGCACATGACTACATTTAAACAAGAGAGATTTATACAATAATCAAAACAAATTCTATCATACCCTGATTGACTCCAAAATACTACAGTAAACTCTCCTCAATTCAGAAGAAAACACTAAAATACATATTTACATCTGAACACATTTTCCTGAATAGAAGGATTTATTTGATTTCATTTTGATATCATTATCACATGAATTGCTTTCATGTTTCAAATTTCCAATAAGGTGGACAAGGCTCTGGTAACGCTGAACTCCAAAGCTAATGCACACCAGTAAATCAGTGGGTTTGCACTTGTTAGAAAGACAGTTAAAACAGCACTATCCTTATCTTTGTCCAGAAAAGAAATTTCAAAAATAAGTAACTTGACAATCATTTTCCTGGAAAAGGCACACCAAGAAATCATCATGAAGCTTGCAACAAGAAAGAATATATCTAGATTTTACGCTTTGCCATGGTAAAGGGAAGTGACTGTCCAGCATTCTCACCCTGGTATCAAAAGACTACAGCATACTAGAAAGAAGACCATACAGCTTCAGTAAATACTGAAGTAAATAGGAGCAGAAAATACAATATAATGGTTCATACTGCTTAACTTAATAACCTCAAAACTACTCCTGAAGCTGCCAAAGGTCTGCACTATCATGTTAAGCAAGATGCCATAAATATCATGTTGCCCATTTAGAATTGTTGACTAAACCCATTGCAACTGCCCACAAAAATGGACACAATATGTAATCAGTTTAATAAGGTTTCTTTTAAGGACATTGCTTTAATCCAACTTCCCTAAGAAGCCCCCTCCAAAAGTCAAGGCCCAAAACAAAACAAAAAACCCAAAACAACTGGTGATTTTACTGTCAACATCATAAATGAAAAGGATTTCTTAGGATACTCTGACAAAAATAAAGCCTTAATTAAAAAAACCTTCAAACTTTTATGTTAAAAGTAAGAGTAGGTGGCAGAAGCTGTAAATATATGTATATATATAAATACATTTTCCTCTATTTTAAATGCTGAAACATCAATGCAAACACTGCATGTAAACTACATGCAATTTAGCCGAGTCAAACCCTGTTTACTGCCCTAGAAACTGTGATATCAAAACTAGCCATGATTATAGGGATTTTATTGAATCACAGCCTTTATTTCCCAGTTCCCTACTTTCTGGCAATAAAAACATGGTTCCATGAACAAATATATATCTGACTAGTGGGGTGGTGTAAGGATATTGCTGAGAGATGCAGCAGAAGCGCAAAGGTTATTTAGCTAGGTCCAGAGACCCTTTCTCTTTTTCCTTTCTTTTTAATTGTTAAAAAAAGTAGGAGAAAAAATAGTTAAATACTTGGATAAATCCTTGCCTTTTTTTATTCCCCCTCTGGAAATATACTCCATTACACATTTGCAATACTTAATTAGGATGTGGGTATAGTTAATTGCAATTTAGATTCCAGCTTCTAAGTAATTTATAAACCCATATGTAATGAATAAGAGCTGATTTTACTAATCAAACTTTATCCCTTAAATCAAGTTTCCAAGAATTAAGGAAAAAACAACAGTTTCATTATTGAAATTGTATACTTTAAGTACAAAGTTTCAGTACGGCTTTATCTGAAATACTAAAATCACTTGAATAGTGACAACATGCCATACAAAAAATAGGCTTTTTTTTTCTATTTTGTGTTTATTTCACACGAAGCAGAAAAAGTGAATATCAAAAACATCTGCATCCTTCACTGTAATCTTGTTTCTCCATTTAATGTGCTAAATACCTGAACAGCTAAATTTTCTCAATACAGAAAAACACAGAACATGAAATTTATGCCTAATAAAATAGTGACCATAAAATATTTTTATGTTCGTATTTTATTTGCAAAAGAAATACATTTGTGTCAGACTGCATAAAGACCAACGGGCTTTTAAAACTTATCACTCAGTTTCTTTCTATCCACACAGAATTTGTGAGCAAGAAGCCCAAGTGAACATCATCTGGCGAAACTGAAAAAAGACCTTAAAGTCAGTACTATCTGACAGCTGCTAAGTGACTACAGAGGGTGAGCATGACTGTGCCAGCCTAATCCCAGAACACCTAGCAAGAAACCTTTGGTAACAGCCAAGCAATTCTGCACAAGGATCCAGCAGAGAAGAGGAATGGGCTGAGGGAATGAATCACCAGCTCAACAGTCTGTTCAGGTCGAGGGAGGCAGCAGCTTCACTGTCACGGGAAGTGCTGCAACCACCACCAAATATATTCCATGGGTAGGTTTCATTTAGGCACAAAAACCAGATTAATCCCGACAGAGACATGGAAAAAACACATGATTCTAAATTTAATAAGTGCTATAAGAATACCATCTCGCTGAGCTTCTAAAAAGATTCAGAGTAAGCGTTTAACCAAAAGCAGACAAACCTGCAGAGTTTTCCCTCTCTGTTACAACTACCATGGCACTTCTGTCCCAGGTCACAGCGATGACTGTACCAAGGAGCACCTTCTCCTACAAGTACCCTGCAAATGTCAAGAACTACTCGTAGAGCGAGATGATATTAACTTTGACTGAAGGTGAACAACAATTGGGCTCATTTTTCATCTTGCTTGTAGATAGCACCAAAAGAAAAAGAATTTTTCAAGGTGTACAGGATTGCCTTCTCTTCAGTGGGTGGCATAAGGAGGGATTTCTGCTATTACAAAAGTGAGCTGGTCTACAGGGCAGTAACACAAGTGGTATGAACATATTACATCTTTCCTCATGGTTTAGTCAGGCAAGAATTAAAAGCATTTCAATGAGAAGCATTATTATTTTTTGTTATTATCAAAAGAATGAGTTATTCAGAGCAAGAGTCTTTTAAATCTCTTCTGTCAAATTTACAGACCCAATACGAGCCACACAGCAAAACATGCATCCACAAACATATTGCCTGACAAAGCAGTGTAATTTAAAAAGTCTAAATGCATTTGTGTAAATTTCACTAACTAAAAAACATGATAACCATCAAATACTCCAAACTATAACCCTCCCCACTGGAAGTGCTCTAAACCTTATATGACAAACATTTGCCCTTATAATCTGTTGCTTATCCGTTATGTTTGCAGGCAGCTTTCTGATTATAATCGGCAAAGGTAATCCATTTTTTAAAAAGGCTGAGAAACAGTTAGTATGTAATTTAATTTATGTTTTCTAGAAATTGCAGTCCTGTTGAAACGAATGGATTAAGTTCTACACCTCCAGGTGTTTCAAGATGCCCATGGAGCTCTGGACAAAAAATCCATTTGTTCTTTTTCAGCTTTTTTGTACAAGAAAGAAAACTAGACACAGCTTTGTAGGTCTTTTTTATTATTTCTTATCATGGACAAGGCCTGCCTTGATAATCACTGGCAAACACCAGAAAAAAACAGCTCTCTGGCATGATGTTAAGTATCTTTCTGTTCCTGCAGTCACTAGCACAAAACATTAACTGAAATCAGAATTGTTACCAATCGCTAACGAATTGACAGCACCCAGAACTCTGACTTTGCTATCCTTGTCAAATTTCAAATGGCATAACATCCCCACTTTATGTCATGGTGTTTTACCTAAATACTGCTTATTTTCTTTCCTTTTTTTTTCTTCTTCTTAAGCCCATTACAAAATACTGTTTTGTGGTGAAAAGAATTGGCATAATGCATCACAAGAGTATTGCACCTTAGAGGTTGGTAGAACAATTTATATGCAGATATTTTGAAATCACTCCAGAGAAATGTGCTACTGCATTTGTTTAATTGAAAACGAAGACTAGCACAGGAACTGGTAATTGAAGAAACTCTAAAACCCTGAAACCTGTATAACCTCCTTCTGCAAATTAGATTTTGTTTTCCAAGGGAAACATTTAAACTTATACAAATGAGATTAAGGATATATCTCGAATAAGAAAAAATATTTTTTTTCCTGTTCCATTAGTTCTCCCCCTCTTCCCCATAAAAGCATAAACCAAACATCAAGAAAGACTTTCTAAAGAGTCTTACAAAATGGAGAAGCAGAAAACATTTTATTCCTGTCCCCCATAAAGCTGAACACAATATAGGAGGTGATAAAATGGGATTTCTAAGATGCTGGCAATGCCAGCCACTTTGTAGGATTACAGAAAAGTAACCAGGGCAACTATGGAGTTTGATATCGATCAATTTAATGGTTGCAACAAGAAATTGTTCTCCCTATGTAATGCCCTGCATGACATTAAACTCACTGTAACCTCTTCTGTATTAGACATTTGTTTCTTCTGCACAGCAAAAATATATAATAATTTATAGTATTGAAAGATACATGGCCAAAGAACACTTAAATTATAGTTAAAAAGAAAAACAGTGAGAAATGCCAGGCTAATTACTCTTTCTGCATATTCATCATATGTCCCTCATGGATGTTTAATGATTACAGTGTTTCATTTATTATTCTGTTTCTCTTTAAAATATTTTTATTGAAATAATATGTAATATAGGCTTTATTTTTTTCATTTACTGTTATGGAGGCCAAGGATGTTTTATTTGTATGATTCAAATGGTTATAAATGAACAACAGAAAATTTTCCCTACTAAAACTCAAACCTTTACAAACCAACCTATGAAACACATATTCAACCGCAAGTTTGCCAAACCTTTTAGTCCAAACTTCACACTTTTATTACCTGAAGTGCACTTGTAAATACTGTGCCTTCTGTGTTGTATTCCCCTCCATATGTTCACTAGTTCAATTTAAAGACTACGCTTTCACAAGCGACAAGATTTTACAGATTAAGATTTTCATTGAATTTTACTGAGACAGAGAAGACAGGCTACAGAAATACAAAATATTCTATCAATTGGCATGAAGAAAAATGGGAGGCAAAAAGGATTAAATAAAATCACATCAACAGAGGCAGCAACATTTCACAAATCTGACTTAGATATTAAGAAAATTCAAGAGAATAAAAGTGACTGGCTCAATTGTGTGTATAAGTTCAGTTCAAACAAATATTCACCACAGTGCAGGAGACACACACCTTCATAAACCTGGGCCAAATGAATTATAAATCCTTCTTCCAGCTAAGCAGCATAGTTGATCCTTTCCAAAACGCCCCAAACCAGACTGCCTCAGTCCTTCTAGGGCAGAGGAAGTTGCACACTGGCTTTTTGATCTTTCATGTGCTTCATTACCTGATTAAATAAAACCCCAGAAAGGGCAGATGTGCCAACTGCTAGCAGATGGGGTGGGGAGAACAAACTGGACTCCAAAGCCACCACCTTCCACTGACACACTTCTCTCTACTTATGTAAATGCAAGCTACCTCTGGTGCCAGGAACCAGAGTTCCTGAAAATTCTTATCTGAAAATACAGATATCTTGCATCATTTTGACATTCTCCTTACAGATTAATTGCTACCCACAGTACTCCCTTCTGCCTTCTCAGGTGCGGTTCCCTAATTTTTTCTTTCCAACTGTATTCTGTGTGCGATAAAACTGTAGAGTGCAGTTTGTTCTTTTATTTTTCCCAAATTCTCAACAGAGGTACAACTACATCATCATCTGCAGCTATGTCACTTTCTGAATATTTTACATTTGTCATTCAAGGGCACTCACAAAAACTATCAAAGTGAGCTAAAGGTACAAATTTATGGTTGTCTAAAAAAAGTGTTCTTATTCAGAATTTAAGTAACCTGATTTCAATTAGCATTTATTTCCCTTTCAAAATTAATTTTTAAAACTTCTCATTTTTCAGCCACCAATCATTGGATCATACTTTTAATATCCTTGTTCTGCTATACCAAAAAATGAAGAACTGGTATCTCAAATCTTCCCTCTGAACACAGAAGTGTTCCTGTAAATACAGCTAGTTGCTCTCAAATGATAGCTTTTGAGACTTGTTGCAACTGTTCCTTCTACTCATGCTGAGCTTTATATCAAAGGCAACTTATTGGTAGAGGTTAATATAATTAAAAAAGAAAAAGAAAATTAAGCCAGTTTCTCCCTCTTTCCTAGCTTTTCTTTCTATATAAACAACTACCATTAAATCCTATTGACCATTTTCTTGAATTGTCTTACTCATGTAATCACTCCAAACAAATAAGTTTTTTGTGTCAGTATTTTCTCCTTCTTTAAACTGTGTCTGAAATTAAGTAACAGACAAAGATTTAGAAGGATATTAAAAGTGAAGAGTATGCTCCAGACTGATCATAACAAAGCAAATGAAGTTCAGAATCAGCTATTTTCTGCTTTATCTTCCACAACTCTCTGATTTATCTAGATGCTGCTGAAAACAATGAAGTTTAGATCAGTAAGAAATAAAAAATGAAGGAAACTGCCAAGGTCAGTCTGCTTTCCAGACTCTGATGCTACTGAAATCCTCACACTTTTTAAAATAAATAAATCCTACCAGTTACATGTACCATCCTTCTCTTTCAAGACACAACAATCAAGACATTTCTTCAGCAGCATATATCATGTTGAAAGTAGGGAAAGATTACTGGAAAAGTCTTATTTGAGATGCAGTAGTTAATTCTGTTGACTTCATTAAAGCCATCTGGAAAATAAAACAGTGGTCTCTGCTACTATAAAGACCTCAGCTCTCAGAGAACTTGTCCTACACTTCTGCCCCCTTATCAAACTTTTTGTGCAAGACCATTAAAAACAATTTCTGAGAGATGCTGGGCTTTGTTTCTCAGCCCCAACTGGTTTCATTTCACAATCTAGCTCTCTAGGGCTGCAACACACTAACATGGGAGCAAGGCCACTGTACCAAGGGATACTTTGCACCAACTGGTGTGCTTGAAGGATTGCACCTAGTGCACATACTGGAAAGACTTTCTTCTGAACTAGCAATGAAAAAAAAAAAGATTTCTTGAAAAATGAACTTTGGCTGAGGCAGGGTAAGAGAGATGCTCACAAACTCAGAAGAATGTATTAGATAAGAAAAAGAAGATATGCATATGAAATATTCAAGTTTAAAATCTTTGCCTTGCTCAGCACAGATCAGGAGGTTTATCTTAGTTTGTTCCATCTGTTCCTATCTCTGTTCCCCAACTCTGAATGTAGTGGTGAACTCCACAGAACCCTCTGAGAACAACTCATGCCTCCAACTCCAGCTATTGACTCTTGATAAGGTAAAAGAGGAACATGAATCTTTAACATCCACTAAGGACATACCCACAAGAAAAAATGACTGGTTTACAGTAGTTTTCCTCCTGCTTTCTGTAGTTTGCTACTTCAGCATTTTCCTTGAATTACTGCTGAGGGTGTGATCATTTCAACAGCACTTCTGCCTGAGTCTGAGCAGCGAGTGTGCCCCCACATCCAACTTCTGCCCTCTCCTCTTCCACTCAGGAGGGAGGCAGGAACCTCTTCTCTCAGGTGTCACAGTTTTTGTTACCGCTTGCAAAACTTTTTAGCAGAAGCACAAATGCTTTTATAGAGAGTTCAAGGATGTTCATACTATGTTCTTGTTTTTTCTGGTTACCTACTCAGATCCTTTAAAGAAATTAATCTTCATATGACAGTTTAAAAACAACTGTCACATCTCAAGAATGGTAACAGGTTTGATTGACATAGATTTATTGTTACCTGCTTTTCAAAGTTCTCAATTACTTGTAAGTTGTTTAAAGCACAAATGTGGCGCTCAGACTCATGAGTAACATGCAATAGCAAAAAATCCTCACTTATGCTCTTTTAGAACAAACTGTCTTCGGGTCCAATTCGTAGTCATCCTACAGGCTTAAAAATCCTACTCTTTTCCCAAACCCAAACTGGTAATGTTTAAACACAGATTTCCTTCAGCCTAATTGAACTACTTTGGGTCTCGCTGAGTATACACTGCACCTTCTTAAAATTTCATTTACCTCTCTGGCAAAGACCTATCCTTCTCCCAAAGCTGAAATCTTTGACCTTAAATGTATTGGCAAACAAAATAAACACTGGTAGAATAAGAAGAGCAAAGTCAAGGATTGGCCTGAGTAGAACACATCAAGATCTCCACACCTTCCTAACTTAAGTATTCCTTATTATTTTCAAATTAGGTATCTCAACCATCCCTCTTGGTAATCAAGGTATTGGTATGGTTTTTGTAAATATTTATATCAATGTAAAATTTACCTTAATATCAAGCACTATAAAAACTTCCATAAAGTAAAGAAGATGACAGAAGGACAGTCAGGGTGTCTCTATTTCCAAAGGAATTTTGCACAAAATGATGAACTGGGGCAATAGATACTAGTCACCATTGGTCTGCTATGGGTTACAAACTTTGTAATTTTAAATACGTTATTTATTTTGTTTCCCCCCCCACAGTTTATACTCTGCACAAGTCACACACATAAGAGCAAGTCCAGTGTGAACACTGACAATGTATTACACTAGTGTGCCTCTGCTGTTTCTTATCTGAGTGAGGTTTTTAATTAGTTTGTCATTGACATCTTTTTACATATTTCTAAATTTTACAGCATGCAAAGCAATAAGCATGACTTTATAGTACAGGCAGCATAACTACATAGAGAAACTCTTGATAACATTTCTAGCAAGTACTTCGTACTTATGTCTTTCTGCGAGGTTATGGTGATAGGATCCTCTGTTATGCTTTAGAAAAAAAATAATTAAGGCAAACTTACTTGATATAATAGGGCACTTTGTTATGTGAAACAGATCTCTGCCATGGAAACTGTACTGAGGCTGAGGAAATAAAGAGAAGGTAGTTATTAGAAAGCACCTGTCATATTAAAAAATCTAACTATCTTTTATTTATTTTACAATTAATATGGTTATAATAAATTAAATGGAAACCATTTTTCCCAGACTACTTTCAGTAATTAGAAAAGCAGCAGAAGAAAATGATGGCAATCTATCAGGATGATTACAGGCATCTATCTGATGCCATACTGGAAATAAATGTGGTGATTCTACTTTGAAGAAGGATAATAAATTCTGAGCAAGCAAGGTACCCATTCAGGGAAACTGCAGACACTTGTTTTCCTACCTCTATAGGATTATTATCAGTTTATGCTTTTAAAATAAATTATTCCACTACTATAAACAATGTTCTGCAACAGAACAAAAAGAAGAAATATAAACCTTATTTTTGTTAGTTACAACCTTTAGTTCCTATTTGCAACTCAATATTGATTAATGCTGTATGGCCAAGAAAAAAAATGCATTAAAACCTGTCTTTGTACTCCTTGCTAAAGAACTGTAGTCTTTGCAGAATCCATGCAAATCGGATAGCATCCACAATATCCAGAAGCCTTCTGCACGCTGCGTTGAAAAGGACACGAAGCCATACATGACACTACAACTCTGCTTATCTAAAGATCCCAAGGGATAAAAGGTAAAAAGTGTTTGGGCCAAAAGGACTGTTGGTGCTCAACTTAAAAGCAGCTATTTACTGAAAAACCATAGGGACGCATATCAGAAATTACCAGACCAGTGCCTGCATAATTAGGGTTTTATCATGGAAAAAGCTCCTTGCACTAGATTCACTGTAGAAGCAGAGACTGAAAGAACAGGTAGGAATAAACAATCAACACAATGAGATGAGTTTACATTGCACACATGCCAGTGCTCCTGAGACAGAGTGCCTCCTCTCGGGCACTATTGCCCGTTTAGAGCCTTGGGAAAATGAGACACAGCTTTGATCCACACTGGATCTCAAGTAATTAGACTCTCGATTAATGCAATTTTCTGCAAGCGTGGCCCACTTTAGGACTTATTCCTCTTCAGAAAAAAAGGAATCCATTTGAAAGTAACTCCTCATTTTGCCTTAAGACCTCTCAAGACTGCAGAGAAGCCTTACAAGCTGTGTAGACCCTTCAGGCTGTTGCAGCTACAGACAGAGGTAGGTCTTGCCCTGCTACCAGCTGGCTGTTCCCCAAGGGGTTTCACGGCTGTGACATTTTCCTAAACCACACAAAATTTCATGGTTTATAATTTAAGAAATATTCATGTCCTGAAAGATAGATTAACTGGGAAGAATATTTGGGAAAAGACAGGAATCAAGTAAACCACATTCTTTAGCAGAAAAGAATAGAGAAAATTCCATCTTTATTTAAAGAAGAAGACAACATTTGCAGTAAAGAGTTAGGTAAAGAAAAATATAGTAAAGCCTAAATGCTCAAATAGACATAGCTAGCTAAAAAATAATCCTTAAGCCTTCATAAATCTGAGAAAAAAACACCTAAAATCAACCAAATAGGTGAAGGTGGCCATCAGCTTTAGAATTTCATTCTCTAGTGTTGCAATTTGGCACCTATGGTGGCTCCTGTACTACTACAGTAACTATGTCAGCTAAGAAGGAATTTGCTTAATTACAATTTATGTGCTATGACAGATAGAGATATTATGCACTGACATAAATATGAACTGAACAATGCAATCAATAAATTACTAATTATTATGGAACAAGTCATATTCTATTTATTTGGAAACAAACTCTGTAAAACATTGCCAGTTCTCTGCTGTATGAAAGTCTGGAAAATGAGATTACCATTCTTTTCTAAAAATCACTGATGAAAACTGAACACAGCAGTTATCAATTTGGCATTCACCAGCAGGCCTGCAGATATTAGTATGGTTGAGAGATGCTTTGAGCAGGCCACTGGAGACATAAACTCTTTGTTAGGGAACATTGGAGTCAGTGCATTGTGGATGTTCGTGTATTCATCTTAGAAAGCATACAAGAAACACAACAGAGAGGAGTGGATTGCCAGCCTTGGAAAATAAATTAATTACAGAAAAAACACGTTACTATTTCTAAAGGCAGGAGAGAGCAAAAGCAATCTTTTTGAAAAGAATAATGGATTATAAGGATTCTTCACCTTTATGTGTTTTAGGGCTGTGAAAAATTTACTAATCGGTAACTTATGAGCAAAGTGCTTACTTTTCATCTAAAAACCACTGAAAAACAAATTAACCAAATTCTGCCTCCCAATGAAGGGAAGGGGAAAATAGCTCAGCAAAAAGAGGGATCATAGATTGCAGTGACCTACTAATACAACTTTACCTCAGACTCCTAACACAGAACATTTTACGAAGGGCTAATATATTTTTTGGTAGTCTTCAAAAATATTTTGAAGCACTTACATAGTGATGGTCTGCAGGAATCCATGAAATTTGTGTTCCAAGAACTCAAACAATGGTATCAAATGCTGCACTGTGTCTTTTTAGTAGTGAAACATTTCTAGCAACTGCAGAGATGAAATCGCTGGACTAACAGGGCTGGAACCAGGGTGCTGGATAATCTCATCAAGGCTCCCTTTCCCATCAAAGATTAGACTAGATGATCTTTTGAGGTCAGTCCCCTTCAAACAGGGCTATTCTATCATTCTGTGAATCTGATGAACAGGCAGGAACAGGTCTCTTGCTAGGAAAAATTCCTGATTAAATGATAACTGGGATCTAGTCAGTTGAAAATGGTGTGATGGCAAGTTATGTTTCCTTGTTAGGATTTGGAGGAAGAGTAACAGGTAGGTGAGGTAAATTGAAAATAGCTGCTGTCAGATGAGCACAGATAAAAAGTCGCCCCCTAATTCAGAAGTGCAACTTTGGAGATGAAGATTTGCACAAGACATATGTATATACAAATCTCAGTTTTAGGAGTTTGTTTTATTCAGACCACTACTCCACTTGTTCCTCACAGTTAGAAATCATTTATTGCTGCTAAAAAGGTTTAAAATTTTGATTTGGAATATTCAACCTGTCAGGATAAAGCCTTCAACTTTTCAGCTTTAATGATTTTTTAAAATTATTATTATTATTATTTTACTTTTGATGTGATGAATTTACTGTCCCTGACTTACATTTAACAGACATTACATAGTGTTGTATGTGTAAGTTCTTTAACTCTGTCAACCTGAAGCTTTAAAAAAAGGTTTGATTTGTTTATGTTTTGTAAGAAGCTTTAGTTGTAATTGGTGTGGGGAAAGAAGTTGTTTTTAACAAAATGGTTTAAATGGATAGCTACACATTATTTGTTTTTCCAAAACTGTGTTACTTAGCTATAATTCTTTGTGGTATCTACCAACATGCATCCTGGAAACATTCCCTTTTTTACTTTGTATGTAGCATGAACTGAATGTCTCCTAAAGCCTGAAGAATATTCCCTAAACACAGCTGAGGAATGCTGATAAGGCACTGCGCAGTCTCTGTGGACATAATTCTATGAATGTTTTAACCAGCAACAAAGCCAGTTCACCACTCAGCCTTCTGAACACAGTGTTTTATTGTGGCATGTTATAAGTCAATTCAAGGAGATAACCCAGGTGAAGACAGACAAAACCAGCCAACCTTTCCTGGCAAGTTTTACATGTGGACACTTCCACTGATTCTCCTTCAAATAAAACAAGAGCTAGAGTCTGAGAAACTTCTACATTGCTTCCTAATCTTTTTTATTTACAGAGACTAGACTGACTAGTCTCTCGATTAGTTCATCTGGCATTCTTTAGAAGTGCCAAAGGTAGCACTCTATCTATAGTTTTTTAACAAATTATTACATAGGCGTACTGTCCAGGTTACAAGTTTGAGACCATAAGAGCTACAAAACCACTGTGGCAACAGTATGCAATATTCCTAATGGGGCTTTAAAAAAGAAACAAATCATATCTCTTTAAAATTGTGTGCTTGTTCTGCCAATTTAAAAACAGGACAAAGTGGCTCCAGGAATTGCTATTTTGCATAACAGGTGTAATATTTTATATACACTGCATCTGGTTTACTGAAAAACTAATTGTCAATTTAAAATAAGAACATGGTTGTCACATAAGTCAAGAAAAAAAATCAAGATTTATTTATTGGTTTACATATATTAGCTGTTTAGCTATACAGTAACATACACTACTTCAGCATCTCTAGAACAGAGCTGCTCATTTTCATGTTGACTTCTCAACACCTGTGATAATGTTATCTTTATTATAGAAGCTCTCAGTTAAAAACTGGAGAGGTGATTGGGTTAAAAATTCTGCCTTATTAGCTCTGATTATGGCAGATAGGGTAGAATATCTGGAAACTAACATGGACCTTGATACCACAGACTATCTGTAATAATTATGTCAAGTCTGCTTTTGCCCTCTCAGTATTATGAGACTGTAGGCTTACACCTCTAAAATGTTCATTAAAAAGATGCAAGGATAGCTCTTGAGGAAATGATGAATGTTTGCTTCTCTCAGCCCTTTACTTGAAGTCCCAGGAACCTATGACATGAAGTCTTTCATTTAAAAAAAAATAAAAAAAATCTAGGTAGCTCTTCCATTGTGCCATTCCAGCAAGTGGGGAAGCAAAAGGAAAGGGAAGAAACAGTTGGCAAAGGATGAAAAGATGTGGTCAAGAACATGCAAAGATTCTGGAACAGGCACTGGTTGGACATTGCAGCAGAGAACAAAGAATAAAGCAATCAGGGCACAACCATCTCAGAAAGACAGTACAGTGGGAAGCACAGTACTCAAAATGTCAGTGAAGTTACGAAGAAGAAACACCCCTACAAAAACAAGGAGGTAGATAATACCATGGAAGAGGAACTTCCTCAAGCCATAGGGAAACCTGGAGTAAAGATCAGTCAGTGTTTGAGAAAACCATCATATCTTAAACGTGTCTATTAATTCAAGGAACTTACTGGAAAGAAAATGCTGTGATGCAGGTCCAAAATCTCGGTGTGCCTCCTGTAACTGTTTAAGGCGATCCTCTACAGACACCTACACATAAACATACACACTCAAAATCTACATTGCATGTAATTTGCAACACCAGGGTCATGATAAGAAAATCACTTCTTTACTTTCCTTTTAATGAAATCCATTTATGTGTCATAGCACTTTTTGGACACCCACCTGCTTAAGGTTACATTTTTTTCTTTCATTTGCTTAATGAAAACCATGTTTGTCTCTTGCAGTGTTCTTGTGTGAGAACTGTAGATCAATAACAAAAAATAGTAGTTTCATGGTGACTATAGCCAAATACTGAAGTTTCTGACCTCCTCTCAATCCTTCTGTTGTCCATATTTCCATAGACAGCAGGTCTCAGTTTGATTGCATTGATCTCACAGCTGCCTTTCCAGCACAGAACCATTTTGGAAGATACTGCTCCACTGGCTATCATGACACCACCCAGGTCAATAATTGAAACTGCACTAGCACACTCAGCAGTACTTTGGTTGCTTGGTTAACTAAATTTGAGAGGACACACATAACCCCCCACCCAAAAAAAACCCCCAAACAATACAAGATAAAACCCCACTACCAAATGATATTTGGAAAGGAGAGGTCTGATACGACACATTAATAGCTTTGCCTCTCAGGAGTGACTCATTCAATACTACTGGCTCAGAAACTAGAGCCCAGGTTTTGAGAATTTATTCCCACCACCCTCACTAGAGATGTGATAAGTATTTCCTATGAAAATAAACACAAAAAAGGACAAACTTTAAAAACTGATAAATGAACTTTTAACTGATGTAAGAAATCACTAAATCATTCACCGTGAAACTATGTATGAGTTTCAGCTGTAATCAGGCACATTGATTTACCTTTCCCACACCATTTAAGCACAATAATCATTACTAAACAATATGAATCTCTCTCTCAGCATATCCACTTCTGCTTTTTATGCTAAATTGCTATTGCTCATTTCTTGCTATAGCTCTACTAATACCTAAGTCACTGTAAGTGAAATTTCCTACAGAAACTGAACATTCAAAGACAAAGTAAAACAGCTTTCACACAAGCTGGAAACACAACAGAAATATTTACACCAGGTTTTGGTGACAATGATTTAGGCCGTAAAATATACTGCTATACGACATACAAAAAACCATGTGGCGATAGTTCCCACTATTCTCCAGAGTTTAACACAGTTTCCTGAGTGAATAAACTGCTGAAATAGATTGAAAGGAAAAGCTTTTGGCCAAGCTACAGAAGGAAAGATAGCTCCTTCAGTTGCAATGGTACCAATAGAATAACACTTTAGTGACAGAAGTAATGAACAATGGTACTAATGCATCTTTTAAGAAAACAGAAGAGAGTGAGAAATATCCCTCCCCACACACTGACTGCACATATTCAGAAGAATACCTGTAAAAGTTTCCACCGCATATTAAGATCATCCAGTTGACGAGACATCTTTAAAGACGGATAAAGGTCAAGTGGAGACAGCTGGCTGGACAAATCATTCACTGTTTTAACTTTTAAGTTGATGGGAGCAATTTCTTCTCTAAAAGCCTAAAAGGGTAAGAAACATATATTTATGTTCAATCGATGTTTGAGCAGCACAAAAACCACTGCAAATTCCACATGGTGCTGACCCGCCCAGTGTGGCAGCTTGTGCAAAACAACTGCACACAAGTCAGTTTTCAGCCAAGAAAGTTCACTCATTTCAATATTCTTATTATATCATTCATATCCACCTTTAGGGAAAAACAGTATGAAACACACACAAATGCCCATAAGCTAACTGCACCCCTGAAACCATTTAAATTTTTTTTGTGGTGCAGTATTGTTTTAGAGCTTTCTTTGCAAAAGGAAATACACAATGCTATATTAGGAGCTTTAGCAGCATACAGCCTGCCAAGTGTTCTTAAGAAAATATGTGTTCAGTAGCTATAGTTTTCCAGTATTAAGCAGCTGACAAAAATTCAATTTAAAAACTATTATTGAACTAGCAAAGCATGAAGGAATGTATCTTCTAAGGAAAAGGAGTACAATGTTTTACCTGATTAGAACCAGAGAGTAAAGCTATTACAATGACTAAAAAGAAGTAAAAGGTTTATTGAATGAAATTGAACTAAATACAGTATTAAGACAAAATTGATGCAAGTCTTAGTTAAAAAGATGCATCAAATGTTTTTCTTGCTGTGAGCAGTTAAGTGTTCAATCCTATACACAGCTTGATTAAACATCATGAAACAAGCCAAAAACAACTGTAAAAAAGTATCTTCTTTGGGCAATTCAATTATTTACCTCCCTTCAAAAATCACTCATCAAGCCAAGGAACAGAAGGAATATACTGTCAAGAAACACTGGGCTTCTGGACAGCCAGTAAGCCCCTCTTACTTCCAAGATGTTACAGTTTTTCCACAGCAATGAAAATCTGAAAGACTTTGCTTTAGTCTACTTTACAGAAAAAGCCATTAAGATATCATAAATCACTTCTTAGCATGAGAATAAGAAGCTATTCAGCATTAGCACCTTATTTCTTGCTTTAGTATCTACATTAAAACATAAGAGAGAGGAAGAGATTCATTACCCTTCTCAGCAGTAGTCTGGATATTAACTCAGCTTTGACTGCCTTTGTTTTAAAGATTTCAGTTCCCTCACCCTTGAAGCTAACAAAATAATCTGGAGAATGAGGACCCTTAGGTTGCTATATGTGAAACAATGCAGCCCTGTGAGTCCACAGACTATGTATACATAGAGAGAGTATCTACAGAAACCTGGTTGCAGCCCATGGCCTTTCATTCTTCCAACACCTGCATCCCATGCAGAAGACATGAAGGGTCAGGTACACAACCCCAGGTTGCTCTAATGCTTTGCCCTATTCATTCTTAAGCTTAAACACTGAAAAGCTGTGTTTGTGAAACAGAAGCTCAGTAGTAAGCACTGAATTTGCCCCAAACAGCAATCTCCCCTACCTACATGTGCATACCTACACATTCTCCTGGAATCCATGATATTCACTGCACTGTACTGTTTCCAGTCAGCTTTTCTGGACAATGTTAATTATCAGATTATATTCCTTCTTTGGAGAGCTCTGCATTACTAGGTCCCTACCTAATCCATGAAGTTAAGCAGGGGATGACTACTACCCATCATGAGCAGCCATGCCTTGGGATGCTGAGCCCTGCATGATTGGCCTGGAACACAGGCAGCAAGAACTGGTTTACCCACAAGAATATTATAGGGTAGTATGTGTTCAGTTTGAAATAATCCTGATGAGAAGCCAGGCTAAAATAAAAGCAAATGCAAATACTCACTCATACAAATAAAAATAAACAATAGACATGTTAAGTTTGTGGAAGTTAAGGAACAGAAATTAAAACTATGTATATATTTTTGTATGCTTGAAAAAGCTCTAAGTGTTTCCCTAACAAGAAAGTTATACATGATGGCCAAACAGATCTATGTGACTATGTAATCCTAGCCAACACCATGAATGTGGCACAGCACTAGACTTTGAGACTTATACTGACTTATACTTCATGTATCATCTTTAAAGGCTTTATACTGCACATGAGAATTTCAGCATACAATGTATAAATACCTAATATGACTAGAAGGACTAGGATGGAGAGGTCTGACACACACAGAGGCTTAATATTTTCCAGGAGTTCCACACTTACTGTAGTTTTCTCAATGTGATCTGGTAATGAATCTATGAGCAAGTCTGCTACAGGTTTCCAGCCATTCCTCACATTTTCAGCCTCCTTCAAATCAGCATCCAGGTCATCCATGGCACACTGAAGGTCTTTCAGTTTTTCTAATGCCTTGTCCACTTGCTTCTGCCAGATACTGGCACTGGCATTTAGGTTCTCCCATTTCTCTTTTACCTCTGATGACTGCTTACGCATAGCTTTGGCAATCTTCATGGCTTTCTCCTCAGGGGTCAATTCTGCAGAGGGAAAGAACAGTCACACTGTTTGTTTCTTATTTTTCTGTAGTTAGACAGACAGTGCTCCTGAGGTATGCACCCACGACAAGTCACTAAGTCCAGTGTCAACTGGTAACTTACTTCAGCAAGT
Organism: Acanthornis magna; assembly: GCA_036785705.1. Classification (NCBI taxonomy): domain Eukaryota; kingdom Metazoa; phylum Chordata; class Aves; order Passeriformes; family Acanthizidae; genus Acanthornis; species Acanthornis magna. Next base: position 16,583,632 of record JAWUZG010000040.1, on the reverse strand, counting down.
ACAAGGTAGAAGAAAGTCCAACTTGCTATAACTGAAACACACCTCAATCACTCCTACTGACAAAACAGAGCTTAATCAGAAGACAGGAAACTATTCCCGACATCCATATATTATGATACCCACAAAGTAAAAGCAGCTTACTTCTGATTTGTTACTTTTGGAGGCACAGGGAAAGGAAATATAAGATCTTTCTTCCCTCTGGGAAACTTCAGTAGGTAATCTTTGGACCATTTCATATAGAAAGAGCAAGGACAGCACTTTGCTCCTGAATCACTTAACCACTACCTTTCATCCTGGCACTACGATGTGTCTTCCTATTCAGTACCAAAACCCAAGGTATACTAAGTACCATGCAGGGTGTGGCTCTGCAGCTCTACATTCTTTTTTCTGTGTTAACACCAACATTCTAAAAGTCTGGTTTAAACAGATTTTCCAAACCTCAAAATGTTCAATGAAGCTATTGACTGAAAAAGAATCAAGCTTATTTCAAGCACTATTTCTCACAAATTTCAGGCTTATGTGTCTAGATCCCACACAACCCAGCAACAATGGAAATCCCATTCAGGATAGCAAAGACAAGCTGCCAATGGTCTTTGTAGTAAGAAGAGCGAAGGCAGGCACAAACACAACCTCAGAATGCAGTCACACAGAGATGATATTGATTATTTCAGTGAATTGCTTATATTGAAATCACCAGTCCCTGGTGAGTCTGCAAAACATCAGTCAGAACTCAACACCAACCCTCTTAGACAACAAGAATGGACAACTAGTCAGTCTCACCTCCACAATACATGACTTCTGCAAAACAGTCATGTAGTTTTATCAATAAGAGAACATGATGCTTTTTCTGTATCTTCGGTTTGAGACTGACAAACTGAAAGCTAGAAAGCTAATACAGCCAGAAAGCTAAAAAAAAAAAAAACCCTAAAACATTCCCAGAAGGTCCTGCTGTCTACTGTCCAGAGGGTCCTTGCCGAAAAATAGTCATGGGGAGCTTTCTTCATCAGGGAAGAGTTGTTTCCGTAATGACAAACAAACCTAGCCAGTCTCTGAGGATTCCCCTTCTACATAAAAGCAAGCAGAGGAAACTATATAATGCAAAACACAGAGAACAAAAGGAGAAGAGATGTGACATGCACTGAAGCTAAGCCAATTTGCCTTCTATTCAGTCCTATATAAAACCCTTGGAAAAGGTTTATCACAGTACTCTTGTGATTAAAATTCAAGTGTTGCCTATGAATAAATTATACACAATCATGCAAAGATGAAAGTACCATTTTTGTCAGAAGTCAGATGAGATATACAATCTTCCATTTACTGATAGACTCTTAAAATCATTACAACTGACTAAGCTTGGTGCTGCTAATGTGGTGGAAGAGGGTGAGGGGGCAACCGACAAAAAATGGTGCAGGAGGAAAGTTTTAGCTTTTCAAAGGCCAAATGAATGTCAACGTAAATACACAGTTATGGTAGCAAAAGTTACCTTATTGTGCCTCTTGTGATGTTACTGTTGTTCCACAGTACCCAATACAGAAAAGCGTATTGCAAGTAATTAATACAATAGAAAACATTAAAATACATTCAATTTGTTGTTGAGAAGGCACTTTATTCCAGATAAAAAAACTAACAGGGAGTTGTATGGATCACAACCAGAGTTTCTGCCCACCAATTCCACATATTTGTTCTGGTTTTCCCTTTAAATTTTTTTTCAAATCTTGTTAGCCCACATTAGTCTTGATATTTGCTAGACTATGGATACCAGAAGAGTCTTCAACAACACAATCCAAATGCCATCTGGGGAAAAAAACCCAACCAACCAACCAAAAAGCAACCCACAATGCAATTATAATTTGCATTATAACTGTTGATGTAGGGAGGAGAGGGTGCTGCCCAAAAGCACAGGGGACCTTGCTGGGAAGTGGTTGCCTAGGAGAAACAACAAATGAGGAATGGTAACAGTGGAAGGCAAGGGCAATCAACAAAAGCCAACAGCACCAAGGGAAGGGAGGCACATACCCAGGCCTTGAGTTGTGATTCATGTTTTGACTCCAAGAGAGAGCCACTTGAAGAAAGAGGGCAGCGGGGTGGTACAAAAGACATTTTGAGCTCACCAAGATATTCCAGTGACTTTTTGGGTGTCATAAGCTATCACACGAGAGCACTGCCTATGTGTACTCTGCCTGCAAAAGCAGAGATTGTACCCAGGCTTAGGGACACTGTAGTGGCAAGAAAGTGTTGCAGAAGAGAAACTTAGAATGAAATGGCTGTGAAAAAAACCTGCAGTGCTTAACTAGATGCAAAGAAATATGAAGTATGTATGTAGCTCTGGGATACAGAGACATGGCAGTAACCTACAATTTGCAATACTGACACACCAGAATAAAGATGAAGGCCAAAGCTATGCTGTGATAAATTGCACCTTTTCTCTGGATTTACAGCATTTCACAGTAGAATAAACTGCATCATAGCACAACACAGCTCTAGAAAGAGCTTTACCCCAAGCTTTGCAACATATTTGTAAAAACAAAACAAAAAAAAAAAGCTTAAGCTCTAAGCAAAATCCTCTTTCAGAAAAAAAATTCTTTTACACAAAAATGAACAGCTACAAATTGCTTATGTAAGGACATCAAAGAAATTGTTACCATAGGTAATTTTGGAATTATTCACCTTTGAGAATAATAATATTGATGAATGAATGAATGAATGAATGAATGAATGAATGAATGAATGAGAATTCACTACTGCCCAGTGACAGAGGGACTAGAAGTCAAGTTGCACCTAAATAGCAAAGTTTAGTATCATAGGTTTTCTCACAGTTTGAGGTATCCTATGATACAGTTAAAGGTTTTGGACAACCAGACCTCAGGAGTAAAAGCTGCAAGACTTACAAATGAAGATTAAGGGAGTACCTAGAGTTGGTGCTTTACATAAGGTATGGCAATACTGAGCTTCATTGAAAGGGGACAGAAAATTGCAGACCTATTGAAGGAAGCTTTCCTTTCTTGGTATCTCGAACAGGGGATATTATACCCAGAAACTGGACTAAGTAGAAAACTGCACGCAAAACTGTATGCATGTATGCAAAACTGCAATCTACCATTCTGATCCAACATCATGCAGTTGCATCATCCTTTACCTCTCAGAGCCAAAACCTACTAATTCTGCATGAAAGAGCAGAATGTTGCAAGGCCTGAGCAGTTCCAAGCTAGAGTATTAGCTGGTTAAAAAGATCAGTCACTTGACAAAGAACACGCTGAAAGCTTTATTGTAAGGGCAGAAAATCTTGAAAAACTCTTTGGCTGTCCTTAAAGGTCCTGACACAAGAGATCCAACAACTGTTTCTCGCACTAATAGAAGCAATAAGAAGAAAAGCGGCTGTAGCAATAAATGGATTGGATGCAGCACTTGGGGATAGGTTCAGGGGTGGTTATGGTGGTGCTGGGTTAACAGGTGGACTAGTTGATCTTGAAAGTCTCTTCCAAGCTTGACGATTCTGTGATTAAAAGAGGGGAACAACAGCCTGACTTTATTTGTCTGGCCAGCTAAAACAATGCAGCTTTACTCATGACAGACCAGTCACTTATTTGGCGATGGGAAAAAGATTCCAGAATGATTGGGGTGATACAATTATCCCAACAGAACTGAAACCCAAAACACCTTTTAAGATCATTTATCAAATCAAGGTTATTGTGCAAGGATATCTACCACATATTTTATTTGAAAAATATTAAGTCATTGCAAGACTGTTTTATTTTATAAAAGCCCTGGGAGTGCTTGTAAACTTGCACTAAAAAGACATTTACTAGGGAAACAGAGCAAAACGCGTGCTTTTATGAGCTATAAAACCATTCAGCATATATTCATTTAAGAGAAATACATCTTGTATAACTTCATGTTTTCCATCATGAAAGCTCAACTTATTAATGAGCAACACATTACTTTTTTTTTTTAAGCAGAAATCACATTCTTCAAGATACTATGTATAGCATAGAATTGTAAATCTCAAAGAAAGTGTCTCAACAGTAAGAGTTTTCTTCTATTCATTTGGAATTCATTTAACCAGCCTGTCATCACACAAACCAGCAGACAGAATTCCTTTTTGCTGTGAAAAAATTTTACACAGTAGTTGTTCCTCTTTTGTTCCTACTTAATATAAAGTCTTCTCAGTGATCAGTTTGATCTGTCTCCCCAGCCCTTTTTTTTTTAATGGTACTTATATTATCTTCACTTCAGCAGCTGCTCATAGAGTAAGAACAGTCTATATTCACCAGACCATCTGTTTACCAGGGAAGACAGATATTAACTGACCTTGCAGCCAGGGAAAAAGAGCAAAGAAAAAAAGACCTCTTCTGTAGTGAAAAAACAAAAAAATCTCACTTTTAATACACATTTTTGTCACAAACAATGCAATGAAAGCTCCAATACCTTTTCTGTGTCTCCAGCAAAGACTGAGTGCCATAGAAGGAAAACTTTCAAGAATTTTACAGCACATAGTTTCCTTGCATACTTACATATATGAATACCAGTGAAGAAAATTCTTTTTGCTTAAGAATTTATTTTAGACCTCTTAAACTATTTGGCTATAGCAGTTTTCAATATAAGTAACCGTGATTGATCCTTATTATGTGGCCTTAAACTAGTGATCACTTTCCATCTTGCCAAAATTACTTTAATTTCACTTCTGCTATATTCTTAACCAAATATACTGGAACCAGAGATGATTTCATACTCCCTCCCTCTCACATGATGTCAGACATTGTCTCTTCCTCGGTTCAATCAATCTTTGCAGCAAAAAACAATGGATGACAACACGGTATTCATTTTGAAGACTTTCAGAGCATTTGAATAGGCACAATGGCACATTATCAAACTCCAACACAGAAGAACCAAAAGCAGGGCTAAAATTGCATCATTAAGTCTTTAGCATTGCTCCAGAGAAAGCATACCGGGGTTTCTAACAATCTTGACAGAAAACTTAGTTCTGATGGAACGGGAACAGGAAGTTTAAAGAATAAGTAGCAATTGGTTAAATCCACCAATTAGTCAGACTCTGAGCACCCAACTGTCCAAGCATAACCCACTATGTCACCTTCTTCTCCTATTCAAATATCTATTGCACATTTAGTTTAAACAAGCAGAGAGCACAGTCATTTTCCTTTAAGCCCACTTAGGTTTTCTCCTAGCAAAATGGAAAGTTCTTCAAACTAGAGAAATGTAATTATATAAAGAGTGAATGAGAAAAGTCTCTGCAGGATAAAAGACAAGTTACCTTTGATCTACACAAGACAGAATTGCAAACATAGAGCAAATGAAACTGTTAACCTCATGTATGATGAATAGTTCTGGAGAAGGCTGGGAGTATGGACTCCAAATAAAGACAATTGAAAACAATGACAGCAAATATACGTGTCCTTTAATAATGACTGTTGATATTTCCCAGTGGGTGCAGGTGGAGAAGACACAGAAGGATGAAACAAAGAAAATAGCTTTTAGTCGAAAGAGATAATTAAGTTGTCCCATAGCATCTCTCGCCAGAAAACTAAAAAAGATTACAGAAATCCTAGGAATCAGACATTTATCTGTTATAACCAGTGTCATTTGTCAACATAAACAAACCACACACAATACTTCTTACTATAAACATGCCAACATTTTGCAGTAAATGGTGTGATCTAAAGCAAGTTCACAATACTTTTGCACAGTGGAAGCCCAAACTTTCTGTTGCTTCAGGAACATGAAACAGGTACGAGTTCAGTATGCTCTGCTACCATCCCAGAAAAATGCAAATGCAATACTGTTACAGCATTGCCAAGCTGTGTCTTCTCCCAACTGCTGTTAAAGGGGAAGTATCAATGGAGAGAGGATCATTACCACTGTATCTCAGTTACTCTGGGCAAGCAAGGAATTAATCCTGTTTATTTTCAAAGCACTGTGACTGCAGACTGTAACAAGCCTTTTATTTATTCCAAAGAGCAATAAAGATTTTTTTTTTCTGGCACTGCACACATAGCAGGTAGCTCCTCACCATGACTGCAGGAGACTTACATCCTCTAACAGCATTTCAAAACAATACAAAACCAGAAAATAGACAGGCAGCACAAAAGATAAGGCTCCCGGACTTGACAGCACCCTATAATGAAACACAGAACATCCATGTTCTGAACTTTTCTGACTTTCCAATCAACTCTTCTCAGCCTGTTTTCTTCTCTACAGACATTACTTCTTTATTATTCTGCAATTTCCAATTTGCTTTCTTGAAGCTCATTTAAAATGATTTGAGTTATGTTTGCTCTAGTGAATAAGAAAGGCATTTTCTTTCACACAAGGTCCTAACCTTTGACAATCATCAGTCATCTGTACTGCTCATGGCATAACTGAAAATTCTCTTGCAATAAAGCTTCACTGGTTTCCAGGGCCTTTTAAACAAGGCAACAGTTAAATTTTAAGAGCACACTTTCCTGGAAAGCATCCTGTATTTCAGGCAAAACTGGCACACAAAAGAGCATACAGGTCAAGAAAGAATATACCTATGTTTCTATCCCAACGTCCTCATGGATAAAAAAACCCAAAAACAACCAACCAGTAATAAAATTAACCATTATGAACTGAGGCTAGCCTGTTTCTATTAAAAATGCAGTCTTTGAAATGCTTTAAGTTTGCCCTCCACACCACTCAGCAAGTGGAAACAATTTCCTTGAACTTGACTAATATGACTCCAAGCAGACGACCATGTATACTCTACAGGAAAAATTTCAAGGCTTTACCCAAGTGTACTAAACTTGTAGGGCGACTAAAAGATCTATTCTGAAAAGGAGAAAGGTAATTATTTTGTGATTCTCTCATGGGTAACTGCACATTTCTCTTATCTTAGGAAGAAACTCTTAGAAGTCACATATGAATGAGCCCCAACTGAAACAAAAGCAGCAATGATCAAAATAGTGTAAGTACTTCCTGGATATGATTCCACTGACTTCCAGTGGGACATATCCTCTTCATTCTCCTAAGCATTTCTAATTTCACACACAAGACTTCATACACAGTTAAACCATGCAGCTGAGACAAAAAAATATTCCAGTGCTGTGTGATAGCAAGAGAACAAACACAAGTGATTTGGAATAGAAATGCTGCCTGCTATATACATTAGAAAAGAGTAAATTGCCTATTTTCAGCGAGATCTTCCTTGCAAAAGCAAAAATTATGGCAGAGAATTTACCTAAATGTGGTCAGTGGTGGATAACGACAAAGTTCATCTTTTATTTATGTCTGAAACAGGTACGGTTGTTGTGCCTCTGTAAGTTTAAATAAAGTATCTACATGCAATTCATTGATATTTATATTAATATATTTCTAACACAGATGTGATTTATGAGGCTTTCTATTCAATTAATAGGAGATGACAGATGGCAAATACTTATTTTTAAATGCTGTGTTTATCACAACAACCTTTGCTAACAAATAGCAGCTTTCAAAGCTAGGAATCTAATTGTACTAAGAAATCTACAAGCTACTGAAGTACTTGGACAACACTGCAGACTCTCAGAAACATTCACTATTATAATGAGAATCAGTGTAGTGGCCTGTGAAAATCTGCTAGGATGTTCCACTGCTTCAGTGGAATTTTAAGGACAGAATTTCAGCAAAGCTGTATCATCAGTTCATAGAACCCTGGGGACATAAAATATGATTTCTGCTGTCCTTTGTCTTTCCAATGGCCTGTAACCTTACTAACAGTACGTGGACTTAAGAAGCCAGCTGTAACTATGCCATAGAGAATTATAATTAACATATTTAGATCAAAGTTTTCTCATATACCACGGACAAGTGACCAAAAAAAAAAAAAAGCTAAAAGCATGAGCATTTTCAATTTCTTTAACCTGTCCATCCATAAAATTCAGCAGCTGGCCTGCTGGCTTATCAATCATCTTGACTCAGACGCTGAGACAGCTCAAATGCATGAGGACTTTGAAGCTTGCTTTTTGGTGATGGAGCCTCTCTACAGAAAGAGGGCAAAACAAACACAGAAGATAGATGGGAGATATCATTAAGAAAGTAGTTTCCTGGAAAATGAAGAACTCTGTTGGAATGTGCAGGTTACTATCGAATACAGTGGAAGACCGACACAGGAAGCATAAGGTGAAGATGGGAAAGAAGAAACCAAGGCTTACTCATAACCTGATTTTACATTCTTGTCGTATATTTGAAATTAGCAAGACCATTACAGACAATAATAGGTTATCATAAGGCATCCTATAGCAAATGTTCTCTTTGGATGGAGCAATGAATGAATAGGTCTCAGTCAGTCAAGTTCAAAACTGATTCTTATCAGTTTTCTCCTAAAACTCTCCCATTCTTTCCCCTTGCAACAGTGCCCTCTCAGGCATGAAAAGATGTATGACAAAAAAGAAAATAGAGAAAGAAAAAAGTGGGAAAAAAAGGAAAGAAAAAATAAATCAGTGGAGATGGAGAGGTTGAAGAAAATAGAAAACAATTTTACAAACTTTATCCTCTTTAGATTAGCTAACCATTCCCCCCAAAGACCCCTTCCCTTATGCAAGGCAAGAACTAACCTCAAGAAACTGTGATTTTCCAATTAATGCAACTTTGATTTAGTAAAGTAGTTTTCCTCTTTGTATTGGAGAACCAGCCAGAGCAATATTCACATCAAGACTGTACAATGTTGTGTAGTGCTCGTCAATATTTTTAGAAAACAGGTTGTCAGCTTACAATCCAAAAATCACATTCCTCCATGTTTATTAATATGAAGTGTACTTCGTTGAAGTTAACAAGTTAACTTGAATCAACTGCAGAGAACACATGATCAAGAGGCTGACAGAAAATTAAAAAAATGAACATTTTAAAAGCAAACTAAAGCCCACACCCCTCACTGGAAATGGTTAATCAGAAGAAAATATGTGTGTCTGACTGTCTTCTAGTTCAGAGACGGAGTTTTCTGGAGATTGGTGGCATTACTTGTCAGAAAAAAATTACTAGACTCACTTCTGGGTGAAAATTAACAGCTTACATATATATGTGACCAGAGAAAATGATTCAAAGACAGCTTTTGGCCAGAAAGTCTATTAATCTACAGAAAGTGCAGGCCCATTCTGCACAGGGTGTGAGTGCCCACTGCTGGCAGCGGGAGCGTCACAGGGGTGTCAGGGAGAAGAGGCTGGGGCTGCCCTGTGCCAGGGACAGCAGACTCCAGTCAGCTCACCATGGGGCACACCCAAGGCCCTCAGCCATGCTGGCGGCACCTCAGGGCAAGTGTTTTTAAGAAACAGAAAACACCAGAAAGGAGAAGGGAACCAACAGGAGAAACAGCAGAGGCAACACCAAGGTCAGAGGAGGAAGAGCAACCCCATGGTAGGGCAGATACTCCCCATGGAGATAGCACACAGAGGAAAGATGTGAGAAGAAAGAAGCAGGAGAAAGAAACTGCTAAGCTAACCATGGAGGCACCACCTTCCCACCCTCTTTTGCCACTTGCTGTCTCTCTGAGTGTGACTGGTGTCACAACAAGGGGGGAAAGAGACAGGAATGAGGGCTTCAAGTTGAGTCTGTGAAAATGGGGAGGAAAGATGTGGGTTTTAGTGTTTGTGGAGGTTTTTCCCACTATCAGCCAACTTAGTATATTTCTTTTTAATGGCAATAAATAGTTTGTTTTATCCCAAGCTAAATCTGTTTGGCCCACAACAGTAATTGGTAAGGGATCTGTATCTGTGACCGATCTCATCCCCATCCTGACCCATGAGCTTTCTCACTTGTGTTCTTCCCGTCTCCTTCTTCCATTCCACTGAGGTGGAAGACATAAGTGGATGGGTGGGAGTTTGGCCAGTAGTCAAGACTAACACATCACATGCTCAGAAAAGAAAGCCTATGGGACTATTAAGTGTGAAGAAGAAAGAGAAAAAGAAGTACAGTGCACATCTATGAACCCTCCCAGTCTGAACAAATTATTAGTTTTCAAATATGATGACTATATCAGAGACATACACACATCACTTGCAGACCATGGCTGTTATTCCTATGCAGTTTACCGTGGTCATCAAACTCCCTGTTGTACTTTTTGCACTGCCATTGATATAGCAGAAAATAATAATCACGAGAATCTTCATACGCTGAATAACAAGAATTTATGATGCAGCTTATCATCTGAAGTTTGCTCTTGCAGTTTTACATCTAGTCAATCAACACTGACTGGATCATTGATATCAACTCCTGTTAGAAAATGAACATTTTACATTGGTAACATTTTAGGTATTGGCATCATTTGTGCTGAGACGTTCTACGATTTTGAGGAGAAAATCTGCAATTTCAAACTTCTGTGTGAAAGAATGAACAAATATACGGAGAGCATCCTCACTTTTCAACTGCAAGGCTGCTTGTGACTTAGACCAACTGAAACATTAGAGATGCCATATAGCAAATGAGTTTGAGAGTAAAGAGCAACTGAATATTTTCAGGAGTCAGGAGTTCAAAAAAGAAGCTAAGGTAGCAGAACTAATCAGCGAGATAAATGGTTCATTGCCTTTAATCACCAGCTATTCAAGCTTTACCACAAAGTTGAACTAGGGAATATGAAACCACTTACAAATTTGCACAGAAATAACACAAAGTATGGATGTAGGAAAGATTAGTTGTTTCCACTGAACAAACTTCATAAGTGTGCCTTAGAGATTTATAAGATGATGTATGGAAAGAAAAAACTAACTCCTAATAAAAGCAGATATACTGTAATTTTGTAAATTACACAGAACAGTAAATTATTCACATCTTACAGCAACTGATAGTTCTGCAAAAGCAGATTATTACATTTTCCAACAATAGTTCTTGTGTAAAAGTAAGACTTCATAATGCTGTACCTTATATGGAGGCATAATTGTACGACTTACTTTACACAGATAATTTCCTATTTTGTGGTTGTGAGGGAGTGGAGAAAAATTATTACCTTCTTTTTGGTCTCTGATATATAGACCAATATCTCAACATACACTATGCAAAAACAGCTTCTAGGATAGCTGTGGTTCCATTCCTTAGCAATGATTCATCTAATATTCAAATCTTTAAGATTCTGTAATGACTGCCTTCCTAAAGCTGATTTATTTTACTTCTGATGAGATACACCACTGATTATGCTTATTTACATTTGTGGAGTAAAACTTTGCAAAAGACATATGGATGTTTTAATGTTCATCTGAAGTACTATTCTGACTACATTTAAGGGGCGTATGTTATTGTGTTGAACTGACCAGTAGTGTCCGGAATCAAAAACGGGGAAAGGCAGTAGAAAAGAAAAGTAGTTTCTGCTTCTTCCAAAAAAACTTACAAAGCATAGAAGTAATATTTGGAGTCTAAAACATGAAATGAAAGCCATAAAGATGCAATTTGGAAAATTCTGAGGTCTGACCAAGTAATTGGGATAAAAAACACGTACTAGAGACATGCATGTCCTTTCTCCCTTTTTTTGACTGTTTCCAGAAGTATTTTCTGACCTGTTTTTGAATGCAAGCTCCTTCTTGGTTCCTCAGGCCCCTCAATTGGTTGGTCAGCAAGGAAAACTCGTGCCTGGTCCACAGCATTGAGAATGGTTTGCTCTTTATCCTTCAGTTCGCGCCTCAGTGCCTTTTGGGAAGGGAAAGAAGAATGCATTTGTAACTTGACCTTGTGAACTACACCATTTTCTCTGGTTTCATCTCTCTAGCCAGACCTGCCGAGAGAGTGAGCAATAGTCAATATGTTATTCAGACTGCAATATAAAATGCAAATTTTACTAAACAGAAGTGGCAAGAAATTAAGCCTGGAAGGGTAATTTTTAGGACATTGACCTGAAGAGAGGAATACAAGAAAGGTGATGATGGTTTAAAAAAAGCCTAACAAACTGGAACTACTACATTAAACTTCTAATAAAAAGTAAATTTATTGGGTTTATTGCTTTTAACAGGAATATATAATATATAATAGATTGCTACAACAGACTGTTTACTTTTTTCACAGCTGGAATAACAGTAAACTGCATCTACTGAAAGTTCAGAAAATTATTTTGCAAATGCTAAAAAGAATTGCAAAATTTGTTAACATTTCTTACAAAATGAAACACCTTATTTCTGTCTGCTCTTTACCAATATTTTAAAATTTAGAAAATATGTATCAGAAATTTTATTGTGATAACATTGTCTGAAAAAGCCTTCTTTTAAATTAGTCAAAAATATTTTGATCTTTATTATCCAAAACCCAATTGAAACTTATATACAGAAAGAAAATAAATCAATTAAGTTTTTTTCCATGGTGGTGGAAATGAATTTCAGGATATTTTGCTCTCCATCATTTATGACTTTATTAAAGGATTAAGCATAACCAACTTTTCTAAAAAAAAGGTTCATAAATAGTCAGCTGTTATGTTTCTTATGAAGCATTTTCTTACAGCATAAAGCATAAATCAGTCCCACCTAGAAATAAACTGTTTTTCCTGTTTTATTTGTAGTATTTTCTACATATAGAAACACACAAGAAGATACTTTAATCATTATTAAAATGCTACATTTAATTTTTCCAATATATTTTTTAGCTCTAATTACAAAATCAAGGCTTATTTTGTTGAGGCAACTTTGCCAATTGTCACAATTTGGTGAGGACCCATTCCAGATCAAGGAAACGAGTTAGTGTTGATATTATATAAAATGAGCATTCTACTACAGAAAATTGTGGAAAACAGGTATCATAAAAACATCACAAATGCTATCTTGTCCTTCTCATTAGTAAGTCTCTTGATGCCACCTTTGCAAAAAACAATCACATCTTGATTTTAGCTTAGCAGGAGCAAGATGCTATTCTTTCCCTCCTTCTCCCCCCACTTCATTCCTTTATTTTCCTCCTCTTTCAAAATTCTTCCATTTTTCTGCTTCAAATAAAATAAATAAATAAAATCAATAAAAAAATAACCCCAACCAAAACTAAACACTGAAAACACACTAACCTCCATTACATTAAGGAGCCTGCATTATCCAGCCCAACTTTTAGTAAGCATTAACTATTGTATTTATACAAACACTCCTCAGAACAGTGTTATCTCTATATGCTTTTAAATAGCAATAATATTCTTTGCAGCGCTCAGTACATACTATGTGTAATAAGTAATGAAAATTGCCATTTAAAAACCAAGCCATATTATTTAAAAAAAATAAATACAGAAACTAAAGTATTGTAAAAGCAACATTCCTGAAGAATTTCTTCAGTTCATCACAGTATGTATCAATATTTTAATTTCACATTACACACACTAGAATAAGACACTTCAAAGTCATCCACAGTTTACAAATCATTAAAGCATTCTCTATGCAGGAATTTGTTTCAAGAAAGAAGGAGGGCAGTAAGCAATTACGGCTCAAAAAATTCCCCATTTAGAAAAAACTTTTGGTTAGTAGAATCTGCGTAGATGAATCAGTAAAATATAATTTATTTTAATTTCAAAGACTTTGTCAGAAATAAATGGCTGATTACTACGCTTTGAAGGAGGAAATACTTCCAGAATTACTTTTCTCCATTCCATACTACTTCCAAAGTATTTCCAAAGCACACAAAAGGGAGGCTATGTCGCCTTTTGAGTATACTAAGAAATTTCAGCAGTTAGCAACAATCTAGAGATGGATCTCTTTTACTCTGTCTTTCCTGTTTACCCTCACATAGTGTGTTTCATCAATTTCTCCTGACCCTCAATAAAACTTCAATCAAGTTTGACCTAAGAGACCTTGGATTTAATTCTCCACCATCCCTGCCACTGAAGTTGCTCAAATTGAGGTTGACAACAGAAAGATTTTAAGAGTTTGGCCCATATAGCTCATCAACTATAAGTCATCCATGGCAATCTTTAAGAGTATTTTTGACAGAGAACTCCTAGCATGAAATAAATCATACACTGAAATAATAGTACCAAAATCATTTAGCAGTAGAGTACCTTGAGAAAACCACAGACTTCTTAGATTATGTGGGTTTTTTTCTTATGCCACAGGTGCAATAATAATTTTTGGAACAGCCACTCAGCCTTCCATAACCTTTTCTTAGCAATACTCAATATATTTCTCTGTCTCTCTCTGCCAGTAAACGAGAGCAATGAGTACACAATGCAAGGATAACCAAGTACACCAATAATACTCTCTTCTCCTCCCAGCAAACAACTCTGCAACAGAACAAGAAAGAAACTCACTTATAAATCTGATCTTGAGCTCAAATATCATCTGTCTTGAATGGACAAAATAAAGATTTCATTGGAAAAATCACATCTAGAGGAACACTACAGAGTAAAAGTAAGTCATAAAAAGCCCAGCAAGGAACATAAAACTTGCAATACTGAATTTTATTATTGTAAAGATTTTTATATAATAATTAGTACAATCATATATTTTGGTGGTTTACTTAGTTTTGCAAAAGATACCTCTCCAGTGGCTACTCAGAATAATGTGCCTCCTTCAGTAAACAAAGGTATTACTTCATTCTCCCTTTGTCATTAAGAACTAAAATAGTTAAAGATTTGTAAGCTTCAAGTGGAGCACAGGTGTTAGTGGAAGGAGAATTCCCCTCCTGTTGTTGGCTATGCCTTTCAGGGAGAAAATTAGGAGAAAGTTGATACTAGAGTTTTGGTATAGATTAATAAGTGAGGGTATGGCAAAAAGACTTGAGAATCATCTCAAAATTTGGCACTGAAGCTGTCCACTAATAAGGTAAACACACAGATGCCAGAATTTTTTAGTCCTATGGAGCATGCAGATGCGAACACAAAATGAAAAAGGCAACACTGAGCACAGAGATAACACATTTATTTTGCCCACATTATGGCATTTTATGTTTATTTAATTTTAAGTACATTTATGTATGTTTATTTATTTATGTTTAGTTATTTGTGTTTACTTATTTATACAATAATATTTTAAAGTTATATTGGTCATACAAAAAGGGGCTGTACACAACTTTGGCAGTAATTCATACCACTGTATTTCATACAACAATTATAAATTGCAAAATTACTGTATACTTTAGGTAATGAAATAAATTAAAATGAAACTTTCATTTCCCTCAGTAATCTGACAGGTGACAGACTATTCAATCCAACGTCTATAGTTTGCACAGTTTTGTGGCATTCACAAATCCACTCTTACTTCCTACATAAACCAGGACATGCAAGAGTCCTGGAAAAACCACACTAATTTTAGACATTCTTGATGCTTAAAAAAGAGGGAAAAAATCCCTGGAAACCTAAAAGCTGGTATGCTGATGCAGTGTCAACGCAAATTGTTTTCATAGCTGACCTTAAACAACACTAACCAAAATTAATTTTAAAAATCCTCTGAAACCTGAAAGAATTCTTCCACTCGTGGATGGACAAGGGCTTACAAAACTGCCCTCTTGAAATATTTTATGCAGCATGAAACAAAGCAATCAGCACTGCAGCATTCATTTTGTCGGTAGGAGGTCTCAAGTTAACAAACTACAGCAGAGTAACCAGGGCCCCACTAACACAATCCTCCTCTCAGGAAAGAAAACCGAAGTGTTACCTCCATGATTTCCAGCCACGAGTCAGTGATTTATTCTCCATTTTGATCTGTCCCTCTTTCAGTGACTGAAACATATGTTACTCCCTTTATAACTCTGGAAATTATAGACCATATGCCCTGTTATACCAAGATAATCAAACCCATTTGCCCTCTCTTCATTAGAGATATATCTGATTTCTAATATAAAATCCAACTCTTCTTGCAAACTAAGATTTTTAAAGGAATTTGCCTAAACCAGGGCATTACAAATTTTCTATTGGGAATGCTTTGCATCTGAGGTCTTTTCCACTCCTGAAAAATTAAAAAGCTACAAAACTTTTGCTATTTTGATTTTTTTAAACTGTTTAGTGTATCCTGAAAGCACCTCTTTCCTTCAGCTGCACCTTAAAATTATTTTTTGAGCAGTAAGTAAGTAAGTGGACTTCCAAAATTACTCACTGTTACTTTACAATTTCTTTTTCTCTTTTGAATTGTACAGACTTGTATAGAATAATTCAAGGAGCAGATCAGCTTAATAGTTCCAACAGATGAAGGCAAAGCTAATTTCAAAGAAGACACATCGGATGTTTCTTAAAAACAGAACATATTTAAATCAGTTCTCATTATGCACTCTTTCAAGGAAGTAAAGATGCATGTTATTGTAACTCATATCAGTTTAGCATACTGTAGCCTTATGTGCCAATCAGCAGCTCATGTAGCATTTAATTACTTATTCATCTTTATTCTGCACCCGGTACTTGAAAAACTCCTGTTGCTTTTATACACTAATATGGAATAAAAAGAAAATCCATGGCATATAAAAGGATGGGAAGAATAAGCAGGATGATTGAGCAAACTCAGAGTGAGATGAGGAATTGTTTATAAAGATCACACAGAGATAAAGGTTGTGACTGAGCCTTTGCCAGCTGTCTCCATCACTAAAGAATGAACTAGAAGGAAAGCAAGCATTGCATGTTTAAAAGCTGTTCCTTCCAGTCAGATACTATTTAATGTAATATGTATACATAAAATTTCAAAAGTGTTTCGGTCTCTGTACACATCTCTGTGTAAAAGTCAATTTTATGTGTCTATCCCAGTTGATAAAGAAAATATTCAAATAAAGAGCAATATTTAAACTGAGATGGTGCAGCTCACCATGCATTTACCTTTTATTACTTCCTACTGTATCTAAGTGGTAAGAGAAATAATGAAGGAGAAAAATGATGCCTAATATACAACCATTAATACCTGGAGATACAAAGACACCTCTAAGTACATGAGACTTTAAAGATGAGACCGAATCCTGCATGTTCGGATAAATCAGTGACCGTGACCAACACCAGGACAGGGAAAAGTATCAGAGTGGGGGAAAAAAATAAAAGCAGAAGAGGAAGTTGTTTGCCTTTATGTATTAAGCATTTTAGATTTATTTTTTAAATAGAAGAATCTAAATAGACATGCCAAGAAAGACCAAAGAGAAGTGTCAAAGGCTGCATTTTACTAAACTGTGTCTCAGTTTACCATTTGCCACTTGCTGTCTCTCTTGCTGTAGTGTCAATACAGACTGTGCAAATAGGGTGTCAACTACAAGGGTTTAATGTGAATGTAGACCTGGAAGTCACATCTGTAGTAAATTCCTCTTTTTTGCCAGCATGCACAAGGAAGCTAAACTGACAGGAATCTAAAAGCATGGATGTGGGCAAAAGAGAATTAGACTATGCATGCTGGTGATCTTTCACCAGAGGCAAATAGATGTTAACTTACTTAAGACTTTCCCAGTGATTTATCAAAATAGATGCTTCAGGCCAGAAAGAGGGGTACATTTTCACTGAGACTTTCATGTCCCTTGATAACTTCTCTTCCCACTTTGCTCTCTGAGGGAATGCATGTGCTCATGGCTACTCACTGAAAACATCACCCACCTCCAAATATGGATTGATAGACATGCATTACACAAAATAAGCATCTAAAACATCTCTCAACAGAGTACTTTGCAGCAGTACAGCCAAAGAGAGAGAGGGAAGTATGCTATATCAGTACTGCTCAGACTAAGAGACAAGAAACATGACACTGATACTAACATTCTAAAAATCAGTAATCAATAAACTGACAATCTCAAACTGCATCCATTCATTCCTGTGAGATACGGAGTAACTGAAGAAGGGTAACTGACTTCCTTCTGAACTTGCTGTAGTTCGGAACCAGTAAGGCTATACAAAACCAGTAAGGCTATTTCCTGCATTTTCATTTTAAAACCATAAAAAGATGTTTTGAAGCCTGTTTGGAAAAGTCACACTTACAATAACCTTGCAGAGACTTTGAAAGACCTCCTTTATTCACTAGAAAAGAAGCCAGTACTACAGCACAAAGGCAGAAGTAAGTTTAATTGTCACACAGGTTGCATCAAAAAAGACATTAAAAAGCTATTCTTAAATTAAAGAGCAGGGCTACACTTTTGCTTTAAACTATTTTTTTTAAAAATACAGTTAATTCTCCAAGAAAGAACATCTTCAGTCTTTTCTGAAGCAAGCACTGCAAGTCCTGCATTCCCTAGAGATACCATAGGATCTAAATCCAACTAGAGATGAAGGGACACACTGCTTAATTGAGCAAAGGTTACAAAAAATGAGGCATAATGATGTTCATTAATATGTCTTCCAGCACCAATAATCTTACGTAACTTGATTTCATATTTCCTTGTCCACTGAAATGAGACTTTATTTGTGTTTCTAGGTCAATGATAACCAACACTTGGTTGCCCAGGGAAGTTTGGAAGCTCAACAGAGCATAGTCTTTAGGGACTAGAAAACATGGAATGCCTGAAGGTTTTTCTTTTTTCTTCTTTAAAATTATTTATTTATTTATACTGGGGGTGGTAGGTAGGTGTGGTTTAAATATGATTTGAAACTATGTTGGGGGAAAAACCCCACACTGCGCATCCTTGAGCTAATGCCGAAGACATTATCATCAAAAAGCTTTTCAAAAAACACATGATTATTTTCTTAACAAAAAAGTGAAAAGACAGGCCTCAGTGTGCTAATGTGAATTCTCTACTAAAACTAACTAGGAAAATCCCAAGAAATATAACCATTCTGGCCAGTGGAACCCTTTTGTGATGGGTTTGCTACACAGTGTATCCACTGAACTTGCTTAGTTGGGTCTTTTTCCCTTCTTCAAGAAAGTAATTTTTTATATTAAACCCTTACTTCGTATTTCACTATACCAACAGTACTACGAAAGTATCATATAAACAATAGAACAGAATCTGCTAGAATATGGTTATTTTGCTCATCCAGCAAGTTTCTAATGTAAGTGAGCATATTTTGGTTTAAATCCATTGTAATATGACAGCTAAAAAAGAGCATGAGAATCATTAAATTTGATGGCTTGCATAAACTACTCAAAAGCAGTAGATTAAAACAGGCTTGGTTTACATTGCTATGCACAGGAAAAAAATGTTTTTAATGAAGCTTTTAGGGAAAAAATCTGTTTAACATACCTAATCAGGATTTAATATAGGAATTCACACAGACGGTACCCCAGAGACAGCAAAAATGCCTGAATCAGTGTGGAGTCTGAAAGAGGAAGAGAGAGGGAAGCTGTTGAAGCTTTCCACTCTTCACGTGGTGGAAAAAAAAGTATTTACTTTTACACAACAGCAGTGATCATGCTGCTAGCAGTGGAACCAATTTTCAAACGCCAAACTACCATAAAGACACATTCAGTTTTACATCAAAAGGACTACAGTGTGCTTTTGGTGAAGGAAAACTAATCCCACCAAACTCCACTATGGAAACAACAACCTTGGAACGCTTGCCCTCTTTTTATTTATTTTATAGTATTCCCTCATGACTCCAAGGAAAGTCATGACTAGGTTTCCAGGGCTGAAAGCAAAATGAGCATACAACTTTTGGCTTGTATTTTTCCTGGAAAGGACTATTCCAATGAAGACAGGCTGAGAGATTTGGGGTTGTTCAGCCTGGAGAAGAGAAGGCTCCAGGAAAACCATATAGCAGCCTTGCAGTACCTAAAACAGGCCTACAAGAAATCTGGAGAGGGGAAGGTTCACCTCCTTTGATTCACTGGTCAAACTTCTACACACTTCTGACAAAATTAATTGTCAGTGATTATTAGGGCAATTCTCTATTCTGTGAAGTAGACAGAATTAGAATAAACTCCACTATCGAAGCAACACTGGGAAAAACGCACCACAGATTTTGATGAAGGATTCATCCAAATTCTTGAAGACAGTTTCTGTGGATTCTGTAAACCAATAGTGTCATCACAGGCATTTTCATACACCTCTGATCAACAAAAGACAGGAAGAGAACCAATCCTCTCTACTTGCTCCATTTTTTCTTTTCCCTGTCTCCCCAGACTCTGCTCCTGACTCCTGTCAGAAACAGGACAACTACTTATATGAAACTTAGGGACAAACCAGAACCTTTATTCTGAAGTACAGGAGGACTAGTGTCCAGACAAGGGGGACTGACACTAAGAAATCAGCAAAGATAAAATAACAAGAAAAACCCCATAGGAAAAGATCACTGTACAATGCCAAATAAAGCATTGCACTGAGTCTATTTCAAAGGCATTTAAAAAGGTTATATGCTCTAAAAAGCGACCTTCAAGACAAGGCAACAGACCATCAAAATAAGGATCCTTCCATTTCAGCTGAAACTGTTTTGTAGAGCTGTCTGCAGAACAGAAGTTACATTTCTTCCACAGTCTTCTGGTACCTCCTTTGAAGAAGCAAAGAAAATTTGTGCCCTCAATGTTAACTCTAATTAGCTTCAAACTGTGCAACTGTGCACTGCACAGTGCATAACAGGGAAGCTTTGGACAAGAGTTACTTCTCAGTTACATAAAACTCAACAAATGAGTTTATGGTGGAAATACTGTCAGAGCATCAAACTTGCATCTTTGCTTTGTAGGTTGCAATTGGTAAAACTTTGGCTATTTATGTCAGAACATACTCACAGAAAAAGGGGGAGGTATAAAGAACACAAAAAAAAAGCATTATTCTGTTTATGCATCCAAAACATGCACCGCCTCCAGCCTGACACAAGACACACAAAACATCTGCTGCATATTAAATGGCTTATTACTTAATTGAGCAAGAGCCCTCAAATATCCTGATAGCACTGCCTGTTTCCCTGCACCTTCAACAGTAAGCATCTATCTCTTCAACATAAGACATATTCCCCTTTCTTTACTTGCTGGCAACAGATTGGCTTGGGTTTGCTTACGCTGTGTGACTGCTGAGCCCTGATGAACTGACATTAGTTTCTTGCTTCAAACTGAGATGATGCCACCATTAATAAGTTGAGTGCTGCATTGTTAAGAGTAGTTAAACTCAGGTCACCTTTTGCTCATTTTGTGGGATTAAAATTCCTCTACATTTCTTCAAAAAAGCTTCAATGGGACAAGACAAATATGTCTGGTATCATAAGCTAAATGGTTACCTGTTAAATGGTACCTGCTGTATTAATGCAAAGGTCTTGAGAAAGACTTCTAGTAATTACAGTTCAAACTCAATACCCTCAAGAGCAACTTTGCAGTATGCAGCACTATGAATATTCATTCAATATATAAAGATAGGATGCATTTTGTGAGCATGCCCACATCTCATGAGAAGTTTCCTCTGCCTCAGCCTCCTTAGTGCAAGAGAACATCAGCATCCTTGCCAATGAATTGTGATCACCAAAAAACCAGTGGATGTACTATATGACATCACCTATAAATTATAAATAATCAGATCACTGCAGAAAGTCTCAGGGGAGCATCTCCTGTATGACAATTGCATAAGGGGAGGAATATTCCCCTCTGCTGGAGGAAGCACAGGCATCAAAGCTGAATAGTGAGGCAGAAAAATGCTAGAGACCAGTTGCAATTTGAGGCTGCCTCTAGTGTTCCTGTTCTGTATGCATGCATGCACACGTGAGAGAGGACGGCTACTGGAAATCCTTTCAGAAGCAGAAACCCTGTCAACGTTAATTACTCCTCTTTCTTAGAAACAGTCACTTTGGTTTCTCTTTGGAAGCAAATGGTCTAGACAGACAACTGAATAATCACTAAACAGTCAACAAACTGTCCTCCTCACCACAGTCTACTTCAATCTCCCTCGTAGCTTTTTGCTCTCAACTCTTTCACTATGGCTTCCCATTTTCAAAACTATCTAAAATGACAGCATCTTTGTAAAGCCAATAACACACACAATTTGTTACTGTGACATGACAGATTATACTGCATCTCTGCTTTGGGTCACTTCTCCAAAATTTCCTGTCCTGGATAATATGCTAGTTTATCCAACATCTGCTCAGTAGAGAAAGATTACTGTAAAACCATTACTTTAAAAAAATAAACAGTGTTTGAAAGAGGAAATACTCTACTCCAGACAATTTTCCAAGCATTTATGAGACATGAGGAAGGAATACCCTAAGGGCAACATGACTTTCCCTTCTGCTTAAGTCACTTCCTTCAGCTCATTCTAGCTGCCATCAGAAGTTAGAGGAACATGAAAAAAACGAACTTGGCATCTATGCCATATCTGCAAGAGGCAACGGCATTAAAAAAAAAAAAAAAAAAAAGGCAAAAAGGCAAGACCCAAGTGTAATATTTCACATTCTCTGGCAAACCAGCAATACAGCAGGTATCACAACATCATTGTGGGGGGGTTAGATTTTTTTCATCATGAACCACATAGAACATAAATAACAAATAGACTTCTGCTGGGGGTTTTAGTCCCTTGTCAAACAGGAGACACCCAAACTTGTCACAGCATGCAATAGCCTGTGTTGCTTTATTAGTTCCATTTATGCCTCTGCAAACTAAACTTGCCCAACACAACAGCCTTGCTAGGTCTTTGTGTTTTCAAATACATGATCTAACAACTCATAAAAACAACAGAAAATCCAGCTAGACCTCAACTAATGAGATAAGCAAAAAAAAAAAAAAAAAAAAAAAAGGCTGCTTTCAGACAATCCTACCAATAAGAAGCTAGAATTAAAATACTGTTGGGTATTCAGTACACACGTGTTAATAAAAAACACCAAGTAAACCTGCTTGGAAATTGTCAGTGTTTTCCAAATGGTGTTCCATCACCCAGTTACCCAGGTTACCATCACCCAGGTTGTGCCCTCTTCCTATCCAACTGAGTTTGTTATTTGTTTTTAATGATCTGCTTGGGGTTTTATTCAGTAGAAAAAGATTGAAATTCAAATAATTCAGGGAAAGTTCTGCAAAATATCCATGGACAATAAAGAAAAATATTTGCCTTATTTTTACCTATTGTAAGTTCTTATAATAGCTGTTCATATTAACCATATTCCTCGATTAAAAATAGTTCTATAAGAATGATTATCAACTTGGACAAAAAAAGAAAAAAGGTCCTACTGAACCTTATTGCAAACGTTGTCATAAACCTTTTTTTTTAATGACTACAAAGTGGTTTTCTGCCTATAAAAATAAGTCATTTAATATAGCTGACAGTAATTAGGTGTCAATTAGAGAAAGATACTAGCACTTATAAGAATACTTCTATGAAGCAGAGCTATTTAACTCAGCTCCACAAATACCTTCCAATATAGGGTGGACACATCAGAGAGATCACAAGACAGCCTTATTACTCATGTTCATTTCCTTTCTCTGCTTCGTTTCTCCAGTATGACAAGCTTTTTTCTTTTTAGCTCTTCAGGCAAAGAACTGAAAAATTTTACATATACTAGAGCCAGCACCTACTAAATAGGATTTCTTTTCCTTTAGAAACAGATTTGAAACCGCAAACAATTTCTCATTAAGCAAAACCAAACCAAACCAAAACAAGGATAAAATCAAATTGTTATTTTTAGTTCTCAGTACTTAGAAACAAGCTCTATGCCATGGCAAAGTTACCTAGTAAAGGTATGGAGAAAAGTAAAAGCAGTAAGTAAAATGCTGAAGGTATAAATATTAAGACTGAGAACACAGGGAATGTCTTAAAACCAAAAACTGGAATTGGTTTTAGTGACTGGATGTCAAATAATATTTCAACACATCTGCAACAATTTTCCACAAATGTAAATTGCCAACTCAAAGCCATTTTAAAAAAGGTGAAAATGTGCAAATGCATGCAAGTGCAGCAAGACACCTATATACTGCTCTCTTTCCCCAGAAACCTTAGTAAAAAGTGTACACCACTAATAGATTTTTTAAAAAGCAAAGGAATTTCACTTATTTATTGCATTTAGTTGATTTATACTGTACTTAGCAATAGGCTGCAGTGCTTTGAACTCTAAAGTCATTGTTTTCTTAGAAATCTCTTCACATTTGTCTACAAGTATAACCAAAATGCAGTAAGAATGTTTACTTGCAGTATGTAGAGATTTTTAGGCCACACACATCATTTGAGCACCCAAGCTTTATTTCAAGAAGAGCATTAAACAATGTGATTCACATCTGACCTATGTCTGTTCTCTAATTTTCTCTCCAGCAAGAAAAGCACCTTTCTTTTTACAATACCATGTAATGTATTACATGGGGTTGTAATGGGGTTTCGTTTGTTTATTTGTTTTATATACTGTGCTGTGTTTACCACTAGCCACTCCTTCAAGGATCTAGCATTAAGATAATAACTTCTTCCTTCTCCTTCCGTGTTACTGCACCACCACCATGAAATGCGTAAGTAAGAAGACACAGGTGAAAAAGAGGGTTTGAGAAACTGCAGCCAAGCAACCATGCTCACTGGACTAAGAATCTTGTAGCAGCCAGAAATGTCAGAAGGCATTATCTGCATGATCATACAGAAGACTACAAGATCATCAGAAAATCTTCCCAAATGAGCCTGACCTATTGAAAATGAGTAATTCCAACCAAGCATGACTGCTTTGTAGCAGCCTACATTTTAGTCAAAGCCTGGGGACTTGTTTCTATATCTGGGACTGAGGCTCCTGAAAGCGTCCCTACCCAGCGTGATGCAGGCGTTGAACACAGCACTGATGTCAGCATCCAGTATTGCTCAGTGTCTCTCTGTTTCAAACCTTGAGATAGAAAAATCACATGCACAGGATAAAATTATCAGATCCATTGAAAGTTATCTAAAAATTACACCCTCCCTCTCCCTTGCATTTACTTGATGATAAAAATATTTTCATGATTAGTCTTCCCTCTCGGGGCATCAAAATGTTACAGTTTTAGTGTTTTTTCAGT
Source organism: Acanthornis magna (assembly GCA_036785705.1). NCBI lineage: Eukaryota > Metazoa > Chordata > Aves > Passeriformes > Acanthizidae > Acanthornis > Acanthornis magna. Next base: position 16,558,922 of record JAWUZG010000040.1, on the reverse strand, counting down.
TGGAGGGTTTCTTCCCTGGCTTTAACCTCATCCCTTCAAGGTAGTGAATGCTTACATAAACTTGTAGCCTCTCTCTTCTGAGGCAGACACATCACTCAGAAAGAAGATGGAACCACAAAAGAGAAAATGTAAAAACTGCTAGTACTTACGAAATAGAAAGAAACAAGAAACACTTCATATCAGGTTGATTTGAAGATAAATAAATATAGACTGTATAAAATCTAGAGCAAGGTGAAAAGAAATTTTAGATAACCGGCAGTAATATATAACTGAAAAATGATATATTTGTTCCAGTAATTTCTTTAAAACTATCTCATTTACTCTCTCAAAACTCTCTCTCTTATTACAGCTAATATTAAATTCTTGCTGACCTGTTACACTGACTTAATGAAAAATATACTAATAAAAGTAATGATTGGATTCAATCATTCAAGTCTCTGTTGGTACTGAAAATTTTAATTTAGATCCAAGTAAATCACACAGTTATAAAGTATGCATTCTTAATGACTATTTATAAAATTATAAGCATAGCACTTTCATTAATCACAATATTTTACTTTATATTTTAAAAATTCTTCAAGCATGTGTGTGACAAACCAGCTGTTTCAAGGGAGAGGAAATCTGTAGAGTTTTTTTAAATCTGTTCTATTACCTGTATTAGGACTTTTAGACTAAAATTTCCTTAGTAATATAGACAGAATGCATAAAATTCAGTCCAACTTCAAATAAAAGGGAAAATAAATGTACCAGAACATTTTAATGATTTATGGCTTTGGTTTACTAAGCTTATAAATATTGTTTGCAAACACAAAATTGCTGACAACAATATAAAACTGACTAGCTAACATCATTTGTGTATTGTGTTATACCATCAAACATTGGCACAGAGATTTTCTCTCCATTTACACATTCATTTAACAAGAAAGGTCTAAAAGATTAAAATCCTATCATAAAATAAATGAATTACCATTAGCAGCAGCTATTAAGCTCTTGAAGAACATCTTTGAATTGTTCTCTCTCACCACAGGCTATGTCTGTTCATGTAAGGAACAGCCGCCATTGGCTAGAAGTTCAGAAGAACTCTGCAGCTTCCCATGTCCCCTCAAAACCTGTTCTACAGAGAAACAGGACACAGGGATAACCAATAGCAGCTACTTAACATTAGCACAGTCATGTGCCAGTAACAGCATGGCATCTCTCATTAGCAAAACTAGAGTTAAGGCTGATCTCCATTCACAGCAGAACCAGAAGAGGCTGCTCATGTCACAGACGTTACGGCATTTGTATTGTCTCTTTGGCAGAGAGGGCTATAAAGTTCCACATCCAGTTAATATAGAGTGCTTGAAACCACTTTAGGACACAGTAGCTTCATAATCTAGCCCTGACATAATGCTACATTATCATTAAAGAAAAAGATAGAAAGGACCCTGGAGGAAACAAAGGTTTTGCACAGGATGCTTTTAAAGTGTCCTCACACATAAAAGGGGAGTAAATTACAAGATGACCAACCAAGGATGTAAAATAAGTCATTAGTAGTAAATGTGTGAGGATAACACTGCATTCCTTCCAGAATGAGTTGCCTAAAGAACCACCCCAAAAAAAAAACCCAACCCCACAACCAACAGCCAGCTAGTCAAGCAAATATTTTCTACCTTAATTAAAGCATGCTTAATAGACTTCAGTAAACTATTAAAACAAAGCAATCTCAGTAACTCTGAGGAAAGACTGCAGACACTGCAGACCCATCAGGCACAGTGCTATATAGAGGAACTGTACTTGTACCTTAATACTGAAACTCAGATTACCCCAAGTCTTCTGATGTGGACAACTACTGACGATATTTTAAATGACGCAAGGGAAGGAATCATGTTACTGGTCTCACAAGATGAGCATTCAGGTTCCAAATCTGATTAAAAGGAAAAAAAAAATCTTTTCCCTAGAACAACTACTCTGGATAAATCTGAAAGTGGTAAGGATGTCTAGCAGCTCAAAGTATAGGAGTGGGAACCCTAGACCAAATATAAGGCCTTTCTGAAGCACAACACTGAATTCACTCTGCAGGAAATGCATGTTAGCAAAAACATAACCTCCAGCAGCTTCCCTAAAGATTCAAATCTTTAAGCATCATTTTAAGTTTAGCATCCTTTGGCACCTAAAGTTGAAAGATCAAAACTTCAGAAAAGAAGACTTCTCCTAGTAACATTCCTAGCAATTTCCCAGCCCCACAGACTAACCACCCTGGAGGAGAGAAATTCACTGAAACCTCGGTCAGCAGATACAGATGTATGGTAACAGTCTAGGAACAACTATTAGCTACAGTTAAGTGTTCTTGGAAAGAAAACAAAACAGAACAAAATACTTCCTGCAAGATTACCTCGCCCATTAAACCACTACCTACCCCTTGCATTCTAAAAATGTAACACAACAAAAATTACAAATCTAACAAAAAAGTGTAAGAAAAAGCAGAATCCCATGCCCTCCCCTATTTTTTGCATACATTTTGAAACCCAGCCTTTAATCTCTAGAATCTGCATGAAAACAGGAGTGGGTGGCTGCCATGGAAACACAGTTTTTCCAATTTATTGCTGATGGTCCTCGGGTAGATTACTGACTGTAATAACAAGGGGTTGAGGATCCAATAGTTCAGGAGTTAACTGGAATAAATATTCTTCTTGAGTCTGCTTGCAGCAGCAAGAGGAAGGATCTAGATTAGGATGTTCCTAACAGAAAATAAAACATTCTTCACCAGTCCCAGTCTGCAAATGTAGTCCATTTCAGAATGATTTTAAAATGATAACGGATTCTCTCTTAGTGCATATTTAAGAAGTGCATCATATGCACTAATGCTTATGTTCGGTTTCTCCAAAACAGTGATGCACAGGGGACTCTGCCCACTGAGAACACAAGACAAAAGAAAATAAAACTCTCTGGCATTTGCACAAAATTCATATGGAAAAATGTCAGTTATATTAAAAGGTTCTTAAGATTTGCATTAATCCCTACAAGCTCCATTCCATACCTTGAATGACAAGTGGACAGCCTTGTTTAAATAGAGTATGTTTCTTCTTAGTGGTCCAATTTATCAAAACACATCACTGAGAAATCAAGGAGACTTGAGCTGGTTTTGTGACTGTACAGAAAGAATCTCAAACTGGTGTCAAAATGAGAAAGGTATGAGCAGGACAAACAGTTTTGAGCTCTAATAGAGGCTATGAAAGCTCCTGAAAAAAAAATATGGCAGTGGATACTATTATTGTGGCTCTCTAGCAGCACTCTCCAGTTGAAAAAACAGATTCACTGTGACTATGCCAGTGTTTTTTTCCTGGCTCTCTGCCTTTGGAAAAACAGACCTCAGCAAAAAACAATATTTGCATTCAGAGAAACGTCCTGTCTCATTTCCTCATACCAGTCCATTTCTGTGATCCAGGGAGGGAGCCCATCCGTTGACATATTGTCCTTAGGTTTCAGGTGCTACCCAACATTTTTAAATGCAATTGAAACACTAACTGATCTTTAAAAAAAATTGAAATCCCTGAGCATTTTTCTGGGCAGTTACAGCTTAGAAGAAAAGGTCTTGGGAGTTTCCTTTACAGGTGTCTGAAATAATTTGCTGAACATGCTGCTGCAAACAAAAAAATAGCCAATAAAGTATTGAACATCATCTGAAAAGACAAAACAAAAAGCTACTGTTTTACCACAGTATCAAACACTGATGCAACTTCATCCCAAGTATCACATGTAATAGCAGTCACTTCACCTCCATAAGGATTTAGTGGAGTCAGAAGAACAAAGCAAGATGAACAACACAGGTAGCTAAGGAAATAAAGCAGCTGTCTATGGGTAGAGATTAAAAATCAGTCTCTAACACACTTGTGCTTCATCATCTTCACTGGCTGTGCTCACAGCTCACCCTTGAAGGTCAGGCCACAGCCAGTCATGGTACTGCAGCTCAAGACACAGGAGTGAAACAGATGTCTGCTACATTCCAGCGCATCAAGATGTCACAACATTTCATCAGTTGGAGATGGGCTACTACTAATAATGATGGAACCAGAGTGGTCTTTTGTGAGGTGAAACAAAAAGATACCACAGAAACAGGCGCTCGACTCATCGCAGCCTTTTAAGGACAAAGAGAAAGGCTGATTGCTGTGCTGTTTCTGCAGTGTAAGCCTAATTTCTGACACAAACATTCTCCTCCACAGCAATGTCAGAATGACCTCTTAGATATTTGAAGATATCTACAAATCTTGCTTTATTCAGTGGTAAGAAAAAGACCCAGTGAGGTCCTAAACATTTATATGGAAGTCTTTGATTAAAACAAATGAGACAATGGTTCCTCAGAAAAGAGCAGCATGAGCTTTGTACATCAAAATGATAGTATTAAAAAGGCAACCCCATAGAAATGTTTTATTTATTGTACTGGAAAAGTGTTTAGGAATTGTTTTTTCCACAGTAAGACAACCTGCTTTACTCTGCATTAGTGACAGAATAATTTGTTCTTTCATTATCCAGGTTATTTATTATTTTAAGTACTGATCCGTTGCAACTTTCCTGACTTATCACAAGACAACCACACTTCTGGGAACAAGATGAAATACAGCCAGAAGAAACAATTTTTTGTCAAAGTTAAAAATATACTGCACTGGCATCCTAATTTAACACTTCATTCTTTGTGCCATGCTTTTGTTTACACATCATTCTTCTGGAGAAAAAGCCCAGGAGAGCAGTGACACACACCTGAATCATTTATGTAACACAAATCAGTTTGAGTAAATCCTTAGTGAGCAATGGATTTAAGTCAGTCCACTTGAGAGCCCTTATTTAACTTCAGGCATTAATGACACTCTTCCTCTCCTGTAACAAAATATTCCCACCCACAATTTCCACCTCTTCCTCCTAAACACACCACAAAGAAAAGTCCCAGTTAAAGATTGAATTGTACTGTCCTTGTACAGTACAAATTTTTGGTATAATACAGTAGTGAATTTTTTCACCTATAATCAAAATTCAGGACTCTCAACTATGCAAAATGTCAAGAGTTCTTAGAAAACTCTTATCCATTACAAATTTACTTAAGGAGCTCTAATTCCATTCAATAATGCTGATTGACTATTGGGAAGGAGATTCCCCCTCTTGATAGCATATGTAGTTTTTGAAACCACATCCTTCCTTCAAAGAGCCACTTCACAGTAGCATGGTACATATTGCCCAAGCTCCTGCTTCCATCACATCCTTGTCCAACAGACCCAGTTGCAGCTCTTCCTCTAAGCAAGAGGCTGTATTGATCTTCAACTTCCAACCATGGACCACTTAATTCTTCTTTCTCACACCCTCACAGCTCACATCGTAGTCAAAATTAATATTTCAACAACCACCAATTAACTGACCAAACAATGGAGCTGACCACCTCCAAGCAGCACAGATTTTGTGTGTGCTTCAGGTCTTCTGATGAGTAACAAATTAATAAAGCTCTTTCAAGACTATAATTAAGAGTATAAACCACAGGAGCACCGATACCATAATGCTTATCTTTTCATTCTTAGATTTAGTATTTCGTTACATGGAAGCAGATTTTAATACAGAAAATAACCCAGAAAAACAAACCTAGAATAATTAAGTAGGAATTAATTTAAGAATAAGCCCATTGCCTGAAGTCAGACAGGCAAACCGAAAAAGTGAAAAAATGTTCAAGGCTAGAGAAGTAATTTTTCCTCACAGCCTTTTCCCGCTGCTAAAGACAATAACAGAATTACAGGCACCCTGAAGGGATAACAACACATAGAAAGTAGTTTCCAGTTGGCTATGCTAACACTTTTGATTAAGTGAAAATAGCTAAGTAAAACAGAGAGAAATACTACAACTTTCATTATTTGATTACTTTTACAAAATATGTCTCAAACATGAAATACACAGACAGCAACCCCAAAAAGTTTGAAAAGTGTCTAAAATATTAATGACTTATCCACAGATATAAAATTATCAATCAAACATTCACAGGTCCTTTGCCAATTCATTCTGCACTCAAATGAAGCTAAGTTAAGCATCTCTTTGATCCAAGATACATGCATTATTTAGCATTAGCTAGACATTTGTTCATTTATGCAGACACATGCCAACAGGATTTATGCAAGAGGGTACCCATTTCTGCTTAATTTGAAATGTCCTGGTTCTCTCTCTGAAATCTAAACCACAATGATTTATAGCTTTTAGGTAGTCTTTGTATTTTAGCAAAAGCACACTTTGGAAAAGTTACAGTCAGAAACTCTTCCAGTGGGAAAGTGAGATATACAAAGTTCTTGGTGCATCTCCAAAGAACAAGGTGTCAGCATCTGTGCTGCCTCCTCTTGTACACAAGTATGACTCTAGGTATTTCCATATGCACTGATTTTTCATGGTATTTTTGCACCTTTCCCTTTCTGGCATATTAAAACATGCACATAGGGGTGGATTTTCAAGAGATAGAGGCTGGGGGGAACACACATGACGTGGTGGGTTTGGTTTTTTGTTTTTGGTGAGTTGATGTGGGGTTTTCTTCCTGGTCTATGCAGCTGATCAAAATTTGCATCACACAGTTTAAAAATCCTAAATAAATATTTACAAGGAAGACTGGTAAAGAACAGAATGGAAGGGAAACGTGAGCAGCTAAGAACTACCAACAGTGAGAAACTGAAATTACAGAAAAAAATTGCCAATAAACTCTGAAAAAATAGGTTCCTTTGGATTCTTTTCCCTATGAACCATTCCATGTGTCCCACACTTTTGGAGTGTTAATATAGACTCAGCTATAGGTACACTCCATATGAACAGCTTTTCAGCTTAGGTATTTTTAAACTTCCTCTCATTGTCCCAGATTTTCCAGTATTCTTGGGACTTCTTGCTCCACGGCCCATTCTCAAAGACAAAGAATTTTTGAGAATAATCAGAATAAGAAACTCGTGCATCTTTATTTAAGCTTCCTCTTGCCCTGCCCCCCGCAACACACAGAGCAGCACTCAACACCCAGACTGGATGTGCTCCTTGCTTGACTGCACTTAGCATTTAGTATGTGATAAGACTTGAACTACTACAGATGATGGAAGTTTGGCTGAGCAACACAAAAAAGAATCCAAAATTTACAAATATGTTCCACATCCTGAAAGATTTCTGTTGATCTGGGAAACATAGGCTAAATCTGTAGCCCTAATTCAACTTATGAACATTGTTGTGGGTAATGTTTGCTTTTAAAGCATAGAAGAATGAGTGATATTTAAAACAAAAACAAGTTTAAAAACCAAACAGCAAACCATTTATTTCCTCCTGTCCAAACAGACCTCAGTAGCACCCAACAATGAGAGCCAACTCAAACTGTCACATAATACTGTATTTATCTATCTAGCACTGCTGAAGCCAAGCACTGAGTGAGGGAGATACTAACAGAGGGAAAGGCCAATAGAATCAGTGCCATTAAGCTGAAGCAAACAAGTCATCTCCTGCACCTGAGGGGGGGGGGGGGAGTAATAAAAAAACCAATCATTGAGTAAGTAGAGGCAAAAAATAAAGCTAATACAAGAGAACTCAGAAAAATAAAGGGGAGGAGACGAGACTTATCAATGAGGGCATGTCTTACAGAGCCTGAGCCACTATTTTACCACTTACATTTTGAAGTGCCAGCAAGGACAAGATCAGGCAAGCGAGTTGGAAATAAGAGAAAATGGGTCACAGAGTAGTAGAAACAAAGTGAGGCACTGAACTGCTCAATTTGCATGAAGAAAACTTCAAAGCGGCACTAAGTATGAAACTAAAGGAAAGAGGAGAGCAGAGCCACACAGAAAGAGACCTGGGAGAACCTTTTCAAGGTCAGCTGATGTGGTGCTGCAGATACTCAACAAGGGATCATAAAAAACCCCTTTGATCAAAAGTAAATCTTAAAAATGAAATGTTCAGGAGGTTTAACGCTTGAAGAAGCACGGTCACAGAAGCATTTTAAAAAGTACCAGGACAGCCAGTGATGAGAGGTGGAATAAAGGGAGTATCCTTTGGAGTGAGAGAAATCAAGTCATATCTCTGCAATATTCTCCTGATACAGCTACACCTCAAATCCCCACTGAAAGCTCCCAGCTTAACACAGGACACATATTCTAAATGGAGCACCATGAAGCAAGTGACACCAGCCAGCAATACCCACTACAACTGATGACATGGAATCATACAAAGTTCACCAAAAAAATCCACTGAAAGGGTAGTTTTGGCATTATGTTTTGAAAGGGGAAATAAAAAGAAAAATCACAGGAATAAAACTTGTTCCTCAACCAAGGATATCTTTATGCAACATCCTAACCACATCAACCAATCACTTAACCTCGTGGAAGAAGCAGAAGGACTTCCAACAAGTTTGGGGGTTTGTTTTGTTGGCTTTTTGTCGGGCTTTTTTTTCCCCTTCAGTTTTCACCTTCTGTCTAAAAAAACCACTACTTTTCAGCTTGATCAAGTTTATTAGCAAACTGCAGCTTCAGCAAGGAATGAACAGATCCTGCTAAGAAACAGCAGTGAAGCATTGCCATCAGAGTCAGACCAACAGACAGCTGTGGTTCAGCTCCCCTCTTCTGGCAATAGCTAACAAGCAACACTTCCACAGAATGGGAAATGCCACCTGCTAATAATTTGTATTTGGCACAGCACAGTATCATTACATGATATATGGGATCTCTTGGCTCCTCCTAACAAAATAACTGTTACAAAGTAGTCATCCAGGCATCATCTAAGAAATATCTGCAAGTGTATACTGTGTTTTTGTTGGCATAGGTATATAAAAAATAAAGTGAGACTCAGAGTTGCTTTAACTTCGTGCTGTTGCAGGCCATTAATGCAGCTCATATTAAATACTTGACTCAGGCAGCTATATCCAATACTCACTCTGATATTGCAAGAACATTGTCTTTTGAAAAATGAAAGAATAATCTCCAAAAGCTCCCAAATGCACTCACTAGAGTCTTAACCTTGACACATACCAAAATATCAGTAATGCTTTAAACATAAGGGCAAGGATTAAACAACCCAGAGGTGCTCTCTCCTGCATTCTGCTGCAGTTCACTAGTGGTCCAAATGAGCCATCCAGCATCATCACTACCAAATTTTTCTACTTCAGAATAAAACCCCATTATCATTAATCAATTTGAATTCTTCAGATGAGAGGCACTACTAGTATTATTTTACCATGCACATACTGTAATCTACACAAGACACAAACAGAATTTAGAAAATGAGCCGTAGAGGTCTACCACCTTCCACTGACCTCCTACAAAATCATATTTGGCTCTATTTCAGCCTTTTATTGCTCTTTGGCACTAGTAATCTACCATTTGATCATTATAAAAAAATTCACAGCAGATGTGCCTACAAACAGAGCATGATGCTTTAAGTGGATTAGGAAGAGATGAACTCTCAAGAAACAAAGTTCCTGAGCTTATGCTAATAAATTTACTTTAAAATACTAAATTAAGGAGAAACATATGCAGATTTCCTTAAGCACTTCTATTTTGGAGTTAAGTTGCAGAACTGCTGCTCATGTCAGACTATACTTTCTGTACTACCTCACAGTATTCCAAGAATTTCTGTATTAATAAGTTTTTCCAAACTCAAATTTTGCCCTCACTAAACACCACAGCAGAAAAGACACCAGTGTAGTTGGCAGAGGAGAACATACTTACCATGCAATTAGCCATATAAAGCTGCATTTGTTCTCTCTTCCTGTTTACACCATACAGATCAACAAACAAGATGGAACCATCTTTACCAGAATGATTTTTTCCAATGGCAAAAAGATCTTCACTTGATTACTGACCAGAATTGGTGAGACAGACTATATTCTATGTGAATGAAGAAATGTTTTAAAACATAAAACCAGTTTTTTACTGTCAAGAAGTACTCAGGAATTAATAGCCTACCATGTGCTAACCAGAATAGGACAAGCAAAACCAGAAAACTAAAACCACATGCTATAGTTGCAACAGGACAAGGCACACATAAATGTCAGTTCTCTAAAATAGTTTTGAGTCATCTTTGCAGTGTAAATCTGCATGTGTAGGGGGCTGCTATCACTGGTGAATTTAGTAAAATGCAGAAAGCCACTATTCACAATTTTACTGAATTTACATTCAACTTTGCTTTCATGATTCTTGTTCAGTTCTTACTTTTGTATGAGTTCCCTAGCTTTTAGAGTAAAGCAGTTCCACCCAGCAGGATCCCAAAAATATCATGAAACAGTAAAAAAAAAAAAAAAAAAGAAGTTTTTTAGACTGAGCATGTGTCTCAGAATTTTTTTAAATGAAATTTTATAGTGTATCTTAGTCATGCTTTACTGGGCAAGGTGGGTAAGCAAAATGGGTGGAGACCTAGAGCTTTTTTCTAGAAATTAGTCATTAGGAAGCATTCATAATTTCTCCAGTACAAAAATTTGCTTCATTCTGTAATTTACAGTAGCATATCCATAAAGCTTAAGCAACTTACTTTGCAGTGGTCATACTGCTGCTGTAAGGTTGGAACATCCCCTCCAACAGGCATTTGTTTTTTCAGTTCATCATCTTTTGCGTTCAGCCATTTGATTAACTCTTCCAGGGATGTCAGCAATCTGTTCCATTTCTCTGCACTGGCCTCCAAGTGAGCCCTGTGAAACAGCATAAGAGCATCTTTAAAGCCCTGAATGGCAAAATCAGCGTGGGAATACAATAAACAAAATTACTCCTTTGGTAAGATGAGAATGTTTCAAGGGTTTAACTGCAAAACAACTTTCTGTTAAAAAAAAATCCCTGCCTCAACACACTTTGCACAGTAAATCAAAATAAGCAGAGGAGAAGCAGGGGAACACAGACAAATACGTACCTGATGCTTTAACTCACCTAAAACCTTGAAAATTGCATGTCCAAGCAAGATAACAATATCCTGTGTTTTGTTTTGACTCCACCACTGTTGTGCAACAAGCACAAGCATCATTTTGTGACCTAAAGCACTGAAAAACTGAATTCTTCCAGGCCAGGACCTTGACTCTCCAGAAACCAAAAAACAGCATGTTCTACCAGCAGTGATCAAGAGCAAATTGCCTGTGCTGCTGAACATATCAATCATAACACAGGTTCTTTAAAACATCATCTTTAGTCAATGTTGAGTTACTAGAGAATTAATACAGTGAAACTGTTCCTCGATTCAACTAACCAAAAAAATAAAATGCCACAACACCTTTTTCTCTAATTTTCAGAAATACCTTGACTTGATGTCTTCTCCCTGCAGTACCTGAAAGATGCAAAGAAATCTTCAACAGGGACCAGCTACCCCTCTCTTACTGCAGTCATTTTATATTACAGAATCATTCAAGACCAGTATGTACCTAATTTATATCAGCAAAAAGAGTTTCTTCACAGGTGGTAGAGCTGAATGCTTTTCAGTGAAGTTCTGCAAGTTCCTGCCCTGTTTCTGATGGATGAAAGAACTCAATTCTACTCCCTTTCCTATTTTGCATATTGTTGGTTGTCTTTTCTTTTTTCTGATTCACTGTGATACTTCCACCTGGCTTGTCCTGTATTATCATCTCAAATGATATTAGAGTGGATGTTTGGGACTGATATGACAACATTTGGATTGAAGGGATGATGTGCTGCAAGGTTAACTTCAACAGAAGCTTAGGTCTCGCCCCACTGAGATCTCCCAGCAATACTGGCATAGGGGTATCAATAAAACAGTCGAGTAAGAGTGTACAAGGAGGGAAATACAAAGCAAAAAAAAGTCCACATTTCTGAAAAGGATAAACTAACTACCTTTAGCAAGAGGATCTATTCTCCTTCACTCCTGTGAAGAAAAGCACTTTAGGTAACTACTTGGGAAAAAATATAAAATTTAAGTACTTGCTAGAAGCGACATTTTACTGCCTACAGTTTCGTGTGTTATGGTTTCTATTGTCCCTTATTGCTCTTACTGATCCCTTTATCTCATCACTGAATTGCAACCAGCTGCTCATAGCTCAGGCCTAAACAGCAGAATCAGCATCCTGCCCTACACTGAATTACAAGCAAGCTGTTGCTGTAGGCCTTGGTGTGCAGGCCAGCAGCTTCTGAGTGGAATGCATTGTCTCCACTCTCCCAATATTTTTTCAGGTACTCAGAACTGGTCCTTCTTTCTCAAAGTGAAAACAGTTATACTTATTAATCTTGGTGAGGAAAGACATTGCCCCCGCTTTGACCCCTAAGGCAGCCCACATTTGAATGTACAGTTTTGCCGCTAGACTGTTTAAAAAAAAATAAAATATTGAATTTCTAGAAGCAACTACAATTAAAATGTTCAGATTTATCGCTTTCTGTCCATTTGATAGTGAAATCTCTATTGATCATGACTGATTACTGTTTCTAGCATATATAAGCAGCTCTCACCTCTAAAAACTGGCACTCTCTGAGGCTTCAAGATTCTGCTCTAATTATTTAGTGGAATTCTTGTATACAAAATAAACAGGAGTTTTGTAAGGAGGGAAAAGACTCCTTCAATTAGTTAAAGGATAATTTAAAGGTGACCCACCACTGTTTAACACACAGTGCCAATAATATTAACAGCAAAAAACTAATTTGATATTAATGTGAAATATATAGCATATGATACTAGATTAAATGCATTGTAATTTACCATTGAGCACTTGTGTGCATGCCAAATTACTGTCAATACCAAAATAACACTAGCACATGGTTTCAAAGTCCAGTGCAAGTTAATCCTCCAGGGGTAGAGCAGTAAGGAGTGGGAAGGAAATGAACTACACTAGTAGGGACTTGAAAAATTTTCACTGAGCACCAAGTGAGCTAACCTCCCAACAGAAGACATTAAATGGAAAAAATACACAGGGAAAAACTCATCACAACAGCCTGTATTCTTCCAGAATATTACCCTTTTTATCTTATCAAAAGCAGTACTGAAAATGAAAGCAAGATGCAGCAGCTGAAGAGTAGACACAAGAATTCAATTCTCCTGGGGAGCAAAGAAACACACATTCAGTAAGCCCCATTCAAAGCAAATGCTGCACAGGAGCAAGGGAGTCAAGATACTCTTCAAACTGCAATCCAGTGCAGAGTTTTAGTATCATGATTACATTTGTCATACAGACATTATCAGAGACAGAAGGTAAACTATGCAGAAGTTCTGAAATGTGTTTTGGTCTTCTCTGTTCTCCGAGTCAGGATTTCTGGCTTTTGTTTTGGAATTGGTACTTCTGCTGATAACCTGTAAACAAAGCTTCATGTGTTTGTGCTCATGTGACAAATGAATTGGCAATCTCAGGGATTTACCAGGTCAAGTGGTGGCTTAAGAATCTGCTCTGATCAAAATAGAGGTCATTATAGCTGAGTGTTTTTGAACATGGCTTGGAGCACAAATATTCACCACCATCAAGCACCTGGTATGCAAAAACACTCCTAAGGGAATCCTGGATGAACCTGAGAAACACTCCTAAGGGAATCCTGGATGAACCTGAGAAACACTCCTAAGGGAATCCTGGATGAACCTGAGAAACACAGAAGTTCCCATCCAACTGATCAGACTGAGAGGAACCCTCCCTCCCCCTGCCACGCTGAATAAAATCCTCCAGAAAACAGCAGCTCTGACACAACCCCCCTTCTGCTGACCCTGAGAGGCTCTCTTCACAGCTGGAGACCTCCTCAGCTTTTGATTCTGCTATGAAGGTAGCATTTTTCCTGCTGAGTGACAAGGGAACACATGGAATAAAAAAAGATTGGTGGGTGGTCTAAATGTAGACACTCCTTCTCCATTTCTCCCATACTTTTTCCTCTACCCTCCCCCAAACACGAACATCCTCACACCTCCTGCCCTGGAAGAAAAGAATCTCCCTGAAACATTTGGCTTTAAAAAGCAGACCCCTACAAGTCTGCAGCTTTGTTTTCTTCCTGGGAATAAGATAATAAAGAGAGAAAAGGGAAGAGGTAAGTCTACAAGTAATAGCAAGGAGAGATATAGTCCTCTCAGGTGGCATCACAGACACTACAAGCACAGGTTTAAGCAGTTTCCATGCATTTAAAAATATGTCACAACAGTGCTGCTTTTCTAGTTTGGGACTCCCTTCAGTTACAGTAGCAAGGAAGTAAAGTCAACACAGTGACTAGCAACACCACTCTCAGGACTGAAGTGATGAGAAAAACTCGTACTGTCTCTATTTGGGAAAGCAGTATTTTTGGCAATCAAAAATCAGCATAATCGGAATGTACATATACCTGAAAATATTCTAAAAAGCTCATGGAGACTTTAATTTAGAAGCACTATCCCAAGCTAAAACCCATAATAAAGCAATCGGTTTCATTCCTAGCATCTAACAGTTACATGCTGTTCTCACTAGACTCATCCACAGTTTTGCTTTCCAATTTATCCTTGTAAAAAGACACACTAAGAAAGCAGAAATACAAAGCAAAGAGACTTCATACCAGTTCTGTGCTCTGTTATTTGCCTATGAAAGCTTTCGGGACTCTTGCACAAGTTAGAAAAGTGAACGGCAATCAAAGAACAGAGCAAAATACATGAACTCAAAAATACTACGCTCTTTTCAGCAGTGACTGAGATTTGAGAGGTTAATTTACTTGTCTTAGATTTGCACCAGTATTGTCTTCCTTGCCTGTCTTCCATGTTGATCTCAAGTGACATGTGGCTCTGCAGCACTGCAGGTACCAGCAGAGCAACATAAACATTAATGCTGCCCAAGGGGACACACATGCCCTATCTATGCAGAAGAGAAAAGACAGGTCTGTATTCAGAATAAAGTACGTATTCCCACTTTTCTGAGCATTGACAATTGATCTTTCTGTACTACAGCCTTGGAACTCATAGCTGTACAGGGTAAGTGGCTTGAAGGCCCTCTTTCTTGGCCATCAATTTCTGCCAAATTACGAACAAACCCAGGAATGGCCAAGCAACTCAATGGTTCTTGCTAGGACTCCACAGTTGACAAGCTATTATTTTAAGAGCATGCTTTTGTCATTTTCTCACATAGACTTGTAAATAGAGCTCATAACAACCCAGGCTTAACAGCTCTTGCATTGAATTGCATATGTGGTGGAGCCAGTCTCCGCAAGCCCCCACACCAAACTGCCCGGCTCCTTTGGGTTCAAGTTCTGCCTGTGGGCTTTTGTGGAGCTGATTTACTTCTTTCATTTAATTGTTTAGCAGGTTGGTGATGGGGTAAGTGGAAATGAAAAGCAAATGTCACATTTTCCCCTCTGTCTCACTCATTCTAACTTTTGCGCCTAAATTTCAAGCTCAGCTCATTTTTCTGGCCTTCAGAAAATTAATATGAATGCTTAACATTGTTCTGTTCTATTAAAAGAACAGTTTTGTAAACCAATATGCAAGCAGCTGCAATTAAAAGCCCTAGATATTATTTTCTATGTAATTCATTTTCACGTCTAATTCAATTCATATTAATGAATGTGGCAGTATATATTTCAAAAATGACATCACAAAGACTTAACAAATACTACACTTTAGCTTGGCACTGATAGGGTCAAAAAACTGTAAAATGCATTCCTTGATTAAGAGGTACTTTAAAACAATTCTCAATTGAACAGTAGCAATTAAAAAATTCAATACCAATTAAATGGATCAAGACACTTAAGATGCAAGTCCTATCAACTTAATAATTTCAAAAACGAATTTTGTAAAAACAAAACCAACAAAAAACCCCTGACTTCTCCTCAAAGTAACTGCAGATTTGCAGAATTATTTCACTGGCACTGTTATTGATTTGCAATAAGGAAAGACTCAACATACTTTCTGGAAATTTTGGTACAAGATCAGAAATTTATGACTGTGCAGCTCTGGAGAGAGAGCAAGTAGTTAAGCCTACCTAATGAACAAATTCACCAGTTTTTATGTTTGCACTCAGGGGTCCTTTATGAAAGAGAACAGATATTTCACTTCAATGCCATGGTCATATTTGTCAAACCTCTTAGAAGACAGGAACTGTGCCCCATTCACACCCTGATGCTTTCATTACTCACCTGATGTTAGCTGACTTCGCCTTCAGGTCATTCCAGCGCTGATTCATGTCATCAAGCCGGTGCTGTAGCAGAGCAGCTTCCTCAGAGTTTCCCAAGGCTTTCACCATTTTCTGTCTGTTTCCATCAATGCTTTTAAAGATGTCATTGTGGGCATCAATCTCAGCTTGGATGTCCTGAAATACCAGCGAGAAAAGTTCAAACATCTTAGTTCTGTAAGTAAAGGAGGGAGAGCTTATTTAAATTTGTACTCCTAAACACTAGGGCAGAGCAGGTACTCCAGCTTTCTTGGGTGGCTCTGATAAAAGATGCAGAGGAGAAAACCTGCAATCCTGTTAACGTCATTATGAAAGGTCTAGCTTTCTTAAGTGTGAGAAAAGGAGTCTGAAAGTCATCCAAGGCTGTGAAAAAGGAAACAGAACTATAAACACGAAGTTCCGTGAGGTTGCGTTTGTAGCACTGAAGGTAACTGTCTACTGTTCACCCACGCATTTCACACAGTGTGGCACTTGCAAACGCACTAGAACTCATTTCCTTTCCAGAAATTACACAGATTCAGCCTTGGCTCTGTGGTCTCTTTCTTCTTTGAAACAAAACCTTCCAGAAATTTTACATTATCCAGTGAAATTCAGCCTCTAGTACTTTATGTCATACGTAATGAAAGCATTTAACTAAAATCTGTCCCCTTAAACTGCAGCTAAATGGCTACAGCAACCACAAATCCTTTTCTACAATTAAACTACTATATACACTATGGCCTGAAATGTATGGAGAGGTAGACATAAAATGACAGGATGTATTATAAACTGAATTTCGTAGTAAACACTGAAAAGAAAAAGAAAAGCTTGTGATTTCCATTCAGTTGACTCATTTCTCCTCCCCTTAGAAATTAAACGCATTTTATTCTCTCATCTACCATCTGCCTCAAGAAACACATTACAGATGTCGTCTTCTTCTAATTGAGCACAGTATTATTTTTAAAGCACATTATAAGAGCAAACAAAACTTCCTGCATCACCACCAGTGCTTTCTAGCATCCATACATCTATGTATACTCCAATAAAGCAATGTAAATGTGTGGAAAGCCAGGAGGTGTACTGCCTGTCTCAATAGGATTAATCAACGAAGATTATGACAGGAACTTGATGCAGATGTAAATAAACTTCTTTGGAAAGGAGGAAATTAAATAACTGAAATTCCTTAAAGGTTTTTATTCTTCCAATCAACTCCTCAGTAACCACCATCTGTTCCCAGAAGCAGAAAAGGAGGGGGCTCTTGTACCTCCCCATCCTAAAGATGCATTCCAGCTTGCACATCTTCAAATTGAAGTGGAAAAGTAGACACGAATTCGAGATAGCACAAAAGCTTTCTTGAGTTAGGGAAGAAAACAAGTCAGGATACAGGTGGAGAAGTGGAGAGAGGAGAGATGGGGCAATCAGGAAGGAGGCGAGAGAGGGAGGGAGGCATTGATGAAGCTCTGTCTCACTAGATGAGCTCTGATGTGACTTCGGACAATCACCTATTCTTTGCCCTGAGACTAACCTCTTTAAAGCAGGTAAAAAGACACTTTTGCTGTCTGTAAAACAACTTGACAGAAATCACCATTCTAAACACAGATACAAACAATGACATTTTAAAGGAAAAAACAAAATGGAAGTGTCTGATGATCAACCAACCCAAATAAGATGGCACAGTCAACAGTTGAATTAGATGTTTATCTGACAACATTTGCAGCTCCTGTCTTTACAACTCCAACATCCATGTGGGTGCAGTGAAACCCATCTCAATCCCACACAGCAAGAGATACAACCATGTACAGCAGTCACAATTCTAATAGCAACTAATCTGTGCTACAAAAGCCTGGTCCTGTCAAATACTTTTCTTTGCCTCTTCAAAGTCACAAAAGACAACTTCATTGAAAACAAACTAATCTCTAATTTTCCATTCTACAATCACAATATTAATTGTAAACTCATTCATTCTAGAACCTTCATAAAGCATTCTTTGATTTTACTTGAGAGGACACTTCAGCATGCACGCTCAAAAATGTTTCATTCAAAATGGGTTTTGGGTCTTGCATTTTCCAGCCACCATGTCACATTGATTAAGGTACAATAAATCTGCTGTTTGCATACTTGAGTCCCATCTGTGACAGCCATGTTGAGACAACTCAGTTCAAAGGATAAAGTTTTATAATTAACTTCTCTCTTTTTTCTGACTTCCGTTTTCCAGGGCAAAAAACCAATAAACCACTGTCAGCTGATGGATAACCCAGGAGGATTGATAAAGTTAATGAATGTGTAACATGCCTCACATCAGTGTGCACATGGAAGAAATGCAGCACGAAGGTGGGATGTGAAAAATGACTAATGGCAAGAAACGGACACGATAAGTTAGTTATTCTCCAATAATGATATGAAATATCTGGATTTTTATTCGGGTATTGTCCTCTGGATGATGGGTTCCCATCTTGTCCTAAGACAACTGTAATTGGTAGCAATTAGTAACACTCTCCTTTATTCACAGTATTACCAAAGTCCTTCAATTCTTATGAGATTTGTAAACATGCGGTTACCCTCCCTTCAAATTTCTTTCTTCAAAATAGAAAGAATTCTATCATTCTGTAAACATCCCAATATATGTTCCTTCTAATCTATTACTTCTCTTTCTCCTGCCTTTTTCTTGGTCTTTGATTCTCCATTGTCCTCTATGTGGCAAAAAATGGGATGACAAAAGTTGATTATGCCTGCTCAGGCCCGAATAAGGATTAATTCTAGTAAGAGTTAATCCAATTTCAATTTTGCGATACTTTAGAAAAAGCGATAAATATTTCCCTATTATAACATGGAAGCTCCTATATTCAGAGTCACAGAGTCAGCACACTGGAGGATGCAGGAGAAAAGGGAAAAATTTCTGTTGCTTTTGCCGTATTGAGGGGGATACAACTGTGAAACACCATCACTGCTCTTAGCCCAATGCTAAAGGGATGGAGGCCAGAGTGGTCTCCCGGTGCATGTGAAAAAAATCAAAAGGGAGAGAAAAGAAAAACAAAACAAGAACACGACAGGGGAAATAAAAACAAGCAACCCCTCCCCCAAGAAAAAAAAAAACCAAACAAAAACAATCAAAAAAACCCCATCCACAAAAACACACACCAAGAAACAATTTAAAAAAAAAAAAAACCCAAACAAAAAAAACCCACTAAAGAAATACACTGTAAACAGAAAACACCTTCTTGATTTATCAACTTAATTTTTTAAGGCTCTACTATAGGATGCCTTATTTTGCTAATTTTGGAAATATTTATGTGCACCTATCTGTTAAACTGGATTGATAATTCATTTTATGAGGTCAATGTATTTGTATGCCCAACTGCTGGCAGAATTAATGCCCTAAATTAAAGATAGCTCTTTGAGGAAAGAATTCATCCTATATGTAAATCAAGGTGAAGACTCCAAAGTTTGAAAGACAGAAAGGAGAAGATATAACTAGATTGGCATTTAGACTTAAATTTAGCCAGATTATTAGAAGATTGCCACTTCCCTTAAATTCCTTTTAGGTATTAAGATCAAACTGTTGCCTATCCTTTCCATTTTGGTCTGGTGATTTCAAAATTCTATTTCCATTCTGAATGTTCTTTGATTTCTTTGCTTCTCTCCCCCTTTACCTTTCTTCCGGTAGGATTCACGCTTTTATTTTCTGTTTGGATTTGATTTTAAACCTTGTCTCCATAATAAGAAACGTACTTCTTGCTTTAATTTCTATCAAATAAAATACTAAATTATCATGTGATGACAACTGAAGAGCATATGTCTTTAAAGAATGTATAAATATGTGCCACTCAGCATGGCAATACTGAAAAGGACCCAAAGACATAGTTGACTCCCTTTGAAACTGCTACTACAACAGCCCAAAGGCAGACTGGAGTCACATACCCAGGGTAAAAAGAAGATATATAATGACAAAGACTGGAACAGAACCAAACTTATGGGCCAAACTCCAAGAAAAACCAGCTATTAAACTTTTGTCTTTTCTTTCCCCCTTACAGACTGCAAGGGTATGTTAAAAGCAGTTGCAACATTAGGCATAATTGTCCTTTGGAAACTATCAATACTTTACAATGGCAAAAAAACCTCTAAGCCAATCCAACAGCATTTCCATGATGACAGGCATTCTAGTGTCTTTTTTTTCTATATCATGAGTCCAGAGGGCCTCTAATTCACTCTGAAACCCTCTAACCTATTAACGGATTCACTTCTACTCATTTTTTCAGATTTTGTTTGTCTATATTGGCAATACACCAATAAAGACAGTAACAGAGGCAAAGTATTTCCCTTTTTATAGGGCCCAAACACCTCTGTTGAAGATAAAAGCACAACTAGTGGAAGAAAACTCAACAGCCAAATTTAAGTGGAAGAAATTATGCATTTTAAAATATGCAAAATGTTACACCATTGAATTCTCAGTATTAAAAATGCTAGGGTAATAATACAAAGAACTCAGCCAGGGAAGTTATTTTATTCTGTAAGGGAAATAAACAGATTTTCCCACAGCATTACAGATTCTATTATCAAGAGCCCTAAATCAAATTTTTCTTACATATAGGACACAAAACTCAACTCAGTCTCCCAAGAAAAGTCAACAGCATTCTGTACAAAATCATAACTTCACAGAGGTTTTTATGACAGCATTCATCAACATTTTACTACAATGTTTTTTAAACCCACTATACACAGCCAAACTCTGCATTACACTCCAACTATTTTTATGTTTATTAGGAAACAGAATTCCACTAAATTTTCATAAACATGTGACCACAGAGCAGGGATGGCAAGTTATGCCACACAAACCACATATGGCTTGCAAGAAATGGACATACAGGTACCATGCTGATGATGTGCAACAAGACTGGCAGCACTTTGTGTTGACACACAAGTGTTATGTCCTTTTAATCCCCAGGTATGAGCCAAAGATGGGCAATATGTCGTGGCTTTCGAACCACGTTTATCTTAAAAAGAATTAGTGGGGTTGAAGTTGACTCTATATAAATGAAAAACAGCTTGAAAAGCTGCATATTCCCTAGCAAAGGTTACTTCCAGGCTATTTTGCCAGAACAGTTTTGTACTTCTTCCACCCAATACAAATCATGCCTGCGACTGGAACAGAATTGCAAGTCCAATGAAAATGACTGTCCATTGCCTTCACTGACAGCGTTCAAGTCAGCAAAGACACAGTTACAGAAATGCTGCACTTGCCTCTTTCAAAGGTCAGGAATAAATGTGATGACTGCTCATCAAAGTATCTGCAGAAAAATCTTCCAGCTGGAACAGCTGGAAGAAAAACATCAGTGCCAACCAAAGGATATAACTGCATGCCACAGGCAACAACCGAACAGTGTTCCTTAAGGTCTCACAGCAGGTAGCAAAGAAATGGACCTTATTTTATTTAATAGCAGATTGTTTAGTTTAGAGGTGTATGAAGGTGGCCATTGTGACAGGGAAACTGGACTTTTATTGGTCTGGGCCTTAAAACTGCTGGGGGTAGCTGGGAAAAAGGGATGCTCTTGTAAAATGATGGCAAAAAAATATCTCATCCAGGGAGTCGCTTCTCTGATGTCAAAGGACAGTCATGCCTTTAAAAAGGCTCATCCCATCCGCTGTTTCAGAGGCCTGCCTGCAGTAGCAGCTGCTGTTAAGCAATCTGTTTACAATGAATTCACATTCAGAAGAGCAGTACGTACTGAAAACCTTTAGGTAGAATTGTCATTATCATAAATCCACCAACACCAGAAGTGTGTACAAAGACAGACATTAAATCTCTCTCAAGTGTCATATGCAGACCATTCTGGGTATCACTACAGCCGCTGCCACTATAGTGTAAGATCAAGCAATTTACAAAGAAATTGGCTGCAGAGATGACAGAAATTTAATGACTACTTAAGTTCTCAGATATTTCAAGAAGATAAAACAGAACTTTTTTGAGGGAAAACCCACTTTGGGACATTTTTCACCTCTAATTTTCAAAGGCTTGTATTACCAAAAGCCTTGCACCAGCATGTCAAGTTTCTAAAAAGTTGTCTTAACTTTTACTTAAGCCTCATGGATAGTACTGTAAGAGGTGACATATGGTGTGGTTAAAGATTCATTTTATCACAAGAATGATTATGCACTTACAGGAAGGCTGAGAATGCCAGCCTGCCTTCAACAACCTCTGTGGCTCCATTGCAGGGCACAGCCTCACCATCCGAGGGGCACCATAAATGTGTTAATACTAATTCCAGCAGTCACGTAATCATGACTGACAAAGCCAAAGCAGCCCTGCCTACTGCAGTGTAATGTGACTCTGCTTTTGCATAGGAAGGGAGTGCCGTGCAAGCTTCTGCAAATGCCATCTGGCTTCTGCATTACGACCACAGTAACAGCACTCATAATTCTCTCTGTAGAACATATATTAATGAACCCAGAGAGCTGAAAGTAGCTTACAAGCCAGGATCACTGTCATAACGCTGTTTCTCCTGGCAGCAAACACCTCAGGAAGGACAGGATGGGTGTGTGGGGAATCATAAGAGGGAGAGATGATGCAGAGGAGGAGGAGGGGAGCTTGTTAAAAGAAAAAGAAAGAAAAAAAAAGAAAAACTTGCTAAATAAGCACAGATTAAAATTTTAGAATTTGTGATTGAAGACCACCAATAAAATGTTAACCCTCTTCTCCAGCAGCAAAGTATCCTCCTATGTTTCATTACAAATTTCAGCACAGCTGACAACAAAATTTTACAGCAAGCTTCAACTAAAAAAATACAGCAGAGCTGTAAGACCGGTAAGATTTGGGTTTGCTGAGAATTGCTGTGATCAATTTCTTTGAAATTAAATAAACATTGGAATACTCAAAGTACACAGGGGAGAGCCTGGAGTTTGCAAATACCTGGGATTGTACAATTCACAAAATGTTAGAAACACTGGTTAAAAACTTCTTCCTTAATGAAGTCATAAAGCACCTCAGAGTCCAGCATGTGTCCTAACCTTAACAGGCTACCACAGCAGCAGCTATAAGAGAAGAGTGAAGCCCAGATGACTGACTGGGAGCAAGAGAGGAGCAAGTGACCTACACAGTGAAGAAATCTTATCACAAATGCTTTTGCTCTTACTCTTAGCTACTTTTGGAAGAGTCATGCTGGTGAGATACTGAATAGTACCTGACTCAAGCATTCCTCTCCCTGATAGACAAGGCTGGTAAACTGGTAACTACTGAGGAGGAGAAGGCTGATTTACATTTAAAAAAAAGAACATACTTAAGGTTAGAAATAGATGGAATCAGGTTTTAGAAACTGCTCTCCTGCCGTGTGACCACAGTTTTAAGGTGTTTTATCTTCGTTTGTAAATAAACTACTTTGTATTTTGTTATAAACTGAGGTCTTGCAGAACACAGGAGGTTCATATGACAAAAAAAAAAAAGCAAATCTAACAGTGGTTACAAACATACAAATGAGGTTTCACTGGAAGAGCTGACAAATTGATGAAAACAATCTGTTCTTTAACACTCTCATTTCTCTTTCTCATCAGCACAGTCACTGCAAAGCCAAGCCTTCTGCCTCTCAGCATTACTATTACCAAACAGCCTGGTAAGAGAAAGAGTAACTAGGTGGAATAAAAGAACAGACGAAACAGTAGGAAAGTTGTATATTCACTGGAAATAATTCTACTTATAAAGGCCATCATGAGATCTTCTAATTCGACTAAAATAACATTCAACCAAATTTAACAGCAAGCTCCACAGCACGTGCTTTCTGTCAATAGCGCTACAAGGTCAGAGGCAGCCTGTAATGTCCCCTTACACCCTTGACTTAGCAACACCCAAGCTGTTCTTCATTTCCTTTGGAACTTTTAAAAAATACATAATTTTTTAAAAAATGCCCATAATCAGAGGACATGCTCTAAAAGTTATCTTGTAGGACCTGAAATGGGGAAGAGAAGCAGCATTAGATTTCTACAAACAGGGTACACATGAGGTCACGAACAGCAACACAGAAAAACCAAGTTAAACATCAACCTGCCTTTTTTATCTACTGTGTAGCTTTCAAAGGCATGCATACTTTTCAAAGGCGTAAGAGTGTGTAACTGCCTATCATACCTTTTCAAATTTTGTCAGCAACTCACGCAAGCTGAAGTTCAGACCAATCATCATTAAGCATCTCCCGAAGCCTACATTTTCCTGGTACGTCCTCCAAGCCAAGTCTATAGCCTTCAAAAGGTTTCTCTCTTTTTCCACCTATAGAGTCTCAAAATACTCCAAGCGTTCCAGTGAGTGTCCCTCTCCCAGGCTGTGTTCCCCTGGGAACAGTTCCCACAGCGCCATCGTCACAGTCTCCCTGCCCCTGCTGCTTCCCATGGGCTGGGCACCCAGGGGTGAGCTGCTGACACTGGGTGATGCTCCTTGCAGGGCTGGCCTGACGTCATGGCACTGTGGGGATCTCCTTGTCTCCACACCTCCCCAGGACGGCCTCCAGCTCACCTCAGCAATGGCCTGCAGGATCCAAGTGCTTCTTGCAGGCCTCAAGCTCAATGCATGGTCTCAATGACCCCGAGTGAGAGAAGCCATAACCTGCTGGTATGTGATGGGTGCAGAGGAGGGACGAGTCCTTCCATGTTGCTCCATTCAAAGGGGAAAAAAAAATCCCCCAAGAAACTTCTGTCTATAGAAAGCATCAAAAGCCAGCTTCTCAGAGAAGTTAAAATGGGATGAGACACAGTTCATCCCAGGAAACACAGCAGTGTGACCAGACAGGAGGCCATCTCTCCTCTGCCTTCAGAGCCAGCACTGTGGGCTGGTGCTGCTATGGCAGTAACCAGGCTTCTCCAGCCCTCTTTGCTTTGCCCAGGTGATGCTGTGCCACAGAAGAGCCAAGGCCCATTAGAAGTTGTCTAAAAGATAACTGCCTTTGTCTTTGCAAAAAAAAAAGTCCAGTAAAGGATCCTGCTGCAACCTCCAAAGCCTTCGCTGGGGATCTCCTCCTTTGGTCCCGTTTGCTCTGACAGCCGTGTGGTAATCTATCCCCAGCATTTGTTTATTATTGTAATCAGCATCCTCCCTTCCAGCAGCCCTGGTGCTGCTCCGAAGCCAAGCACACTCCCCCTTCCTGAAGGCCTCCCTGCTGGAAAACCACCGCCACCCCCCTGAGGCTGCAGAAACCCCAGACCAAAACCCCTCGCTCGCCCCTTCTCCTTCCCCTGGCACGGAAAGGTGCTGCTCAGTCACCGAGCGAGCTCTGGAGCTGTAAAAGCAACCAGTGCTGCACAAAGCCACCACGGGCTGTGGCTGCTCAGGAGGGCTGGCTCGGCGCAGCCAGATTGTTTTCCATATGAGCCTTTGCTCGCCCGCGGGAAACCTGACACCCCATGGGTGGCTGTGAGGAAATCACTCCATTTCAAACCATTCCCACTGGAAACCCCGGCTGCATGCGAAGGCCTATTTAAGCTGCTATTAATGCCTTCCGCACAAACACACATTACTCAACCACCAAAACCAGATTCAGTAACAGTTGCCAGCAAGTCAGCAAACATATAATTAAAACCAAACCAGCAACCCATCACCCGCAAAACCCGTTACAACTAAGTCTCCTATGAATGCCTTGGGTGCCCCATGTTGCTTTTACTTCTATTTTCTTTCACCCAACCATCATATGAAGTACCAGTGAATTCATCAGCAGCAAAACTGTCTCTAAAATTATTCTCAGCTAGTGAATAATACTGATATATCTACTTTGGGTTGGGATTTTAAAAATAACTCTGAAGGGGGGTAAGAAAATATTGGCATTAGCAGGATTTTTACTTGCTTTATTTGTACTTTGCCTCCTGTCTGTATGTTTTATGTGGGCATATTACACAAACTGCAGAAGTGCTTGCAAAATAAACTCAGGAAAGTTTTCCAAAGGTGACAGAACTAAACCAGCTTTATAGCCCATATAACAGGTCAGCTCAAACGGTCTGAATTTATTCCACTGCTTCTGCAAGCAAAAAAGCCTATTTATCATGCTCACATACTATTCTTTTCCAAATTAACTATTTCTAGAAGGAGAAATAACACATTAGAGTGAAAAAGTAAAACCATTCTGCAAGACATATAACTAGAATCACCATTTGAGAATCTCTTTTATTCTCCTGCAAGGCAGACAAAGTTTGGATCCTGTTCCCCTGCACACTAAGGCTTTCTGCTGCTCTTGGAGAAAAAAAAAAGCTTGCAAACCAGAAACAAATAGCCTTTAGACACACTTCAGAGATGTTAGTGCATATAAATAAAAATGGGTGTCAGGCTGGATTATAATGAAGCTTCATAACTCCAGGACTGAATCCAAATATATACAATATTAATTTTATGTTTGGTCTCAGGCTTCATACTTAGATAACTTGTTCTCCAATTTTCATTTGTCATAAAAAAAACCCCATACATTCTAGATCTTTCAGCACTATTAGATGCAAATGAAATGCCCTCTAAGGTGTATAGATACCATTTTGCATAGTTCTATAAAATTTTATCAAATATTTACTTATATATATGATGTTGTACCAATGCTGCCAGCAAAATAGCTTTGAAAATTGTACTGAATAACCCCTTTTTCAGTTGCTCTCTCACATGAAAGCACACTGCAGTATTTGAGAAATTCTGAATATGTAGAAGATAATAAAGTTACTGAAATAGGCTCTACATGACATAAAGTTAATGTAGCCTCTACACCACCACCAGCTCTGTAGATATGACAATGTCAGATCGTAAGCTACAAAAATACAACATACATTTTAAGATAACTTTACATTACATATTACTACTAAAATTTTTAAAGTTTTCTTGATCAGCTTCATCATAATTTTCCTTAGGAATAGCTCTGCATACACTGTTGGCAACAAAAATGCAAATTTTATATGGAAAACTACAGTTATTACACAAATGAAATATTGGAATTCTATTGTCCAAAGAAATTCACATTCTGAGAGTGCAAGCTCTCATGTGAATACATGATCTACAGCTGAAAACAAGCACAATATCAAGCGTAACAAAGCATCCTTCCAAAGCGCTTTTGTAGATACCAAGACCCACAGCTGGGAATTTAAGACACTGGAGAACATACTGCTTCAGAAGATTATGTGCAGTGAAGCTTTTTGTTACTTTTGGTATTAAAGTAGTTCAGCGCATTTTCTCATGTGTCTTAAATAAGAACATAAAAGTGGAAAAAAATAAAACAACCAGCTAGCAGCATTTTATAGCCATTGGTAATGTTACTAATGCAAGTAAGTAAGGCTGCAAAATGCAAGGACCATCCAAAGAAAAGCACTTCTATCAATGGTAGAAAAAGGATGGTCAGCACAGCAGCCTATGACACAACTACGATCACATCTGCTGGAAACTGTTTTGAGGCATGGGTTCCGAAGCGCACACCCCCACAAATCCAGGCTTAAGAGCCTCATCATTTAGCAAGACACTCAATGCAGAAGATTATAAAACCAATAGCAGACTGTTACATCCAAAAACTTAGTACTGCAAAGAATTAACTAAACAGCCCGACTTTTATCAAGCATAAATCCAGAAGCAATCGAATGTTAAGATACTGCAAATGAGCCAGCAAAATCAAAGAAACCAAAACTAGGTAAGGAGCAAAAATGTTATTCCATTTCCACTTGAAATAAAAATATACGATCAACTTGGAGATGATCTTACACACATCTCTAAATTTCAATTTCAGAAAAGATAAAAGCCTTTCAGACTTTACTGTGTAAAACAACATTAAATATATATACAATAAAGAATTTACTTCACAGTTCAGATGATGTGCAAAAAATGCAAGAAAACTGTCATACTAAACACAACTTGATTTTTGAATGCAAACTGAAAGTTTCTAGAAGAAAAATGGAAAAATAAAGAGCAGCAAGAACCTTAAGAGTAAATGAATGAGGTTGTTTATATACAGAGCATACATACATCTTATGTGACTCACAACAGCAAGTAATGACAACAAAAAGATAAAAAGCATAGTGTTGTCTTGTGTGACTCAGATGTAAAGGGCACAGAGGTCAATGGGTGGTTACGGCAAGTCAATACATCCTGTTTTCACTCAAGACATGCAGCTTCAGGCAGTAGCACAAAAAACCCAGCAGTTCAAAAGCACTGTGCTATTTTCACCTGCCTTGAAAAACATTTGGCGTCAATCTGATCAGACCAGGAGGGGGAGATGCCCTCTCCCTTCTTACAGCAGGTCAGCATTTACAATACAGAGTTAATGCATTTCTCCAGCAAGGTCAGTCCTACACTGAGGCTTATTATCAACTGAACCCAACATAAAGGTTTCAATTAAGCAGAGACTCACTGATAACCTCTGCCAGAAGTCAAATCACTCAAGCAACATAGTACCCCAAGGATAAGCAATTCATCAGGACAAATGGACCAATCAAATTCCTACAATAAAGACTTACAAGTGGCAGGATAAGACAAAAGTAACATAAATATGATTGCCAAAATTACCACTTATGTATCTATTCCAGTGATGATTGCCATGCAGATCATGAACTACATGAAAGTTCCTAGAGCTTAGAGCCAAGACACTGCAACCAGATCTGTCTTTTTTTTTTTTCCTCTATGACTAAAGGTATTGGTTTGCCTTGGATGGTATTTTTACAAGGATCAAGCAGTCACAGTCAGCAGTCTGCCCTGTGCAATATCTGCCACATTCAATGACAGTTCTGCATTAGGTAAGCACAGATAGACTGTGGCCTCCCTCAATCAAATGAGACAAGACTTTGAATCTCAAGAATAAAATTTGGTAGAATTCCAGATGCAGTCTTGATGACAGTGCTCTACTGCCATGAAAGATTACTAGAGGACTGGGTGGTTTTATGGTGGGTTTTTTTGCCCTCTTATTTTTAATTCGTTTGGACAACACATGGCTTTCAGCTTTATTAATCAACCTTGATTCTATAACAGTTTAGAATTAAATATAAATGGTTGTGTTCTTTGAAATTCCCAGAAGAACCCAGCCCTAAAAGCAGAACATTCAAATGTATTTAAAACAGAAAAAAACCCAAAAGAAGTAATCTCATACTTGGAATACACCTAAAAGAGTTTAGATGTCAAAGGGAAGTATGCAGGAAAAGTAGCATCATGGCATCCATTTCATGCATAGGGCCATTAAGAAATTTCCTAAACAAGAGACTGAGATTTAAATTCCACTTATGGGCCCAACCAGAACATGAATGTTTTAATCCTGACCCTAAATGACAGAATGAAGGAGACAGCAGAGACAACAGAGAGTATGGATGAAATCTGGCTTTTATGCCAGGCAGGAATTTCATCATCAGGTGTTACTTTCTAGTTAGTACTGGTGACTAAACAAAATGTTCCTGTTGATCAACAGTCTATAAAGACTTCACTGGGGAAGCCTCTTTCTAAGACTGTTAGTTGCCTTTCCTCCTCCTTTTCCTTCTTCAGGTATAAGATACTGGTGCTTGCTTGCAATAATCACACCAGAAATGAGAAAGCATCAGAGCACCTCATGGTCTGTCTTACACAGCATTTTTAATGCTGTTTGCTTTGCACAGAAATGAAATAAACACATTATCCTAGATATACTTTTAAAATTTTTATTTAAAAGGGTAAAACTGAAAAGAGGGTGACTGTCTAGTGGCGATATAACATGACAGACTGCCAAAGCAACACATCCAAGGAAAAGATTCTACAGGCTGCATTAACCCACACCCAGAGTTTCCCATGTTCAAAAAATGGGACTTTCAATATTTTGGCCCAATCTGAAAAATGTTTTCCTTAAAATTTTATTGACTGTCATGAAAACAGTTTTATAGTTTTCTAACAGCTTAGCCCAATAAAAGCCTCATTAAGTCCATGCATATTATACATCTTGAAAAGAATTTTCTACCACAAGGGCTTATTTATATATTTATTACTTGGTAAAGGATACCCATCTCTCAAGATATTAAAATTCACCAATGAAAAGATAATTAATTTTGTAATTTTTAGACAAGTACTCGATCCAAGGAGTGGAAAGACCACAAAACCCCTTATTTTAATTACAGAGTTTATGATAAATATTTGATAGCGCATCTTAAATTCTATAGCACTAACTCAGTATCTGTGGATTAAAATCTCATTCAAATAATGTACTGCAGTCTCCTCTTCACTTCTTAGCAATAGCATTAGACTCAAGTGTCTAACATGGATTCAGTGCTATTTCAGTTATCCTGTGTAATTTATCATTTTGCCACACTCCAAGGTTAAGTACCTTCTGACTTAGTCTGCCCATAGATTATTTTATGGCGTAACTTCTTGTATATTCTCAGTTAACTAAGCAGCCTTATCTTGCAGAAAGGAGAAATATTACCTGGATCTAGTTAATTTTGGGGTTTTATGGGTTTGTTTGAAAGCCATTGGGAATGGGACTCTCCCCATCCAATGAAAATTCTATTCTCAGCCATAAAAATATGCTTGAGCTGTAAGCTTTTCAACAGTTTCTGTATTTGAATATGGGCTAGGCATTTAAAAAGTGTTAAAAGCAATGTAATTGGTATTATTTCAAGTAACTTTTTGTCTATGAAGTGAGAATCCTTAAATATTTACCAAGAAATCAACTTTAACATGGCACAAGAGAAGAGCAGTAAGATAATTACTCTTGGGAGTACAGCAAATGGCAATCTACTAAGAAGTTCCATCAAACCACAGGTCTATTTCCTAATCAAGCAAAAAATATCAAAGTGTACCAGTGCAACTTACCAAAAAGGCGAAGGTTTTGTTTGTTTTCAAAGATCACTAAAAAAGATCAATGACCCTAGGCTACCGGGATGTTCCACTAACATTTATTTTAAAACTTTTCACGTTGTGCAAACTGCATAAAAGCAGCAAACAACAATGCTTCACCACTAAA
Source organism: Acanthornis magna (assembly GCA_036785705.1). Lineage (NCBI taxonomy): Eukaryota > Metazoa > Chordata > Aves > Passeriformes > Acanthizidae > Acanthornis > Acanthornis magna. The sequence continues at coordinate 16,527,998 of JAWUZG010000040.1, read as the reverse complement.
CTGAGCTTTTGCTGTGAGTGGAGAAAGAAGAGTATTTGATGAAGGGCTTACTTTAAAGGCCTTATGACTGATGCCACAGGACACCTTGCATTCATCTAAATTAATTTTCAAACCACGGAATTAAACCTTAAAACTGGTTGTAAGTGGGGTCTAAGTGTTGCAACGCAGAAAGAGTAATCATTCTTCTCATTAACTGTGTAATGATCTTCCAACTCCACAATTAGATATATTAAATTAATAAATTATATTCCTTTATCTCCACTGAGCATATGAAGAGAACAGGCTTTCGTTTTTTGGGTTTTTTTAACTGAAAAAGTTAGTACTTAATAAATCAGTAAGTGTTATAGGTAATATAAAAAACCCTAAAAGTCTAAGTTCTGATCAAGGACAACAAATACTCAATGCTCTTAAGAGATGAATTTATTCTATTTTGTAGCCAACACAATTGGGAAGAATCATACTCACATTCATTGCCTAGAACTCAAACATATGGAAGGATCACATGAGAAATACCCATGTGCAAGGGTGACAGTTCTGCTATTCATATATTTTAATATCACACACAATCAAAAATTAATTAATATTACTTTACTTAGTGAGGCAAAAAGGAAAAAATGTAATATGACACCTTAAGTTAAAGAATAAAGGCAAGGTAAAAACTGCAGATATTCTTTTAAAAAGAGCTTTGTTTTGACTCAAAATAAGTTTCCAAGGCAGTTAGAAAACATTACAGAAAGAGGGGACAAGGCGACCCTGAAGACATTTAGAATTTAAGAACAGTAAATAAAAGACTTATCAGAAGGCATCAAGGGAACCAATCACCGTATGTTTTCTTGCTGAATTTTTTTAAATTAATGTGAATTTAATTATCATTAAATTAATTAAAATTAAAGCCTTCAACTACCACGTCCTAAGGACTTCCAAGGGAATACAATGTGCTTTTAAGTAAGAGGATGGCCGAGAGCAGTTTTTCACATAATGCTGCTCATCCTTCTGGCATCTCCCGCAGCAAGAAGTGTTTTCCACTGCTATGCCTGAATAATTGGCCTACAGTCTTTGCTTCACACAGATTGTTTTGGTCTCTTACCTCCCTCCCATTTTTTTTTTCCTAAATTTGGTGTGTGAAATTATTCCAACCATTTACCAGAGTACAAAATTAATGTAAAGTCTCAGTAAGTACACACTTAGATGTACCTTCCAAAGCCACACCATACAGCTCCTATCTTGTTTCATTTAAGGTAGTTATACATGATTGCTAGTAGCTAATTTGGTTTTGCTTATTTAAATGTCAAACTAACAAAAAAAAAAAAAAAAAAAAAAAAACAAACCAAAAAAATCTACTTTTCTTATTTGCTTATGTACTGTCACCCCTTAGGACAAGGTAAGTAAAGCTCAGAAGAGAGGGTGCTTGGGGGAACGGACAAGTGTACAGACAGGACGCTGTCCCCACACTCATGCCGAGAGACTCGAAACTTGCCACTGGATTTTCCAGTGCTACTGCTGCAAGCATGCTTTTCTTTCAAAACACCCCATCTGCCTAAAGTTACTAAGCATTAAACTGAATTTCCTCACAGATTTATTATCTTTTTGCATTCTGTGTAATTTTGCTAACCAAAAGTTCACGTAGAGATCTTATCATTGGCCTGTTGACAAAAGTAAAGAGCATTTACAATTGAAATTATGATAATATTTATTCTTGAAATAAAATGTAAGCTGCATTATCCATAACTGCAGCTTTTTCTCTGGTTTGAACAAGAAGCTTATTTAAATACAATGTGCCTATGGCTTCTCAAACCCCACTTTATTACCAGCTACTATACAGGAAACAAATACGTTTTCCAAATTTATTCAGACAGTGCTTTCATTGTTTAATGTTAGTCAGAAGCTCCATTTCCACTGAACTATTGAATGCTTTTATTCTCATTTAACTCTAATTTAAAGTCAAGGACTCCACCTACTTTTGAGAAGTGCTCAAGTTTGTGCTGGAGGAAGGAAGTTGAAGATTTGCACACAAAAGCTTTGAATGAAGGTTAAAGTCAGCTTCACAAGGACACAAAAGCACGAGGTCACCTTATAGCATTTGCAACTCAGCCCATCTTGGATTTTCATTAGGTCGTAACTTCTTGAAAGGAGGTTTTGGGTTTGTATGGGGTTTTTTTGCTTCACAAAATATGGCAAGCACTGAAAAAGTCTGGTCAGCATACAGGAAAATTTGAGGAAATTCATTTTAAAAATATCCACTGCTTTACATTCATTTATATTGAGTTAAAAAAAAAAAAAAGTGAAAATTTAGAGAAAGATTAGCAATTCCTGAGGATTCAGATTAAAACTGTTTAACTCTAGGCATGAGAGACAAAAAGCACACCTGGCAGTCATATTGCTGAAGAAATACAACAGTTTGTTATATGTGTGCTAGCACTTCATCCATGTTGGGTCCATGTAGGATCAAATTCTGTTGGCCTTCCTGCATGCCTTAGGTCTGAACAAGGGGAGAAGGGGGAGAAGGAGCACATAAAATAAAACATAACAGAGCAAGAAATCCTATTAAGTTGTGAGGATGGGAGAACACAAGGCATACTCATGTCTGTGTGGAATAAATAATTACTAAAATGGACTTTCCACAGAGGACCAGTGCAGAAGAGTGGGAGTACGTGCACTAGGTAAGGCACGGCAGGTGAGCACACCCATTTTAAACACACTGACCCAAACAGCTGTGAAGGGCAGAGGCACTTGCCCCTTGCATTTTCCCCACCTCTGGAACATAGTTGGATGAAGGCTAAGAACTGAATAGTCCAGAGCAATATATGTTCCCAGAACAGGTCCCTTCTGCTGCTACATTTTCCATTTGAGAAGTCTGTGCCTTGCCAGCTATTTAGTGATAATCTGAAAAAAGTTCAACATGGCAAAAGGTAACTCACTGTAAAACATCCAAAATGAAGAAACACAGAAAGGAGAAAATAATAAAAAATAAATTTAAAAAATCATACCCAAAGCCTATTCACCTGAAAAGTCCCATGTCCTTGAGTATATTTAGTAAAATCAAGCTATAAAAATTTCAGGGTGGAAAAGCACAGGCAAATGTGCAAGCTGCATCTCTCTCTAAAACCCTTCTTCATCATATTTTGTTTGTCTTGCAAAAACTCTCTGTTAAACGTGACTTGACCAAGACAATGAGCTATATTACTATTTTAGGGCTACTTAAAAAAGAACAGCAGCAAAAAAACCCCCTCAAGTCAACTGTATACTTACTACTACAAGATGAAAATTATGCCCTTTCATGCTTAGCCGTTGTTTCCTTGAAGAGTGAACAAAGGATATTCCCAGATACCAGCCCAGAATGGGCTCTTCGGGTCACTGGCATTTCCCATTGGGACTAACTGCCATTGCTGACCAGCTCCTAACTACTCTGAGACTTCTCAATAACTAGCAAGGAGTAAAAAATATCCACATGTTTGTACACACATTTTCTCTTCCCTCTGTGCTTTTCAACCATACATTATCAGAGGGCATGCAAGGAGTAAACAGATTTGTAACAGCAGATTTGTTAAAAAACAACATTGGATCATCTGTCAAGGATGCCAAGTACTTGCAGCAACCCTTGAGACTGTGGAACCTTAAAGGCAATATGCATCTGAGCAAAGCCTAGTGTTTATACAACTAAAGCTAAAGCAAACATGAGTGAAAGCTTGCCTGCAAGGAAATGAAGCCCATCAAAGAATAATCTATAGCTCCAAATAGTCACTGGAAATGACAAATGCTTCTTTTTATTCTGTCAGACACTTTCAAAAACAAAGAATCCTCAACTGTTATTACTGCAACTTAACACCCACTAAAAGAATCTCTCACCTGTAACAACCTTGTGCATTTTCCTCCAGTACTTGATAAAAGCCATATTTTCTGATCTCAAATCTCCCTTGAGAAGTGAGCACTGTGGTATCTTTGGCCACCTCAGGATAAGGAACACACGAATTTGAAACGGAACAAAGTCGTTCTGAGCTCATATTGGGGTCCTACTGAAATTATGACAACATGCGGTATTTCAAACCCTGCTACATAGAAAAAATAACTAGCACCATGGTCAGTAATTTTTAAATATAACTTCAAGTAGTACCTAGGCCATGCTGTCAGACATGATCACAAACACTCTTTCGTTCAGAGCTACATTATATGCTGACTGTGAACTGCAGGTTTTTTTCACAACGTTGATGAAATTAAATATACAACAGCTTCCTCAGTAACAGCAGAATACTTTTAAGACAGCCCTTTTGTCTAGAATTATTAAAACGTACATCAGACTTCAACGGAGTAAGCAGAAAAGATCAGTGGTGAAAATGCAAAACCCAGGCATTTCTCAGAAAGTGGACTCAGGAAGAACGTTGAATTTAAAATGCTTAACACTTGTGCAGAGATGGAGCTATCTTACAGAGGACGTGGAATTAACAGACGTCATTCACAAATAGTGAATTTCTCAAGTTAGTTTTCTCTCTTTGACTGTTTACTGCTTGTCTAGAACAGCAGAGAGGAGAGCAGAATTAGCAATTTGGCCTAAGGTCTTGAGGGAAAGAGGCTCTGCCCTACTTTAACAATAGCAGTTGCTGAGGCAAATTAGGTCTCTGACAGGGATAAAATGAAGTTCCACTGTAAGCACAAAAGAGCTCCCATTGATTTTGGCCTCTTTCAGCTGATGTAAATAATCAAGTAACCATAAATTTGGCAAGGAATAATTGCTGCTTTGTCCATTACACAGTGTACTCAAAAAGACATTTAAAATCACCTTGAGCAGAGTTAAAAGGAGAAAGAAAAGCTGAGCTCAGACAGTTCTTCTCATTCATTAAGCTCTATTCTACAATGTCACCTGCAACAACACAATCATCTTTCAGTGAAAGTGTAGAAAGTGGTCTAAACAGTAGGTTTGAAATTCCATTCTCTGACAGGGTCAACGGGCTCTTAATTCCGCCAAGAAAGGAATTTATGAAGTTTCATTTAACCTCCAGACAAACTCATTTGAAGCAAAGGTGATCTGTGAGCAGTGGAGCCAGCGAAGCACAGCTCCCAATAAATTTTTCTCCAGTTTAACTTTCACACGGCTTCCCTTAGTCTTAATGGAAGTTCAGCTCATGTTCTTGCAGCCTTGACACAAAGACTGAGTTTTCTTTCACCTCTTGACCTGTACGCACAGAACTTTTTCCAGCAGTCGTCTCCACTTCAGTCAGCGCTCCCGTTACATTCCAGCATCCCAACAAGACTCTTCTATATCGAGACCCAGTTGCTACATGCTAAGGCAGCAAACACCCCTCTCCTAAATGATATGCCACAGGCATCCCTCAAAACCGAAAGGTACTAGCTAGTCCCTTTGAGCTAAGATTCATGCCTGGGTGGTGTAGAAAATAAATACATCTTCTCTGGACAGAGACTCTTACTACCACTGCACAGAAATCATTTTGGCTTCAGAAGCTGCTATGACATCCTTCCAGCTTTGGAAAAGTTGACAAAGTGGCCTTGCACAAAATGTGGGTGTTACCTTCCTATTTCATGCAAACAAGAATCAGGAAGGCATACCACAAATAAAGGGAGTATAATGATTACCTTTGTTATATCAAACTTGCAATCACTTTTTTGTGAACAAAATCTTGTACCTCAAGTTTTGTACAGTGATAAACTAGTATTCAAACTTGCTTAAAACAGTTACTGCAAAAATAGTTGGAATTTGATACCTATATTTCCTATAAGTCTAGGCACAGGGATTCTCAGCAAACCTGCACAGGTCATTGCATCCTAAAGGAACGACATTTACTAAATAAAAAAACATTATACCCCCTGCCTCTTATTTCTTTTTTTTTCAAGTAACTGTTTTGGTGATCTCAATGAAAATTTAAAACCTTTTCTTTCTTCTTTAAGTATATTGTTTTGCTAGTGAAGAAAATGGCAGGACACATACTCACATCTAAAATCAGTTTGGATTTGTTGTTACTTAATGTAACAGTATTGGTGAAACTTCTGAAGGGAATGAAGGGAGAACCAGAAAATAAAAGGACCATTATTTCATGAAGAACATTACACATGTTTAGGAATGTTAGGTGACTGCAGAGAATTTTATGTCCATTTTAGCTGTTGCCTCAATATCTCTGAAAAGAACAAAATGTGGAGAAAAGCTGCACTGATCTCAGAAGAGCTCAAGCAGCAATAATGAAAAAAGCACTTCAAGTCATCAGGAAAAGAAAAAGTGTTTATACCAGCCTTTATGTTCAAAAGCAATAATGCCTGGAAAACACGTACAATGGTGAACGGAAGAATTACTATTAATTGCTACTTTTATTTAGTAAGGAGATGAGAGAATAACATGTTCATGAAGGCTTAGGTGTCCAATTTAGGTTTATTTGCAATGTTTTCAGTATGCCTGAAGAGACTGCTGTTATGGTAGAACACTGACAAAAGAAAGCAAAGTTAGTCCAAAAAGATTTTTATAATATCAAGAACAAAGGACTCCAAAGGAAGAGGCCAGCAAAACCTGCCAAAAAACAATGTAATTAATTAAATTTTATATATCTCAATAATGGCATTCTGAAAAAAAGTGAAACAAAAACTTAGTACCCTGACCCCTAGAAAACAGAAAATTTTAAAGAGTTTCTAGCTATTTCCTCTTGCATTTAATTTACATTTTGATACTTTTGCAAGTTTGCATGACATTGCACTGACTGTTAATTTGCTAAAAGTCAATACCCACTGGAGGCACATGACCCTTTTGACTGATGCTTTCTCTCTTCCCAGGACAGAAAAGATAGTTATGCTGATATGCAGCTGATCTGCAACAATGAAAATAAAGCATCCAAACATCACACCCGTGCTGCAAAAACCTCAGCCAGTGTTTCTCATGTTACAATCTGTTGGTGTTATGAATGCCTAGATAAGCACCTGGCCTTGTTTAAAACACCATTAAGTTTTATTTTTTTTTAATTTTTATTTTTAATGGCTTTCAAAATACCCACTTTCAAAGAACTCCATGGGAACAACAACCACACCAAAAGAAAATACTTCAAAAAATGCACAAAAAAATTTGCAGAATTGGTACTGCTTTCTAAAATTAAAGCCCATGCAGACCAAGGTATGAACATGCTTAGAAACACCAAAAATTGGCCTACGCTGTTCTTCATCTTTAACCGATTTACCTAAAATACAGTCTGCAGTATGGCAGCTTTAATAGAAATGGAGGTTCTGTGTGGAAAAAGCTGTTGAAACAAATGCAAGAAGAAAATTCTCCTTCACCACTGCATTTCAGGAGCTGAGATACTGTAAATTTATGACTAAAAGAAAGATACACTGAACACCCCAAAAAAGCAAATTTGTGGTTTTAAGGTATCAAATATGAGTACAGAACACAAGGACTGGAAAAGCAGATCAGATCCACCATCAGTTAGAAAATAAAGCACCAAAACTCAACTGGCAGACCTTCAGCCTATAAATAAAATCATTGTGTTGATAGCATCTATCTCCATAACAAGAGTGACTCCATAACAAGAGTAACAACCAACCTCTGCTGGGCATCGTCTGCAGGCTAGCTTGACTGACTGACTCTCAGTATTTCAAATTGAAAAGCTAATTCTTGTTGACAAGTGTATCAATCTAGCAAATATCTGCAGTGAATCGAAGGCAGAAACCAATGACAATATTATTTGACATGACTAGCATCAGTTCTGAGGATTCATTTATATGCAATATTTTTGAATATGCATAATTTCAAGTAATTATTGTTATTTTTAAATAAGAAACACACTTTCAATCTATTGTAACAACATACAGATTCTGAAGAGGATTAAAGGGATAGCTCTTACAAAGTCCTTTATACATTTCAAACGTTACATCTCAAAAACTTATTTCATGTTAAATTACCACCTTGTTTATGCAAAATCCTTTCAATCACCCCTGAGACTTTGTCAGCATTGTTTCATTGTTCATGCCTCTGCTTAAAAGGCACTTTATTTTAGCTGAAGTTAATTCTGCTGGTAATTAACACCCTAACCAGACTAATCTTAGCTTAACTATTTTTAAAGTATTTTAGCCTATTATACATTGTTCAATTACTTTAAAATTACAAGTGAAAACAGTTCCGTTTTCCAGACAGATAACAAAAAAAATTACAATGTAATTTTGCTGCAGGAGCTAAGAATTGAACTTTTAACTTTTAAAACTACTGTGCCCCTGAAAAGTACTTATGCTCATTTTGGATAATGAAATAATTGAATGCATGATGAAGAAACTGTCTGTTATCAGCTGTACCATAACTGTATTCTACTACTCTAAAGAGAAATAAAATATCCTGTAAGGCACACTACCAATCAAAGAAAAGTGGTGTGTACTGACCTGGAGCAGCATTAGTGGCTGATACAAGTGGTCACTGAACCATATACCTGACTTTGTAAGAATCTCTCTCAGAACAACTCCAGATTATTTGCTTCTATTTAAAAATACTAATGATTATCATCACATTTGAGCACATTTTGGTGTAGTCACAATAGATTTTTATTGGTCCTACTGAAATGTAATTACACTTGCAGCGAAGATGTATTTGGAATACACAATTCTTCATTGCTGTAAGTTGTTTGATACTTTACTTCATAAGCCTCAAATACAGAGGACACTCCTAATCTGAAAAGGTTACACAATTCTGCCATCCAAATCTTTAAAACTGTTGGAGTTAATCATGTCAAGCAGGTGTGGGGGTTTTTGTAACCTACATCGCCTTGATACCATTTTCATAATTCTGTACTCATTTAGAATTATTACTGACTCGAGTCATGGTCTTATACCAATACAGAAGCAGGAACCTCCAGAACTGCTATTGAACTCACAGTTCAAACGAGTAAGGGTTGTTTGTTGAATTTTTTTCATATATTTAAATTGGGAAAGGAGTCTTCCCTTCTCCGCAGCCTCCTTTATTTAACAAGTGCTTTTTGATTTTTGGCAAATGTAGCACTTGCATCTGCATATACTTTCATAATAAATGAAAGGAAGAAATGAAAGAATACAAATTGTGCCTTCTAAATTAATTGCAGCAGGCTTCACAATGTTCTCTCTCCCCATAGCACCAGTTAATGAGACTATTTTCAATAACTCACAGATTTAATAAATCACACAGGGGTACCTGCACCTATTCAGCTCATGTAAGTAACATGCTGAATACAAGACTGCAACTTTTTAGTAGAAATTCCCCATTTGATCTTATCGAGAAAAAAATCTACTGGAAAATCCATATAGTTTAAAATATACATTACAGATGCTAAAACCAACCCAAATTAAAGCATATTATTTTTATTAATCTCCTTTTTCCTCTAAGAGCGTCACCACACTTATCTCAGGTGCCCTCATCTGTTCCTTCGGATCAAATCAATCTCTTTTGGATCAAGTGTTAACTATACTTTATAACACAGTTTAAATTCACTCCTTCTGAGAAATGCAACATTTTCCTTTCAACCCTTTAATTGCCAAAACATACCCAATCCAATTCCATTCACTTCATCTTAGAGAAATGTCCTGTCTGAAGAAGCCACCAATTCCTGTCATTTCTAACAGAGGAGGAAGGACAAAGGCTGACTTGTGCTATCAGAAAGCACATATGATGGGTGAATCCCAGCAGAGACGGAAAAAATGCTCTTTTTAGAGTGATCACTTAGAGCAGCCTCCAGTAAACATTACCCTCTGAGAAAACAGAAGCTGCCAGATACACTGGAAGGAAGTTTTTACTGGAAGTCTCTGTAGGAATTCTCTAGAGTGAAAAATCATGGGAATAGTATAAGAAATATTAAACCTAATTAAAAAAATTCTTTCAAATACAGTAAAAACAACTATAGTTAAATAACTGTATTAGTCTATCAAAATTATTTGGAATAGATTTTTTAAAAAGCCATGCCAGATGCTATATTTGACTTGCTTTTCAAATATTTATTTCCCAGCTTGAAGTATTAACTGAACACATGGGCTTTCAAAACTCTAAAACAACACAAAAATGTGTATTTCAGGGAGAAGAAATTTTATAACTATTTTAAGGAGAAAGTTCTATTTGAGATCCACTTTAGTATGCAAATAGTAACATTATTGGAAATGTACTTACTAGATGTGGTTTTGTTTTATAGGAGTTTTTAAGGTACTGTAGTTTTTCCTGCAGTATTTCATCTATCAGTCTTACTTTTTGGAAATGAATATTGAAAAATATTCATCTCTAAAACATAATATATTACAATTGAAAAAATAAAATACTTATACAAATTGCAAGATGTTTTCTAATCTCTTCTAGCAATGGGCAAATTATTGGTCTTTTTAGCATAGTGAGGACACTGTAGCACATGATGCAGCACATCAAATCTGAGCTTAATTGGAGGATGAAGCAAGTCAGAGAAAGTCCAGGAAGTGTGCTCTCCTGACAACAGAATGGATATTGACAGAAGGACACAGAGATGACTAAATGGCATATACAAATTAGTGCACTTAGTGCACTTAAGCTCTGAATTACTAATGAAATGAGAAACATCTGTCTCTTTACCAGCCTCTGCTTAAGCTTTTTCAAAGTCTCAATTGCCCCACATAATTGTTATGTGCAGTGTCCAACAAGCAGAGTTTTCTTGGCTGTACTTTTCCATGCTTATCCACAGTGATTGATGACCCTGGAAGATGGACCCTGCAGAATTTGGGGAATGTTATTGACCTCAGACTGGAATACAAATGCCTCTTTAGAAACTAATGATGTAAGGCATGACTGGATTGAAACTGGGAAGACTGCACTGAACACACCTATGGCGATTCCTTGCAATGCCATCTGGCAAGTGTGGGCTAAGTGAGCAGCTAAAAGCTTCACCACTTCAGAGCTGCTGGGAGCAAGACAATGGTGATGAAGCAAGATCAATTAATAAGAAGAAAAGATGCAGCTGAGTTCACGCCAAAGGCCTGGCATCACTAGAACTAAAACTATTTCTGGAGAATCTTGTTCCACTTATATCCCAAAAAAGCAGTGTGATCTGATATTTAAGGAGCAGCTACAATGGGAAAGGAAAATTACCAGATGGCCGGAGCCCAAGGCATCAGCCAACACCTCCAGGTGGAAATTAAAGAAAGAAATCTTGCAGCACTGAAACAAGAAGGAATTACTCATCTAAAAAGTAACCCATTTTTCAAAGGAGTTTTAGACAGGCAGGCTACTCCTGCAATCATAATATGAAAAAGATATCTGACTGCTCTTTTGATTACTGCAGATCTGAAATATACAGCAGACTTAAACACAGGAATCTCGTTCTCACTGCTACATGCTACAAGAAAACCACTGGCATGAAAACTGGGCTACATGGCGCACCAGCACCTCAAAGACTCCGGTTTAACAGGTAGAGGAAACCATCTTTTTCACATATCAATAAGCTATTTCCTGAAGTACCAGTAGCACACTAACAATTGAAAGACAGAAAGGAGCAAAACTGAAATAATACAAAAGAAATATGCTAAAAACAATGAAGCAGTAGAAACAGCTAACATACTGCTTTATGGATTAAACATAAAGGGCAAAGAAGGAGGAAAGTCAGAAAAAGAAAGAAGTCATTGAGGAAGTAGTCTTTTTATTCTTTTCTACTGAGTTAAAATTAAAAAGAAATGGAAGCCTTTACAAAATACTGCACTGCAAAGCATTATAAACCAAGTTATTCTGCTGCAGGAGGTTATAAAAATGAATTATAGAAATGATTGAAGATGCAAAGAAAAAAAATATGTTCCTGCTCCAGTATGTTTTTTTACTGCACTTATTACTGAAAAATTTTGCTACATAGCCTGGCTAGAAGCAGTGAATTTACCTATGCCATAAGCCTACTGTCAAATCAACTGATCATATATCAGCATTTGTAAGAAATGGATGAATTTACAACACATCTACAAAGGTGATTCACTGCAGCAAGACAAGCTCACATATCAAGTAATTTCTATACTCTGCACATATTAGCTCCTTGCTGAAATAAGCACTTTCAACAAAAGTCAAAACTGCACAGAGCACCATCACACAAAAAGAGATGTGGGTTTTGTGTCAGGAGGAGCAATTTAATTACAGCACCTTAAAAAAAAAAAGCCTCCCTCTTTACTTTGAACATGACCAAACTTAATGTGACAACAGCTGAACTCCCTTTTGGCCCTTTCCTTACCACCAACATGTGGGTACTTCCATGCCAGGGGCACTGGCAGCCCAGGAACACACCTATCCCACTCCAGACAACCTTTCCTGCCCTCCTGCTGCCTTCAGTAAAGGCTGGAGGAGAGCAGGAAACTTAGTATTTGCAAGGAGTTGATCGACCTTATTGAGTGATTTCTATAGTGGAAAGGTTGCCAACAATCAAAGCGTAACTCAATTGCTAAGAGTGAATATTTTGCACCCCTATATAACATTGAGGGGATGTCATCTAGAGTAACAAGTAGTTTGTCAACCAAGGCCAAAAAACATTACAGCTAATGTGAGATGTAGAGGGGAGGAACAAGCATCTGTAAAGGCAGCCCCAGACAGTCACACCAGGGATCAAGCAAAGTCCAGAGTCAGAGCAAAAGACAACACTTGCAAAACAAAGTTGGCATTGCAGATGGGAAGGTAAAAAAAGAACATTTTGAATGCTCCTAATGCATTTATAATAAATCTGCAAGAAGTGAATAGAAACAATTGTTCCTTGTCACTAAGGAAATGCCATGCATGAGCTTATGAATAATATTAAAAAGAGCTGGTTTAGAACATAAAATACAGTCTCTACCACCAGCAATACCAAAAAAAATATAAAAATCTCTGCTTTAGAAGATTATTCCACAGAATAAGCATTGTTTGAAACGTGATCATATCTTCTGAAGCTAATAAGCTACTTACAAAGTACCATCCCAAAACTCACCTTCCAGATGTGAGCATGGAGCTAAATCAACAGAATATTTAAACTGTTTATTTTTGTCCATTTATAAAACCCATGCTTTATATATTAAATATAAAGTTTCATATTTTTGCTGCTTCTCCTTCAACTTCTTCCTATAAAGAATGTTTTCTCTTATTTTAAATCATTATATATATACCAATGAGGGGTTGACATTAGTATGTTATTACAGCCACACATTTTGATTATGAACTCCTCTTAATCCGTGAACTCCCAAAATGACAACATGAGGCTTGCAAACTCGAAATTATGTCCTCAGCGCAACTCATATCCAAAGTTTCCTGATCAGTGCACTATTTATCCAGTACTTGTCAGCTTCATGGAAAAGTATTAATGCTGTTTAGCACAGTATCATTCTCTGTTCCTTGGTTTCTTCCTTCTTCTCAGTATTTAGTTCTGACTTACTCTCCATCAATTTGTTTCCCATAATAAATTCTTTAGTAAATTCACTCTATTGTGAAGTTCAGCAATCCAAGAGAGTCCTGAGTCCCCAGCCTAACAGGAAGGTCTTTCCATGTTCTAGGCCCATTTGATCACCTCTACAGGCTCAGGGATTATGTCTGGTTTTCTCTCCCATTAGTGCCATCAGTGCCAGACAGGTGTCTGTGGCATTTTGTATGCTTTAAAAATGTTAGTTTAACACAACCCTGCAAGCAGGGCAGAGGCTGAAAAAATGCATTCATCACAGATGTGTTCTGACCTCAAACAGAAGGTACAGTTTCAATAATTACAATATTTTAATCTTCTGTGTCCTTTTTAAAATTTAAGAAGAATTTATGCATCTCATGCAAATGAAAAAACACCTTACATGCATCTGAACAGGTCAACACACCTTTTCCTGAGCTGTTAAACTCACCTGTCTAATACACACTGCCTAATTCTTTTCTCCAGAAAATATTTTCATTATTGTGAATTATCAAAAAGGATGTTGCAAAACTTCAGGATAAGCTATATATTTGCTCTTATTTTTGTTCAAGCTTTCTCTGTGAACATTCAATGTCTTCTAATAGTGGTTGCCACCTAAAGAAAAGGTTCTTTTCACCCATGTGATGGTCCTGAATCTGATTCCATTACTAGTACAGAGACTTATTCCACTCTTCTGAAGTGAGGTTTGCTTCTGTATTATATATTACACAGAAAAAAACCAAACAAAAAACCACACAGATCATACATTTTTCAAAGTGTGATGGGTTATTGGTTCACCCACAAGCAGCAAGCAGTCTTAGGAGTAAATTAGTATTTCAGCCACATATCTTTTGTCTCCTTCAGAAGGACATAAAATTCACACTGCTATTGTTGTCTCTTGTGTGGCAGCATTGATCATCCCACTGCAAAACTGCTGTTGTTCTGGACAAAAAAATTCTATAGGGCAGACTGGATTTCAAAATAACTTTCATTAACAGATCCAACCTTTCACTGCTCCTGGCGTCTGTCTACAAACATCTTTTCAACCAGTACCTCAGTAAATCACATTTTAAAGGAGAGAGGAGACAGAGGGCAGACATCTAGAGCAGTCTGTGCTACAGAGCTAATAAGTCAAAATAGAGTATCATAAGCTTGGGCTTTCATTCCCTCTCTGAAGTAGCATCCAACAATCTGAAATGTCTGAAATGTCAGACACCCCCACCCAAGGAGTATCCAAAGATGAGGTAGTGACTGAACACAGTCTGTCCTTCGCCTTGGGCTGGAAACACACCCAAGTCTCAATGGTAAGGTCCATGGTGGCATAAAGCAAACCAGACAGCTTGCAGAGCACTTTCAGGGCTCAGCTTCCCCCACGCTGCAAGCAACCACAGCGCTGGGACAGGAGGAGGACTGGGAGCAGCACACCAGCCTGGCCCTTTGAGAGAGAAGATTCTGTCCTGCTGTAAAAACAAATCCAGCCCTGTTTAAGAGATGAAACACACATCTGCAGCTAGTACACCTCACCATTTCTGTGGCAATTTAAATTAGCTGAGGAGGTTCTTTAAAAAAAAAATTTAAAAATAGAGTTGGTCACTCCATTTAAAATTTCATTTCAATCACAAAACACAAAATGTTTGTGTTTGACACGTGAGATGTCACAAAAGGACCTGATATCCAAAAATCAAAACACAACCACAAAAACCCTTCCAGTCAGGCTCAGGTATGAAAGTATAGACACAACACATCATCATGCAAGCCATCTTCATAGAAGTTAACATTGTTCAGCATCTCTATGTTATTTCTCATATGCAATTGATTGCTCTTAGTCAAGTCTCTTTCCTGACATCACTGAGCCCTTATACACAAAATAAAAGATGCACAACTATCTTTGCACATCCTTCATGAGTTCTGGCTGCAAAGTACCAAGAAGCACTTGGAATGTGACTGATATTAAGACTAGCATCTACACCAACACATGATGGTGTTTGGGGGGTCATATATTTGTGTTTATACGCACACACACATACATAGATATATATTTATCTCTCACACTGTACAATCAAAGGATGTGCATTGTAGAGGTACAGAAGTTTTGACTTCAGTGTTTTTTAGTATCTTTCATCAACAAGACAATGTGTAGCACCATATTGCTTCCACAGCACAACCAGATTTCAGTTTTTGACTTATCTTTAAGCCATAACTGCAAGAGTACTTGAATAGATCTATGGCTATTTCTCACCTTTTCAGACTTAGAAGGAAACAAAAAAGGTCTTTCATCTTTGTAGGAAAAAAACCCCAAACATTTCACAAATCTAGGAAGACCACTTCTGGGGATAGACACTTTAAAATTTACATCTATGGAGAGTAAGCCAGAGCCTTAAATCTGAATATATAAGCCAAGTCTATTTGTGTACCCTTGTTATTCCTTATTATTCTTATGATGTTTCCTTTGACTGCTATTTTAAACACCTTTAGGCTGACATTTGATCTGAAGACTATCAATTGATCATGGCTGATTATCGTTAAGAGACTTCAATAAGTTGTCTGAAGGATTATTTATTTAAAATATATCTAATTAGACTGTATGCACTCTTTGCAAACAAGCAACATCAAAATACAAATACAAATCAGTCTCCAAGCAGGAGAATTTGAAAAGAAGTTCTCAGGTGTTGGGAGTAAAGTCAAACTAGTGCATTACTCCAAACCACTTTGTGGCAAGCAGTTAACTACCGGTTAAGAGACATACCCCAGAAATTAAGCAAGACCAGCTTTATTTTTATTGCAACTGTACATAAAACCTAAGTTCAGATGGGCATTTGCATGATAAGCAGAAGAGGATTATAGCTGAAAAATCACCTTCTCATCATAAATAGCTATGCTTTCCTATCATTTATCAAGAATATTTCAGAAAAATCCACCCTTGTGAATCCTCCTATTAATGGGCAGCAAGAGGCAGCTATTCTCATATTTCATTTAGCTTTTTGCCTAGAAATAGAATGTTAAAACGTCATCTTGTCCAAGTAATTATTTTAAAAGTAACAGCAGTATCCACAGTTCTCTCCATTCTGAAGCTCACTTACAAGAGAGTTAAAAAACTTTCTTTGCTAAGGTTGCCTATATACATCCAAAGAGACAGTATCATGTACACTGGGGGGGAGAGAGAGAGAAAGCAGTTGGGAAAAAAAAACCTATCATGGCAATTTTAAAACTGCAATATTTAAAACCACTGGTGGTGAACCACCACAGTGATTCCTAATTGACCTCCCTTAAATTTTTAGAAATATATCTGCAAGTGCTCTTGAAGACATGCGGATCAACATTTGGAAATAATACTCACTTTTTCCGAGAAGGATATTAATGGTAAAAAAAGCAGTAGTGAGCACAGATGAAAAATTATTGTGCAAGTAATTTTCTGCTTTATCTTTATTTTGAGGCAAAAACTCTCCCAAACAAGTTGCTTTTTGTATTCATGTACCCCCTTCCACCAGTCATGTTCAGTTTCCATCATCTGCCTGCTAGGAAGTATAACTTCAAATTGCATGGGTGTTATACTAAAAGGACCAGTTTTCCTCTTTGCCAGGACAGCACACTACTAAAGCAAAGCCCATGTGCAAAACTTCCCTGAAGAAGTAAGATAATGAGTGATCATGATCATTCAATTACTAATCAGTTTGATAGGTTTTTGTCAAGCAGTTTCATTTGTAGAATTACAACAGGGACAGCACTTGCAGTGTTTGGGAGACAGAAGCAAGTTCGACTTTCATAGAATGGCACAACTATTTGGGGTGGAAGGAGCTCTGCAGCTCAGCGCAAGGCTGATTGCAAAGCCAGGGTTACACTGCTGAGATCATTGCAGTCCAGTGTCTCCTGTCTATTCCCTATTTCTAATATAAAATTTGTAACAATTCAAAACAATAGGTGTTTTTCCACGTCATTTTGTATTCTGCATGTTATGCACTTTTATCAAAGTACATTAAATATACCGCACATTGAGAAAAAAACTAGGTAAAAAAATTAAGGCAGCAGGTTTCACTTCCTGTCATCTTTCTCCTTCTTGCAACACAATTCACATGCACTACTGTAGAAATACTTATTACTTTGAAGTTCATGAGTATGCACTTCGAAGCAATAACAAATGAAATGCTATAGAAAATGCCACTTGAAAGATATGATCTTTTGCAAAGCAGTATCCTATAAGGCAATTAAAAGGAACATTACCAAAATCTTAGCAAATCTGCACTAAGAATGCCATTTTTTTATGACAAAGACAAGAAGGGAAATTTTTCATTTTGTGAAATGAATGTGTTGCATATGAATGTGTAAAATTTCAAGCTATATAAAATTATCTTTGCAAAAATACAGTGTAACAGCTTATTTAACTGTAAATTAGTTGCCTGCCACTTCTGCCATTCATTTTGAAAACAACTTGTATTTGCAACAATCCAGCATTACCAATGAATTAAGAACCAGTTTGCTATGCAACAACGTAATTACACTTTAATTTTGGAGAAAATCATTCACTCACCCTAAATTAAATGGAAAATATAATTTCTACAGAACAGAACAATGCAGTATGCACACATAGGATTTTGGCACTTTAAAAAATACTTTGAATGAACCTGAATAGGAACTATTTTATATGATGTTCCTTTACAGGTTAGCTGATAAGAGACAATGCAAGTAGAAACCAAAACTAGCGCAATTAACGCATCTATATTGCGAATGTAACCAAAAGTTTTATACTGATTAAAAATATTATAAATTAAAACTTTACTGGCTCTTTGGAAACAGAATCAAAGGACAACAGCCAAATACTAATGCATAAAATCCTTAACTTTCTTTCCCCAGGAAATATGCCTAAAGAAATACAGGTTTTTAAGTAGAAACTTATTCTCATGAAATTATCTAATCTACTCCACAAAAAATATGACTGTAATCTGGCTCTATCTCATGCTAAGAATAAAAAGCCTTAGAATGAGAGCCTTTAGCACAATGACATCTTCTGAGACATAAATAGATTTATAAAATATATATAAATATATATATGTGCATATCATGAATATAGTACCAGAAATGAGTTCCTGAACTAATGGCAAGATAAAAAATACACACAAGACTAGAAGAAGGAGTCAACTGAGGACAACATGAAGGAGGCAAGCAATGTGCTATGTTTCTTGCAAGTTCCCTTTCTTCAACAGGAGATTTCTGGTGTGTTTCACTGCTATGAAAGTTCTTGACTCTTGCAAAAAACACTGCCATGTGGAAGACAAGATCCCTGCTTAAAGATTCTTCGTAAAATTATAAATCTATTCCCTCCTTTTGAAACAGCATTGAAGGAGACCACCATTATTCAAGTTAAGGCCAGAGCCTGGTCACTGATAGGAAACAAGCAAAAGGGAAGGCAGTTCCCTTCATCTACTCACCACCTGTCTCTGCTTGAACCTCATGCAATCTAGCAGTAGTTTCCAGCCACTGTACACTCCAGTAATTGCAAGAATTTTACAAAAAAATTACAAATAATTAAAATAGAAACTTGATTAGAAGGGATCCCATCCAACTGCTCATTTTCTTTTTGTGCATATAGAAGGGTTATACACTTGAGAGGGAAAAATTAATTAACTTCAAGGTCTTTGCCAATTATTAATTTTGTATTTCAGATAAAGAAGTGAAGACATTTTTATTTTTAAAAATATATGGGCAGGAAGTATTTCCAATAAAATAAGTCACGTAAATCTGCTTTAATGAATTAATAGATATATTGTTTGCTATAGCAGAAGACATCCTAATTTCCTTCCCATTTCCTTCAGACATTAAAGAAAAAATCTAAATCAAATACCAGAACTAGTTTAGTTAAAAATAAGGTTTACAGACATGAACTCATTCTTGTCACGTAGTGAGTTTTATTTCCCTTAATTACAACGATTAATGATGTCCCCAAAAATCAGGCAATGGAAGATGTAAAATACTCTAGGACATGGAAAATTCCTGCCCTTGCATGTTACTTTTCTAGAAACATATTTGCTGCTTTCCCCACATGAGATTTACAACCTTGTTTCACAATGCTGACACACACACATACAATCAGCTTCTTAATGAAAATTAAAACAAACAAGACTAACATCCAAACTAGCCCTTGGAGAGTTTTGGTTAATACACCATCCATTAGCATCTGTTTCATTACTTGATGCAGACTTCCAGATTAGAGCAACATTAGTAACTGTACACAGACGGAGACATTTACATGAGTTTCTGTCATGAAACCACAATGCACAGCGCAACCCTAGGTGATACATTTGGCCTTCACCATTATATAAAAGCAAATTCACTTTGGCAAAAGATTTGAATAAAGATCCCAACCTACAACTGATGATTTAAAATCCTTGGCACATTCTACTCAGTATTATTTCAGTTTAGATGCATTGAAAGTAATGCAGGATTGGGTACTCCCTTAAAATTCTGCTTTTACTAATGGCTACTCACAGGCAGCTAATGCTTTCTTTGCTTTCATTGGGAAATCAATATATTTTCTTATTTAAATTTTTTTTTTTTAATTTAAAGGTAAAAATGTGGGTTATTACAAGGTAGTTAAAAGATCTTATTTAGTCAAGAGACCACTTGAGTACTCCTGGGTCATCAAGACTTGCTGATCAGGTTAGCACCAGCTGCCACATGCTTGTACTACTAATCCTCTCACTCCCTGATGACAAGGCTCATTCTCAATGAAATTCCTTGCAGAAAATACAACCAGAACAACTGTTACGGGTTCAAACAAATGCAAACACTGTTCTCCTCAGAAGAGAGAGGAGCCAGGAACTACTGCAGCAAAGAACTGGAGGTAACAGAACTTCACCTGCATTACCTGCAACTGTATTTAGTCACTTCTTACATAGTCTTTGATTCAAAGTAAACTTTTCATGATCTTGGGAAGCTTCACCATAGTTTTGCCAGAGATTAATTATTAAAAAAAACCTAGCTGGTAGAAATTATACTTCTTGTTCAAAGAGCAACTGCACATTTGTTTTTCATTACCATGTTGCTCTGTCAGTAAGGTAGCACAAAGATATGCATCTCTTTTCACCTTTGCAGTCAATAACTGATTTTCTATGGTCCATAGTTTCACATTAGAAAAAAAGATGACCAATTACCCCAGCCAAGAGTCTTCAAAATCCTTATTAGTAAAAAGTGCAATTCCATTCCATTTATCAACTACTTCAAAGATCTATCTAAACACGGAAGAACTTGATCGTAACTAAGGAAGTAAAGCAGAAGACAGTAGTCAAAGTATTTCCATTGAACACATCTTCCATAAATAGGCCAACACGGGTGGAATTCCATCACACTCAAGAAAATAGGAAGATAAATTCATGATCTTCTAAGGCTTGACTTTTAAACCCAGTCAAGTCAGTCAACCAGAGCATACTTACATATATATACACACCAACCCTTGACATGGTTTCACAACAGCCTCACATTAGGGGAAGCTTTCTGTAAAAGTCCCTGTTTTAAAGATATATAATCCAATCCCAAGAGAGGATGACTTTACTGGAATTACATGAAACCATTACATGAAAACTATTTTGGTTTGGTATTTGCCTGAAGAAGGCAGCACTTTCTTCACCAGTCCTGTGTGCAGCCAGCAATGAAATTAGAGGTCTTGGTCTCCTAGAGGGACCAAGAATCTATTTAAAATGAGTGTTACAGTTTAACATGTATGATTAATGTCAGCTGAAGTAATTTAATAATTTGGGATTTTTAACTGCAAGATATGGAACTTCTTACAGCAGTAATTAGGCACTCAACTCCTTTTTGCTGTGTCTACATGAGTCCTTTGAACATTTTAAAGGTGAAGTTTAAAGGACAAATCTTCAGCTCACTCCCAACCAGAAGTACTATTATTCCTCTACCTGGACTCATAGCATTAATATTCTTCTTGCTAAACACAACAAATGAACTGTGTGCTCGAGTTGTAGGTGTTTAATTCCTTCAGTGGTTTCTCTTTTGGACTATGTATCCCACCAGCATTAAATACTTAATGAATTACAGGAATTTGTGGAAGTTGCTAAAAAATTTAGGCTATAGCAGTAAGTACTCCAGTAAAACACTCCTTACAACATTTCTGGCAATTTTTTAATAGAGGTATTTGTAGTTTATAAAATCCATGTCTCTTTAAGGAAGAAAAGAGAATCGTGTGCATTAAGATCTGCATACTTCTGTTTCAAGGTAAATACAAACCCAAGCTTTTAATAAATTCCCATGTTTAATTTGATTTCACAACCTTTATGTTGATCATATATTTACTGACAAAATGTGACCATTACACTAACATTAGAGTATTTCATATTATCATTTGATGCATTTCGCACATTCATACTGCAGCAGATGAGATGGATTTTGGTTCCTCTGAAGTTAATGTAGCAGAATTTTGTGGTTTTATAATTGGTTTCACATCAGCACAGAACCTAGACTTAAAAAACATCTTATGATATACTGCCATCTTAGAGGAGGTTGTCTAAAGTGGCATTTCAACCATATTAAATACTTATTTAGTCTAAAAATAATTTTCAGAATATTTGCAAATTAATACAAATCTTATTGGCATGCAATCTCTTTTCTGTTCATAGTTCAACACTTTGACACACTTTTTCATAACATTTTTCCCACCACTGCTCCTTAGAAAGCTGGTAGCAATGAAAAGATGTGATTCTGCTATAAATAACTGAGTAAACACAAGCAGGAGTCGAACTTGTAGTGTGTGCCCATATTCAAACTCAGAATTTCATCTTCAACAGGTAAAATAAGAGCACACCCTACACCTGAAACATGAATTACATTCAATTTTTGTTTGGGTTTTTTGTTTGATTGCTTAAACGACAAGCAAAAAAAAATCCCAAGGCCCCTTAACAACTTGCCCTCACTAATATCCCTAATATTTTTATGTCATCTTGTTCCTTTTTACAACATTCCGTACTAACAGGGGTTTACAAGGCAATTTGTCTGATCATTCACCCAGTAACAATTCTCTATATTAGTACTAGTATGAATATTTTTCTTTAACAGAAAAGACAAAAATCATCTATATAACAAATTAATGCCAGTATTTTTATGTTTTCACAGCTGTAGTTAAGTCTATGTGAACAAAAAACTACCACTACATTCTTAAAAAAAAATCTTCTCTGATGAAACCATGCTCTGCTTTCCACAGTTTTACAGCATGGCAGTACATATGCTTGGGCTAGAACAAGAGGATTTACACTGAAAACCTGAACCAGTCACCATTTATTCCATCAATGGAAACACAAATAATCTTTCCAAGGGCAACCCACAACAATTAAATTTTGTTCCTAAAGACTGAATATGAATTATCCTCTCCTGGTGCTTGTGCATTTCCATTAACTACATAGGAGAGACTAGCGATTCTACACCTCAGAATAATGAGATTCTAGCACAATTTTCTTATGGGCGTGGTAGGAACAAACAGACAAGCAAACTGTTAAAAAAAGTGATACTATTTCACCAAGAAGCTATTCGAGCAAGCAAAAAGAAATCCTCTACTATACAGAATATGTCAGTATATTTATTTTCTTAGTAGCTCAAATCTCAACCAAATAGGAACAAAACTCATGAAATATTAATATTTAAAGCAAGTTTCAGAATTTGGCAAACTTCTGTGATGCAGACTCTGACTTGAGTCTACAGTTGAGGAAACATTAAAACTGTTGCTGTGTTTCATCATAAAGCCAAAACAAAACTGACTTTGTTTTCATTTACATGCAAACACTTGCCAGGGGAAAATTTCTGTTTAGATTATCTACTTAATTTGCATTATTCCTTTCCTAAGCAGTATCTTATCCAAATACTAAACTGCTGTCATTTAGAAAAATGAGGACTTTGAAAATCTACATTCTCCATTCAGTGAATTGTAATGGGAGGATTACCAGAAGAAAAATTTGCTCATTAAAAGTGAGTCCTGGGTCTGAACCAGAGACAAAGAAAACAACAGCTAGAAAATTCCCACACTGGTAATCAATGTTTTGCCGTCCTCAGAGAAGTCAGTAGATATCTCACTGAAAACATGGAAGATAGGGAATGTAATCATTGCAAGGATGAATTATGCCTAAGAGAGCACTGGCATTTCAGAACTGAGTCTTAAATATCCCTTCTACCAGCCACAATTTCAGTTTTGATTTCCAGGAATTCAATGGAAGAGGTTATCCTATCACGTTGCAAATGTCAAGTACTGCTAAAGATTCAAAACCCACGAGTTAAACATAAAAGCTTAACAGTCTTCTGTTTCAAGGGCTTTTAGGATGCACTTTGTTCCCTTTATCACATTTTTTTTTTCTTAACACTTTTTAAATACAAAAAAGAAGTGAGATTACCACCTAATAACAAGCTCCCAGAGGAAAAGTGAAAATGTTCCAAAACTTGCAATGGTGCTGGCAGTACTGAGCTCAGCAGTAACCCAATTAGGAAGGGATTAACTGAAGATATCTGTACATGCATGCAGCTACACTTTCTCCCTCCCTTCTGTGCCAAACAGTCCTCTGAGATGTACAGACACCAGGCTGACTTCCACCCAGCAATTGAGGGCTTAGAAATTTATTTGCTTGATATGGTGCAGAGGGGATAGAAAAAGATAGAAATAAACAACACCCGAGCTAAAGCAAACAACTGAGCGAGTTCCAATAAGTTTTGTTAGCTTTTCTCTTTAACTTTGTAAGTCAGTGTGTAAGGAATAACAGATGGGGCAGCTCTAGCAAGCAAACGATTTATTTATCTGTGTGAGCCTGTGCAAGAATTTTATACATCTATCCTGCAAATGCATGTCTAGATCCTTGCAAATCCTTTTTCTCTCTCATTCTGTCACAAACTGTTTCTCACTGGTTGGCTCACTGATAACAATCAAAACACCTTTTATGTGTGGAGGACAAAAATCCCTTCCTAGCCTAAAGCAAAAAAACTCCAAACATTAAAAGACTTCAACTTGACCAATTACTATTTCAAGACAGAATGTAGTTTTGAACCAAAACCATAGCTTGTATTTGAGAGGAGAAAAATATGGCGTTCTGACAGTAGGGCTACACTATCAAATAAAAGTACTTAATAAAAACAATGTGAAAACTGAAAAGATCTTCAGCCTCTTTGCTAGTAAGGAAGCTACACTTCTAAATAAAGGCAGGACAGGTGAATGGATTGCCTTCTGGTTTAAGACAAAGAACAGGATACACAGCCATGAATATAACCTGAAAGCAGCTACAAGAGGTCAGACTAAAGAGTACAATACAGTATACAATGGCAGGAATCCCTCCTTGGATACACTCTCCTTGTCTTCAACTAAGCCAGGGGACTTAATGAATCCGACAACCTAAACATCATGTTTAATAACCCTGATGGACTACTTTTTTGCCATTACTTTGTCCAAACACTCTAAATTCATTTTTACATCTGGCCACCACATCATTTCTCATAAATAAGTCCTACAATTTAATTATCTGTCATATGACAAGGTATTTCCTTTTATTTAATAACTTACTGCCTCATTAGATACCTCCTCGTTTTCATGTTAGGAGACATAAGGAACAAATCATTCCCTCTTCATCTTCTCCCTGCTATTCAAAGTGTTTGTGAGTATGGGCCCATGGCTTTCCATATAATGAACCATAATTTATTTACTTTCATACCATTCTAAGCCTTCCAGGACATCCAATTACTCTGTTTACCTTTCTCGTATCTTTTGTAGTGGAACTATTCTGCACTCTACTGAACTTCTGAGGATAAGGCAAATCCAGAAATCATAGCATTCAGTAGCATCATTTACCAAGAGCATGCCATAGTATAAATAATGCTTTCATTCTGTTCTCTCTTCTTTTATTAGAAACTATTAATTACTTTCAATTCCTGAAATTGTCTTTGCTTGTTTTCATTTAGGAAATTCTGTGTCTAAAACAACACTAAACTCAAACCCAGAATTACCCTGAAGATCTTTTCTTGAAGTCTAGCCAATTAAGAACCAATTACTGTTCATGTGTAATTAGGACTGTTTCTTCTGGCACAGTCTTTCATATGCCATTTTAATCACCTTAGAAAGCATTGTGACTCTTCACGGTCCATTTTAGCTTTGCTGTCTTTAATACATATGTGCGGGCAGTACACTTCAGCATCCCATTATTCATGCCTTTTTCACAAATCATTCACTAATATATTGAACCATAAAAGTTCATCAAGAAACCTAATCCAAAAGAAGACTCCTTCTTACACCATGACAGCACGAGGGGATTTGTTGTTTTTATAACTACAAAAACATTAACCACAGTAGCTTCCCTTCCCACATATATATATATGTGTGTGTGTGTGTATATATGTGTGTGTATATATATATATATATATATATATATATATATACACACACAGGAATCCATCAGTGGGTTTTGGTAATACAAATATACTGTAATAACTGAATCACTCTCTATAAGCCTTTTGACTCTTTAAAGAATTCTGAAATAATTTAGTGCATCTCCTCAAAAGCTGAAAATTTTCTCAGTACACAGCAGTTATTTAATAGCTACCAATTCTGTTTCTATGATTTTCAACTGTACTGTTGGTACAAATAACAGATTTGCTGGTCTGTGATTTCCAGGACAGGAGTATTTATTTTTAAAGCTACAGTAACTTTTTCCACCTTTCCATAAAAGTATATGCAGGGCAGTGAAGGCCAAATGTTGTGCACCAGAAACATCAGTTCAGCAATGCCCTATAAGATCTGCATGAAAATACCTCAGCATAGTAGTCTGGTTATTATTCACTTTAATGCATAGTAGCAACTTACTTAAACTGCTTCTATTGGAGCTCTGTTTGGGAGAGATCCTCAGTCTTGCTCAGAATGAAAGACATAACCTTTACCCAGTCATGCACACCTCTCATTCTCTACCCATACAATTTACTTGCTGCAAAACAAAATTCAAACACTAAAATAGATGGGGTTTTTTGTTGTTTTTGTTCAGAGGTCTGATTTTTGCCTAATTAACGTATGGAATACTTATTAAAAAAATTAGTTCCCAATTCCATTATTAGAGCAAATATGCACAAGGGCAGAATCCATTTTCCTTCAAGCATTTTCACCCCAAGGTCTCAGTCTACATCTGGGTCTTGTATATACCGTGAGAACTAAATAATAAACTATATATAAATAATAAAAATAAATAAAGTACAACAAAAATTATTAGTAAAATAACCATACTTTTTCTGCCCTTAAGATAGTATATTTTCATCTCTTACAGATTTTGGAATAAAGCCTTCAGCTCTAGAAAACTGACACAGAACAGTTGATTCCAGATTTACATCCAGTTATGTTCTCTGAGGAGTTATGTAAGAATATTTTAATGTAACAAAGGTGGCTATAAAGCCAGAACAGCCCTTAATATTACCAGCATTAACTATAAACCCTTTACTTTTGCTCATCATTTCAGCAACATTTCAATGTTCAAGCTAAAATTATCCATTTTTATGGCTGTTTTTTCCCTTTGTCCTAATAAACAAGAAAAAAATAACACTTAAATACAGCAGCATATTTCAGAAGCAGGAGTTGTCTCCTTTATCACTAAATTAAAATATAAATCAACATTAAAATACACCAAAATTTTACTATTTCTCTGAGGATTTAAATAAACAATAATAAATTTAAATAAATAATAAATGTATGTATAAATAAGTAAAAGCCAGCAGGACCACAGACAGGAGAAAATAAAGCTTTAGGAGCCTAAACACTCCAAATTTATGCCCAGTCTGTAATGTGTTTCAAACCTGGGCACAGGCTTTCCATGAGGAGAGGACAATGCCAAAACAAACACAGTTGGCAAAGAAGGGAATAAGGAACTGATGGGGGGTGCAGCACACAGAAGAAAGGCTGGACCACCTTGTGGAAACATCTGCAACAGGAAAACCAGAAAGAGCAGGTGGGGAGAATGGAAACTGGATGGGGAACCTGGAGAGAACCTGGGACCTAAACCCAGACAGTAAAGAGAAACAGAATGAGTTAGGAATCCACAGCAGTAACTCTTGGACATGCTGAGGAAGATGACCAGGATGGGAACAAGCCAGCATGGAGAGAAGACAGAAATAAGAAGAAAATGGGACTGGGAGGGTTACAGTTGGAAGGATCAATATTTGCAGAAGTGAATGAACAAGAAACTGTGCAAAGCCTGCAACAAAAGACTACTACAGGAACCTATCCTTCAGTCACCTTCTTGTCAGCAAAAGAAAGCAAGGTTATTCTCAAACAACTGGACTAGACCCTAAATAAGGAGGTTCCTTATCTATACCTAGTTTTGCTTCTGTCACAAAAATCTTGCAGGATGTTTGTAAAAATTACTTCATACCAATTCCCACACTTGCCAAAAGAAGCAAAACCATATTCCTTGTGTTCAGATGCCAGATTTCAGACCCAGGCAGGAGTCTGCAGACTGCCATGAGCCTGCAATTTCGGATAAAGTTGGAAAGTGTTCCACAAACAACAAAAAGTTTAATAAGTACAATAACTTACAACACAGATAAGCAAGAAAAGGCGTCTTGACCACTTTGAGGATCCAGAAGCTGTTGCATGGTTTACCTACTTTGTTTCTAATTGTAAAACTGAGTAAAGGGTACACTGCTCAGCTTAGTAGACAACTCCACTACTATATTTGAAACACCTGGGTACTACAGTGCTACAAATAATATTCTACAGCCCTGTAAAATATGTGTTTAACAAGAAATACTGCTCACAAAAGAGTTCAGATAGCATGATCTAAAAAGGAATTGGGCTCCATATTAAACTACAAGGAAGAGAATATAACAACTGAGCAGGTGTTCAGTAAGAAAGTACTGGCTTTTGCACACTAGACAAAGCAAGAAGAAAGAGTGGAAAGGGAAAAAACATTTAATTAAGGACTGAATCATAATCCATGCATACAAGGGAGGCAAATCAAGGTTACATAATTGACCTTAACTGCAGCATCTCCTAGCTTTATTATTTAACATGACAATATTAATAATATTTTCCTAATATTTTGTGTTCAATAGAAATTCATAATCAGAAAGAAAAAAATTAGTCAATCCTCTGGCCTCTATAGGCTCTCCTTGAAAACACAAAGCCAAAAGAAGTGAAGCTAATGCTCAGACTTAACCTACCAAACTTATTCTGCTTCATCAACACAAAGCTTGAAAAAAGGGATACAAGACAGGAAGAGATGGCAGCTCAGGCAGCCCCAGTATTTCTACAGAGAATACAGAGACACTTGCTCTCAGATGATTTCTGAGTTCCCCCAAGTGATCAAGAAGAACATTTCATATTCAAATCTGAGGAACAGATCGTACCTCTGCAGCACTATGAAAAGTGACATCCTATTGTATGGTATCATTAAATTACATCTATCATACTCAACTACTTAGACAAGGAAGAAGGCTGCCCTGTCCCCTACCACTCTGGATACATACCTAGGCCTGACCATATCCACCCATCTCCTATTCTGCGTTTAGATTAATCAAAGCAGGGAAAATATTTTAAATCTGTTTGCATAGCACCTGCTTCAGCAAGACTGAAGGAGGATTCTGGAAGGCTGTCCTGATTAAGAGCACTGCAATAGCAATGCTTTTCCAGTCCAACTATAATATTGCCCTTGCACATTAATGTAGCAGACAGACCACGATACAGGCCACATCTGTATGAGGAAGTAGAGAAGCGCAACATGAACGGACCTGGGGAATGCAAACCTTTGCTATATGTCCTCTTTCAGTGCTCAGGGCTTCAGGCTTATTCTCTGACCCTACAGACTGCAAGCCCACCAGCGCCTTTGGACCATGCTTTGGTGCGCTTTGAGACTTCTCTTCTAGTGCAATTTCACCCAGAAAATTTCTGCACTCCAAGTTCACTTGATGGTATGAACCAAATAGGAGGCACAAGCCTGCTTTAAGAGATTTCCCTCAAGAGACCATTTCTGAATGAATGGAACTGCTGATACAGCCAGCCACATCCCACTG
The DNA here is from genome assembly GCA_036785705.1 of Acanthornis magna. Taxonomy (NCBI): domain Eukaryota; kingdom Metazoa; phylum Chordata; class Aves; order Passeriformes; family Acanthizidae; genus Acanthornis; species Acanthornis magna. Next base: position 16,498,650 of record JAWUZG010000040.1, on the reverse strand, counting down.
GCACTGAATAGTAGCTCCCAGCTCCAGCACTGTCTCGCTCCAACTTCCTATACTTTTCAAGATCATTCCCTTCTTTAGTGGAACTTTTCAGATTCTGCTGCTCTGCTGATAAAGCAGGTAAAGTATGAAGTCCTTTGTACAGAATATGAAACTCATTAAACTTCTGTTGCTAAATTTAAATGTTGTACAATCAGAAGAAAAAACCCACATGCATCTGAACACTCATTCTTTGCATATGTAGCACTTGTATACAACTGATTCATTTCCATGTGGAATTTTCAGCACTTGTAAAATTAGCCATTTGAATGCCAGAGTCATTTTTATATGGGGAAAGATGTATTGACCTAATAATGAATAAAACCACAGTAATAATAGTTCTTGCTATCTTTATATCTGCCTACATCCCGAATTTCTTCATGGATGTCAACATGCAATCCTCCATTTTTTTGCCAACTGAGCAGATGGCACTTTACTACAAAAAGAGGGAAACAAAAACTGAGAAAATGGTGAAAGAGTTCTGGGTTTATTTGCAGAAACTGGCAGGAGCTAAAACAAAAAACCCACCCTATTTCAGTGCAACAAAAATGGAAACAATAACTTTGTGGGTATATTTTAAAGGCAAAGATTGTACTTCTATAGCAATTATACTATCCTAAATGTTAAGAAGATGGTTACTCCCAGAGCAGCTCTGAATTCGATACCTAGCTGACCAGGACTGGAAGTAATTACTTCTAGACACTTTGAGGGAGATAAATAAAATGCATTCATTCATAGAACAGCATAGATCCTTTGGACATGCAGCATTTGGAATTATTTGGGTACCAGATAATAGCCTATAATTTACTCTTCACATAAAGTGAGTGAAAAGTAGCAGTACCACATGAGGCTGCAAGATGTAGACCACTTGCAATAGAACTAAGAAAGCTGCGTAGCTCTAGGTTGATTTTTTTTTTCCTCAAGCACAAATGGCTTGAGAACCATATTCCATAACAGTAGTTGCCAAGACTTGTGTTGATACTCTTAGTGAGTGCTATAGTTCAAGCAGTTACTACTTTTGAATTTTTGAGTTACCAGAGGTTGTGGCTAAGGGCTCTTTCACTAACACTATGCAGACAAACGACCTTATTTCCACCCAGCAGCTCCATAAACAAAAATCTCATTATCCTCTCAGTTATCTGTGACTATACCATGACTTGTTTTAGATCAATATTTCTTCATCCCTCTAGGATATTTATGAAGTGTACATATTTCCCATCAGGTGATGGGAAAAAACCTTACATTATCCTTCTTTCCTGTCACCTGCAGTATGTCTTCCTTTCTGACCATCCTATTTAAACTCAACCTAATCAATATATCTGACACAAAACAGTTTCTTCCAGTGCTCCAACTAACATGACCATTCAATGTCTCAATTTTTTTTTCAAAGCACTTTCAGATACTGTTTGGAGACTCCCTTCAATCCCCAATTTATGCATTACACCTACTTCCTACGTGAATACCTGGGAAAGAGTCCCCTTCCAGCATGCTAAGCTTTCCCACTTACAACTTGCTGCTTTCTACTGCTTAGCATCACCTATTTTTGTTCCCTTGCTAAGAAAATAATTAAAGAAGTCTGCCAACAATGCACTTGCAACCAAGTGAAGAAACAGACACTTCTTGTTTAGAACACATTTTCTCTGATCATGTTTTACAATATTTATCACTTCCTTTGAATAAGACTGCAAGTTCTTCAGGTTTTAATTTCTATTTCTGTAAAGTGCCATGCTTATCATGCACTATAAATGCTACATAATGATTAAAACCATTAATCTGCTGCCAACAGAAAAATGCAACTGGATTAAAGTAGATTAATTTGTTCTAAACATCAATCTGATTTGGTAGAAAACAATATCTAGGATGGCTGCTGTCTTTCTAGATTGGTTTGTTTTGTTTTCTCCTTATCCCACAGATCAGCTGCCATAGCAGTACTTTGTTTTTTCCTGTAAAGAATCAACATTTACAAGAACTCAATTTTATGATAAATTAGCTTTTTCAGCAGACTAAGCACTACATCTTAGTCTGAACACTGAACTATCTGTGTCACTTTCCACAGACATACGGTGGGATAAGCCAGAATAGACAAGGATCTTTTGGTACAGCGGCCCAGCATTTACACATCCCCATGTGCATATTATTCACAAGTGTCTGCATCTACAATGTCAGTAACGGTCTTGAGCAGAGAAATATTTTTGCAAGTGCCTGTTTCAAAAGCATCATTACAATACTCATGAAACAGCAAAACGCCAAACCTCTAAGCTCATTTTAAATCAGGTCATGTTAAGTTTCAAAGAGGTGACCAAGTCTCGGTCCACACTGCTGTCAGCATGGAAGGCAACAAAACACACCATAGGTCCTCTGCTAAATCTCAAGAAAAAGTAAATAAGCAGTCTAATTCACAAGCAGAAGTTGCTGCTGCCAGCTTATTACACCTCTTACAACCAACTTCAAGGCTGCCTCCTGTCCTTTGCAGTTTTTCTTTAAACTTTGTCACTTTTTGTAAATAACGCTTCCAGGCTGTTAAGCGACAAACTATCAAAGACTAATTAGGCAGAAAAGGATTTTAATAACCAGCTAGACAGCTTGAGTACCAATTCTTTAAGTTCTCAGGTGTGCTTGAGACACCTTGATGTTGTTCATCTTTTTTCCAACACAAACCCTAGGTTTATGACCTTGTCTTACAGAGACATGCAAAGAACTGCACATACAGATCTGTATTCAAATTTTATATTTACTTGAACTCATCACCAAGGCCTGAAAGAAGAGATTTGCCAGTAAAATAAGCTCATTTTACTCTGCAGTAACATTTAACAGTGATGAAAAAATTATACTGCATACAGTCATTTAAGAGCTACCATTATCAGATCTTCCAGCTCTGGAATCTCACCACAGAAGAGCTCCTGAATCAGGTCATACCACAGACACCTGGCTGGGGTGGCACAAAATGTGCCCCCTCCCCCCAGGAACAGCAAAACAATGCAAGAATCCATAGCACTCACTCACTGCTGGGCAGCACGATGCTCATTGGAGACTCCTGGCCAGGAGCACACATCAGGACAAACGCCTGCCTGAGGCTCTGGCACAGCAAACCCTTGGGAAGGTGTTTTATCAGTGACAGAGATTGTATCAACTGGGCTAAAGCAGGTGAGAGTGAGCGCCTTGCACACAAAGTCAGTATCGCCACACTTAAGACAAATATATGCCCACAAACACATCTAATCAAAAGCTGCTTTGCCGTTGGGTAAACACAGTAATTTAAAACAGCCATTTTAATTTTGTAAGCCAATTCACATTTTCTTGAAGGGTATAATGATTTCTTTCATATATCTCTTGCTCTTTGGAGAACATCCTATGCATGTCTGCTGCACTTGAACTTACTGCAGAAACTCCAATATTGTGGTTTGTCAGTGACCTTTTTGTCAGCTGATCTGTAATGACACAGCAAGAAACTCAACCAGCCTGTACTGGAAGGGAGAATTGCAACAAAGAAGGTGTCTACAACCACTTCACAATCCAGGTCACTGGGATGCTGTGAAAGACAGACAGGATCCTCATGCCAGTCTCATCCTCCAAAGCAAGTTGAAGCAGCAGCAGAGTAAAGAATGAAGAAACATAATGACAAAAGGACACAGTAAACTGAGGTGCTGGAATAAGAGCACTCAATTCAGGAGTAAGCTTTTCTAACACACTAACAGAAGAGGTAAAAAAATCCATCCAAATGCTAACAACTCCTTACCTCCAGCAACTCTTAGGAGTAATAATTTCACAGTTAAAATTGCTACTATCCAAATTCAGAATCCATGCGTGCAGTTTAGAAACTGGGCAGTAGGGAACAGGAAAAACAGATTTGGCAACTCTTCCCTTTCAAAAATGTAATACCACCACATTGAAAGCAAACAGTATTTTGAAGACATCTCTGCTACCAAAAAATTCTAGGAATATATTAAAGCTTTATGAAGACTCTAAACAAAAACTCTTTGGTTGAGAGGGCCAATATTTTTTTTTTTCTTTTTAAAACACTGAGGTGTAACAAAGAAAGTATAAACATGAAAAGACCACAAGTCATTCTTACTTCCTTGGAATAGACCAGAACATGTAAACTGATGTTACCTGCTTGCCAACATCATGATCTAGTCAGCCTCACAAATAGAAGCACTGAATCTAACGCTGCACGTTTTGGGCACCATCACAACACACTTTAAATCATTTAAATACAGCTCTTGCCCTTATGACTCTCTCTGTGCTCTCCTGTCTTAGAATGCACAGCACTTAATTTTGCATGTTGTTTTCAACTTCCAGCAACACCATGCAAAAAAGGGTCAAAGATCGAACTTGCTCGTCTGACAGCAGGCTACAAACTTTCAATCAAAAGTGAGCATAATCATCAAGACCTGACATTTCTGTCAAGGAAGACACAATGATGACCAATCAGATGAACTACCATTTAACTTGAGTCATGGCAACAAAAATATTTCCTGAACAACAGCTCTGTATTAAAAATGTAAATATTGTTTTCTGATGCAATTCTAGAAGATTATTTTAAACTTCAAGTCAATATTTAACACCTACATGCTCCTGAATCTAAGAAACAGGCAAAGAAATCAAATCTTACTGTTTAGTTAGTGATTAAACTTATGATAAAACCAGGGAGCAATGAAGTTTCCATTGGAAGGTGGCAGAATCTCATCAAAGTTTCATTAATCCATACTGAGATGGAGGACATTTCCTCCATTCTCTTCCTAAAAGTAAATGTGATTCAAAGGGTTCTTGGGCTGGTTTATTAATTTGATTTTCAACAAGGGAATCAGGGAAGAAAAATAATCTACTGTTTTTATTTCAAAAGGTACAATTCACCTAATAAAGACCTCTAGGCAGAAACTGGCATCTTACATTAAGCTGCCTGCACACTTTTGCAAAAGGCCAAGTATTTACCTAAACAAACACATATGTGAAATATAAAGTATGTTTTTAAAATCTTACAACCATCTTAATTTACTTCAGAGGAGTCTAAGTTTCACAAATTAACTCTTTCCTCCAACAGAATTAGTATGCTTTTAGAAGTTGCTCTATTAACAAATTTAGCTTCTATCATAAGAAATAAAAATTGAATTCAACAGATGAAAAAGGCTGCCATGTTCTCATGTAAGAAAGAGTAAGGCATTAGATCACCTTTCTTTGGTTCCTTACTGTTTTATCTCACTGAACTATGTTTTCTATATTAAGACATGCTGCATGCCTACACATTTATTTTTAAAAAAATATTAAATTGGTCTAAACTTTAATTATGGACATTTATGGAAATTTTAGGAAATAGAACATCTATCAAAAGTTCTTCACTTTAGCATCTCCTTTCATCCAAGACAAGTGTCACTATTACCATTTTATGACTGGGAACAAATTACCAGAAAATCCAGGACTTCAAGTCTTTTAAATGACTGATAGTCAACTCCATGTGGGCTGGTAGGGCACCCACTATGGAACTGCTGCTGCCTAACTCCTGCTTTTTTGCAGATGACCCATCACACATAGACCCATAAAATAGAACAAAGCCAGAATTCATACAAAAAGCAAGGAAAACTGAGAATCTGAAAGTGCATTCATCATCAATTCATATCCTTTAAGATCATGTGTATTTATATCACATATTGACAGAAATTGCACAGCTGTAGTTCTAAACAAGAAAACCGTAACTTTTACACCAAAAATGTGAAAAGTTTTCAATATTTAAACATTATCAATACCTTAGGGAGCTGTTTTGCTTTTGTGAAGTTTTTTGTTTGGTTGGTTTTTTGGGGTTTTTTTGACAAACAATTTAATCCACAGCAGTATCACAGCTCTGCGCATTTAATCACCATCTTCCATGGCACAGTAGGGAGGAGAACCCTAACGGGAGTAGCCATCATAGACAACATTTGGCAAACACTAGGCCACTCCATCTTCGTAAAAAGCTTTGCTTTATTATGGTTAAAATTTATAGAACTGGACAAACAGAGGCCAAGTTAGTTTATATTAATGATTTTATGTGACATGCTTATTTGTTTTGAAAAAGCTTTTCATTTTGGAATACCTCCACCCTAAATTCTGAAAGATTTAGGTAGTTTATTATTCTTTATTGAAGCTGTAAAAATATAAATGTCCATACCCAAGGGAGACAGAATGATTATTAAAGGGGTACATTTTATTAATCAGATGCTAAACAGTGACCTCCAGTGACACCTCAAACAGAAGTAACCTATGTCTTTTTAGATGGCAAACACCCAATGCATTCATCATAGAGTTCCATTAAGACAGACATGCTTAAGACTTGTTTTTACCATTTCTATTTTCAATACTTCAGACATAATTACCAACTATACTGTTATTTGAAAACAACAAAACAATAATTAATGATTAATTCTTAGTGCCTAAACTGAAGAGATGTAATTAAGAGGAGAGCTAAATAGTTCTTTAGCTTTCCATACTGGACTGTTACTGCTGCATGCAGAGCCTTTTAATCACGTGTTCACAGGCCAAAAATTAAAACAATGTCAAGAGACATCAGAAATTCAGCAAGGCCAATTAATAAGATAGGCAGAAAATGATGACCACCTTAAGCTGGAAAAATATGGCATTTGTTTCAAGTCTGCAAAATGTCAGCTCCTGTTGAGAATACAGAAAATACAAATGAGCATTCTATAAATGGATACATGAATATGTGGAAGGAAAAGCACAGAAAACAAAAACACAACACATGCTCAGACACTAAGCATCCAGCCATTATTTAGAAAAAAGAAAAAACAGAGACACCACAGAAAGACATAGGGCAGGAATTCTAGCTGAAGGGCTTTCACAGTTTTTGTCATTGGTACCACTTCATGGTTTAAGCCTAAAACTTTAGCAAAGCATGATCAGCTTTGTATGATCAATCACTTGTGTTATCTTGACACCCAGGAGCTCTGAGACAAGAATATGAACAAGCAGAGTGCCACACAAGCACAGGCTGCAAAGAGCACAGAGGTTGAAGGCAGTCTGCAGACCAAGCTGAAAATTAAACACAGAGAACTGGGAGAATAAAGAGAGACTATTAATACAAGTCAGCATCAGAGGCTGCAGTAATTAGTAGCAAGCATCTTTGAGCAGAATAATCTTTTCCAAGGCATTTAAATCCTTTATAAAACCTATACATGTTGAAAATAAAACCAAAGACTACCTTCCTCCGAGATGCAACAAAAATGTCTTCCAGCTTGTGCAGTAGAAAACATGATAACAGAAAACAGCTAACAGAAAGCTGTAAGAACAGCAATGCATTTTTATGATGTATGTGCACAATCAGGACAATGACTTAAATTGATTGAGTCTTTTTGCTCCTTATTAATGATTAATATATCATCCTTCAATTTTCCCTTAGTTTCACTGCTGGACCAAATACTAACAAGTTACAAAACAAAGATACATTGCCTACCAGAAGAAGCAAGCATTTCCCGCACATATACAAGTTATCTTTCTTATCTAAAAGCTCATTAAACTAGTCTTCAATTTGCTTCATTATTATTAGGTTCTGGTATTGAAGTGTCATATGCCTTAGTTTTTCATATTGTAATTTCTTAAATAGTTATGCATATCAAGTTTGTATTGTGTATTCCAGAAAGAGCCATGTTGTGAGCCACCATGGAGCTCTTCAGAATTCCTCTAAGCAGATGTAAAAGATGACACAGTGCCCTCAAACATTTATCATCTGCTTAAACAATTTGCTACTTAATACTAAGCCTTTCACAGTCTTTAAAGGTAAAAATGCACAATTTCATAATCCTTTTTAATTCTCTCCACTTAAATTTTCCATGCTTAAAGTGATCAGAAGAGAGGTTTTGTTGTGGTTTTATTCTTCTTTATGTCTGTTTTCGATATACCATTCACTGTTAACACATGTTCCATGATATGCTCAGTTTCCAACCGGCAAAAAAATGTTCCAAAAATGCCATCTTTCCTATTGTGAATGTAATTGAGGCAAAATCCCTGCCTTCTTTTCAGTGCCAACTGGACACATTATCACTTCAGCAAGATCTGCACAGAAACCCTCATGTAACCAACCTTCCTTGGAAGAGTGAAAGGTACGTCTCATTACTACTAGGTATCATTCATTTCCACATTTACCTTTAATTATGAAGACATTACCAAATCCTTGACCTAAGATATTGGTGGTCTTTGTTCAAAATAGGTCTCTGCTTTCTGGTATCATAAAATCTGTTATTTTTTAAGTGGATACTTCAAAAATTGGCAAAAGTGTCTAATATACACACTAATTCAAGCATTCATGTAATAACACACATGCTGAGGTTTAAAGTTCAGATCAGACTGTTTGCATAGCTATTTCTAGACTCAGTTCTATACTGTCCTGTCAAAGTTTGCTTCACTGCCTGCAGATCCACCTTCTTAAAATACAAAGAGGAGTTGTTATTTTAATCAATGACAACAAAAAATTACTATACACTTTTAAATTAAACATCCTATTAAAGAAATGGTTAATTTCCTTTATATAGAGACAAATTCAATAAATGATATCTTAATTTCTATATTTATCTATGGAGTTACTTCTTGAAAACAGCAGGTTTTTATTCAAGCCAGTAACAAGCCCACAAAGGGAAGCTATTAAGTAATTATGCTGAGAAGGAAGGAATGTTCAATACTTTCCTCTGCTTCCAATCTCACTAATGAGGAATATTATGTTTCAGATAATTATTTAACCACACAGATGAAGTAGGAAAAATCTGAGCTTCGACGGGTGAGAAAAGGCCAAAAAGTAGTAAGTGCGTCTTTCTCAAATTATGTATAACTTATTAAATTTGGGAAATAATACTTAAATAATAGGCTATTAGTGTCTAAGAGCTATTAACAGTTATCTCTGAGCATCAACAGCAGATGGCACAAAAATGGAAATATAACTCTTTAAATCAGGGATTAAAGAAGAAGCTAAGGAATTTACTGTCCATAAGCTTTGCTTCAATTCCTGTGAAAAAACAGTATGCGCATCATACACAAGAAAATTAGCACTAGCCAACATGATTTGTCAAAAATCAATCATGTCAGGCTAACTTAACAACCTTCACTGACAGGATAACAAACCTTTGGAATGTGGGAATGGTGGTGTCATTTACCTTGACTTCACTAGTTATCAAAAACCTTACAGGGCAATCCCAGATCAAGCATACCTAGCTGAAAAACTGTATTTAGTAGTCAACATTTCTCTGTCAAGGTACATATAAAGAGAAATTGCACAAGAACTTGTCCTGAGGCCAGTACTTTGGAATATTTTCATTAACAACAGGATAACAGGAAAAAGTCATCTTTCTGATTTTTACAAAGACAGCTAAGACAGGAGCAGCTACAAAGATGCTGGGGAGAAAAAAAAAGGTAAGAATTAGAGCTTGGCAATTTTGAGAACTATTCTAGAAAAAAAAGAAAAATGACAGGTGGCACACCTCCAAGACAAACGTCCCATGGGGTGACTGAGTAACACAAATCAACATTGCAAATGCCACATGAAAAGTGATAACCTACAGGATTGCATTGCAAAGACAGATCTGGGTACTGTACTCCTGCGGTCTTCCAACAAGGCTAATTAGAGAAGTGTGGAAGACCAACACCACTTTCCATTCTGCTCAGTTCTAGCAAGGTCTGAGCAGATAGATTGCGCCAAGTTTCGGACATGGAGCTTTATAAAAAGTTAAATGAACTGCAAATAATCCAGAGAAGAGTAAATGAGAGTTTATATAAAAATTAAAAATAAAAAAAAAGGTAAAAAAAAGAAGAGAAAGCACAATGGTCTTTCAAATATATATATATATATATATGTGCAAACTACCATAGGAATACATTTTTAAACTGTAAATTCAGGTATGTGGTGAGTTGAAAAAAGGACTTTATAAAATACTTCTCTCAATTATAAGAAATACAATACAATTTACAAATCAGAATTAAATACCAACAAAATGCTTTAATAGCTTGAAAAAGGTGATTCAATTTGTCTTAAAAGGAGCTGTAAAAAAGCCTTAAACACACCAGACAAATATCCTTAAGTAGTGACATAGCTAGAGATGATCTCAGCATTTGGCTAAGCCTAGGTGACAAGCAAGTCTCTGTGCTTTTATCTGCACTGTTTCTTAGCACTCACAATATTACTTTACGTACTAGAAACATGAAGATAACGTCACCTCAAATGACTACTTGATCTTTCTGCAGTGAATTCATATGTACAACTCTGAATTGCAAAGGGAAGGGAATTATCTCCCAGAACCACTTACTTATTTGAAACCTAAATTTTGTCCATCTCCAATTCTATCTATAGCATCACACAATCCTTGTATACATAGCTCATCTTTCCACATGCAAGCCAGAAAATTTGGGGGTTCTACCCCAGCAAAAAATATTTTTGACACATTAAAAGTTCAAAAGAAAATGCTGGGGCAGAACCATAGGCATCCAACTTATAACTTTCTCTAAACTCCAGAAGCAAATTTAGCACATATTTGCCTATCATCAGGAACATATGTTCTTAGGAGGGTTCCTTGCTAAATTCTATTTGCAATTTCAAAGGCCCTTTCGGGTATAGTCATATCATATACCTCCACAGCACTGTCTCTCATTTTAAATCAAATCCATTTTATCACTGGGGCTGAATTACATAGCTCACCTCATTCACACATCTAAAAAAATACCATGACAGACCAGACTGGATAAGGAAGCAGCTTTCCTTTCTATGTACAGCTTCACTGTGATCACACAGGCATGGTCGAATTTAATATTTTCTCTACAGTCTCACCCTAAAAGAACTTACATATCATTGGTGTCACAGGAAAACCTTTTGCAATATTCCCTTTGCCAAATCTCAGAACTATTATTAGGGAAACCAGGTGGCAGTAGCAAATATAACAAGCGGACAAAAGAGAGGATACCACTATTTTGAAGTCACGACCTTTCTTCATTAGAAAAATCAGAAATAGGTTTCTCCAAAAACACACAGCAACAAAATGTTTCATTCCTACTCTATGTTTACAATTACATCTCCACCTACATTGCGTCAGCTGCAAAAGTGCTCATGGAGAAGAGGAAAGAGAGCTTCCTCCTCCCTCAAAAAATGAACACCAAGCATTTGTGCTGCCTCCTGCAGAGTAATCAGTAGGTGGCATTTCAATGCACTGACTTTGTTCATTTTGCAGATCTTCACAAAAAGGAAAATGCGGGGAAGAGGGAATAATAATTTTCCTCTGGAACATGTATGAAAATTAATTTCAAGCGATCACACAAATGAAGTTGCCAGAACCAGTGACAGTAACGGGGGAAAACAGCATACAGAATTCCTATGGCTGCAAACATATTGTAAAGAATAAAATTTGCCAAAAAATATCAAAAGGAACAGCGCTGTATTTACTTTCCTTTGTTCTGCTTTCTTCCACTGAGAAAAATTAAAATGTACTTTCTTTTACAAAAAAAAAACAAAACCAAAAGTCACAGGCAGTGATGGCCTGTTCATCTGCAGAGATTTACAGTACAAGAGCAAACAAAAAAAGTGTAGCATCTTATCTCTTAGTACTTTGTGCAAATCCTGACAGTCTTGCTGCTTGATGCAGTCAAATCACAGAAAAAACGCAAAACCTGAGAAGGAGCTGTATCAGAAGCAAGAAGCATTCATTTTCTGTTAGGGAAACTTTTAGGGGTCTGGGAAAGAGGAGAAAGGTTAAAAAGAAAAAAATCAACACAAGTGCCAGCATTTGACTTGGGATTGTAGCTCATTTGCTTTCTGTACTGAGAAATCCTCCAGAGCAGTTGCTTCATGTCACCCAGTCTCTCACCTCTCCAGCAGCAACAGGAATTTATTCTGTTTTCACCTTAGAGCATCTACTAAAACATTGCATCAGAAGAATAAACCAGACAGTGCTGCAAGAACGGGGAGATGGGTGTTCTCTATAGCGCAGTACCTAGTTGTGCTATTTTTTGTTGGAAAGACAAAAAGACATAAGGTTTACTCTGGCCACCTTGCCTGTAAATGTTCCAGACTCCCTTACAAACCAAAGCCATAATACTCCAAGTGCCGTGATGACCAACTGCCAGCTCTTCATTTCAGTATATTGACTCTGCCTTCAAAAACCATCCCAGGAAATCACCATTAGTTGAAACAAGACCACGAAATTCATACCATCATTATAAACTGTAAGCCAGCTGTTTCTCTTTCTAAAGTGTCTTTAATCTCATTTTATTTTTCCCTAAGTCACTGCACAAATGCCACTTCCAAAGACTTATCTCTTGCAAAGATGCTGGGACAATACCAAAAGAGTCATAAAATCTAAACATATTTTATAATCAAATTAAACAATACTAAACAAGAAAAATTATTACACTTAGCTTTATGCCCTGGGCTTTCTAAGATGATCTAAATCACAGTTCCCTTTCAACACGTCCTATGCAATTGGACTAAAGCCTAAAAAAAGATATAGTGTAGAGCCTTCCTACACCTTCTCATTTCTATTTTAAAATTTATGGCATGCTGTTCTAGATCTGCCATTCAGAGAGTATAAAAACAACTACCAGTTAAGTTTCATTTCCCTTGATTTCATACGAGAAAAAAAACAGAATAATTTTTTGCATATATGGTTTCCTTGTCCTTGATTCAAAAATGGTATAGGTTGTTTATACACAGACTGACATAACTTCTAGTTGTACTCACCTGGCACAAGAAACTTACAGTGAGCATGCTGACAGCCAAGTTAATAAAATATGCAAATGTAAGACCATTAGATGACTTAATTTCTTCTCTCTTGCAGCTGTTAATTTTCTGCTCAGCCTATAATGCCTCTCTTTTTCTAAAATCATATTTATTACATTTCAACACAACCAACTTGAACCTCCAGGGAACATACACCTTCTTGACAATGTACTGGACCTCAATAACACTAAAGCCTCTATTTGGTCCTTAACAAAATCTTTATTGTCTCCTTAAACTTGGATTGGGAACATTGAATTTTACCATACTTAACCCAGTGTATCATAGAGCCTTGGACCAAAGCATACCCTTGGCTTATTCCTAAATACAATATCCAGCAGAACCTGGACAAACTTGAGATGTGGGACCACAACAACCTTATGAAGATCAAAAAGTCCAAGTGCAAAGTGCTGCACTTGGGTCAGGGCAACCCTAGACATGAGTAGAGACTGAGAGAAGAACTCTTTTGAGACCAGCCCTGTGGAGCTTGGGGGACCTGGTGGATGAAGAGCTAAACATGACCTGGCAATGTGAGCTTGCAGCCCCAAAGGCCAATGACACCCTGGGCTGCATCAAAAGAACTGTGACCAGTGGGTCATGGGAGGATCCTCCCCTCGTCTTTGCCCTCATGAAACCTCACCTGGAGTTCTGAATCCAGGTCTGGAGTCCTCAGCACATGGACTTGTTAGAGCATGTCCAGAGGAAGAACAGAAAGACAATCAGGGGGCTGGAGCACCTCTCCTATGAAGAGAGACTGAGAAACTGGGGTGGCTCAGCCTGGAGAAGACTCCAGGGAGAGCTCATTGCAGCCTTCCAGCAATTAAAGGAGGCTTATATAAAAGAGGGAGAGTGACATTTTACATGGGTAGATAGTGATAGAACAAGGGGGAATGGTTTTAAACTGACAGAGGGGACAGATCAGTTGTTAAGAAAACAATCTTCACTATGAGGGTGGTGAGGCACTGGAACAGGATGGCCAGAGGTGCTGCAGATGCTCCATCCCTGAAAACGGTCAAGGCCAGGCTGGATAGGGGCTTTGAGCAGCCTGGTCTAGTGGAAGGTGTCCCTGCCCATGGCAAGTGGGGGTGGAACTCGATGATGTTTAAGGTCCCTTCCTATCCAAGACATTCTTTCTATGATATTTACCATACAATGGCCAAAGCCATCCTTCCTTTGGTTTTCATATTTTCTATTCTTTACTTGTTACTCCACGCAACTGTTCTTTTACATTTCGATTACCCATTAACCTAAAACCGAAGGTTCATTATAAATACATGGAAAAAATCAGTTGCTCCTCATCCACACAGGATCATTCCACTGAAAAGCGCTACTGATCATTGTTACTGTCTGCGTTGGCATGTGTACCAACAACTCCTTGTGTTCCCAAATGAGTATCACCTTCTGTGCCACAGGAACAGGGCAGTAGCTTTAGACAACCTCAGCTGATTGTCATTTTACACAAGCAGGCAATAGGAGCTACCTTCCTATTCCAGTCACTTACCAGCAATGTCAAAATAAAACCACGTTGCAAGTTTTAGCAATGCTATTCCCTCTGACACTTTGCCTTCACTGAACTGACCTTAATCCACAGCTGAAAACATTTATCTGGCACCATCAATTATGAAGCTGCTTTAAACAAGGAAAAGCACTCCTGAAGTACAAAAAGCTAGGCTATATTTTAAACTACTATTGAGTGATAGTTTGAATAGGAGGTTTTTCCACAGGATAAAGCCTGCTATAGTCCTTAGAACCTGATTACAACCTCCAAAGATTTCTCCACAATCACAAAATCCATGGGCTAGTTTGGGGTTGTTTTGCACTCTTTTCCAATTAAAACAATAATTGACATCATAATTAAAAGGCAACCCAAGTTTTCAATGCTTTTTGAAAGAAAATCCCCCACCTTCATCCCCCATTTCAGTAACAAACAAACACTTGCAAAATGCATATTCAGGTTCTGCTGGCAGAGTGATAGCTTCTCCCTATCAAAGAGGCCATTACCACACCTCTGTAATTGAAAAAAAAGGAGAGGAAATACACTTGTTTTAATCTAGAATAAAACTGCTGCACTTTCCTCACCCCATGGAATCTGAGATGCAATGACAAATGCCAAGATTTCAGGTAACAGTAAGACAGATATCTGGCAAAAAGGAAGTTTAGACAAAATGAACATTAAACAAAATCCTAGCCTAGTGCAAAAATTCTAAAATCCATTTGTTTTCTAAATCCAAATAATTCTAACTAATCCTATGTAAGTGCCTTATCACATTAACTCTCAAAGAGACAACTCTTGTGGAAGGTCATGTTGAAATCTAAATTCTTCAACTAAACCTTCTTAATTACCTCCCTTATTTTCATTTAAAAGTACCCTTAATATAGAGGAAACAATGTTATAAGGGATGAAAGTCTTCCACAATTGGGCTAAATTATCTGCTTACAGATAACAGCTGAATCATTTAAGACTGTATTCTTCTTACTGAGCACTATGGAAAGAAATTCAGAGTTAATTTATCATTACACTGCTAGGCTATATGAAGTGAAAGCCTGCAAACAGATATATATAGCTATTTCACTGAAATAACTGAGAGGCTGCTTTTAACTCCTGATGCAAACACATAGCAAAAAAGTGAAATTTCATTGACAGGCTACTCTCTTCTCTTTCTGAACCCACTTTGCCCCCCTTCCAAAAGAGGAAATTGCTGTGCTTAGTAATAAAGAAGTAAGGGGGGAAAGGGGATTTTTTGTAATCTGTAACTTTTATTATGCTTCCATCCTTCTCAGAGGTGTCCAAGAATTCCAAATATTGAGTAACTTTAATTTAAACTCCGAAATTTAAAGTTTAACTGCAGTAACAGAAAGAAGAGGAAGACATTTGTGTCAACTAGCTTGCCACATTGGAACTTGCAGCAAAAGAATACTCCTCTTTGTAGCAAAAAATAAGAGAGAATAATAACCAAGAGACTTCCAGTATTTGATATGGGACATCCAAAATTGAACATGAAGGGTGGTGAGTGATTATTTCAGGGTTAATAATGCACCCTCTCTTAAAAGAAAGAAAAAATAGGAAAGCAAAAAGCATAGTTCAAACTGAGTCCAAAAATGACAGGTGACAGAAAGCGGCGACCTCAGATGACTGTTCTAGGACCATATCCCAAAGCCCAGCACAATTAGCACTAATTGATCAACAGTCACAGCAGAAATGCCAAGAATTGAGCAAGCACTGAAAACCAAAGTCTCCACCTCTCCCCAGAAAGCATGCTTTCTCCAGGTCAGAAATCTGGAACACTAGTGCAGAGAAACCAGCACTTGCCCTATAAGCACAACACTGCACCCATAAATACAGGGCTCATCAGCAACCAAGGAGCATCCATCGATTCACAGAATCATTAAGATTGGAAAAGACCTCTAAGATCTTCAGTTCTAATCATTCATGCAGCATTGCCAACTCCAGCACTACACCATGACCCTACACAATCCATCTATACATTTTTGTCAACACTTCCAGGAATTCCACCACTTTTCTGGGCGCTTGTTCCAATGCCTGACCATCCTTTCAGTGAAGAATTTTTTCCTAATATCCAATCTAAACCTCCCCTGATGCAATTTGAGTTGAGCAGCAGTTCAGTTTCTTACTTCACTTGCAGCACCTACCGCATTTACCACACACCATAAACCACCAGTAAATATAATTACTCGATGGCTATGAGGTATTGCTTTCTGTAGAGCAACACAGGATATCAATTATCAAAAACACCACTGACATCTTCCACTCACATTCAATTACCCAGCTATGCAGGGCTGAGCAAGTTACTTTTGCTTTGAAGTAAAATCCTTTTGCACCAAAGTGTATCAAGAGTGAAAACATCACAGGGCAGGCAGAACACAACACAGGTCTGCAAGCAGTGGATATGAAATAGAAAACTCTCAGGGCAACTTTGGAACATGGTGTCTCTTAGCAGTTTGTCTTGATTAAAAACAGAGGGGAAGGCAAAAAGGAGGACAGAACTCTTCAAGAGTCCCTGATGACTAACAGTGACAGGACATCTTCAAACAGCATTATTTTCCCAGCTACCTAGTGAGTGCAGGTTTTTTTAAAAAATAAGCTCAAATGATCTGTCTGAAGAAGACAAGAAAAAACTGTCAGTTCTCTAGACACAAACTGGTGAAGCACTGTGCTGTTCCAGGCAACTAGTGCTTCATGACTTCATGAATTTGGGCAGGGTAATTAAGCCCTAAGGGAAAGAGAGGGAAAAATTATTTCCTGAAAAATAGCAACAATCAAAAAGCACTGTGGCAAAATACAATGGCAAGAGGGTCTCATATCAAATATTGATTCAGATCCTGTAAACATGTGAAGTTCATGGAAGTCAAGTTTCCCAATAATGCTACATTCATGCTTTAATAGAACTACCTCATATTTTAGAATCATTTTTGCTGGAATAGCAAAATGTTTTCAGCTTAAAAATCAGACTTGCCTTTAAATAAATGTAAGAGGATTCTAAAAGCATGTCCTGAAATATTTCTCTCATCTCTCTCCTTTCCCCTCTTCTACATTACTACTGAAATGCTATTTAAAAAAGCTATATCCTAGAACCTATCTTAACTTCAGTTAAGCTGCATTTTGCTTGCAAATAGGAATGATTGGTGCAGCACTTAAGAAGACTGAAATTCTGAAACTTTATGTCCTCTCCCATTTTGTTTTTCCTTGTTCTTTCACCTTAAAGAAACAATTTTATTTCTAGAAAAGCCTGATACATAGAGGACTAGAGAGCACAAGGGTTTACAATAATGTACCCATTTATTATACAGTTTAACTTGGCACTGATCCTAATTAGACAAATGACAAAACAAAGTGGTTGCATTTAGGTCGGCCCTATCACTCAAGATGTGCAAAACCTTCATGTCTTCTATTTTAGTTCTGAAAACATCATCTAAAAATACAAAAGGGGGGGGGGGGAGGTGAGATGACAAAGTTTTATGGTAAATTAAAATGCCTTGTAATCATAGGCACATAATTCAGATATGCACCAAATGCCTGACTGTACTGCATTACCACCATTGAGGTTAGACTACAGCAAAAGGATTTACAAATGAGTACATGCTGTGGCTGTACAGCACTCATAGCAGGCTCAGATTTAGATCAAAATTCAGCAGAGTAGTAAGAATTTTCAACATGGGGTAAAATTGTGAAGCTCCTTTTCATGGGAAGTGAGAAACCCACAGCTGAAAACTGCTGCCCTATCGCTTTGACTATTTTAGTCTTCACTCATAAGCTAATAGGGCACTAGCACAGAAAATCGTTAAGTTAGAAGACCTCTGGAGGTCAAACCTCCTGCCAGTTCCAGGAACCAATTTCAAAGCTGGGTCTGCTGCTAAGGGCCTCATCCACTACAACTGTTAATACTGCCAGAGGTGGGAATACAACAGCCTCTGTGGGCAGCCCACTCCAGTGCTCAGTTACACCTGCTGTGCAGAATTGTTGCCCTTACACCCAACTCCCTTGCTGCAGCTTATACTCACTGCCTCTTTTGCCTTCACACAGCACCTCCAAGAAGAGCCTGATTCCATCTTTTATAGTAACAACTCAGCAGGTAGGCAGTGACAGCAGCTGGAAATCCCTGGAGCCTCCTCTCCTCCAAATTAAATGAAGTCAGCTCCCCTGCTGCTGTACTCCTCCGTCATGTGCTCCAAGCACTGCACTCTCCCCAGTCTCTCACTATCTGACAAACCGAGGGCCTGAAACCAACCGTGGTATTCTAGACATGACCTCATGAGTGCTAAGTAGAAAAAAAAAAAAAAACCCACTTCTTCACGTCTGGATAGAATCCCTATGTAGCTTTAGTTTACTCCCCAGGTGCAAAAAATTTGCTTTGGGTTTTTTTGGGGGGGCTTTTTAAAAAAATTGATGGTGTTCCAGGTAGCCTATCGCTCCACTTGGGACCCCAAGGAATGGGAACAGAATTGTTCCTCCACAGTCTAGTACCATTCACAAACCTCCTGAGAGTGCATTTTGTCCCACTCTGGATTCACAACAATGCTAAACAGCACTGGTCTCTGTTCCAACCCTTGAGGAACACAAATGGTCCAGACACTTGTGTTCCCACCTTTTGGCTCATCTATCTTGTTCATGTATCCCCGATTTGGCTGCGAGAGACTGCATCCAAAGCCTCTCTAAAATCGTGATCAGGGAGCAGTGCTTCCCTTCGTCCAAAGATACAGTGACAACTTTCTCACAGGAAGCAAACAGCTTGGGCACCTTTCCTAAAATCCATGATGGCTCTTCACAATCACCATCTTGTTCTTTTATGCTTGGAAATGGCTTACTGAAGTATGCCATTGCTTGGGGCTTTATTGAAATGTTTTCTCTAAGGACTGAGGACACAGGAGTCCCTGGGGAAAGACACTTAGTAAGATCCTAAATCTCACCATCAAAAGGTCTTCCCAGTAAATTTACCTACAAGTGTCTCTGAAATTCTGCTCTTTCTTCTACACTCCAACTCCAATCACAACCAGAATCCACACCTGTCTTCATGAATCAACTTATTGATTCATCCTAGGAAGATTATGGGAATTCTCAGGATCTCATATCTCACTGACATAGCAAAACATGAAAATACCTCTCCAATATCCCACTGTTTCTTTGTACCAGATCCCTCCAAAAGTCCAAAGGAAATCAATCAGTAAATAACATGCTAACAGTTAACAACATCTTACCAACACACCAAAGCCCCTAATTGTGCTTGTCCATCATTTACAGAGTGTATATAAAGGTGCAATTTGATACCAATGGAGAACTGAATTCCATTATAGTTATTATATTTTCAACTGGAATTTAATTTCTTGTCCATATTTCTAGTTTTCACATCTTTTGACTCACTGGATAGTCATTTCCAACCTTCACCCATCTCATTTTTTTAAAAGCTATTAAAAATTTTCTCCCTTCAGCCTTCCACTGCTTCTCTAGCTGCTGTGATCATTCTATAATAAAGGGCAGAAGCAAATCAACTGTCACCTCTCAAGACTTCCAGATTGCTATCATTTCAAGTGTTCTCCCCCAGTTCTCAGCTTTACAACTTTGAATCCAAACACCCAAAGAAATTATGTCCATCTCATTCATTATAAATGACCACTGACTGACATGCATTCCCAGCCTATTCATGTTCCTTCAAATAAGGTTTATCCTCTCTGTCACTAAGCACCGCCAAGGTACCTTGTTGTCCCTGGGTAGCTGTATGTTAGCCCTGTTCTGCTTACCAAGCACCCAAGTCACGTTTTGTCCCACCCCTGTGTATAGTCTCTCTCAAGAAACCACACCAAAAAACAGTTTTTCTACAATCATTTCCAACACAAACAAGCTGTGGGTGTTTGGAGGAGGGGTGGTTACCAGTTACACTGCTCAGTTGTTTTCTAAAATGGTAAATCCTAAACTCCTGAGAGGCTGATCATTAGATATTATTAACTACATCTCCTTTTTCAAAATAGCCATTTTGTTTTCACCTGTTCACTTTTAGCCTCATTGTATTTTAGTACATAATAGTCATTACTATACAAGGTTCCCTTTAATTCTGGCCTCCCCCCTTCTGTAAGGCTTTTTGTAGATCTAAATCTAATTAGAATGTCCTTTATACAACTAGAACCATATCAAGCAGTCTGGACTTAACTTTCTCATCTAAAAAAAGAAACTGCCTGCATAATTTAGCAATGCTTTTGACGACACTGCTTCATTTTCCAATCAACAACTTGCTTAATACAGTAGCCTACTTAAGAACATGTTTCCAAAATTAACTTTTGTTCTCACTTCTGCTGTCCAATGAATGTACTACATTGCTGCTCCTCCTCATCCACACTTGGTTATCTGTATTTTATACCTGAATGTGTCAAGTGCCAATGAATTATTTTCTAAATCAACTCAAAGTCATGTAAATATTTAAAAACTTATCTTTGTTTAATTCATTGGAACCAGGATTAATCTACACATTTCTCAACACAGCCTTTTTTTTGCCCTGCCCCCATGACCTTCATTTTTTTTTTCAAAATTTCATAGGAACAGAACCTTTGCTGCTACTCTCAAAATTCAACATAAATTGTAAATATCTTTTTGGAATGCATCACCAATATCACAGCAAAAAATGGATTTTGGCTGACCCCAGCATTAGCTGTGCTTTAAACTTCCTGCAGTTTTATAAATTTAACACTAGTCATTTTAAAAAACAGCATAAAATGAGAGGATTGCATTTTAAGTTACGCATTCTTTAAAAAAAAAAAAAAAAGGAGACGTATTTCCAATGTGTTTCATAGCTGAGGAAGTCGGGAAATCAACTAAGTTACCACATGAAGACTCATGTTGGATCAGGTTTGAGACTTGAGTATTTTATATGAAGGGAGTTGAATATTTATTTTTAAAGCAGGTTCTTCTCAAGACTTTATCAAAAAAATGAGAGACAAAAATGAGAAAACACCCTCTCAGCTATCAGGTAAGTTCCTCAGCCTGTTTCCCAGTGGGTGAATGCTCCAGTCCCTGAATGTTAGCAATGTGCTTCAAAAACACCACGGTCAAATTCCACAAGCCGGATACATCTTTCAAGGTAATCATTTAGCTGTCTGCCAGAGATGCACTATTCTTTACCTTTTGTCAGGGAAGTTAAAGAAAGTTTCACAATTTTCTACTTTATTTTTACAAGTAATGTTGTAGCTCTGATCTCTCAGAAAAGATCTATCAGTTTGTACCTTAAAATTATTTTTTTCTGTTATAAATTCATTCTAGTCTGAGCTAGTTGGATATAACTAATAAAAGTCTTTCTTTAAGGAACAATCATATTGGCAAGAACACAGGGCAGACGACAGCCCCTACAACAGTTTTCTGATTGTTCGCAGTCAGCATCAAAGTCTTATACAAGAAACAAAGCTGCTAACAACAATAAAGCAAAACATGTTACATGCTGACAACACAATGCCAAGCACAGACATTTTGCCCTAGTATGCCACTAATTTCAGGGTAAAAGAATCAAATAGCAACAAGTGAAAAGGTCTATATGGCAAAACTCACCTTGCTATGAAGAAATTAGTGAAAGAAAAAGCAGCAACAGAGGAAATATCCTAAACTTTGGATTTCATGTTTTTCAGCCATGCTGTACTATGTCAACAAACTGTTTATTTTTGCTTCTGCTTTAAAGAAATTTGCGAAATGAGGACTATGAATGCTAAGAGCTACTATTATATGAGGCTGTTAAGAGGAACAATTATGATTTTTCCCAGTGCAGTTCGATAATAAAGCCTTCCTTCTTTCATAAAGAGTGCCATTGAAAACAAACACTAAACTTCAAGAATCTGTCTTCAATATTTCATTGGCCCTCTGTTACACTTCAGAGGACACTTCACATGAAACATTTAGATCTAGCTCATGAAGCAACTACCCTGGATACAATGCAATAATTCATATACTCTACAGTAAATAGCTTCTCTTCTGCAGATCTGAACTACACCAGTGTATCCACAGAGATACACACAAGACACATACAAAATTCTGACATTCCAAAGACAGGAGTATACAGGGCACTACAAGAAATCCTTCCTGACATGCTGTCATGGTTGCTTTTAGTAATTTCCATACATTTTCTCATCTAAGCATTAACATTTCCATCACCAGACTTCCATCTATCATTGCCTTACATTGACACCTGCTGGAAGTGACTGGGATCGTAAACCATTTCTTTTTTTCCTCCCTCAATTAGTGTCTGATTTAACTCCACAAGACCAACAATTCTACTTTCAGTAAACTAAGCACAGACATCTGAAAAAACTAAGCCACGTGACTTTTTAACAAGCAAAAAAACACACAATATGTAATTTTAAGCAATGTGTAATTCCCAAGGCTATCACTGCATGGGTTCTCAATCAGAAAATTCATTTTAATAGCAACCTTTTAGGAGATTTTTTTCACTACCCCTTGGGTAGATTTAAACTCAACAAATTAAGTATGCAACCATTTACTAGGCTCTCAAGTTAATTAGCAAATAGTTATTACCATAAGAGTCACTAAATAGGGGCTTGACAAACATTTTACAAACAAGTTTATACAAAAAATACGTCTAAACAGGCAATTATAACCTGTGTCTTAACATTAAAGAAAAAAAATCTGCTTCATTCACAAAAGGAAACAGGCTGTTTAATAACAACTGATAGACAACAACTAAGGAATGTTTATTAAAACAGTTTGTACGTACACAAACTACTGTCTATCATTCTTCATAATGAAGATACATCTATTAGTACAGCTTGGTAAACTGAAGCACACTGAAACAGCCATTTGAAGACAATGTTTTTCCCCATATGCCAGAACTTCATCTACAAGCTTCACTGTTATGAACCACATCCTGCGTGATACTTTTTCCTTACTTTCAAACCCTACTCTAAGGATGGGATCTCTCTCACCTGATGTAACTTTTCTATTCCTCATAACAGAAAGCACATTTCAGATTGAATCAAGCATAATGAGTTAAGGTGGCTTTGCTTTATCATCAGAACAAGATTTGGGTTCTCACACACCTTATATGCAAAACACAGACATTTTCGTCAAAAAACACAGTTTCAAAGTATCATAAGCAGCAAGAAGAGAAAAACAAGTTCAGCGGCAGCCAAATATAATTTATGTAAGGTCATGTGAGTACATATACAGCTGAACATCCATCAAATTTTATCATTTTGTAAAGTTTCAAGACAGAATCCTTATATTAAAAGTTCAATAATACCACAGTATGACCACCTCAAACAGGTATCAACACTGCAGCAGCATTAACTCACAGACTTTACAGGTCAATTTGAAATTTATTAATTTTATTTACTTATTTTCATCTGATGAATGATCAAACTACCTTTAAAAGTGAATTTTACTAGGTATCCCAGATCATCAACATACTATTAAGGTTCAGAACTATCGAGCCTGTGAAAAAACAAAATGTAAACACAGTCTTGGTGGAAATAGAAATAATCAGCCACCAAAATAGGTACCATCAAAAATATCAATAAGTGGTAGCCTATGTCAACATTTCCTCTAACTTTTCCTGATTTTTTAACTCTGAAAGAACTCGCTCGGTGAAGTCAGAAATTAATGCCTGCGTATTAGTCTGCTGAACTCATTCCTAATTAAAAGTTTCATAAAGCTCAAAAGAAAAATAACACCAGGCATGGAAAAAAACATAGTTATTCTACATAATGGGCATACAGGAGTTAAAGAATCACATTTACCAAGAACTAACCAACTCCCAAGGAAAAGAAGTGATAGTATTTTACCAAAAAAAAAATATTTAAAAAATGTCATTCAACATAACAGTTTCCTTCCAGACACTTAAATGGTGGACAAGAGAGCACTTTTCTAAAAAAATGTATCACTCTGACAAGCACAGGGTTGTTTCAGTTTGGTTTTTTTTCTCTTGCATTATTTCAACAAAACACACATGGAGAGCATTACAAGCTTAAAAACACTAGATAGCCTAGATGATTTTGACACTCATCCCATGCTCACTTTCTTTTCTTTTTATCTCAGACAGACAGAGTTAGCACTGCACACACTCGACATTTAGGGCTTATGTTTCTTACCTTACAAAGCTTCTGGTAACGGGGAGAAGAAACTGCCATCCTCTGTAAACGATGCAACAACACCACAACTTTCTGAAGAGAGGTTCTCACCACAGCCATCATTTTAAGTTTGCCACACTTCTGAAGACACCTCAGAATTTGCATTATAAATGAAGAGCAACTATCATTTCCTCCCGGTCACTGGACAATGATTTGCCAGCTTTCTGAGCATGCTCTCTTCCAGGACTGCTTTTGCAAGCTACAGGCTTTATACGTTTCAAAGGCAAAGAAGATTGATATAGCATAAGTTCTTCTCCCAAAATAACCCCACAAAACAAATGCAAAAAAAACCAGCCTTCGCAGATTCTTCTAATCAGTACTGCTCAGCTCTGCTTTTGCAGAGGGCAAATGAAGTTGAGCAGCCGATCGTCTGCCACTGCTCAGGAGTGCACTAAATAGCCAGAAAAAGGTTATTAATTTAAGCCTGAAAGCTGCAGGAACAAAAAAAGAATTCCTTCAGGAAGACGGCTCCAGTGTATCACAACAGTTGCTCTTCCCTAGTAGCTGCTTTCTATCAGCAGACTGAGTGTTTGCTCCCTCACTCTGGGAAAGGATGCTCTCGTTCTCAGACTGAACGCAGCTCTGGCAGAGCTGTAGAGTGAGTGAATAACAGATTGTGTTATAAATCTTGAGAGAGGAGCACAGGGATACCTGCCCTAATTATATCAGCCATACGTTAAAGGCTAATAAATCACACAGGCGTTTCTCAAAACTAGATTACCCAACACAAAGGGAAAAACTGCAGGGGGTAAACCTCTTTCTATAAAAACTCTCTTAAAGCTAATTTAGTCAAAGGGATCTCAAAGGATTCTCACTGGCACCAGAAAGTAGGACTGTTTCTCACAAGCCATTTCCAATTAAATATTTTCCAGAGTAACTTTAGACAAGAAAAAATAGAGGATTTTGACTAAGTAAAAGCATACAGTTGCATCATCACCCCCTTCTCTAAGTCATTCTTGAATCCAAAGAGCTAAGATAATTTTGATGTACTTCCCATGACAAAGCAGAATTATTTAAGCATCTAAGGATGACAGCATGGAAGTGTTTTGCTACCAGAAAGGCACTCCCAATGCAACACAGCCAACATACCCTAGGTGTGGCAAAACTGCAGCATAACCAGAGCCAGCTACTCACTCCTGCCAAAGGTGCTGTGATGACTCTACTTAAACCCCTCTGTAACAAAGGGACTGCTGTGGCAAAGGTTTGGGGAGGCCTGAACACAGTACATGGAGGACACCACTACAAGTAATCATATGATTTAATGTGCATATTTCCACATGAAGAGATACCTACATGTTTCAAGCACATCAATCAGTGCAATATGCAGGCAACAGCTATTCTGACAAGCTCTTATGACCCAAAATAATGCAGAGCTTAGATGTCAGTGCATTATACACTACTTAGCCTGTTCTAAGGCACTTTGCTACCAAGGGCATGAACGTAAGGTTCAGGTTCTTCATACAGGACCATTTAAAACCTCTTCCCATACAATTCTGTGAAGACAACCTTTTAATCTTTATTTTTTGGACTGAATCAATGTTTCTACCACTCCTCAAATAAACTCCATTAACCTGTACTCTGCTTTCTTCTTGATCTGTCTGCAACAATAACAACATCATTTTGAGTAAACAGGTACACAGATTCCACTCTGTATATAAAAATCTTACCATCTGTATTCTCCACCTTTCCAGACATGCCTATTTTCTCATCTCCACCACTTATTTGAACTGTTCCTCTGTTTGCCATTGCTCCTGGCTTACATCCATTCCCATCAGAAGGCTGCTTCTTGAACCTACCAGACCTAGCCTACAAGGTCTGGTAGGTAGCTACAATTTAGCTGACATGCTCTTACCAAATGTCTTTTAAGAAAACCTATGAAGCAGCACAACTCCAAAACCACAGAGGCACTCAGAAATGACTGTGCAAAGGCTCAAACTTCTTCTGTGTGAGACAGAGCCCACAGTCCACACCTTCCTTCCTTCAGTTCTGCTTTTTATCTTCCCAGCTAACCTACACATTTTAATCAAGCAGTTAGACAAACTGCCTGCTGCTACTTAGAGCGACTTTATTTTTTTTACAACACAACAAAACTTTCTAATTATTTTGAACATCTTCACATCTGTAGGCACAAGGCTTCACATACATTGTACTACTTTTTACTATTTTCTAGCATATTTTCTGCATCTTTTTTCAAATTAGGTTTTAATCTCTTTTAAATCACTGCTAAACATTTTCCAACACAGACTGGAGCATTTTGGCACTAGCCTGAAAGGAAGGTCTTCTACAACATTTAGATACTGAGAGAATGAATTGAAAGTTCTGATGATATAATTGTGGATTTCTCCTTTTCAAAAAGGCATTGCTACCACACTCAAAGTCTGCATTACTTGCACAGTACTGTTGCTAGCCTCAGATACCATAATGGAAGGCAAAACAAGGTTTCAGTGCCCAGATCATTGATTCCACTGTGAAATGACTTGAGCTGCAGCCAAACAAGCTAGGCCCAAAATGTAATGGAGGGTAGTCCTCCCATGCATGCACAGATGCCAGTTTAACAGATGATCCTATTTTGAAAATGCATGACATGTAAGAATAGCAACAACAACAAATTCATCACGTTTTGTCTAGGTTCAGCTCATTTCACCTAGAATTTATCACACCTCAAACTCATAGTAAAGTTTTACTTAACACACAGGCCGTAGGGGCAGAGGCATCTTCACACAGAGCAGAGAAGGTTATAAGCCCTGCATTCTTCGTAAAACTATTTAACCACAAACCTTAACACCAATACTTCTTCATATATTCCATAAAGCACCAAGAGAACATTGTTATTTTAGACCACTCAACGGGGGAAGAAGAGGAAATTATCCTTGGTTAATCAGATATTAAGCTTAAGAACTTGCAAGGGAGTGGGCCTG
This sequence comes from Acanthornis magna, assembly GCA_036785705.1. Classification (NCBI taxonomy): domain Eukaryota; kingdom Metazoa; phylum Chordata; class Aves; order Passeriformes; family Acanthizidae; genus Acanthornis; species Acanthornis magna. The sequence goes on along the minus strand of JAWUZG010000040.1, from coordinate 16,471,329 downwards.
ATCTTTTGAGGTGCAGCAAGATGTTAGAGCTTCATTTTCAGAACTTCAACAAATATTTGAATACAAACATTGATTTTGGAGTGCTTGCCAGTGGCATGATATGAACATCTTCATTCACATTGTAAGACTGTAAAGTACATTCACATAAAATAAGACTGTAAGATGGTAGGGGACAAAGCTCATTCTGGAAGTCATTATGCTATGACAGTCTTTGACATGCTCTACTTCACCTCCTGGGGTAGCCAGAAAAAGCTTACAATATTGTGTAAGGTCACGGGTGAGTTAAGTGATGGTACTTCATATGCACAGTGTGTAGAAACATGCAGACACAGAAAAATATGGACAATATCAGGTAACGGGACACTGACCCAGGGGACACCATACCCCAGCACCTCCATCTGCCTTTTCAGTTGTTACAAGCCAGGACAATGTGCACAGTCAGGAATTGATTATAGACCTTCTCCATACAGCAGGCAGTCTTATCCAAGAGTTCACCCCTCACACAGCACAACTCAGGCAATTTTAATCAGATTGCAGCACAGCAAATGGCAAACAATCTGCCACACTCATGGTGCTTCACAGCCACACAGAGCCTACAAGCAAATCGTGGAGTAACAGTTTTATCTGGGTGTGATTGACTACCCAGAATGCAAGGTAATGCAGAAATAAGTCTGTTTACACATAGCACTGCCTTCTGTCGTTACCTTCCTGTACGCTGTTCTAGCTCTTCCACCTCCACTACATTACAGTAGTTGGGAGTGGTGCCAATAGAAAGTATAATATTAAAATCTAGGTGTCACCACTACAGACTAGTCTCAGCATTTCACAAAAAGCTACATCTCTACAGATGAGTTAGCTGACCGACTAGAATCATTTGAACATTGGTAAGTGACATCATCTTCAACAGATACAAGCTTCCACAAAGTATTGTGGAATATGGCTATGCTTAACAAGAATAGCTTGCTATCAGATACTTTCAACAGTCTTGTTTCACTTCAGTTGAGCATAGATATGCTCAGATTACCAGCACTACTAAAACCAACATCTTTTTTTTTTTATTATAAGCTGCTCAAATCCACTTAGATCACAGCTGACATTAATCCAAGCCCAAAGTGCAGGATTTAATAAGTGGTGTCAGTTAAATTCCTCAGTCAGTTCTCAGGTTTCCAGTCTGTGGCCTGTACAAGAAGGAAGGACAGCTGGGGAGCTGCTGGCAGTAGGAGAGGGAGAAGAGGTAATCCAAGCACAACAACTTCTTGGATTGCTGGAAAAGCAGGAGGAAGGTGGCAGGCAGAAATAGGAGACAACGCAGCCCAGGAGGGCTTTACTTGGAGGGAAGTAGATTAAATTGTTTGGTTGGACAATCACACAACATGAGTTGGTTTAATCAAGCATACACTTCCTGAATACAGTCACCCTCCAAGGACATTTAAGAGCCCTCAGTGCCACAGACATACACAAAATATGTACTTCAAACCCTAGCAAGACAAATCTGCTTCCTTCATACACCTGACTTCTAAAACACTGTTTTAGTAAACACCTTTCAATAGGCTGCAGCTTTCCCCATGCTAGCTAGTAGATAGCTTTTCTTTATAACATTTGCCATTGAGAAAAAGCCTAAATAAGAGTAGTATCATTGAGTTTCTCACCTGCATTTGCTTTCTCAGTTCCCTTTTGCAGACACTGTCCTGAGCAGTATTCTCACGCTCGGATGCATCCGCCAGAACATTAACTGTTGTCTCTGCCTCTTGAAGCCACTTGAGGAAGCTCTCCAGATCCTTGTTTGAGGCCTGTACTGTCTTCATCTCTGTCTCCAAGAAATTCTGCCTATCGACAGCTCTGAAAACAAGACAAGTGTCAGAATATTCCCCTATAATATACAGCATTATATACATCATAATGAAACTACTGAAAGGAAATCTGAAAGATATCTCTAGTAAGAAACTATACATCTATACAGCTTGTTTTATCATGTATATCACTGTTTCTCTGGTTAGTATCTATAGCTACCCACAAATGGCCTGAACTGGTTATACATTTCAGAAACCTTTTTACAAAGGCATGCAAAAGAAACTAAACTTTTTAATTAAAAACCTAGATTTTCCTTTTAGAGTATTACCAGCATTGATTTATGCTACCCCAAATGGTAGAAGTGTTATTCCCATGCATGAAAAATGGGCTTTTCCCCATCAACAAAAACCACGTGGAGTAGAAGCACTGAGTATTTGGGGTATTTCTGGTACCTCTTTTACGGTGAACAGGAACACTGCCATAAATTCTTAAGAGTTAAAGGGATGAAAAGTCAAATACGTGGTTCTCTCTGCTAGATGACAAGATGACACTATCACTCAAACAAACAGAATACACTGCCATCGTAACAGTCAAGCCATGTTCAAACTTAAATCTAGAAAAAGACTGGCAGAATACAGTCCAAATTTCCAATCATCTGAAAGATTTCCAACTGACGCAAATACTAAAGTTTATGTCCATAAGGGGATTTTTTCATATGTAATAACAATCTAATCCAAACATTTTAAATCATCAGCAACTTCAAACAATTTCCTAGGAAAAAAATCACATTATACTCCTGCATAATAGTACTGTCTCCTTGAGATTGAAATGAAACTCAGATGAGAAACTACCATAATCAGCAATTTTAAAAGCTCTGATTAGCAACATTAATAAAACACAACAAACAAAATTTCATCCATTTGAGGCTGTTATTCTGCAGCATTCCTTTTCCCAAAATCAGGACAACAGAATCAAGCTGTCCCACATCAGCACACTGTAGAGAAACTTCTAACAGAGCTAACAGCTAGAATGCTTCTGCTGAATAAAGTTCAATTTTATTTTCACATCAAGCACTAATTGTATTGTTAGAACTTAGGGGCAAAGTGATATTTAATTTCAAGACAGACAAGGCCAAAACACTCAGTATTTGGTATTTCCACATTTCTCCAGACAGGCCCAAACTTGTGTCTTCTGCATTCTCCCACGCACTTCAGCTTTCTTTCCTCCTTGTCATGCTGTGGCAAAAGTACTGCTCAGCAGTATTAAGGAATCACTGTGTTTGGAACTGCGGATTTCAGAACCAGTAAAATATTCCTTTTAGAAAAGAAGCAGTGGGTGTTCAGTACCATTTGGGATGACATTTCAAAGCAAGTACCCTCGTTTACTAGCACATCAGAAAAGACAGATACAATAAAAGCTGTTTTCTTTCAAAGACTGTGAGAAAATCTCACACAACCCCAATTCCTAAGTTTCAGCAAAATCAACTGAATTTCTCAGAGACAATTTGCAAAAAGGTAGTGTTGCAACCCCTATTTTAGGAGCCTAGGTCTTACAACACTTCTTAATAATTGCTTTACCCAAAATAATAGTCTAAGAATCATTCCTGCCTTCATGCTTCCCCAAGTCTTGCCTATTAGTAAATGACTAGGAGAGCAAAGAGCCTTCATTCTTGCTTCTCACCTGCAGCTGGAATGCTTCACCCAGACTTGAGAAAAAACAATAAGTAGCATACTAGGGATAGTTTGATAGATATTGTCTAGAAAAGATAAGAAGCAACAGCTAAAAAATTAGAGCACACCAAGGAACTGTGAGAAAAATGTAAGGTAAAAGCAGTTATGAGCTCTAACTTCAAACCCCTCTCCCTCTGCAGGGATTTTCTTCCCTAGCAGGAGGTTAAGGCCAAAGGTGGAAGAACAGGAGTGACAACAGGAAGAACAGACTGGTAATAAAGGTGACCTTCAAAGAAAAAGAACAGCCCCAAAGGATGAAACACTAAGTGACCCAGATCTCTAAGTCTAAGTACTGATGTACTAGATGGAAATCGAGACAACCCAAACTTTGTAGTTAATAACATTCATTGAAGAATAGTGTCTTCACCCTAAAGTTTTAATTTCTCAAGCTTTCTGCTTGGTTGAACTTTAAGGAAAGAATGAAATCCTATTTCTGTCCCACTGCTGCCTTATATTTGAATTAAAGTTGAAAAACAATCTTTTTACTAAAAACATACTAAATTTACACTAAATTTACAACTAATGTTCTAAGATTATACAGATGTTTTTAAATAGGACATGTATAGCCATAGTGAGCAACGCTTTTACAGAATAGATGGAAACACTTTCATCCCCTTCTAGTAAAGACCTCAAACATAAAATAGAAAGTGGAGAATGCTGTACTGCAGATTAACAACTCCCCCATGCTACAAAAACATAACTGAGATTTTCAAATAATTCTGACACAATTAGAGCAGCCTCAAAAGACAGAGGATCTGTACATCTTCCAGGATGCAAGAACTAAATGTGAGGAAAAGCCAGAGAATTATTTTCAAATGCAGTTAATACAGTGATAGTGGAGAAAGTCTACACAGATTCTATTGGCAAAGAAACACCCAAGAAAAGAAAATCTAATTCTACTATTTAAGTTTTCATGGCTCTGTTTCAGGTTTCTGCTCCACCCAATTATTTTTTTCAGATTTAAACTAAAAATCTGCAATGCATACAAGCGTGTGATCAAAAGAAATTCGGAAACTAATATCTGAGACAGTACAGAAAGCAACTATAATCCATTACCTAGGCAGCACAAACACATAGAATGACTATAGTTTCACCCTAACGTACAAAAATAGAACATAAACAGCCACTGGGCAAAGTATCCAATTTACACAATGTCAGGCTGGGGAGCCTCAATCTCTTAATGCCAAGAGTTTTAAAATAAGCTCCTTCACTTTATATGCTATGGCTACACTCTTCCTGGTAGTGTTCTTGTGCTGTTCAAGACCACAATTTTCCCAGGTGATGTTACCAAGGACTCTTTCCACAATCTGCAAGTAAGGGAACAAATTGGTATTTTAAAGAATTATGCTATAAATAATTTGTGCTTCTAGAAGCCATAGGGCTGTTATGTCCACTCTCTATATGAGCCCTGCATGTCCCAAGATGAGCCACAAAACATAAGCCCTGTCACTGGTATTTCTATTTCTTGCATTTAAAACAAGTATAAAAACGTTCATCCTGTTGAAAAGGTGCTTTCACTGCACATTGTCCCCTTTTAATTCTACAGTGCTGCACAGACGGGGTGACACTGAGCAGCTCCACACTGGCTACCCTCTGGCTCTCAGAGAAATCCTTCACATTCAGCCACTAGTTAAAAAACAAAACAGATATTCACCTTCCTCAGGCTGCAGACTTCAAACAGTAGCCCCAGTGATAATTGAGGAGCTTCAGTTATACACAACAAAATGCAACAGCTTATTATTCTGGACTTTAAGCAGATTCAAAAATAATTAGAGGCTTCCAGGCAGGAGCTCTTCTTTCTGGTCACCTTCTCTAAGTATTGAGCAGTTTTACGTCAGTTCTAGCCACAACACTTCAAAGTCTGAAAGTAAATGAGACTACTACAGAGTTTTAGTCTATTGTCCATGATAACTCAACAAGGAGCTGTTTCCCTTCATCCTCTCATTAACTAGGAAACAAGCTGACACATCCCAAGCACAAAATGAAAAGAACTATTTTCCTCCAAAGGATGGCATTCTACTCTGCTTCCTTCATTTCCTACTTACTGAGAATAGCCCTGCTGAGAAGGACATGGGGGTGCTGGTGGATGAGAGGGTGGACATGATCCTGCAATGTGCACTTGCAGCCCAGAGAGCCAATTGCACCCTGGGCAGACAAGGTGAGGGAGGGGATTCTGCACCTCTACTATGCTCTTGGGAGACCCCACCTGGAGGGCTGCATCCACTGGGACCCCCAACAAAAGAAGGATGTGGACCTGTTGAAGCAGGTCCAGAGGAGGACCATGAAGATGATCAGAGGGCTGGAGTACCTCTCCTGTGAGGAAAGGCTGAGAGAGTTGGAGTTGCTCAGCCTGGAGAAGCAAAGGCTTCCCCAAAGAAGGGGACCTTAGAGCAGCCTTCCAGAGCCTGAAGGGGGCCTACATGAAAGATGGAGAGGGACTTCTTACAGGGACATGTAAGGATAGGACAACAGTAATGGCTCTAAAATGAAAAAGGGCCTCTTTAGATTAGACATTAGGAAAAAATTCCTCACTGTGAGAATGGTGAAGCACTGGAACAGGAGAAGCTGTAAATGGTCCATCCCTGGAAGTATCCAAAGTCAGAGTGAATGGGGCTTTGAGCAATCTGGTCTAATGGACTATGATCTGCCCATGGCACTGGGGGGTGGAACTGGATGATCTTCAAGGTCCCTTCCAATTCAAACCATTCTATAATTCCACAGTTTCTATAAGGCTCTCCTCCCCTCACTCCTCAAGAGATAACATCAGCTCCATAAGCTTTATTAAGTAGGCTTTTCATTCCTTTAACTGACATCCCATTCCAAAAGCAGCTCCATCTTTCACATGCACATATATACATATAGACTTTAGTTGTTATCTTCCCCACTCCAACATACAGAGGATCAGTTTTGTTTTCTCTCTCTCTAACCACAATGCATATAGTCTTTCAGATTTCAGTCAGACACTATTCTAAATTTTAATTGTTTATCAATACCAAACACTAAAAAGCATTTCTGCAGAAATTAGATTACCCTGCAGGAAAAAAATTATGCATAGGAAAATACCATCTTTTCATTAAGACGTATCTGCAGATACATCTTAAATAGAGGATGAATTGAAAGAAGTTTCAATTAAGTCTCAGTTCCTACAGCTCAAGTATTTTCTAGATGAGAGTACTAGAGGGATTGCACTCCAGAACCCAAAGTATATTCAGTGGAAGCTTCAATTAGATTTAAAAAAAATTAGATCAAATTAGATAAAAAGCCATAATAATTTAATGCATGGGAAGATGAAGCCAGACACATAAGCTCTTATGAAAAGAAAGTACAATAACAAACTACAAACACATAAATCACAGCAGCAATAAAGAATAAGAGAGGAACTTTCAAAGACTCTTAGAGAATAATAGTCACAGGAAAACCTGAAACCAAACACGAGAAGTCCCTTCTTTTTCTGCTCAAAAAAATATCACATAAATGGGAAGCCATACAGAAGCTTTCCATTGTGAACTGTGGGAATTTCAATCATCAAAAGAGCTTGACTGTAATTGACTAATTATCCACAGCAGCCCTAAATGTTGCACTAAAGCACACAGAGAAGAGACTACCATACACAAGAATACAAGTTTAAGACACCAGCTGCTACAGATAGAGTGAAACGTTGTAGTTACCTTTGGTTCAGATTAACCCAGCAAGTGTTCATTTGGTCAGTGGTTTCCTTCACCTTCCTTGAATCATCATCACGATACTCTCGAAGTAGTTTATTAGAAAGATCATTGAACGCTGCTACTGTGATGTCACCTCTATGCAAATCCTGTACTAACAGCTAAAAAGCAATTCCAGAATGAGACAAATTAAAATCAGACTATTTGTCATATTATGCATTTTATTATATTATAAACCCCTCATTTCTTCCTCTTTTCTAAAATGCAAATTGTGCGCGTTTTTCATCTAGAAGTAAAATCTTAAAGAAAAAATCTACAGATATTAAGTGTCCTGATAATGAAATAATCAAAACATAAATAGGTGAGAAAAGGTTGTAATTGCCAGGACCACCAAAGGTTAGAGAAATCTTTTTTATATTCTTCTGGCAACAGCAATAAAAACACTTCTATATTTTGAGTTGCATGAATAAGTTTGAATTATTATAACAGCAATATAAGTGGCATCTAAAAAGCAACATAAATAAAATTAACAGTACAAAAAATTGATTTCATTCTTTGGATTTTTTTTAGTTTAAAGTAAGAAAATACATTAGACGCATTTGTTTATTGTGGCAGGATATTTATAACGTGCCTGGATTTTAGAGAATCTGAACTCAAGATTACTTCTAAATGAAAGAGAATATTTCCATACATATATACATACATATATATATATATATACACACAAACACACATAGATACATATATATATATATACATATATATATATATATATATATCCACTTGCAAGTGTGGCCTCTGCAACTTTCTTTTGGGGCATGGGCTTGCTTTCACTTAAGAAAGCAAAGTAGATCTAATAGTGTATTTCTATTTCCCTGCTCATGTAGAGATAGACACTAGTCAGATAGTTGTGAAAAGCACACAACTTTACTGTGTACTTAAATAGCTATGGATTGCTAAGCAACTTTTACAATCATATTCCCTGCCTCTTTCCGTACCCAGCTGCACCCCTACATTGCCCCTTCATGAATATATATGTGTATATACATGCACATACTTTTTTAAACGCTATTATAGCCCTGTTCTAAATACTGCACTGATAAGAACCTCTCTCTCCTCACTGCTTTGTGTCTTTAGTTCTCATACTGTGCCACCTACAGCCTGCCCTTTTTCTGACAGCCACCAGGACAAAGGACACTAGACTTACAGATTTATCACAGCATGCTTGCCATGATATAAAAAGCATCAAAGATTACATGGGAAAAAAAAAGCATTGGATATGCCTGGCACCCATCAGAATTGAAATTCAGGAGATTTCAGTAGAATTTTAAACACGTTAGTCCATTCCTACACTTACTAAGTTACTGCTAAATATTTCTATGAAGTCAATTCTGCGACAGTATCATTAAACTTTAAATGGCCTGAGGTTCAAGTTTTTTACATAATATAATTTCTTCGATGCTACATTATTCTCATTTCAGCTAAGCTTTAAAAGCACACATGCACATGTGCCAACCGTGTACCTCCCGGGATGCGATTCTCAGGAAGTCTGATACATTGAAAAATATAGACAATGAAGAAAACATCATGCCCAAAAAGAGAAAACAATACAACATCTAAATTGAACATTCTCTTAAGATTTGAATCCAGTAGCAGTACACAGACTGAGGAATCTGGTGTGGGGGAAAAAAAAAAAAAAAAAAGCATAAGTGGTCTTACCTTGCACTCAGCAATCTGTTTGGCAAGCACTTCTTTTGGGGCCTGCAGAAGCATTCGCAGACGGATCTCGCACTGCTCCATGAGGTGCTCCATCTCCTGCCTCTGCTCGTGCCACTGCAGGCTGTCTGTCAGCATGTACTTCAGCTGCTGCTGCCGCACCTCCACACTGTGCTGGGTGTTGTCCCACTGGTTCTTCAGCTTCTCCACTAGGCAGGACAAAACAGAACGTGCAAAATGTGAGGCAAACGAACACGTTTTCAGGACAAGAGACAATAATATAACTCATTCTCAAAAACAATAGCCTCCATATCCAGTATTTTAGTTCCCCAGTAGCTGACATATTTACAAGAAGCAAATGAAAAATTCAGGTGTTTGGCTTCCTCTTGTTTAAGCAGGTCAGCATACAAGTAACAGCTATTATTTCTGGAAAATTTCAAAGGCATTATTTACAGTAAACACATGTGGGAAGCTGCACTGCAGAGATACACCAGCAGCAGGGCTCCAAGGAGCACTATTTCAGGGTGATTTTACGGTGATAGGACCAGCAAGTCATCTTAGTGCATCCGTAACTTAAACCGGTACAAATAAATAAATAAATGAATACTGTTTAGATAGCTCGTACAAAGCAAACTAATCATTCCAGACCACAGTGTGTTAAAGGCAGCCTCATGGCACCTGTACTACAATTTTGGCCAAGGTAGAAACACTCCAGTAACAACCCACTTCGATGTTTTAATTCCACCACAGGTTTCTACAGACTTAAGTAGATTACACAGCAGAACAGATCACACCCCACTTCCTTCAAGTATTCCATTCCTCTCTTAATAAATAGTTTCATTAGATAATGGATAAACACACTTAACCTTTAATAAACAAGGGGTGAAAAAGACAACATGAGAGCCTAGAACAAAAAATAGTGGATCACAAAAAGCAATGAATCTGTCTTTGGAAAGAAATGCATAGCAGCATAGCCTTTCCTGAATGCTTAGAGACCATTAAAGAAAGTGTACTACTTGAAAGTCTATAGAGGTGGAAACATGTTTCTCTACTACCTGTCATGACAGTTATAGGGAACAAATTCTATCACTAAAGAATGTGATTTAAAAAAATGTGGTAAAAAAGTGGATGCAAAAAAATAAAACCAAAAAAAACCCCTAAGCTGGATTTCTTGAGTATCTCTCTACGCTAAGCAGTAAGAAGGTAGGCAATATGTAAGACAGCCAATGTATTTATTTTAACAGTAAGTATGCGATTTTATTAGAAAATTAACACGCTTGACACTCAAGTCACTTCAATTTTCCATGAAGTAAAAATGCCAAAGGTTGTGCTTAAATTGAAACCATTTGAGTGAACTTTACATGTGTTTAATCTTTTGCAATTACACGAAGCCATTGTGCTTCATATGCTTCAGATAATCTCTGAACTTTAATACATTCAACAATATTCTGTTTAGTTCCAAAAAACTCTAAGACTGTGGCAGCAGAGCCCACCTGTCAGAGTAAATATTACTCCACCGTGCTCGTGGACAAACCTAATATTTTGTGCAATATAGATTCATCCATTTCAAACCACAGGCAGCTTTTGAATTAATTTTCAAGCATTTGAAAATTTTTTACAATTTACTAGTTTACACAGTAGTATTATCAAATGAATACTTATTTATATACTTTTTCTTATTAATGGTCAGGCTAACCTTAGTCTCTACACTGCTGACATATTTACCCTTTTTTTCTATCTCCAGCAGAAGAGGACAGAAAAACTGTGAAATTCCTGGTAGCCTCAGGATTCAGTGGGTTCAAGAGGTAAGTTCCTAGAAAAAGTTGTCATGAGCACCAGTCTGGAGGAGGACTGGAAAGAATTCACAGGCAGGAGGATTGGAAAGAGTTCCTGATAAGACCATTTTTTCAATTCCCAATGTCCATGAAACAACTTGGATAGAAGTTCCAGAGAAGGAAGCTTTTCTGTTTCTCTGCTCCTATCTATTTGAGTAACTACACTCCATCTACCACACAAAGCAGACTCATGGAAGTTTGTAGGACACTGGTTTCTTCTGATATATATTTGGTGTCTATACATACTCAGTGTTTAAACAATGAGGTGCATAAAGCAGTCCTGAGCTTCACTTTTCTTCAAAGAGCAAACTTTTCTTAACAATGTCAGTAGTAACAAAACCTTCATTTTTTTAATGCTTCATGACAGGCAGAATATCTTCACATACATCTGAAGTACCTACTGGAAGCTTAATCCCTGGCACCATATACACCTTCTCTTTTCCCACCTTGGATGGGCATGACTATAGGAGAACTCAAAACATACAATCCTTTATTGCTTTTTCAGCTTTTCTGAAGAATCAAGGACATTTTGTGACGGACCCAATGTCCCCTTGTTGACCGACTCCTGTGGACTATGTGGTTATTATCCTCCCCCAAGTTTCCACCTGGCACCTAATTCTGAGTGACTGCAAAACTAAGTTGCTTCTTTGAATCTTACTCCCCCCACCAATCCATAGTCTGTGAACCTCAGACAGCTGATGCCATCTCATCAGATTCCCAGAAAAACCACCTATCTGTGGGCTTTCTATCTGAGCCTGTCATCTCCATGGAGTCTTATGGACACCAAAGAAATTCAGGTAGATATAAGTAAAGGAAAATTACATTACAGAGGAGAACATCAAAAAATGTATCTTTCCATTTTTACTTCTAACTGTGGTATTCCCTGCTGCATGAATTTTCCAATCTTAGCAACCAGCAAAGCCTAAGACTTCAAAAAACAGATTCTCCATTAGTTTCAAATCGTAACAATTGTACATTTCTTAAGTACCAGTAAAAAAAATTGTCAGAGGGAGTGGGGGCATTTAGATTGGAAATTAAATTTTCAGGTACATGTCAGTGACTTAAAATCTCTACTCTCAGTCAACAATTTTGGAAGTGCACATGCAAAGTCATTGTCCTAAGTCAATACATTCATGTTTTTCCCTGTCCAGTGCCTCAAAGTTCAACAAAAACAAAGATACATGATTAGCTCCTTTTCTCAATAAATAAAATCCTCATCCCTGGGTCTATGGCTGTGAAGCAACTCAAAGTTCTTTAGAAGATATTTCAAAATCCCAGCAAAAATATTTACCTTTTTACTTCAAAAAATGGCCAGTCAAAAAAACAAGCGGCAACTCTTGTTCCAGGAATTTTCATTAGACTGTTTAAGTGAAAGCCACTTAGCTGCCAAGTTTTCATTTATTTTTTCAAGAAAGGCAACTTCAGCTAGGCCCGATCAAGAATTTCAACAAAAGATATGAAGATTTTTTTATTGCCATGGAAACAATGTATTCACAAACACAGCATGGAGAAACTTACTTTTTTCTGTGATCTCTGTCCTAACGTCTGAACTTGAAGTTTTATTTTTCAAATTCTGAGCCAATGTAAAAACAGAATCAAGCTGAGGGTGTCGATGGTCCATATCTGCATTGGTTATCTGTTGAGAATTAGGATATGATTTTAAAGTCCAAAAAGTAGAAATTCGTTAAATTCATATGTATTATTTGAAGGCAAAAAAACACATGTGTGTCTCCACAAGTATAATAGCTGGTCCCATCATTAATGTAACCTTTGAATTGTCACAGTATTATAGCACTTCTTAAAAAAGCTAAAATACTGTAAATTACAGTTACTGAAAATCCAGAGGTGAAAGTTAACCTGTACAAACCACACGGTTATCACAGTTGTTGCACAATGTTCTCCAATAGCTATGTTTTACACTTTCAAAACTTATTTTTTTCCTAACCAAGCTGCCATCACTTATATACATCAGAAGCAGCAGTGGGTACAGGGGGCAAGTGGAGAAGGAAAAGAACTGGAAGGAGCAATCAAACTACATAATGCATAAAAACTGTTGTTCTCTCACTATGGCAATGTACCAGAAGCCCATATTACAAATATTATACAGTTAAAAAGAAAGTGTTTACAAAGCTACTGTACATCACATTATTCTTTCAAATTCCAGACTATATTAAACACTCACAGAAACAGTTTAGCACTTGTTTAGCCTACAGTTTTTACTCTACAGTTAGTCACTAAAGTTATTAAACTGATGTCAAGTCAAATAAAATGAACCTTAATGGCTGCGTACATCTCACAAATACTGCCCTTAGTCATGGTTCAGCATAGCATGAGCTATCAACAGAACCAAACATTTACATCAGAAGCATTTATGCAACAACTTTTAATCCTCTTAGAATGTCTCTGGAAGTCACTTTAGTCTAACTACAGCAAACAAAACTCATTAGAAACCAGTAAAGAGTGAATCAAAGGTCACCCAGTAAGCAAACATGCTCCAAAGTCTTCAGTGTAAGTTAACTATACAATCCCCAAAAGATGTCACTTTCAGGAGGTAGTCTCCATTTTCTTTGTTTAAAAAAAAAAAAAAAGAACACCAGTATTTAGCTCACATAGGGACACAAGAATTAAAAGGAAATGGCTCTGAAGGAGGGTGGAGTGTAGTAACAGCAGCATTTAAAGCGTAACTTTCATGCTATGCATTTAGTTGCAGTTAGAGCTTTTCTCCCCTTATTTTTGAACACGTTATTGCTTTAATTTCTTTACTGAATGTAAGAACTGTTAAAATGTGAGACAATTTTCTACTAGCCTTCACAAAAACACATACTTTCATTCTTGCAATAGTCCGATTGATCTCTTCAGTATTTCCCACAGTGACTATGTTTGACTTGAGCATCTGGTCAATCAATACCAACCAGTCAGCCAGCTCAGTCCTAGTTTTGTCCAGATCAGCAGGTGCAGAAAGTTCCAAAGCCTGCTGATTCTGAACAGGAATTTCCAATGAAGAAGATGCTAGCACCACCTCTTGGATATCTGAAACAGAATGTGGGGGTTCTGTTAAAGAAAAAGTAGTCATGGCCACATGAGCAGTTCTCAGAATTACAGAGATTTTTTTGTAATTCCTATAAATATGCAACAGCATCTATAGAGACAAGCACAGCAAAATTTTTAACAACCAGAAGCTAAGTAATCAGAAATTCCTTTTGCACCTTTCAGGCTGCTATTTTTTTCACTGCATGCCAAAAAAGGCTCACCCAAATGAGTCAGCCCAAATTCAAAATAAACAAGAAAAAGACTTGCAAAGACAAAATTACATTAAATGTAATGGAATAAAGCTGAATGCCCTTGGACACAAAAGGGAACTGACCCTTTTGACTGACCCTTTAAAACCAATACTTTTAAGATGAACATCTAAAATGTCTTTCTCAGTTTTCTATGTAGCAGAAAGGTTGTCCCCAGTCTTGGCTCAGAATTCACTAAAGCACAAGTCAAGCTTCTGCAATAGATGCCTCATGGACTTGGCACTACACACTGTCTGAGGAAGGGACAGATGCCCACTAGTTCAGTCACATCCTTTCCATCTTTTTAACCCGACACAACAAAGAAGTGAGGAATGAGCTAAAGGAATAGCAAGATTAACTCCAGAAGTTGTATTCTATTTCCAAGAAACATTAACTTATATCAAGCTGTAGCATGAATATTTCATATTTTTCAAAAACCAAAACACAGGAGTTTTGCTTAACAAACACCTTGTATGGAAGGAGAACAAGCTGAATTCAAGATTTTAAAAGAATTAAACAGAAGTTGGCTTGCCTCTTTTGAATTTTGTTTACTGATACTGAATTTAAAAAAAAAAAAAAAAAAAAGTGAATTTACTGAAGTTTGAGTTGCAAATTCTTTCAGGCAAGGGCTGTCTTTTTTTACGTCAATTTCCAAAAGGGAGACCTGAGCATTTTGTTTATAATCTGTACCTGTTGAGCTGCCTCCAACAACTTGAAAATATTACCAGTGTCAGAGTCTGATACAAGAACATATATTTAGACAGCTTTCCCTGAGAGATTCAGGAAGGTAAGTATCTAGCAGATATGGGAGACCCATCTGTGCCCCTAACTGAGCCTGAAGAAGCATAATGGCCTTTATTTATAGGAGTGCAAAAAATCTGCAACCAGGAGATCCTTTACAAATAATTAGCTGCATGGAAAGCTTTTAGTGGATTTTAATTAGTCAAAGGTATGACCACAAATCCACAGGAAACCAGGCTGTCACAAACACAGTTATTTTGGTTTTTGCTCTGTACCTAGTCCTGATGAAGAGACCTAGGCTTTACTAAAACATTTCTCTATTTCAAAACTCTTAGAGCAACTCCAAAAGACTCCCAGTCCTGAACAGTTGAGTGACTTCTTTCCTACCTAAACATTCCCTCTCTCCCATAGTAATGTGAAGGCAGCTCAAGTATAGCACAATGGTACATTTCTTTATCTAAGTTCATAGAGTTTTGGTTTTGTTTTTAATTACTTTTGACTGCAAAACAGGATTAAACTCAAGACAATCAAGCAGAACAGAAGGACTGATCACTCACCAGAAGGCTTTGTCTTTGTAACAAGACGAGACTGCCCAACAAATGCCTCTAATTCTCTCACTTTCTCAGGCACTTCTCTGAACACCTACAGCCCAGCAGAGAGAAATAAAAACAGTAACACAACTTAAATTGATGGCCAAAAAGTAATCTCTTATTGGAAGACAAAATCTTCTACACCATTCCTCAGATATATTTCAATTATTTTTTTAAGGTATCCTTTAAAAAAACAATAAAACTTCAAGAGATATTAAAGTGTTTTTTCAATACTTCCCAGTGTCATACTTAAATATTGAAAATAAATAAATTAATTGTTGTAGACCGGCTATTTACATGTTTTTTACCATCTAAGCACCAAAACTATAACTCATTATTTGACTATCCTTTGAAAAAAAGTTGACACAAAGCATGATTTGTTGTCAGTCACACAAAAGTAGAGAAATAGGTAATTAATTTTAAAAGGAAAAAATGTTACACCTCTATTGTAGTGAAAACAAATTTTCTGTTTGCTTTTTAAAAGTTTTTAAAAGGCAGTGATGGAAATGTAGTATACAAGGCAGTAGCAGAATCCTCATTTTCATGGCTGAGTTGGTAAAAAAACATATTTTTTCTTTCCCTGAACTATCAATAGGTTTATTTCCCCAATAAATTCTTACCTCTCTGATCCATAAAATAATTTCAAATAATTGAGTTCTTTTTCATTAGGATCTCCAGGATTTGCGTAGAAAAAAAAAATCTTGTTTTACTCCAACCAGCCTTGCCAATGAGACTGAACACGGGAGTTTCTAATTTACAGTAGCTCTGCTTAAGAATCCCAGACACACTTGATAAGATTTCCTCACTAAGCTTCACCACAGCTTCCTTTGTTTTCCTCTTAACCGCCACAAGCATACAACTTTTCTATGCAGAAAAGAATCATTCTAACTCTTAATTTCAAGTTAATACATTACTGTTTGGCTCATATAAGCAAAATATTTTTGATCAATGTAAAAGAAAAAAGAAAAACCAACAACAGAAAAACCTAAGCTAACCAAATTAACCCAATCTGATGGAAGAGCGTCCACCAGTATTTTCATGTGTAAATGGTTTGGGCTACATTTCCTGATCACACCTGCATGGCTTCCAAGTCATTTTATGTACACGCCACATATCACAGATACATGAAAAGGAAAACAACCACTGTATTTTCAACCTCAGGTACCCAATGCTGAAAAAATGCACACCTTATTCCACCGCACATTTAGGGACTGCAGGCAATCAGATAGTTTATCTTTTTCCTGAAGATCAACATTTTTATCCAACAGCACTTCAGGTTCAGTTCTGTTCAGCCATTCCAGTTTGTCACCCAGTACTTCCATCTCTTCACTTAAGACCTAAAATGGACAGAAGAGTTTTAGAATTAAATAAAACACATACATGTTAAAATAAAGGAGGGGGAAAGCTGTATTTTAACTCCAATATTAGGCATTTCTCTGAACATAAACAGAAAAGCTTCTATTTTGGTTTCTACGCTTGATCTGGAAATAATTGAAACATTTATTCAAATACCAACATTTATCATTAACAGGAAAAAACATACGAAACTTCAAATAGTCAAAGTAACCTCACAAGGTACAGCTACACATCATGCACACTGATTTTCATCTCACAAGATGTTTCTGTTGGATCAAATCTGGACACACCACATGTATACAAAAGGCAACACATTGTCCATCAAAATTGTTTCTTGCATCCGTTAAAAAAAATGAAAAACCAAAGAGCTACACCTGATATGCATTATACAAGCACATGCTAGATCACTAAAAGGTACTCAAGGTATATTCTAAAAGTATTTAAAAACTAAACATAACCTCAAAACTTCATTTTAATCAACCATCCACAGCTTGCTTTGCCTTTTAACATGAAAGTGCAAGTCAGAACCTGAAATAAACCAAAAATCTTATGTCTCTATTCCCACTAACTTCAACTATATTATAATTTGCCCACAGACCAGAAGTAGGTGGAACAGGTATCACAAATTTTGTTTTTAAAACACTAGAATAAAAAAATTACAATAGCAAGTGCACATCATATTTATCCACCCCAATACTTGTACTAACCTCTATTACACAAGGATTATGGAGGTGGGCATTTTAAAGGGACAGGAACACAGGCCTGGGTGGGAGATTCCTGAACAGAGTAGCCTGCACTACACCATGCACTTTCCTAAATTTTCAAGGGTCTACCTTAAAAGGGTTGTTTTTTAAAATGTGTTATAACCTTTTTAATTGGAGGCTGCTCCAGAAGCCCTACTTAGAAATCTCCTTCCACTCCCAGACTGTATTTTTTCCTGATTGATCAGTTAACATCAGTAATTCCCATTTGCCTAATACTAGCCTTTAATAATAACTCACCTTCCCTACGCCTTGTTATTCTCATCATCATATCCCTTCTCACTGCTCTTTATGTGACTAGACAAAATGACTCAAACTCTAGACAAGCCCAGCAACCTTACTCAGTACCTGTTCTATTCCAAACTCATCTTTCCATTTTTATACACAACCAAAATTAAAACCAGTCCTGCTTCCAAGGCACCAAATTGGTACTTAATTCCCTAGCAGTGTTTCCCTACCAAATTTTGCTCTTTCCCCCTTATGCCAGTTCTATCTTTCATTTCTGGCATTTATATTAAGGTAGATTACAAGAAAAATTACAGTTTGATGACAGGCAGCAAACATTCAACTGACACGAGTCAATTAGTTTAGGCAAACAAAACTGCAACTACTTTTATTATTTTATCATGCAATCATTTACACACACTTGTGCAAGACTTCGCACCTAAATTTGGTCTAAGAGAGGTTGTTTGGGGTTTTCATTGGTTGTTTTGTTGCCTTTTTTCAAATTACTGATTTTTAAAAAGTGAGCAAACGGGTTAGTTGGACTGACGATTTCTCTCACTTTTAGGATTTCAGAAACATTCTCTTTCACATATCCTACAAACCAAAGATGCTTTGTTGTCAAAGCCAGACACAAAATAAACATGAAAAATACATACATATGCACACAACTTACTTGAAAAGGCCAAAACCCTTACAGTTTAAAAAGCAGGTTATATAAAATCTTACACACACAGGAAAGTGTTACAACTGCCCGGTAAATGGGACAATGGTGGTCACTTACCATTTCAGGTTATGTGCTTTTTTCTATATGTTTTGGCAATTCTGAAGTTGACATATACGTATCACCTCCAGTGAAATTCTACTTTCTAAAGGTTATCAGTAGTGCATCTATTTCTCACTGTCTCACACACAGACACCATCTTCTGGCTACATAACAGTTACCAACTCAACCCAGCTTCATTGAAAGGTGCATCTTGTCTGTGTAAGTAATCTCACAAAATTGTCTCACACAACCATAATATTTCTTTGGCTATTTACAATGTGAAAATTCCCCTCCTCAAAGGCCATGTCCTGATGCTTTGCACAAGACATACAGATGTATACACGTATACACATATACACACTAATCAATCTTGCCTGTAATTCTTGCAAGTTTTCTTCATGGTTGAATGTAAATCTTGTGTCCAGAGCATTTTCTACATTTTCCAGCCAACAACGCAGCTCATCAAGCTTCTTTCTGTACTCTATCAGTTGCTGATTCTCTCCTTTTAGCCTTAAAAAGTGAAACAAGAAGTCCAGCACATCAGTCCTACGTTACTTCTGATGCCACAGTTAAGTGTTTTTCAGTGCTTGGAGCACTTTAAAGGATTCATTTTTACTGTCAAAAGATTCTACCATCGTCAATCAAATGCAAGAGATTTGCACATAAATACTACTGCCTTAAAAACAGATGAATTATAGTTCCAAAGTTACAAAATAGACTTCTAAAAGACTGCAGAAAATATTAACTCTAAGTGATAATAATGATAATGCCTTCAGGCCTAATTGTTGTAAGTCACTATAATGTCACTGAATTTTTCCCCTGGAGGTTTTAGGGATATATATATATATATAATACTTTCACTAATTCACACAAAGCTTTAATATAACTTCTCAAACTAAATAATTAAGCAAGATCCTATCAAGCTTCTAAATGTATCAGGAGATGTAAAAACATGTAACTACATAAAGCTCTCCTTTCACAGTATTGTGGAAATCCAAAACCAATACAAGTTGTTTCAATTAATGTATCTCTGTCAATGATAACATAAAAATTAATGCAATGTACTTACTGTTCAATTTCAGCCAGAGAAAGTAGCTGAGCAGTTCTTCCTAAAAAGTCTGGCTTTATAAAAAAATATTTTTAAAACAACAGAAAACTAATAAAAGTAGTTTTGTGGTTGTCATTTTGTGAATTGTACTAAACAAAGACTTACTAAGCAGTCAGTTGCAGGTGTATTTATGAGAAATTTGTTCTGGAAGATGGCTCAAAACAGAGCTCTGAACATTAGGAAAATTCAGATTAATGACAGTGTGCAATATAATGCACTCTCCCAGAGTCTCTTATTGCATCTGGTCAGACATCCAAATTTTTGATTAACTTATTACCTCTGTTGTCTATCCATGACCTCTGTTGTGATTGCTTTCCAGCGTCTATTCAATCCTGCCAGTTTCTCCTGTAGGAAGCTCCCATCTGTAGCAGACAGTTTCTGTATGATCCCTTCCCCAGTTCTGTTCAACACTGAAACATTGGTCTGATGGCTGCTGACTCCCTCTTCAAGTTCCTGTCAGAAACATGAAAGCCACACAGAATTTTATTACTCACCTAAAGGGACATTCATCTGGCTCATGATACGCATGATGAATCCTGGGTGCATAATATTTTACTAAAACAGGCACTTAAAATCATCTTACTCAGAAATGGATGCTGTTGATAAAGTTATTAATGTTATGTTATTGAAAATAATTCAATTTTCTGAGTGTCACAAAAAGATAGTGACATAGAATAGGCTGCAAATACTACAAAGAATCACAAGAATTCATTTAAGCCACCAGTGCTAAAATCTATACTCGTATTTGATTCCTTTTCTCTCAATGTACAGCACTTCTTAGTGGTTCTAACAGATGGTATGACTTTTAACCAGTTCTTTTCAAAATCTATACCCCAGATATTTCTTTAACTTCAGAGTATGTTAGCTAGGATAATCATGGCAGTGCTGCCATGGTCCCAGACACCATAGAAAATTCATGAAGCTAAAGAAAGTCAGAAGATGTCAGGATTAAATCTTCAAACATCCCTAACCCCTACAAAAATCTTACACTGTTAGCAAAAATTCCTTTGCAACTAGATTAGGAATAAGATGATTCAAGAAAGAGAAGTGAAATGCCCTAGAAAAAAACTTCAAGAAGCAACAACGATAAAACACAAGCTGTGTCTTAGGTAGAACTTACTTTTCTGTCACAACATACACCTGACACTTGGATAACAAATATTCTCAAAAGAAAAAAAAAATTGATCCTTAAAGTTATGCTTTCATCTCCTTATTTAAAAGGAAATAAAATAACTAAAGAGGCATAAGGGAACTAAATTCCAGAACCGAAATCTGAAAAAATCAAATGTAAGACCCCTGTAATTGGAATCTTCTCTTTTTCAAGACTGTTTATAGTAGGCAGTATCTTCAAAAGTCATTTGTTTAAATAAATAATTTGCTAAGTTAAAACTGACCTTCACTGGGGTCCATTTTTTAAATTATGAGTCAAAAGTCAGTGAAATAATATACTGGATTTTTTATCTGAATAACATATTTTTGAAGCTGTAACAAAACTTCTAAATTGACATAAAGTATACCAACATTTGAATTATCAAATCATCTCAAACCCATCCATACTAAGAGTGATCATAAAACCCCATGCTCCAGGCAGGAGTTGAGCCTTTCCCCAAGAATAAATTTTAAACCCCAGCCAAAATAGAAATGTTAAGAGTTACTGCTTTTTGAAGTGTAATTGCAGAGCCTCACTGCAAATCCATATGTCTATCTATAAAACTACAATTTTAGACAAAAAAATCGAGACTTTTTCCAACTTGCTCATTTTCCGCCCAAATCCCACCTACCTGCTGGTGCAGCGCAGCTGTCTGCAGCTCCAGGCTGCCATCTGGCCCATGGGCATCGGCCAGCAGCGCTTCAGCCTCCGTTACCCAGTGCGAGAGATCATTGAGATCGCAGTGGAACTGCCGCCACGCCTCGACTGCTCTGTCAAAGCAACTGTTGGAAAATAAAGGATTGAAAAATTATCCAAAGCATTTCAGTCAAAAGGCTAAGAATCCCACTGCAGTGAGTGGAAATTTGCCTTGCAGAACAGAAAGACTAACGCACAGCCTGGTTAACTAAGTCCTACTACTGAAGGCTTCCTGGCACAGAAGCAGCTGCTGAAAGCCAACAGCACAGGCTGTCATTAACTTCCAGCTAAATTAAGAGGGGCAGACCTAAGCAAACTTTTGTTTCTATCACTTAAAAAAATAAAGATTGATTAGCTAGATCAAATTGGTCTGCAGAACCCTTTTCTCCTTTATCATGAAACAATTCAGCTATCAGACAGCATGAAACGTGAAATATGATTAATTGCTCAGATTTTTTTTCTCCTTCATAAGATATGGGGTGCTGATGCCCAGAATTTATTAAGTGAAGGTGATTTTGATTATATAGATTATATATTTGATTATACAGTATTACCAGAGAGCATGCATAAGTGAGTCCTATACAATTTAATCACACAATAATTTACCAGATATTTCATTGTCATCAAATGCAGCCTCAGATTAATGTGTTGCTTAACTTGAAGGGCAACATGTTCTAGCACGGAACGGTCAGAATTATCACAGTCAGAAAGTTATTTTTTAATAAAATGAGAGTTCTCTTATGTTAACAAGCTAACAAAGTGAGAGCATGAGAAAAACGTGTCAGAAAGGAATAGAGTAGCTTGCTTTTTATTTGTTGGTTGTTAACTATTCCAAACTAATAAAAACTGTTAATCAGGGGACCCTCTATTTTGACTGAGGAAGGATCTCATTTGCAGCCCATTATTGCAACAATTGCAACAGTAAAGACTTCAGAGTTATTGCATATTATACATGCAATCTGAAATTAGCAGAATAACAAAGATGTCTAAAACAAAACTTTAAAGAGCTACCATTGCAACTATTTTTTTTCACTAATTAAATTCAACAATCCCAGAGTTCCTAGTAAGATTATTTTCATCAAAGTTAAATCTCATTTTTACAAAACATCCATATTTCTTGACACATACAGGGCTTATTTGCTATTATTATTATTCATATCGGCCAATTCCAGTAAAGAAGTCTTAAAAATCTCGACTTAAATTTTTCTAGACTTATCTCCTAGTTCTACCATTTCAGTTTCTGACACATAACTTGATTCAACACCCCAGACCAACCTGTAGACTGATCCCAAATCTCAACCTCCCTTTATTTCTCACATACATTTCAGTCTAAGCATATTGTCTCATGATAGTAACTCATTCCACATTTAATGAGAAGATATATTCTAAGCACTTAAAACAGATTAAAAGGTCATATTGGCTTCCTTAAAAATTAAAGCTTTTGAGGGTGTTTTGACCACATGACTTTTTCAGAATACAAAATTTTAAAACTTAGAGGAGAAGACTGAGATACAAAGTTTTAACTTCTGCCGTTTCCATTCTGAGACTACAGTTCCATCAGTATTTTGAGCAATGAGCAAAGTCACCCTCCAGTTTTGAGTTGTATGCACGTGCTGCTGTTTCCCTATGCACTGCCTCTGGTGAAAATTAAAAGTACCAAATTGCTGTGACTATTGCACCAAAACTTAGCTATCCTTTGCCTCCTCTGCAGGAATCCATTGCATCCAAACCACATTTCATTCCTAAGTCATCAACACTTTCAGCACTGGAGGAAAACACACAGCAAAAGGAGCAGAACTAGCAAACCAGCACTGTTACAAACGGATCAAAGCATTAAGTCCATATAAACACACAAAACACGTATATTTTACTCCACACGTGTTCAACTCCAACTGGATTTAGCTGACTACTTAGAAACTTTGCTAAGTTTAATTCAACTTGTCTTGGCTTCATCAGAGCTTTTATCAAAGGTTTAACTACTTAGCTGGCATTCAATCACAAAATCTTTACTACCTCTGAAAACTAAGTCAATCCTTTGCCAGAGGCTTCTGATGCTGCTTCTCCTAATTTTGTCAAAATCCCCACCCACTCCAGAAATAGAAAAAAGCCAAAGATGATTAAGGAGACAGTCGTCTAGTTTATACTTAGTGCAACACTAGGAAAAGCAAGATTAAACTTGGATAAGAATTCTTCTTTGTAACTGAAAGTGTATAAAAATACTAATGCCATTTTAATGTATTTTAATATTGCAATTAATAATGTGTTCATTAATCAAAGTGCATACTTCTATTAAAATGGGAGCATTTTACATATTCAGGATTTTTATATATATATAATAGATATAATAGAGATATAATTATATAGATTATATATTATATATATTATATATATTATTATATTTACATATCATTTATCTAAATTGCTAGTCCACTAGCCCTTTTTGTATGAAAACCAAGCCCAATATTATTCTCATTAATATGCAGAGCTTTACAAGCTTTATGAAGTCCAAGATTAATGTGTATCAATAAAGAAAGGTGACTATTGCATTTTGCCTGATATTCATAAACATTAAACTTACTCTTTGATACACTTACCTTTTCCAATAAGAGAACTAATTTTCAGGGTAGCCCTGGCTACTTAAAGCAAATTTGAGTAGTAAATGAAACTGTACTCATACTTACAAAACAGTAACACTAATTAAAGCTTTTCAAGTAAGTTACAAGTGGAAAAAAGGGAATAACTAAAGCTTAGTGCATACTATATCTACGAGAACAATAAAATAGCTGCAAGCATGTAAATATGGACGGACACCAGATTCTGGAGCGCTTGTCTCCAAACACAGCAAGTGACCATGGAGCACCCAGCAAGAGCACAGAATCACAGTTTCTAATTAAAAAACTCACAGTGAAATAACAGTGCTTGCAGAGTTGTTAGAAATCTTAATCCTTCGCTGATCCAGGGGCCCACAATTTCTGGAAGTCTCTATTTAGATGATACCACCAACTGATTTCTATATTCCTACAGATACATCAGTGCTCCAAGAAGGAGCTGAAAACATTACCTTATTTAATACACACTCTTCCTAAAAACACCTCTTTAAAATGCACTGCCACATGTGTTTGATATCAGATTTCTGGTGCTACAAAGCAAGTGAACATGCCTAGGCATTACTTTATGCTCTACAAAACTTCGGCATCATCCATTACCTTACGTCATCATTAAAAAGGAAATATTGTAAAAGCAAATTAACTACAGTATGACCCTTGGCATTTAGTTTTAAATTTTATAGAATAATTTTCAGTCATAGAAAGGTTTATTTGCATAGCAGCAGTGTGAGCACCTTCAGCTTAGTGGTAACTTCCTGAACACATTCTTTCACACTTTTAACAAATTCTAACTTTAAACACTCATCTAATACACACTTTTCCAAGTTTGACTAAGGGGTGTTGAGTTTGTTTTTAAACAATTAAAACTGATTCAGATAATGTATAAAGTCTAGCGTATCTTCGGTAAGGTGGGGGGAAATCAAACTTTTTGCCAAAGTGAAATTACAGCTATTCATGGAAATAAAAAAAACATATTTCTTGAGTATTGATTTTAGTGTTCTCTTGTTTTCCTAACCACAAAATTTTCTAATCAGGTGGCCTCTCATCTTCAATTACTTACAACAAAGATCCCATTAAAAGATCCATTTAAAGATCCATTCTTTCAAACTGATTGAAGCTTCCTTCAATCAGCCTTGAATTCTTTGTTGAGTATGTCCTACCCAACATTATTCTTCTAGAACTTAGCTTTGTGATAGCTTTACAAAACCTGAATTTTATGTTTTATAAACAAAATGTTCTATTTTATAAAGTAGAAACAATGAGCTTCTAAAAGCAGCCAGACTACAATTTCCATGTTAATGGTTTCAATATTCAACAATTCTGGAAATTATTTTGTAACACCAACATATTAAAGCTTATTGCTCCCAAACTCATCTTCATCATTTAGGCACATTTGAAAAACCCTTATATAAACGTGTATATAAAATATTTACCACACAGACCAATCATCCTTGACTTACCACTTACGATCATTGTACATTCTATTAATTCTGTCCCATTCTGCATTCAGCTGTGTCAGTGCATCTCCTATTTGTATTGCCTCAGGTCCAGATGCTTCCAATATAACATCAGGCTGCTTCTCATGTATGACTGCAATTTGATCCCCAAGTTTATCCAAAATGTCTTTTATGTTCTGCAAGCACAGTAATGACACAAGCCATAAGTCAACACCAGCAGGAAATAAAAATACCAAAAAATAATGTTTTCAAAATTCTGTTTCAAAAATCAGCATCTAAAATAAGATCATGACCACCACTATCAGGAGTTTACAGTTTAAATCAGTTTTAGTAACTGAACACTTCTTCACACCTTTTAAAAATATGTCCTTTTCAGTATTTTATGAAAAGGATTAAGTATTTTATATATATCCAATTTGTCCCTAAGGTAAAGGGGCAAACCATACTTATCAAAACAACAATATCTTCCTCATTAAACAAATCTGCCCCTGTCATGAAGACACTGTACATACTCTCTACTCCTGTAAAAAATGGACCACAAAATGTGACTTTATCATGCTTCATGTAATCTCCCACATGCACAGAACTGCAAAAACTAAAAGCTGAATAAAGGTTTAGATTTAAATGACAAAGTTAAAGTAATCAATTTCAAATACCATTGAACTATAATGTGAAAATTCCTTTAAACCAGAATACTGTTGTAAAACTGCCTTGGTATTCAGAGGACAAACAGTCCATGCAGACAGTGGAATTTACTTATCTTTTTGAATTTAAAACAGTAATGCTTCTAAAAATTCTATGCTCTGCTATTTGCTTTTTCTGAAAACGTCCTTAGAACATACCAAAACTTCAAAAATCAGATGAGACAGCTGCCCCAAAATGAAGTATTTTAAACCCATCTTAACATAAACACTCCCAACTGCACTAGTTCTTGGTGAGAGGCAAAGCCTGACTACACCTCAAACATAATGACACATGGACCCAATTTGAAAAAGGCCAGATCCTTAACTACTTCCGTATTATTTTTTAATCACACAGGTAAATCCCCTGGCTGACAATAGGAAGAATGTAAAACTGAAAGAATATTGGTGTTTTGCTAATCAGAACAGGTACCATCAATCTGAGGCCCCATATATAGCTTCATAAAAAAATCAAGATTCACCCTTTCTCCTCTTCCTATGTGAATAATTGCTTTCACATGACATAACAGCAGCTGTAGTAAGGTGATCAAGCAGGAATGTAAGGAGATTTGCTTTAGTATTTCTCTAAGTGCTATGTAGACTATAGGATGAAAAATACAAGTGTCTACAACAAATTAAACCTTACTCCCTCAACCTCCCACCCAGCTTTCATGCTGCTACACTTTGTATCCAGCTTATACAAAGAAAAAAAAAATTAGTCAACAGAGCTGTCATTTTTAGTTTTCAGTGCATACTGATTCTGTATACAGCAAGCAAAACCACAAAGATAGCCATACAGTTGTAAAGGTGGTGGCTTTTATTCTGCTGTTTCCCTTCTCCACTCTGAATACAATGCTTAGGCATGCAGTACCTTCAGTGCATCTTCCTGAGCTGAAAAATCCTCGTAGATGCCAGTATTTAGCTCTGGTGCATTCATAAGCAGTTCAACATCAGCCATGGCCAGCAAAACTTTGTTGATTTCAACCAAGTACTCAGCCGAGAAAGGCAAGGTCCTAACTCCTGTGGCAAATTGGCCTTTTAACCTCTGCTGAACAGGGATTGCCTAAAAACATGAGAATTCATTTTACATTTCAAACAACAGTCAGTTTTATGAAAAAAAAAAAACCTAAATAAATAAACTATATTCAAAATAAGTAGTTTTCTACATTAAGAGGCAAAACAAAGGTCTTTCTAGCATGGCTACATAAATTCAGAAAGCTGCAAGTCCTGCAGAGGACAGTTTATTTATTTTAAAAGTTAGAAAACAGTAGGTATCATACTTCCCAATCACTTTGTATTTTTCTTGATTAAAACTACAGGCAATGGGAAGGGTACTTCTGTTTCTCTTACCTTGATCCTTACCATTTCCAGAAATAACACTTCTTGATTGAGCCTGTATCTAGCTGTGTTACAACCCGCTCTGCTTCCTTCATCACCAATATACCAACTTACTGAAACACACTTTACTTCCTATCTACATTCTTTTCAATAAGCATCCCCACCCATATTTCCTAACCATTTTTTAAAAAATAAATTAGTGCTCCACCAGCACTCCAATATTTTGCAGCAATAAAAGTAACTCCTCCAGAGCTTGGCAATTGTTTTCTGCCCTGGCCGCAAGATCAGGCTATCTAGCCAAGTACCATGTTAGCAGGTAAGAGAGTAAGAACAGTAATTTAATGCAGCTTTTTCTTGGCTCACAAATGGTGGGCTGGATTGAAACACTAGAAAGCCTGCTACAGGAAGCTATCCCTCTGCCATGACTGGTGAAAAAATAGCAAAGGCAACTGAAGCAGACTGACAGCAGTTTTTAGCTGAAAAAGTTTCTTGTCAAACAGGATTCTGTTACCATCTCTGAAAACAGCCCAGTCTTTTAAAAATCAAATAAAAAGAAGGCAACCTCCAAATTTATAATCAAGCAACTTTAAATCACCATGTTGTACTGTTGTACTTGGTGAATTTGAGTCAAGCAAGACAGAGGCTCAGGGCTGTGTAATTTACTAACAGCTGAGAACACACTTAAAAGAGTGAAGAATAAATGTATGTTCACAGCCATCTCAGCCAGTGAATTTTACTTTGCAATTTGTCTGGCCTGGGTGCACACACAAAAGTCCCTAGCACACCTGACAACCAGTACAGTATTAAACTAAAAAAGTGGCTTGCAAATACCTGTCTATCTTCCTCCTTCACATATTTCAGAGAATTTCAAACATGTCACTCAAATTAACTGGAACCTAACATAACCAGTGCATGTAGCACAACAGAAGCAAGGACTGCAGGAGAAAAGGTATGTTCACATATTCACCATTCAGGACTTTGCATGCACAAAATGTTCCTAAGGATTTTCTTTATTTTGTGTGGTTTTGGGGTTTTTTGTTTTGTAAAGTAAACAGTCCTCCCTGTATTGAAACTGGGGACACAGCTTTGCTTCTTCAAGACTTTTACCACCAAATACGATTTGCTTTCAGTCATTCATTGCATACCAAAGAAATAGGATGCAAAAGGACATACAAGCATCAGTCTACTAAAACTAAGCATTACAGAAAAGCATCACAAACTACTCAGTATTGCTTTCAATTCAGTACAGCAAGCAATCACCACAGTTAAAAACAAGGCTTACTCCATATACTTTAGCTACAAACCCAGCATCTTGGTCCCTGATGCTCCCCAAATGCATTTTTTGATGCTCTGCATATATTTTATCAGCTTCCATAAATGAAATTCAGAGCAAATGCCCAAGGCTTAGACATTGGTATGATTTCCTGTAGAAGGAGAGGGCCCCAGTTCCAAAGAAATCAGACAAAGTCTGTGCAACTCAAAGCATCTTTTCCCTAACAATATGAAACAGGTCAGAGTAAGAAAAAAACACCAGGATGCCTGCTACAGTACAGCCATCTGCAACATCTTCACAAGGTGTTTTCTCTAACTCCCAATCACTCCAGAAGTCCCATTCTCAGGCAACAGTCCAGAATCAAGACTTCATCCAGATGAATAGGTCACTGGACTTTACTATGTTTCTACCTCCCACAGACTGCTTTGTCTGTCATTAAAAACACTTGCACAAGATTCAAAACACCATGTGTTGGTGCGCAGCAAACTTGTTCTGTACTTGTTGCCAGCACTGGAATGTTCTGAAACTTTCTGCTTCCCCAGTAACACCATCCTGGCCCAGATTGCTCTCTTCAGCTAAGCAGTGAATTCCTCCTGGGGCTGTTCCCCCAGAGCATGTCTCCTTGCTAATCTCCTCCAGCTGCCTCCTATCACTGAGATGATGCTTCATCCTCTCACAGCCCTCATTCTTAAAGGTGAACATATGTAAATGTTATAAACACATTACTGCTTTACTGCAGAAGAGCTTTAATTGTTCAGCTGTTCTCTATCTTGCATTGCAGACTGGAAGCAGACTCTCTCACAGTTACCTGACAAATACCTAAATATCACAGAAGCTGGTTCTGGTTGCTTGGCTCTGCATTTTTTTAATTAAGGAAAAAAAAAACCAAACAACTCAGTAAGCAAATTCTTTTCACAGAATCACAGAATCAGAATGGTTGAGGTTGGAAAGAGATGTCAAAGACAATCTCATTCCGACCCCCCTGCCATGGGCAGGGACACCTTTCACCACACCAGGTTGCACAAAGCCTCAACAAACCTGGAGTAGAACATTTCCAGGGACAGGGCATCCACAGCTTCTCTGGGCAACCTGTTCTCATGCCTCACCACCCTCACAGTGAAGAATTTCTTCCTAATGTCTAATCTAAACCTACCCTCTTACACCTAACCCTCTAAGGTTAAAGCTGTTGCCCCTTGTCTTATCCCTCCATGCCTTTGTAAAAGTCCCCTCCAGCTTTCCTGTAGGTACTGGGAGGCTGCTGTAAGAATCTCCCCACAGCCTCTTCTTGTCCTGTCTTTGTAGGAGCAGTGCTTCAGTCCTCCCACAGTTTTTCTTAAGCATACGCAAATAAAAAAGTCAATCAAAGGTTATTTAAGAGAAAAACTGACTTCATTACTTAATAGCCCTTTACTACTTTAAGTTCAGTGTTGACAGAGCATCCTTATTAAATTTGCTCTCTCTTTAAATCCTAGCAAAAACAATGGATTGGGGGAATAAAGGGAATACTCGGTTATTAGTGAACATTCTATACATAAGGCCACTCAATGAGAACTGCTAAAAATAATTTTAATTCAGGGGTCACATAAAAAATTTGTTTCCTCCTATCCCCAGCATACAGTTTAACCTGCAATTCAGAATTCAGTTTCAGATTTTCCCCTGCCTCCCCTTTTACACTTAAATAGATTTTGAAACAAAATCTACCAAAGATTCAAGTCAAGGAGATTCTCGACTTGTTTCCAAGCGGATTTTGGAAAATACTGCCCTAGAAATTGACATAAAATTAAATAATTTACCTCCTTGGATATTTAACTATATATAAGCACTTTAACTGAAAGTGTTTACCCAGTCAAATCTCAGATTCATTGTCTTTGTAAAAAAATACTCTTTTGATTAAACACACTAACATTTTAACCATTCCTTGCCCCTATTCTCTCACACTCAAAATATTTCAGAGCCAGGCTTCTAGAAAAAGGTTTTCCAAAGCCCAAAGCTCATGTCCATT
This sequence comes from Acanthornis magna, assembly GCA_036785705.1. Lineage (NCBI taxonomy): Eukaryota > Metazoa > Chordata > Aves > Passeriformes > Acanthizidae > Acanthornis > Acanthornis magna. Next base: position 16,440,571 of record JAWUZG010000040.1, on the reverse strand, counting down.
TAATTTGTTCTTCTGTTACTTAATGAAATCAGCAAACAATCATTCATGTTTACATAATACAGAACCTTCCCTATAAAAACAACTAGAAAAACAACTATCTTTTCTTTATTACAGAAATAATACTCCAAGAGCCTTCAAGGTGATGTCTGCTTCAGTTTACAGGAAAAAATGCACTGCACCTGCAACTGCACATTCACCTACCATCTGCAAAATTACCATTTTTACTTCAAAACAACTTCCTAAAACCTGTAAAAGTCTCTCAGGAATTTAGGCAGCTAATTACCTCTGCAATTTAAGGTTTAATTTTTTTCTTTCCCTCATTCTGAACCAAGCCAGAATAGTCCAATTTAAATACATAGTAAAGCAATGTTAGAAAAGAAGGACCTCAAGGAAATACAAACTTCCAATGCAGGCTTTTCTTGCTAATGGATTTGTGGCGAAACAAGGCTTACTCAAAAGTACCTACTATGCAGAAGGGTTACCCATATTTCAGAGATATTTTAACTCCATAATCCCTAAAAGTATAAATGATGAGGAATATTTATGATCCAGCTACTTCCAGCGAATCAATATATAGATATGACCTTCAAGCACCATAAATAAGTCCTCTCCTCCACACTTGCTTACAAAAGCATAAATAATGTATTACATAAAACCTTAATTGAAGTCTACTCCCCCGCTCGGCAGTTGAAATCTCTCTTTTCCTCCCTATTTTGTTCATTTCATACAGCAGTTTCTCTGTCCCTGCTCACTACAGCTTCCTTACATCAAGGTGAGGGCTTAAGCCACCTGCACACCAGTGGGTCAAGAATTCATTTAGTCCTCAAGCCTTGAGCTGAGATGAGCAACAAGCACTGCAATTTTCAAGTCTGGTGGCTCCAAGAAAATTCTGTAGCAACTGTGATCATCTAAAATGATGACAATGTTTGGGAAGACTATTTCTCTCTTTAGCAATGTTATGGTCTCACACCATTTTAAGTGTTCAAGATTGATTAGTAGAGACAGTGAAAGAACAAGCCATAAAAGTAAAATAAGGCCACTTGAGATAGGCTGGCTTAGCACTCAAATATCAGAAATCTAAAGGCACAGGCATGTGAAGAAAAAGCAGCAGTTTAAGTTTCACACCAGTAATGAAAACTGCTGTGGTCCCTTTCTGAAAGTCTAGCTGACCTGGAAAAACCAGAAACTACATCTGGAAGAACAGGGGTATTTTTACACAACTTAGCTAATTCCAAGCAAGGATAATGTTTCTCCATCAACAGTCTATTGTAATTGCTATGGTAATCCATATTTACGTGACGTTCTGCATTCAGCAATCAGATTCAATTATCCAGGAATGGACCTAGCAGTACCAGGGATTAGCTGCAGTATACCCCTTAAGAAAAGGGCTTTACGGGAAACAAAGTGTCTTCCTTAAAGAAAGTCAAGCTGCAGTGAGACCAACAGTGACCAAGGGGACCGGTCTGAGCCACAAATGGACTGCCCCCATTAGAAAAAAGCCATCCAGGTGCACCATTTTTCCATTTCAATCCAGTAATTGATTCACTCATAGCATCTGATGGTCAAACAAAAAAACTGAATAGTGCCGTTTTGCTTTAAATCGCATGGAACCCCATTTCCTTCAAAAAAATTCCACGGCATCAGTCAGGTCCCAAGGAGCTTATGTCACCAGAAGAGACTGCCAGAGACCCAACAGAGCAGACAGATGTCAGACAGTTCAACAGACCCTGGGCCCTCTTATGCTGCCCAGCTCTGCATGGGAGGCTTATAATGTGAAACAGTCTTTCTAAGGAGCAGCAGCTTCAAAAGGTTTCCTTTCACAGCTTGAATGGCCTGTGTGACCAAGGACAGCAGACCATCTCTCACTGGCAGCTGAAGCCACACAGCACTGCCTGTGAATGAAGAGCACCACATTATGATTTTGTGGTGTGAGTCTCACAGAGAGACACAGCATTCTACCCCTGCCTCCAAGTTAATTGGTGCTGGGTTAAAAAGTTACAGAGCAGTCAAAAAGATTGATAGGTGTTAATTATGAAGCTTCATAGGCAGAACTTGAGAAATAAATGACAGACTACCTAGCCCCCAAGCTTGTTCAAGAAATTAGTTACTGCTTCACAAGGTTCTTCACTGTTATTGCCTAGAATATTTATGTAATTACCACACAATCAAAGTGCTTTTAAGGATGGAAAGGAGAAATAAAAGAGATTTTAAAAACACCAACTAAAAAATAGCCACAAAAGCAATCCAAAAAGTATCTGTACCCTCAACAATTAAGATATACAACTTTCTGGGCAGTAAGTTTTATGTGACCCTGACATCATATTAAATCAGTTGTGAAATTGTTTGTCAAGACCCACATAGGCATCATCAGAAATATTTCAACCTTTATTTTATTAATATTCAATTGTGTACAGTAATATCCATTACAAGAGAGCAGTTACCCCTCTCTAAGCACTTGAGGCAGGAAAAGGCAGCGGAGTAGTTACAATATCCTGATCACAAGATGCAGAGGCACTGAATTTAAGGCTCAAACAAGGCTTTTATCATGCTTGCAACCAAACAGATACTGAATCAGGCTGTTGAAGTTAGATCCTCATGGATCAAGACTGACAAGAAAAACTGTCCTGAATCAGGCCCACGGCCCAGATCATGCTCTAAGGGCCTGAAGGATGAGATCTTTTGGAATTATGATGACTATGCAGAAGTCCCAAACTAGAATGCTGATAATTTCCTAATGCAAAATGAATGCTGTCATTTTGAAACACTTCTTTCCAGAGGTGTCAAAAGAAGATCCATTAAACCCTAGTATATGAAGCTCAAAAGTTCATACACAGCAATCACTGTTTGAAGAAATAGAAGCCTCATTTACCTGTAGTTTTTGTTCATCCTCCACACCTTGCAGCCCTGACAGGCGGTCCTCAGCCTCATTCAACCATTTCATTAGATTATCATGTTCCTTCTTATACTGGGAGAACACTGGAGTGAGTTCCACCACCTGCCTCCTCTGAAATGACCTGCACTCCTACAATCCAGTGTATCAGGAAAATGTGGTATAAAAAGAGGGAAGTAGTGAACAGAATAGGTCTTACTTATTTGAAAAACAAAAATACTTGAGCGATTCACTTGAAGGAGCGAATTCCAAAATATGCAAGAGTACTAACTGATTTTTGTAATAGCTATATTCTATCTGCATAGCCATGCAATCAAAGCCAGCCTGAGAGTCTCGCCCTGCACCTTTGAAATACACCTCAGCTTGCCAATTCTAGCATGATTCAAACAGGGGAGCTAAAAGGAGCATCTTTGTTCTAGACAAAACCTTTTTCAACATGGCATATTTAGGCAGGCATCACAACATACCGCAGTCTGCAATTACTGCTAATACCCTCTATAGGAAGAGAGAAGAATTTGGGAGCATGTTCATTCACAGAAACAGCTTCAGCTGAGAGGTCAACAAATATGTTTGTTTACATATGTATATACAGTCACTCTTCACACAGCCTGGTGGTGGACATAAACCTCTGTTCAAGGGTCAGCAAAGACAAGTGAAGCAAATGCCCAACTCAATGCACCTCTCTGTGTAAATACATAGTGTGGCTCTCTGTGAAGCTGTGAAAATGACTTTAAAAACCAAAACCACTCCCCCAAAACTTAGAAATTACAAAATTCATATTTTGGAATTGCAAAGATTCAGAGACTCAGATAGTGTGCATGCACATTTAACTTTCCCCCAGAGAATCATCTATGCTAAAAGAGTCATAAATTGCAAAACACAGATTATGGATTGTAAGTGGGATACCAAAGGGAAAACTTAATAAATGAGCTGTAATAACTCCAACAACTGTACCTGCACACTGTTGTACTTTTTCTGCAGAAGCAACAACTGTATGCGGATCTTCTCTCTCCTATGGTCCTCCATAGGCTGCTGGAGAAACTGCCCTCCTCTCTGTAAAACTTCTTCAATCTGAGCTCTTTCTTGATCCAACTGAAATTATACAAATCTCTATTATGTACAGAAATTAATTTTAGAAACATTAGCTGCTCAGATATTAACAGAAATTCTACCAAACTTTTTTTTATTATCCAAATGGGAGCCAAATAAATTCAAGCAGACAATCTCCTCCACAGCTACCAAGTCATAAAATCCAACTTGCTCATTCCATAAACTTTATAAAGATATGCACTGAAGGAAATTTAATGAGCCAGCAGTAGGCAGTCACATCAACATGGTGTTATGACTTTAGCTCCATTTCTATTCTTGGCATTCCTTGACAATAATAAGCAAGCTCAGAGCAGAACAGCACAAAAACAAAAATTCAATCAATATAAAAAGAGTATAAAGGGAAGGCTATGTTCTATAACAGGCCCTTCTATAGCAATCTTTTAAAATTTGCTTTCTGTAATACACATGGCATTTTCCATAGCCTTACAGTCAGTTTTCCCGCTCAATTTACAGTATTTGAGCTACTTAAAAGGAAGGCAGATAGAGTGGCCTGGCAGGAATCGACCCGATTTTGTAGGCAACAAGGCCATAGTGGACAAGATGCTAACAAAACTACAATAGTTTTATACTGGTGAAGAGCAGAGCCTAGATAAGAATCCACAAGACAAATTTTGTTCAAAGTTTTTATCTAGACTTCCAACACAGAGCCACACTAAGAAATTCTTATTTGCACCTTATCTCACAAGCATCCTCGGACCTGACCTATGCACTGAGATTCATTTTATCATACCAGTTTAAATTTGAACCTCATTTAAACATCATTCAAATACAGGAAGGATTCCTTACAAAGAGCTACTTTGAGTAGGAGACAGAAGATAGATAAACAAAAGTCAGAGTTCTTTACCTGTATAATAAAAAACCCAGATGAAAATACAAGTTCAAGTATGATTAGTTACTCTCAGCATACCAGCCAAGAGGCAACAGCTATGGGAAAAGTATTGGAAAAATGTGCAGGGTTGCCAACAACTTAGTAATTCCCTTCCTTTTCTATCCCTAGCTTAAAGATATTTTCTCAGAATTCCCCCACAAAGTCTGGAGCAACATAACATGGAGACAAAATAGAAAGTGAGTTAGTCAATTATTTAATTGTTCCATTGCTCACAAACCTTTTCATCTTCCCCACTCAACTCCTGATGCTTTTCCACAACTTTTAACATATTCTGTACATCACTCTCAAATTTTTCCAGGTCTAGAAAAGCCACTCTAGCTTCACGGGGCTCTGACACAACAGGAAGTCGTTCTTGTCCAACAAGCATCTATAAAGCAAAATAAAACCTTGTTCAAGCTGAAAATTCAGTCTCAGCCGGCACACACAAACCCCCATGAACAGGCATACCAGTTTGCAGGACTATTAGATATCAGCATAAACAAAAATTGTAAGAGTTGTTTGATCTGAGAGATAGCTTGACCACACTTGGTAGTTATTACCAAGTTTCTACCTTCAAATTTCGATCTGAATATTTTGTTCTCAAAATAAATGAAAAATCTCATGTCACATTAGAATATGGTGCTGTTTAGTAGCTCACAAATACGTACTGCAATACACAGAATTTTCTGAACAGCTGTTTGCAAATTTTCCCATGAAATGCAAGTTATCACCTGCTACTCAGGTAAAAAAAAAACAGTTGGTCTAAGAATCTTTCTGTTTAACATATAAATATCTACACTTAGAAGAGAACTCAAAAGCAGCAAATTCTAATAAATAATGATCTATCCACTACAGCCAGTTGCCATCTTCTTGGCACAGACTTCCCAAGCACATTCTGGGGCTGGTTCATCCTCACCTTGGCACTTTTGATGTGCTGAGAGACCTTCTCAAAATTACGGTTCAGCTCTGCCAGTTTGGGTTCAACAAGCTCACGGCACGACACGCCCCGACCATTCATTAAGATGACAGCCTGGTCACGTACGTTATCCACTCGGAGACTGACATCATCTAATTCAGATGTCAAGCGCTAAGAAGTGAAAGGAAATGAAAACAGTTACCTTAGGCAAGGAGAGAGACATTAAAAAAAAACAGAAAGCAAATCTGACAACATCATCCAGAATCTATAAGTTGACTGGTAATATTTTGACAGATGATGGCAACGTTTCCTACCTTCACAGTTTCCTCCTTTTGGCTAGCTGGCTTTTTCTCGATTTCATCCAACAAGGCTTCAGCCTGATACAACCAAGTACTTATGTGGGCAACATTTTCATCAAAAATTTCCAGCTGGCCCTGATGATTCTGGAAAAAGATGAAAAACAGTATGAATATGAGAAACTTCTAAAAATCCACCAAAAAAAAAAAAAAAAAAGAAAGAAACCAAAAGAAAACACAAAAAACCCCACCAAAAAAAACCCAAAACCAACAAACCAAAAAAAAAACCACCACCCCCAAACACACACCAAATTATCTCCACATAAACCCAACAAAAAAAATCAAATAAATCACAACCTTACCAAAATCCTACAAGTAAAAAGGAGATCAATAAAATAATGTTATGGACATACTTTGGAAAGAAGCACTAAAAATTGGATTGTACTTTCAACAGTATTTACAAGAATTCCATTTTCATTGATAATATAGTTCAGAAACCACTGAAATGGAAATAGAAGTAGCTGAGGTAGTTTGTACAACTAAATATAGAGAATGTTACAGCCAGACCACAATATCTCAGCCAACCAAAATTTTTTTTTCAATCAGCACTAGCAGGTACAACAGTATGCACTACGTGCAGTAGTTGGGGTTTTTTTAACTGGAAAGGGATTATGTCAAATTTACAGATTATAGTAGTCAAGTTTTGATATTCACTGATTACATTAAAATATTTCTTCCTCTTAAGGAAAGTAACAAAATTGTACACATGTTAATTAGGTCTGCTTTCCCATGCAATCAGAAATTGCAACATTAGGTGCCAGACAGATACAACATGTTACTCTGTGACAAAACAAAGCAATCAGATTTAGAGAAGTACCGATCTGTTTACACTTCTCACCAAAACAAAAGGTAGATAAGCTTTGCTCTTTTAGAACAAGAAAACAAAGGGAGGAGAGAAAGAGAGAAGGCCCATGATTGCTCTCTGTGTCAACATCAAGAAACTTACAGCTCTACATAGCAAAAGAACAATTTAATTTAACAAAGTATATAGAAAATACTTGTCACCAGACACGAACATAATTTAGAAGTATGTAGTTATGGATCACCCTGGAGCATTTACACATAAGGGTAAACTACCTGACTACTCCTAACATGGACCCATAGGATTACTGAACAAAGAGTATGACCTGCAGCAGGCTCTGGACAGGAGGCACAGGGCTCACCATCCATGTATACAGTAAGGTTTCCACAACTTCCACCTTCAGAAGTTCCTGTTTTGGGCTGATAGTCATAACTAGCCAAGCAACATCAAAATATTCTAGCTATATAAAAGCATCAGTCAGATACTAGTGTCAGTTGTAGACTGTTTCATGTCCATTTAGCATAATTAACAGCTTTAAGTGTATAATATGCTTAGTCTTTCATTTACTCAGTCAAACAGATGCTACTGTCATACTCAAACACTCACAGTTATGGTCTGTCCAAAAAAGCAGTAGGCTGACAGAGTCACAAGCACTTTGCTGAACACCACTAGGAAGTTATCCATTGTCCATTATATAGCCATTATCTGGGTGTCAAGGAAATATATCAACACAAATCCACTCTGTTCATGCTGCAGCTGGCACAGAGGCTGAATATTCAGGCTGAATAAAGAGCAGCATGTGCAGCCTCCTGGTTTTCACTCTTCCTCATTGTACACCACCTCATGACTTACCTCTCCATCTACAGAGGAATCAGATATCCATTCCACATTCTTTAAAGTCCATGAGGCATCATGAAAGCTGCACTTTACAGTAAAATGAGACAAGCGAAAACTCCAACTGCTCCGAAGGCGTGGAGGGAAAACTACCCTGAATATTTCTCATACATGCAACTTACCAACAAGGTGTCACACCAGTCCTCAGTCCAGGTTCGAACTCTGCTCCAGCCAGCATTAAGGACACACAGCTTCTCCTCCAGGACAGTCTCACTCCCTTCCACCAGAGACTGGAGCGCGGTGCAACTTTCCGTGATGCTCTTCAGATCAGCTTTCCTCCTTTCCAGCTCTCTCAGCACATTCTGAAACAGGTTCAGCCATTAACACTGCACTGCTCCCAAACACAAGGGCAAGGGAGGCAGATTTTTACCTCCACAGGAAACAAATATATTGTAAATGATCTTCACTTGTGGAAAAAACTAAACCAAGTGTAATTGCTTCTGTTTACACCCACTCTGTGTAGATAGTGACCTCACTTTTTAAGAGGGAGCAAGAGCACAATGTAAGTGTCCTGAACAACTTAGGGACCCTTTTGGTTTGGGGTCTTGGATCATCTTCACCACTCCTTTTTATTCCATAGGTAAAGCAAAAACCATCCTCTTTGGAAGTATGCATACTGACATGCAAATCAACTAATATGTCATCTCCTGAATATCAGCACATGGCTTCCATGTGGAAAATAGACCTCTTGCCATACCAGATCACCAATTACTATTGACGATATCTGTCTACTTAGAAAGCTCTTTGATTCCACTGCACAGTGTGCCAATGAATGTACTTAATCACAGCCAGTGTCTAGAGCTCCTTGAACATCTTATTATCTATGAAGTAAAGAATTTACTTCATAGATAATAAGTTTATCATATTATCTTAGAAACAGAAACAAATACTCAAGTTACTACATTTTAAAACTGCCTCTAGAAAACCTTAAAACAGAAAGGAAAACTTGGCATGCAACATAAAAGACTTGTCCTCCTGGTGGTGTAGCATAAAAGTCATTATTTTCATGGCCTACAAATGTATGGTAAGTATATGTCCAATAAGCATTTACAAGTTGTTTTGAGAGGAATCTTTGGGATACTGCCCCAGCTAAACTCTAATGCTATAATTGTTAATCCTGACAGAAATGCAAGAGAACATGTATTAGATGATTTTACAATTTGGTAAGCTTTTAAGATTGCAGATGGACCCATTTCAGAAGGTGACAGAAAAGAAAAACTGAAAAGATCAGTACTGCTGAATTGTATCAACTGACACTTGTTCCTAACTCCAATTAATATCCAAATTTCTACATTGTGAGAAAATATAAAAACTCTAAAGCAAAGCAGCTAAGACATTTGCCTGTCTCAATTAGAAGCTTCAACTTGTAGGTGAAAGAATACAAGGAATTACAGTAGCACTGGTTTTGCAAAGGCACAATTTTGAAGACAAAGCTGTTTCTATGAAAAGTTGCAAACTCAATTTTTCATTAAACACACTTTCATTCCATGCACTTCCAGTTTGCTCTATTAGTAAAATATTTGATCCATTCCACAATTAGATTTGCTAATAATTTTAAGAATATTATACTTATGAGATGTGTAAGAGACAGTAAGTTTCAAATACCTATTAGTATCAAAACTGTAGTAATATCTTAAATATTTCACTGGCTAATTAAGGTTGAAGCAAGATGCTCGAGATGAAACAGATCAGACTCAGTAAGGTACTGAACTACTGAATCTACTAAAATTTCAGGACGTGGGAGATTTAGAAACACGTTACAGGAATTTAAATTCAGAGCCGCTTCCATATAGTATTGATATAATGTCAGAAATTTATTCTACAAATATCTAGTAAGCATGCTCACTTTGGCCCAGCCAATTTCTGAATCTAGATCAGAAAGTAAGCTCTCTGAAGTGGACTTCTGCACAAGGTCAGCTTCAGTGGTAGCCAGCCACTCCGACAGAGAGGCAGACTCTTTCCTCATTCTGCGTGCCAGCTGAGTTGCTCTTTCAAGGTCTTGTTTTCCTTCCGTCACCTACAAAAATAAAATTAAGAGGAAAAAGAGAAAACAAAATTAGATTTTTAAAGCTAGCAAACCCAAAAGTGCTAGCCAGCTAAAATATCCACCTAAATACATAAAATCCTTGCATCTTAAAAATGTCTTGCTTTAAGGAAGGACCCTAAAAAGTAAGTTCATATACAAACATCTGTTTATATATCTTACTGTACAACACAGAGTATATAAAAAAATTTTAAACTACGATTTTAAAGGAGATAAAGAAACCTGCATAACAACTTATTTACAGCTAGTAATCAAACTGTTTATGACTTTATTATGATCCTTTAACTGAAATTCAAGAGAATGTAGAAGCCAGTCAGTCATCGACACACATAAAATTCAATTCCTCCTAGTAATTTCTGCTAGCAGAAAGCTGTAAAGAAAACTTTCACTGAAAATCTAGTCTACCCTTCAAAACATACCACTAAAATTTATATGAAATTTGATGGCTGCTGCAGTATAATCATTTGTACTTCACATTGGTTACACAATGGTTGGTCTAATTTTAACACAGACTTAAGAATAACTCCAAGCTTAGTAGTCAGAATCAATTGACATTTTGAAAAATTGTACTCTGTTCTCAGGTCAAAAAGAAAAATCATAACATTACATTGCAAATAACTCTGCCTTTCTATCCTTTCAGAACTTCTTGTCTACATGCTTTCTAGAATCCACATCTTCCTGAATGGTCTCAACTTTACCACTGCAAAATATTTCCTAGGACCCATTCCAAGATATTCCAACACTGTAATCTGACTTCATCCACAGTTTCATTCACAGAGCACTGAACAGACATAAATCCACTTGGGATTCTGCCTTAATTTTGGTGTAAAGAAATCCTACCTGACCCCTAAGGGTTTCACCATTTTTAAATACTTCACTTGGATAACTAACTAGTCAACTAATAAGAAAATTATGCAATATTTAATGCAGTTCATGGGAAATACAGGATTGCCTTCATTTTCTGTTTCATACTGAGAGCAGCCATTATGATGGATTACAATTCAAAATTATCACGACACCTCCTAAAAAAACCTCAGATTTACTCACACTTCTGACACGACAATCCAACCATAAATTATCCTGTAGGACTTTAATGAATAGCAGGTCAGCTTTGCCAGAGCAATGAAAGCTCTGTGAACCAACCTTCCTTCAAGGCCATCTCTCCTTCAGGGAGGTATGTGTCATCTTTAATCTCTCAAGTGACTGCTCCTGGCTGCAGAAACTAGCCTACATACTATCAGCTTTAGAATCAAAACACCACTGAAAACAAAGAAGGGAAATTACATGCAGACAAATACTCATACCTATATTTATTTTTCTTACCTGTGCCCCCAAGTCATTGTAAAGAAATTTCAATGCTGTCAGTTGTTCATCCATCCCTTTGGGATTATCTGTCTGTTGTTTCTGTACAATTTGCCTTCCTGTCTTGATAACAGTTTCAACTTCCAATTTCACCTCACTGAGGGTCTTATAGAGTTTCTGAAAAACACAAATATGTATACTGGTGATCAAGTTGTAGTGCAGATTTTTTTCAGGCTTTGCTTCCTTTGGGGACCTTAAGATCAAATTGCACTTAAACTCTGAGCTATGGATTAATTGCAATACCTGACAAGAAGATTCTAAACTCTTGATGTTTGATCTTGATATTTTATTCTTGTTTTTATTTTCAAAAACAAATTAGACCAAAAAGTTTAAGTGTTTATTCCAAGGCTAACATCGTGAACTTATGCACAGTATTTGTTTTGTTCAAATGCTAATGACTGTGATGCTTCTCCAGAACACAAGGATGAACTAGGGAAGGGAGTTTTAATAAACTCAGCTGTTCCACCATGTCTATGATCGGCAATCCACTATTTCTGTGTTCATGTCCTCATCTAACATATGAGGGGTTTAGTTATCAAGTGTTCTGTTAGGACTTTCCAGTGAGTTGCAATAGTTCCATGAAGACTTTAAGTAAAATTTCCCCAGGAGAGAGTTTAAGCAACAAGAACCACACAAGAAAGAAGCACCCCCAAACATGAGTCACAAACATTGCGTACATACCATGCACTTTTCCAAGTGAGCTTGGATTACATCCGGGTCAGTGTCCTTCACATCCAAGACATGAAGTTCTGCTTTTACACCATCCAATACCCGCTTGCAATCTAACATGCGCTGCTCAAAATTGGCTGGTTTCTGGAAAAGCTGATACTTGGTACATACCTCCCGGAGCTTTCTCTGTTTTAATGAATATTATGTTGAAAGATCGTTTAAAATTAGTACGTGCACTTAAAAAAATAATATTTAAAGCATCTCCTATCACAGATTATAACCCATCATGTTACCACAACTCACTATATATGGAATTTTGGCTTGGCAAATAGTGTTGCCATCACCTATTCCTATTTTCTACCTGAGGTGCAAGAGAGATGTAACTCTGTATCATAGGCTTTGAAAATATCCATTCTACTCAAATACAGACTTTTGGATTTTCAGCATTTATCCCATGACACTTGTGAAATTTAAGCTTCCTTGTTCAGTTTATCTAGGGCTGCTTGTTTCCCTATGAAAGCACATAAAAGCACATACTGTTTTCTTCTGAAGTTCAACTGACTGCACTAAACAATTTACAGGCTGACATAGCGGTGTCTAAGTGTGACTCTCATGTCTTTACCTGCAAAGCATCCAGCTGACTTCCACCACGGGGAGACCTACATTCAGGAGAAGCAGGAGGGAAAGAGCGAGCACTTTTCTTCAGCTCCTCTAAGGTGGATTCATGAGCTGCAATCTCAGCTTGAATTTTCTGCCATGTCATAAAAAGAGGAAAAAAATACATTATGAAATTGCTTACAGAGAGAGGAAGGGCAGCTTGCTTACCACCCACCAGAAATAAATCTACTCCGTAAAACTTAAACACCACCAGGTTTATTTTAAATATTCTGTCTTTGGTGACAGCTTGCTAAAATGAAAGCTGCTGTCATCAATAAAACCTTCTTATAAAAGGAAGACACTCCAGATTACGAAAGATAACACCCAGTGCACCAGCATAGGACTGAAATTAATTACTAAGGCTATGCTGAGCATTATCATGAAATATTTCCAAAAGCTTTGCAGTGAAGAGCTATACAGAAATACCTGGGCCTCCTGGGGCATCTGAAAGGCATCTATCCTATCCGTCAGGTAAGATGTCAGCTGTCTATCCAGATCTCCTAAACTTTCCTGCAAGACCTGCAACATGTGGTCGGTTTCTCTCATGGTCTGAAGCTGTTGTTCCAAGGTGATCTGTCGGCTCACCGCCTGAGCAGGACAGAAAGGTAAGACAAGGTGGAGCTGTAATTCAACACAATTATAGCAGACTTCCTCAAAACAAGGCAGGAGATACGAAAAAAAAATTCTATGCCTGGAGGACTGGCTAAAAAGAATCCTAGAAAGCAGCAATTTTTGAAACTTGTTCTGGCTTCTAAAACAGTGCCTGACAGAGAGGAATAGAAGGAGAGTTCTGCTGCTAGATACATACAAGACAGTGAAAACAGGTCTCTCCTATCACCTCAGGAATAAAGGATTCTGATCAAACCATACCAGCTTCAAAACCTCGCTATTCAATGGGAACCAGGAACTTTGCAATAGACCACAGACCAATGTTGTTTGATACGCTAATGTCCACATTTCCTTTCAAAACAATAAATTCATTCTGTTACACTGTCAAAACAGAAGTTCACACTTTTTTTCCCTTTATTGCCTCTTCCTTCAACAGCATCTGAAATGTCACCACCTGCATAGGAACACAAATACCCCACTATCAGCACATGCACAGACTAGTTCATGTGCGTACACACACACAGATGGGGGAGCAGTCAATAGCCCAGTGTGCAGCTGCCAAAGCAAACAGGTTTTTATATAGCAATAAAGTACTGTTCTAACAGGGAAAACAGTAGTCAATGCTAACTTAAATGACAGCACATAGCCCCCAGCTGAGGGCACTGCATCCACGTTGCTCATTGTAATGAGGATGAACCAAAATTCCCCTCCATGATTACGTTTCGTCAGTGACAAAAAGTAATTCCCATTCTACAATTTGGCAGGGGCCTGTATTACCAGGATACAGAACACAAGTTACAAACCCGTGCTACCCGAAATACAAGTGGTCCTCCCACACTTATTAAATCTATGAAAGACCAGACTGAAGTAGGAGTAGAAAAAGAGGACAGCCTAATAGATGAGCAATGAGAAGAATATTTTCCTTCTTTATTTCAGTGTGATTTCTTCCTAGCTATTTCTAAGAGTGAAAATGTCACCTATGCTCCTCATTGTTACAGTTAGTGAGAAAATGACCAGTATTTATGGCAGTAGTGAGGCAACATTAACCTCAGTTATTGAACTGTTACTCAAGTTTAGAACTGCCTTCTTGTCAAAATTACCTGAAAAAATACCAGGGCATCCCTGCAGTGCAAGCTTGCAAAACAAAACTTGACTCAAGTCATGAACAAAAGGACACTTGGATATTTTTACAAATTGAAAACAGCTGACAACACTGATGCTTTTTATTCTTTTCCTGCATTGCAGTCTTGCATCTTGGAATTCAGCTAACAAGAATCATTTCAGACTTGAGCTGAAAAATCCAGTTATCCTCAACCTTAACCCCAAGCTCTTACCAAGTGACTCAATTCCTCATAGCGAGCATTGAAAGCTTCCAGTTTTTCACTGATGATGTCATCGAGAATCCCTCCATCAATCAATGTCTGCCCAAGTTCCCGAATCTGGGTTCGATTATCAGCTGGGTGACGCAAGACTGACTCCAGGGACTAATAAGCAGAAGAAGTTTTAAAGGTCAAGACACTGAATATTACTGTATTTTCAGAGCTGGAAATCTGGTTGCATACACAAGTTTAACACTTCAACTGTCTTGAGAGTGCTCTGAAGGCAGAAATTAGTTATGGCCTAATACATAACAGCAGAAGGCAAATATAGAGGAGATTTTACTTTAGATAATTAAACTTCACTTCAAACTAGCACTTCTTGCCTATTCACATAATTTTATACTACCATAGCACTGGAAGGAATTAATCAATTTACACAGGGCAGGAGAGAGCATAAGATTTTATCATGGTACCAAGTACGGCACTATCACATACAGTAAAAGTCCACTTTTGGTGGAATATTTTACAAATATACATTTCCATTTCAGAGGAATATGTTCATTTAATGTGAAGAATCAGAATACTCAGCACATTTCAGCATGTTACTGAAGTGCAGAATTTTGTTTTTTTTAAATGGAGCTATGTGAAAAGTTACTCATCTGATAGAATCATTATAATACCTCAAGAGCATCATTGACAGCATCCAATTTATCAGGCAGATTTCCTGTCATTTGCACCCTTTCTTCCAGATTGTTGAGCCAAGCTGTTTCTAAATCAAGATACTGAAGCAGCTCAATCCAACAGGACCACACTTCCTAGGAGAACAGAAAAGAAAAAAAATGAGCCTAGAATGCCAGGCATAGCTCATATACCCCATAAGCAATTTAAATGCATCTTTCTGAGAAATTCACCTAAAAGAGACAAGCAGAAAATAACAAAAAATATGCCACAGTACAGTATGTTCTAGATAGGAAAACCTGCAGCTTTATCAGGAAGGTACAGAGAAACAAACATAGCAGTCTCTAAACTTGTGCTACAGCTATCACTGACATAGTTCATGGAACCATGTAAAAACATAACAACCAGGTCATCAATAACAGATATTGAACACATATTACCAAGCAGAGAGCAATCATTCTTACCTCCAAAGTGTGGCATTTCCCCCGGATCCGATTGCACAGTAGCTGGTAGTTCTCCAGCACAACATTCAACTCAGTCGCCAGGTCCTGCCCGCTGGACGGCACTTTGGTTGCCAGCATCTTGATGTTGTCTTTGAGAATCTTCACCCTCACCTCCTTCTGCAGCACATCCTCCTTCGCTCTCTGTCAAAAAAACACATTACATGATCAGCTTTCAATTGCTTTACTCTCAGATACTCACCATTTAAACCAAAGATCAGCAGTCTCACATTGGAGGTCTTGCTGCCAACGTATTCTTGGGCCTGAGCACAACAAAATGTGGCCCAAGCTTGCATGGAATTCAGATCATGGTAGCAAGTGTTGAAAGATCCTGTTTTATGAAGCATACAGATATATTTACCATTTATGGTTAGTTCCTTAAAACAATCATGACTCAAAGCAAAAAAAAAAAAAAAAAAAAACCAAACAAACAAAAAATCAAGTTCAGGGCTATTTCTACCCTATCATGCAAATAGGAAAAACAAAATAAACGGAAGAAAAAAAGAGACATTTGCTAAAAACAAGCTTATGAGGAATAAAAAGGCAGGGTGAATTCACAGAAGTTATGAGTCTCAGAGCTCAGTAACTATCTTCCAAAGTTATCCAGGAAAGATGATGTAATTACCCAGGACACAAGTGAATACAAAGCTGGAACCTCCCCAAAAGCTGTTGGGTGTGCTAGAGAACAGGCAAAAAGGACAGCTAGAAGAATTCCTTCAATCTAACTACACTCAGAGGAGCCTGGCAACACAAACACAGGATAAGTACAGCACAACTGCCAACATACTGGTCTGGAGAAACTGTATCATCACTTGTCAAATTTTGCCTTAACCAGAACTGAGGAAGAAAGATAGCTAGAAGATAGATCAGCCAGACCAGTCTGAGTCTCCCTGCTGAGATAAATTGAAGCCTCCAGAAACAGAGACTGTCCTATGTCTTTCTTTTCAAGTTTCAAGAACAGTTTTATGAAGTTGAAATATCTCTGATACATAAAGCATTGCACTTTATAATAGAATTTAGCATAATTTTTGTACATATCTTTCAAGATGTCTTCTAAATCTAAGGCAATTTTTAAAAAAAACAAAAAAACAGTTAATAGAAGGGAAAATACTAGAAAATTTTGGAAACATATTTTATGGCAGGATTATCAAAAAACATCCAGCCTTATCTTAAACCTATTCCTTCAAATGTCAGCAGGAGTTCCACTCTCTGTTCAAATGAGAGCAGAATTGGCAAACTTAAAACCATATGCAAAAACACGCCAGATTCAGAGAGTGCTCTTTCCGAGTCCTAAAAGTAGTCCCAGGGTAACATTGTTACTGCAAATGAAAGAGGAATTGTAAGTGTTACAATAAGCTTACTGGCTCACTGACATAACTGTCATAATATACATAATATAATCTGGATTTGACAAAGGTAAATGTGCTCAAAGTCTCACAGATTTGCCAATGAAAAGAAGGTTCTTTCTTTCCTTGGCTTGTTTTCAGCCAGCTGTCAGACTATGATCTCAAATGGCTTCAAAGGACATGAATATATTAAAACACTTGTTAAGGACTGCTTCAGAAAAACCCTTTAAAAAGAACAATTCAAAACTTCAAATAGCTTTGTCAAAGCACTTGTACAGGAGAAAATTCCTTTTTATGGTCCATCAAGTAACAGTAAAGTGGATACTCATTGAAAAAGTGTACACATAAGTCAAAACATTCATGAAGATGTGACTGAGCTCTCAGATTAAAAAGCAGAGAATTATTTACTCTGCACATATATACAAAAAAAATCTATTCAACTGACAATATCAGAATGAGACAAAAATACCTCCTCCCTCTGCATTTATTTGGCCACCAGAGCCAAAACTAGAGAAGTAGGGACCAACATCACTCACTGATACTTGCGGATCTCTTCCAACCCAGGATATTAAAAAAATCTGTTTGCAACAGATGATGAACACATGATAACCTTACAACACACCCTTTATAAAGTGATTTCCTAAATGCGGAATTACAATATTTAGGGGACAAGAAACTGAGGTCCAAGAGCTAGAAGCAGAAGAATGTTTTTGCAACCACTGATTTAGATAGAAATAAAAGATGATACTATTACTTTTCTCAAGTTTTGTCTCCTGCAATAAATTTCCATATCCTTAGTGTTTAACGTGCTATACATAATAAGCCTGACTCAACAGCTGAGCAAGCTGTTATTTATTATGAAATCCCTACTCCTCATGGCCAAATAGAACATCTGCTGTTATAGTTTATGCTTTAAAAACCAAAAATTCCACAAAGCAAAGATGAAAAATACTATTAATCTTGCCATGACCTGAGCTCCTTTCCACAAATATAATTCCATAAAAGGTCAACCCCCAAAGCCGTAAAGTTTTGTTTCTCTTTAATCAGGCCTCTACAATGAGCTGCTATTGCTGACCTTCATTTCCTCTACTGCATTCTCGAGCTCTTCAGGGGACTTGTATTCAAAATCTTTCTCCAAATATTCTTCTTCAGCTTGGGTCATCCATTCTTGCATCTCTGCCAAATCCTTCTTCAGATTTACAGCTTTTTCCTGACTTTCAGACAGGCGATTTTTCTGACTAATGATCTAGAATCCACGGTGGAGAAAGAAAAGGCAGCTTTGTTACTTAAATGTCCTTGTATATGTGAAAAACCACAAGTCTTTGTTAAAACATTTTACTACCAAAACAGTTTCAGGCTTTTTGAATTAACGAAACACTTTTACAGAAACATGAACTTATGAACCCTTTATAGCAGATCAACAAAAATCTAGAGGTGAGGAAAGGAGGAATATGACTTTTCCCCCCCCCTTCATTTCATGTAAACTGGTAATAATCTTTCGAAGAAGTCAGACAGAAAAAAATCCTCTTCTGATAACAAGTATCATACAGCTAGATATATCTTTATGCAGAGCAATAAAACACTTTTCAGGTCTCACTTCTTTCCACCACCCAGATTCTATGTCAACAGCAAGACTCTCCAACACAGATTTTCATCAACAAAAGAAGTATGTTTCAACAGACAGCAGAAAGCTTCCACTCAAAAGAAACAACTAAATACACTGGAGTGATAGTCTATTTATAGCCTTTTATTTTTCAAAGCTGCTTGGAAACAGACAAAAATTATACAGGGACAGAATAATAGTCCAGACTTCAGAAACAACAAATAAAAGTCAGACTTTCCTCCCACACTCCCCAGAAAGAGCAGCATAAAGCAAAGTGAACAAATTAATTTTTAATTACAAACAATTAAAGAGTTTACTGTGCTCCTTCCGGTTAGGTACCAAGAAATATGTGTATTCAGGCTGGACTTCAGCCACTTTCACAGTGGAACAAGTAAAACATCCTCATCCCACTGTTTCGCCATTACACTGCTTCGCCTCTTTACCACCCTCCCAATGCCACCCAACCAGACAGCACCAGGAGCATGTGGAGAACTCACCTGTTTGCTCAGTTTCTCCCACTGAGTCTGGCAGTCTACTAGCCTAGACTTTGTCCAAGTATTAATGCTTGCAATAGGCTGAGCTCTTAAAGCAGCCTCTACTTCTTTCATCTCTTTCAGTGATGGTTCAATTGTCTCCATTTCATTGATGAACACCTGGACACACATCAGAGAAAATGAATGTTGTTCTTTAGCAAGCTATTACATTAATTTAAAATGGTATCAATAATTTTGCAACTTTTAATTATTCCAGGAAAACCTTTTAGGAGCAGATCGATACTGTGTTCAATACCGGACTGCTTAAAAGAATCCTTCAGTGGTTCAAAACATCAGAACTATTCAACTAAATAACAAAGTACAGCTTGCCATACACAGCATAAACATTTTCATATTGCCAACACCAAAACAACACAAGTTTGAAGATTACATGCACTAACTACTCTGCTGCTTCTGGCATATCTCGATTTATATTCTTCTCATGGAAACAAACATTTCGAAGGTACACTGTAATTACTTACTATAACGTGAAATTCTACATAACTATGATCATTCTGTGCCACTGACTAGCCAGGAATCTTCCTCGTAAGACAGATACAATTCTAAACTTCAGGACTTTCATCAGAGTTACTTGCCTCTGACTTTTACTGCCTTGGGAAGTTTAATGCAGAAAGCACTTCTCACCCACAGATTCAATTCCACAATAAATAAAAAAATTGGGAAAAATATATAAACCTTTTAAAGAGGAAATAATGCCAACTTGTAGGTAAGTATTTGTAAATACAGCAAGACCCTTGAAAAGCACAAAATATTGTACCTACACAAAAGAAACCAACCAAAATGTGCCCTGAAGACAGAACTTTTTTTCTGGTGGGCTTTATGGAATATGCTATGGACAGTACTTACTAATACAAGCAAAATAATAAAGAAGAAATGCTACTTGTTATTTCAAATTATTTCTTATAAGAGCAAAACTCACTGTGCACTGGTCAAGTTGCCTTTGAAGTCCTTCAGTATCCCCTTGAACAGCCTTTTCTGTCATTAAGAAGTCTTTCACACCATCCATCCACTTCTGAACAACCTTTGAGTCAGTCTAAATCAAATACAGTAAGGAACACTTGATACAATGTCATGATGAAGAATGTATGGCTGTTGCATTTCAACTTTTAGCTGCTTGCAAAGCATATTCTACAAGCTGCTGGCATTGTCTTGGTTTTGAATCAGACCTACTTTGGTTTAATTCTTGGGTTTGTTTTGTTGGGGTTTTCAGGGGGAAGAGGGGTGTCGCAAATTTCTCTGTTCTCGAATTTACGTGAACGTTAAATTCTCAATAGGGATTCTTCCATCCACCACAGCATGGTTTAAATGACACTGCACTGTTCCAGGCTATCTATCACACAGCAGCACAGGATCAGGTAAGGAGGAGAGCATGGCTTCAGGAAGTTATGTGGTTACCGTTCATATGAAGGACCTGGCTGAAGGCTGGGAATACGCCTAAAAACCATGATAAAAACTATGCATGACTGTTTCCACCACACTTGTTTGAAAGACAAACTGCACTCCCAAGGAAAAGAGAGTGCCTTATAAAAATACATATGTGGAAAAGAGGAGTGGATAATGCTAAATATACTTGACAGGTAGAAACTATGCTAGGAAAGCCATTTAGATAACTGAGACAGAGAGAAAAGGAAAAAAACCAGAGGATTAGACTAATCACTAAAATTTAAAAAACCAGCCTAGCTGTTTGAGGCCAATAGCAGCTACTGTACTTACTGGAACAACTCTAGGGAAAAAAGTAAACACACACCCAATTTCAGAATTATCTGATCTAATAATTGGCAGTTGCCTTATATCCTGCAATGAGGTAGGATTAGAACAAGGGAGGGGAGACAGAAGCATTGTAATCTCCTTCCCATGCAATCATGGATGTTCCAAATCATCCTTACAAACAAAACCAAGACAAACTTAGAGCACAAAGAGGGACCTTCCTTCCCCTGGTTCACCCAATTCATGTGGTTGACTTTTATTAATATAGCTGGACTTTTAACATTTTTTACTATTTGTTTGGAGTTTTTAATAGATGGTATCTATTTATCCTGACACAGTCATCATCATAGAACAGTTCATCAGCTTCACCTTCTACTCTGCATGGCACAAAGAGGGAAAGCATACACTTCATTTTCTTAAAAACCTCACACTAACAGCTTTTTCAGATCAATGTGTTACCCACTGTTTCTCAAAAAATGTCTGCACTAATGAAAACCCATTAGACTAAGTTCATGTTTATTTTTACATCAATGCTGCCTTTACAGGTCAAAGTAATGACATTTTCTTCATTCCTTTTCCATTTTGGGGGAATTTCCTGCAGATCATTAGCCTGAAAACCATTTTCCAAAAAACAGACCCCAGGAGGCTTAACAGAGAACCATGGCTTAATACAAAAAAATACATATTTATAAAGGGTGCCATTTGACAAGGCATTTTAGCACATAACTAATTTAGCTTTCATACAATAAGCTATTTACATAGGTAGCTGAAGAGAATTAAGTGGGATTACTCAGTCAGACATGCATTTAAATAACTTGCTGAATCACAAACTAATCCTACAGAAGTTTAATGAAGTAAATTCTCCTGCATTGCACAGGTAAATAATTATCAGTGGTCAAATAAACAGTGTAGGTTGTTGATGTACAAGAGCTCACAATTTTTTACACATAAACATCCTCATCATAGAATGGTTTGGGGTGAGAACGACCTTAAAGATCATCCAGTTCCAACCCACCAGCCACAGGCAAGGTCATCTTTCACTAGATCCCATCCAAATGGGCATTGAACACTTCTATGGACATGTTCCAGTGCCTCACCCTCCTCACAGTAAAGAATTTCTTCCTAATATCCAATCTAAACCTACTCTCTTTCAGTTTAGAGCCACTGTCCTTTGTCCTATCCCTACACACCCGTGTAAAACATAGGTCTTCCTTAGAGCCTTTACTTCTCCAGGATGAGGTTTTTTAAATTTATTCCAGGTGGAAACAAAGATCAAATGTGCTGAATCTTAACTTATTCACTCCTAGAAAAACCACATGATGTACAGCCATGCAGTAGATTTAAAAGAACTGAAAGTGATACATAATCAAAGATGCAGCAAGCCATATATTACTAGAGGTATGATGACAGAGAACACAAGATAAAGAAAATTTCTTCCAGAAAATACAAGATGCAAAACTGATAAAATGAGCCTTGTCTGCTTTTCCCATCACATGAGTATTACAGTTTCCCAGTAAAACATTACTCCCAGTTCACATCACTAATGCATGTGTTATCAGCTTGGGGGAGCCTTTGTCACATCACAAATAACAGAGGAGCCACCTAAGCAGCAGGACTCACAGGCAGATCTGCTCATCAGTCATGCTCATCAGACTAACAAGGACATCTTAATCATTGTTCACCTGTCTGCTCACTGTTCAAATGAGAACATTTGTTTCTTTTCAAAAATCTAAACATGAGGAGTGATGTTTTGTGAAATGTCAGTTTTTAAAGGTGATTCAGGAAAAAGAAAGAAATATTAAAAATAAACTAATACTTGCACATAGCTGCACATAAACCACATGTCCTCCAAGGGCTGACATTCACTTATTTTTTTAATTTTTCTTTTCCCTCCCACTTTTTCCCTTTAACAGACATGTACTTCAGCTCCTCTCTTAGCAAAGGAGAGCCTTCCCAGCCATTCTCCAAACTAATCTTGTCTCTCTGGTTTGGTGTCTGCACCAGGACCATACACCAAGGCTGCCATACCAATCTTTCTTGCAGTACAAGTCAGATCCTGTTGTGTCCAACACTGTCCACAGCATTTGTACTCAACTTGTTTTAGAATGTCATTTATTCAGTGTTAGTCTACAAAAATCTGTGTACCAAAGGAAAAATCAGAGGATATAACACAACTGTCCATCCACTGACAGCTTTATGAAACATTTAGAAAACACAAGAATTGTGTACTTAAAAATACAGTTCATAAAAAAATACAATGTAAGTCCCATATTTCAACAGATAGCACCAGTAGGTATTTCTTCTATTTTCAATTAATAATAATAGTGCAATATTAATAAAGCAACTATTGAACAATTACTTCCATGGTTTCTTCTGCTATAATTTCCTTCTTAGCTTTTGTACTTCCTTTTAAGTCAACAAGAAAGTTTTTAATATCTTGCTCAGGACCAAATTCTGTTCTCAGATCTACTCAAAACAGTGCACTGCTTCAACGCTCTGCTCTCCATAGCAATTCAAAACCCACGTGGGCATAAAATCTGTATCTTTCACCACCGAGTGCTTGATACATGTGGTGGTACCAACATCCCTTTGGACAGCAACGGAGAATAGGGCACTTCACCTTTGACTGAAAAAACTAAATAACTGGTTACTAACTACAAGCCTGCTATACTAAAACTGCATACACCTACCCTGTCAATACCCTACTCTCAGCTGAGAGAGAATTTCAGTTTTCAAGAGCCATTCTTCACATACTTAAAGCTGTGATTTAGAAAAGTAGGTGCATGTACAGACCACTCAAATGAACATGATTTCAGTGCAGAAAGAATAATTTTGCACATACACGATATTAAGAGAGGAGAAAAAATTCTGCTAAAACTGATCAGTGAAAAAGCTTCTGCTCAGTGTATCTACAGATAATCATGGAAACTGTACAAAGTTGCAATCATTTGAAGAACAAGACTGATAGAAAGTCTTGATACAAAGGGCACTGAGGCAGGCTTACATGCAGAATATTTATTCTGTCCTGCTTAATAACTAGTAAGTGTGACCAGAGAGTGCTGGGAAGCAAATGGTGGGATATTAGGTCAAAGTCAGGAGAAAAATTACTGAGGAGGCAGTTGCTGGAAAGTAACCACCAAGGCTTTGGCTAAGCCTTTGAAGTTAATTTTTTCTAGGCTCCTGCACAAACCACCTCGCTCACCAGCTGCTCCACAGCTCCACATCATCCCACAGACTGCTGCAAGTAGCTACTGTAGGATGGGTTTGAAGGAACCAGACTAAAAGCAGAAGCATAAGTACACACGTTCCTGAATACATTCAAGGCAGAGGGGGGTGGGGGGGGCAGGGTCAGCTTTTATTTTTATGCTCCAGGTAGTACAGCTTAAAAAAAAATGAGCTACATTTTTCCTCTGAAAGCCTGCAATTCTTCTTCCTACTCATAAGTTGGTTTGTGGCTTTCATTTACAAGTTCACTAGCCTGGACTGGACTACCATACCAATGCTATTCATACACACAAATCCCACACACACTGCTGGGAGCCGCTCAAGTCCTAAAATAAAAAATTAGTGGAAAACACTTCATGAGAAGGATCAAGTTTCTCCCTTAAGGCATTTGTCCACCAAGTAAAACCTTTCATGGGAACATGGGTGTGTACTCTGGTCTTAATTGGTAGCCTACTCTTAGCTGTCATTTAGTTACAATCTGTTACCCCTACCATCACTTCTTCCAAGTTTGTGGTTTTTTAAAAGAAAGAAAAAGGCTGGAGGCTTTTACTGCTTCTGAACCATAATCAGTAATGGCTTGTCCAACTTTCACTGCAACATCATGTAACTCAGCTACCTGGAATTTGTAACATAAATTTCAGTTTAAACATGTGTACCTATACTGAGTAATTATTAAAGATCCTGTCTGGCTTAAAATGGGGGGAAAAAAAAAAAAAGAGAGAGAGAGAAAATAATGAAACCCACAGTCAAATCGAAGTCTGAATCCATTATCAAAATAAAGGGACTATTTTCTGTTTCAAGGGATGAGAGAGCAAGAACAAAAGAAACTTTTTGGGAAAAGTGATGTTGTGTACTCCAGTGTTCTGAAGACGGTGCTCACAAACAGTTGGTTATGTTTATAAATTGTGTGATATGATACATCCTCTGTTAAGTAGAAAAGAATGTAAATAAATCCACACATTAAGACACATTTAATGCATGTGAAAATACATGTTTTTTAGCTAATGCACATGTATCTTTCTCATCAGAGAATTTCTAGAGCACCTTCTTGGTTTTTAAATTTTAAAATGCAATATGAAAATAAAAAAACATGAAACTCATTTAAGTCTACTTAAACAATACTCTGAGGAAAAACAATGTCACTGTAATTGGTCTTTTATACCACTGTGATCAGTTTATAAGTCCAAGCTGATACTAAAAAATGGGTAGTGCCTATTTAACCATTAGGTCACAATTGCCATGGGCTAAATCACAATATATTTTCATATTTATCTTCATTATTTTAACTCCCCCCAGAAAAATACAAATAGTCTAAAGAAGGGACTTAAAACAAGCACAAAGAAATCAATCTAACTAGTAAATATTGAGTCTGCTTCAGTTAAGATACTTAAGCACTTTTCTGTCCCCTCTATCAATGGGTCAAACATCTATATACCCTTACTTTCAATCCCTTCATTTTTAAAACAGTGGGACTTTCTGTCTTGCAAGAATTCATATGCATGTGTATCTACTTATAAAACAGGTAAGAGCGCTGAGTAACCTTAATTTTTTAACTGTCCTTCCTGTCACTTCAGAGGCCATGGCTGGAACTGAAAAGTCACTATACCCAAACATTTTCTTTACTTCCTTTTTTAACTTCTTTGTACTAACTCTTCATTACTAATGACCAAAACCGCACTAGAAGGAGCAGGTTTTCTGTAGAAGGCATGGAATTACCCTTTTAGGCTAATAAGGCAGTGGGCCTCTGACACCAATCACAATGAAAAGCATCAGCCCCTACTGGGATAAACAGCACAGCTGACATGCCCTTGACTTCAGCACAACCTTTGCTTCTGGTATGGAAAGAGAGAGACAGTAAGTGAAAAGTATTTCTGTTAGAAGGCAAAATAATATCCTGGGCACATTAGAAGTCGTCTTTTACACTGCTACAAATATACTATATATGCTTTCAGCCTCTGCCAGACTAGTGGATCAACATTCCACTTCTGAGTTTCATCTGGACTTCTGCAGGAACACAAAGAAAGGTCTCTAAAGCAATGGA
The DNA here is from genome assembly GCA_036785705.1 of Acanthornis magna. Taxonomy (NCBI): domain Eukaryota; kingdom Metazoa; phylum Chordata; class Aves; order Passeriformes; family Acanthizidae; genus Acanthornis; species Acanthornis magna. The sequence goes on along the minus strand of JAWUZG010000040.1, from coordinate 16,414,421 downwards.
GTTATGCAATAAAAAAAAAAAAAAATTTTCGTTTTACCTCAAATATTCTCAGCTTGGGCATAATTTCCTCCAGTAGTTTAACATCTTTGGAAATCTTGAGCTTTAATTTTTCCCAACGTCCCTGCACATCCTTGAACTCTTGCACGTAGGTGTTTTTTATATCCGAAGATGCATGCTTCTCCAAAGCCTTTGTTTCTTCAGCAAGTTTATCTACCTTGGCCTTCTGGGCTTCCAGTGTCTCACAAACTGTCTATAACAAAGAAGTTTTTAAAAAGGTCTCCTAACTTACAAGTGTAAGTACATCAAAAGTTCCATTGTGCATAGGGTAGACACAGCAGAGAAAATGATACTCCAGTTATAGTAGTTATTGCAGCAGAGATGTCCAGCTTTTTAAGCAGCAAAACCTTCAGCAGCTCTACTGGTGCAGCAGTAGATACTAAAGAAGGGGTAGCAAAGCTTGGCCATGGAGCTAAACACACTCAGGAACCTTCCTCTGTCGTGTGCTGTGCACTCACAGAGGAAAACTCAATGTAGACAGACCAGAACCTCAGTATTTTCATTCCCCCACCAAGTCTGTTTTTTAAAAGCACATTCAAACAGGATGAGTGTGTTCTTCCAAGTCTTATAAAGTAAAATATAATGCCTAGCTGCAAAAAAGCGCTGGATACTCAGGTTTTGAAAACTACTTTTCCAGACGGGATACAGGGAGGATACAATCTGCATATATTCACAATGACATTGCTGTTATAGAGTCACTTGATTGGAAAGAGCTAATTTACTAATACAAAAAATAACAGCTGAACATATAAGCCAAAATATGAAAAATGCTGCCATTTCATTGAACTCATCATTTTGACTATCCTGCTTCAAATTTGCTGAAGAGAAATTTACAATAAACACATGAAACAATTATTAATGGATTTAATTTCCTAGTATATACATTTAGTGTGTACATCCAGGACTTGTGCATATATATTTTGCTGTATTTTCACTGAGGAATAATCTTTTTTAAAATGTTCATGTTCTCAATTTTACTTTATATTTATCGTGTTTCTTTTCCTGGAAAGTATACTATTTCCTCTAAGACAGGTAGAGAAGTAGCAATGAGACTGGGAAGAGGGATGTATGTTTTGGCAAACAAGGGCTTTTTGTGCAGGGGACCGCAGATGAAGCACCTATCAGCGCCTGCTACAGCGTGGAGAGAGCTGGACAATCCCAAGGTCCACAAGCAACATCTGCAGTTTTTCCCTCTCTTCTGTCACACTTTTAAAGTGCCTACAATAGCATAGTATGTCCTTTCAGGGTAATTAGTCTCTGAAGAAAACTGGGCAGTGGCAGGAAAAGACAAGCCTCCAAAGGCTAAATGCCATTGCAACTCATTTAGCATATGGACCAGAAAATCTCTGGAAAATTTAAACAATACAGAAGCAACACTGCAGAGAAAACCAAAGAATTGAAGCTTGTTTTAATTTTATGGTTAAAAAAAAAAAAAAAAAAAAAAAAAAAAAGGGAAAAAGTACTGGAGATGCACAATTCCCTCCCTGGAGAGAGGTGCATCCCTGTCCCAGGAACTGGAATTTGCAAAGCAACTGTCAGCCATAGATTGTTGCCTGCTTTACAGGCTAACAACAGGAAGAAAAATATTGTTTCTACTGGACAGAATTTTTGTATCAATTACCTTTATGGCTCACAAGCACAGTTTCCCTTTGAAAGGCAATCTGGAGGCCCGAGAAGTACAGTTACTCTCTCCACACACCCGAGCAGGATGAAGCAGGATGGGCTTGTCCACCAGCTGACCCTCAAGACAGTTTAAGAAGGCGGACCACTCACATCTGGATGGACTTTACTCTGTGCTTGGAGGGGAGGGTTGCCAGCCTGCACAGCATGGCCCCTTCAGGAGGGCAGAGCAGGGTCAGAGAGCCCACTCTGCCACAGGGAGGGACATGGCCTCCCAAGGACAGAAAGCCCGACCAGGCTAGGGACAGGCATGGCTGTCATGCAGCTCAGACAGGGGCAGCTCCCACAGGAGAGAAGGGCAGGCGCCAGCTCCTGATTTTCCTCACAGAGGAGCAGACCTTAGGTCAGGTCACCAATCTGATCCAGCCAAGCCTCTAGAAGGGGGATGCTCTTGAGGCCCTAACATCTGTTTCGGAGCTCCTGAGCACAGGAGATACATGCACACCAGAAAGTGCCTGGGGAAGCCACCAAGGCCATCTGAGCTCCTTTTCCCCTGGCTGAGCAGTCCCAGCTCTCAGCCTTGTCTCCTGGCTCATGCAGCAAGAGAAGCTGTGAAGTCTCGAGGCTCAGAGATACCCAGCCCTCACCTGGGTATGTCCCTCAGCAGCCTGATAATGCAGCAAGCCACCCCCAAAAGTGGGTTCCTCTCTTCCTCACACCCTCCCTGCCATCCCTCTGAGCAGTGTTAGCTGCCCCACTGCAAACAAGGCAGGAGATCAGAGGGTGACAGCAGTGCAGCGACCTCCTCACTGATTCAGTGCGAAGGTGAGAGTTACCTTTGCCTGCTGCAGGGCATTCTCCACCTTGCTGGGCTCGCTCAGGCCGCTGCCGAGGGAGAGCTGCTTGCCCTCCAGCTCACTCAGGGTGTCCTTCAGCTGCTGCAGGGACTCCACATACTCCTGGCTCGGCTGGCTTTCTGCCTCTGGTGCCACGGAAAAGCGTAAGGGAACAAAATACAAGGTACACTTGAAATGTTTCAAAATACACTTGAAACCCAAATCATAGGAGATGTGAACATAATCAATTTTCCAAGAGCTAGCAATGTTTTTCCTTTAAAAATATTAAATATGTAATATACAAATATATTATATAGAATATAATAATGAATGTACAATTACAACCTCCCAAAAATTTACAAACTCAATCCCACTTTCAGACTTTTTTTTAATACACTTAAGCACCTAAATCTATTCATACGGGGGGGTGGTAGAATCAATAGTATTTAAATTATATATTATTATATCAATAATAATCCATAGTATTTAAAATATACAAAGCACCCCAATTTAGTATTTTGCATTTTTAAGTTTTAGACATATCTACTATTTATCTTCAAACACACACAGAGATATCTACTGCTTATAGAAAACATAGTATAGCATATATAATAGCCATATATCACATACAAAATTAAATATACACACTATATTTAGAGTGTATATATAATACAAGCTATATAAGCTAGTATTTATAAATATATGTGTATACATATGTATAAACACATAATAGTGTAATAGTAGGTTTTGTGATTTGATTGCTTTTTCACATTTTTTTAATGTATTTACCCACACAAATATATAAAGATAGCAGCTTTCAGCCTGTTGCCAGAACAGAGACACTAGGAAGAGCAAAAAAGGGAATTAAAGTTTGGATGGAGTATCTGCTTGCCATCTTTGTTTGATCCAGCCCTGTGTGGAATTCCAGGCAGGAGACAGCACCTCACTGGCATTTCAGAATGAAAACAGCCAATTGAAATAACTGCAGCAAACAGGATTTTGCCTGTAAGTCCTGTACTGCAGTATGCACATTCTCTGTCCTCCTAAGCAATTTTGTTACTGCCACAAGTGAAAATTAATCTAAGCCTTGTTCTGACTCACCAGGTAGCTTTTCAACAGCTTACTGTCAGAATTGTCCTACCTTTTATATAAATGAGTCAACATTTTTAGAGAGAAACAGAGTTATCCAGCTTCCTTTTATCAAAAAGCCAGGATCAATTTAAGGAGGGGGAAAGAAATTTAATAAAAAGCAAATAGGTGCACTGTCACGAAACTACAGCAAATCCTGAATGAGAAGAAAATAGTTAAAATAGCCTCCCAATGACAAAAAAAAAGAGTCAATTCCCATTAAAATTGCCCCTAGAGATGGGACTGAGTAGCACTCCATGGGGGAATTTTCAGAGGCTCAAAGAAGAGCCATGAAAGGTGCTGGCCTTTTGTCAGTCAAAGCATGCCAAGTTCACAAATGCCTAAGTGACACCACCAGTTGTTTCCACCAGTTGTATGGCTCTGGAAGTCTCTACCTTGCTGCAATTCAAAATATGCTGTAAATAAACAGCTGAAACCCTGAACTGACATTTCCCTCTGTTCTTCAGCAATATAATTTCTCTGCAGGTTGTCTCATTCAAAAAAAATACACAAACACAAATTTAATGTACTAGAATAGATACAGTGTTTCTACCAAGCAATAACTGATTCATGTATACCAGTAACACCTCAAGTGATGTATGGCAGAAAAAAATAAAAAGTATTTTTGCCACGTGGTGTATAATTATCAAAATATACAATACCAATAAAATCACTTACAAGTACATGAACTCAAAACAGCTATAAAGTAACAACTCATCACAGTAAGAATGAAAGCATACCCTTGTAACTTGAACATGGCTGACAGATACTTTATTCATAGTTTTCTGCATGGATATAATTGAAGTATGCAGGCCTGGTGCAACACATTATACAGATGACCTAACAATTTAGCAATTGAGCCTGTTTTTATTACACACAGAATATAGTGTTAATGCTCTTCCATTTAGGGCCGTTAATAGAACACTTCCTCAAATTCCTCTGAAACAAAAACTAAGAAAAAACAATCTCTTACAGGTCTGTGCTCTTGCTTTTCAGCTGTAATGCATTACCAGAACTACATATTTCATGTGCTACATTTAAAATCCTTTAGAAACCAGCATGACTGGTTTGAATACTCATAATGAAATTTTTAATGCAACAACCCAAGTAGAAACTGCCTGAAAAGCAAGCCAGATTCCAAATCACTTCAAAGGTGAAATTTCCAAAAGGAATTATGTATGACTACTGTGCTCAAAGCTATGAAAAAGAATAAATTTCACAAGCGCACTTCCATTTTACAAGATTCTTCTAATCTTCTGTTTTTCATTTCTAGAATTATTTATTTCTGTAAGTGCCAGAGAGACTGATTTTCAAACTATATTATCCACCTTAAATATGTCTTGCTAAGTAGTTAAATAAAGTTTCAGGAATGTTACATCCTTGCATAATCATTTTTAACACCATGGAATGATATATTTTTGAATTGTACACAGAGAAGGCCACACCAATATTCTTTCCGGTGAATAAAATAATTTTGTCAGTTTGATCCAAAGCCTAGCATAACCAATACAAAAATTCTACCAGAATTCAATGAGTTTTCCGTCAGCTCAAAACAAACAAAAAAAACCCCAAAGCACAAATAAGCAGGAAGCTTTATGTTAACATACGTATTTATATTTATTTACCTTTTTTCAGCTGTTGGTGACGTTCCTCTAGTTTCTGACGAGTCAACTTGAAGTGATCAAGAAAACCACTCAAGTTCTCCTGAATGAAATTTGGAGACATGGGCTGAGAGGTGAGTGTCTTGCACGTGGCTTTCAGATGTTCCAACTGTGGATTTAGGCTTACAAGATGAGTTAACTCCTTCTGTAAGAGATTAAAACCAAAACCTAAATTCACACTTGCCCTGTAAACACAAAGGTTTTAGTAAGCTACTGCATCACAGCTCACCCACGTTACTAGGGTGACAACACCGAAGTACTTCTGTGACAGAGATACCAAAATCTTTCAGTCAAATCAGGTGCACTGCATGCTTTAGAAACTGAGTTATCTTACTGACTAGGCTAAGCTCCTCTGGGGCATCCTGTGCTTCTGACAGCTTCTAATCAAAGTTAACAAGTTTTGCCAGACTTACCTGACATAAGTCTTTCAGGACTTCTGAGGACTGGGATGCTGAAGAAGCGTCATTTTTAAGCCAGTCATCCTTCTGAATTAAAGTCTTCTCAAGCTCATTCATTTCCTTTAAATAAGTGTTTATATCTTCCTGGTACTTTATCTTTCTGGTCACATCTTCTAGATTTTGAACCATATCTTTCCACCCTGACAAAATTTTCTCCATCACAGATTTTATATCCACTGTAGGAAGTCCTTCTATAAAGATTATACAAATTATCATTATATTAACTGCAACACACTTTCATTAACAGTCATTTAACCTTTCCTCTCTTCAAATACAAGTGTACTTTCACATTAACATTCAATACCCTTTCAGTCATCAGCTTCAAGGCAGTGGCACCCACTGTAAAAAGCTTCAGCTGTAGAAGGCAAGGAGGGGAGGACAGGACATGCTTAGCAAATTGGGGCATAGACGCAAAGCATCTGGCTGCAAAAAATGCAATTGCTGAGAAATCCGATGGAAATCAGAATTTTGCAAAAGGGATGCTGGTCAGTATGCATTACAGTGATACCATCCTTTCTCCTGCCTACATGCTACCAGTCATAGCAACTTCACCAAAAGTCAACTGCACAGCAGGTCTGAAAGACTGCCTCTATATGACATGAGCATCTCCCATACAGAGATCACATTTCAGTGATGGAGCTTTGTCAGTATGAAACAAGATTTTGGAAAGGCTTAAACATTCAACTTTCATGGATGTCAATTATAAGATCCCATGGATAAGTGTTTCTATTGACAATCCATCATTTTCCCCATGATAGAGACATCTCTCTTGTCTTTTAGCCATAAATTGTGACTGTATCATTAAAAACACACTGACAGTTTTTACAAAAATAGATAAACTATGAAAAAAAGATATACATATGTATCAAGCTTAAATTTGGCTTCAAAATTTTCACTTCTCTATAGCAGTTATATTTTAAAACTTTTACTTATAACCAAACCACTTCCTCAAAAGCATGTAACTGACATTTTTACTGAAATAGAAATAATTTCTTAAAATAATCCTTAAAAGACTGCAAATGAACTCAGGCACATTAATGAATAATAATATTGCCTTTACATAAAGCTTTAATAAAAACAAAACACATAACTAACTAGTAACAGTAACAATGACCAGTGAAGAAAACAAAGGGAGAGGGAAGGAATAAATTGCGATGCTTAACTGGAGATAATGCATTTCAATATTATTTCCTATCAATTCAACTGATTAAATCACAAAAGATAAAAACCTCCAAGCTGCTTACCCTTTCCCATTTGATCCAAAAGAATGTGTCCACTTCGTTTCAGTTCATCTAACTTCTGGCTTTTCTCAGCTCTTTCCTTTTCAATCACCTTCAAAGTGAATCCCAAAAGAATACAGTGGCAGCAAGGGTTATTTTCCTTGACTTCCCTCTTTCCCCCAGTGATATCTATTTTCCCACTACTACCAAAAGCACATCCAGTTTTCTTGGACACAACACCTTCTAAGATGCATGTTAGTCCTGCTTGTTCAGAAAACAAATGCAAAAGGAGTTAGCTCTCACAAGTGCCTGGCATGCAAGAGATCAGTACAACAGCACCAGGAATAAAATATTGTTTAAAGGCTTGATGATTCCACAATGTGAAGTAAGATACTGGGATACCAGCTAACACAATTCATTTGTGATCAAAAATTCAACTGTAATTCTCTAATGTGAACCAGGGAAGAAAATACCTTCTTCTTAATAGTCCCTTCATTTCTACAGTTTCTACTGAGATTTCAGGTAGAAGGGAACAATTGACCGGTTCCCTAGAAGTTCAAATAGCAAGAACTATAGCACACTAGTAATCCATTCTCCTAAGCTCTAGTGCTTTATTCTCCTTCACAAAGATATGGAGAAATTCTCTTTAAAGGAACAAGATCCTCCCACAAAGTCATACATATTGGTGAACATTCCTTTGTGAGTCAAGAAGTGGAATACATCCACAGAGGAAAGATGAGTTCCTTGGCCACAAGACCACAACTTCAATATCCTCTGTTATTAAAACAAAGTATCTCCAAACTAAAATCTTTCTGAAACTCCTGTCAAAGGTCATTACTTCAGTTTAGACTTGCTACAGTAAATTCAGAAGCATGCATTTATTTGCACAGCTGGGGAGAAAAAACTCTGTCCTATCCACTTACAGCCCAATCACTTAAAAACAGTACTGTTCATGGGAACCTGGTGTTCATCTCAGAGCCTCTTTTTTAAAGAGTTATAAACATTCATAAAGATCTATAAATACAATATTGGGATGGTTGTTTTGGTTTTTCTTTCCAACAGTACTGTCATTCCAAACACTCCCACTGCCACCATTTTGCACTACAGCTCCAAGGAGAAGCCTCTTTATACATATTTTTAAGTATTGTTTTTGATTTCAAAAGCAAATTCAGGTCCTGCTAGAGCTCCAGTAAGCCTTCGTTAACAGAGCATGCTCAAGAACCAAAAAAAAAGTCAAGAAGGCATTCCTGACACAGAAGAAATAGAAAATGAAACGGCTGTTTCACACCTCTCACAAGATTCTGCAAAATTATGTAGTCTGTCTTGCAGGTCAGCAATACTGTACACTAGCTGTAACAATCAGGTTTTCTCCAAAATTAATAGAGCAAACAATGTGCCCAAGCATTAAAACAACCACTTTGGACCCTGGGCGGTACAGTGTTTCAGGAGTGTCGCAGCATGATTCAAGGGGTCTCTGAGCACCCCACTGGCCTATCTCTACCAAAATTATATAAGTGGTGTCAATCAAGGCCATTTCCAACTGTGAAACATGAAACCAAAATATGCTACTTAGTGTAAAAGATAATAATCCTGAAGACTGACATTTTTCAGAACTCCAAAGGAGACATCAGTAATGTATGTTTTTTAAATTTCCTGTGGATTATGCAATATCACCAGCAAAAAATGTGTCCAGCTGGTCAGAGATTTCCATGTATGTCCAGTTTTGAAACTATTTAACTAAAAGACTTAATCCCCTCATAGCATGGGGATCAGCTCACACCTCCAGCTGACAGCCAGCTTAGATACAAAGTACACTATTCACTGAAACATGCTCTATCTCCCCATTTTACCTTCAACTTTTCTTTCATGCTTGAAGTCTCTCTCATCTTCTTATATTCTTTGATGTCTGCAGCCTGAATGGCAGATTTTGATTTTGAAATCCAGTTCAAGAGCTCAGCACTTTCAGCATCAAACCTGGTTTAAAAGGTCAGACAGTTGTTTGTTTTCTGGTTTTTGTTTCATTTTTTTCCCCATTCAGTCACTCTGTCTTAAAAATCAAAAGTCTTAAAGTCCAGCACATTCTTCAATCCCAAACCAGCAAGACTGTACACAAAATTCATGCTTCTCATATTACTACTCACAGGAAGTAGGGTAGAGCCAGTCTTTCAAAAGCCTACCGTAATAAAAATTATGCCCACAGTATTAGCCTTCAGGAACAAATTGAGAATACATAGTGCATTTTATTTCTCCTTTTTTCTTTTTTACACATCGCTTCACACAAATTGTAACTGTTTCTTTCCATATGTTAAAAAACAGATCTCTCAATGCCAAGTATTTTGAAAGTATTAAACTAAACCTCAGGAACAAGACAAATAAGAATTGTAGTTCTAAATTTCATAAGCCTCCAACACTATTTCATCTGAAGGAAAAGCTAACAGTGGTAGTGACAGCTGACAAGCATTTTCACACACTTAGCTGACTAAAGATTAGCTTATAGCTTACTGGTTTTGTCTACAGTGGACATGTCTATGCTAACAACTTTCTTATGCCTACAACCTCTAAGCTACAACCTAACACCACCAAAATAACCCAAATCAACTCTCAAATGGGCCAGTTCTGTACAGAACTTGAGAGAGGGACAGATACATGGGACAGACCACAAGTCAGATCCTATTACAATTACACTACTTAACAGTGTGAATCCTAACATGGAATAACAGCATCCCAATAAATGCAACTGTCAATCACTTAAAGTTTCCATGGGAAAACTAGCAAAATCCTACTGACTGGTCATTTGTTGGTTTCAATGTAAGTAAATGCAAACATGCAAAAGCATCAGAAAATTTATAAACTCTTTTTACGAACCCTGTTTTTCATACAGTTTGAACTCTAGGAAATGACAGATAAATCAGTTTTGCTTTCAAAATCTAAAATAGTTTCTACAACTCATGAGACACAGAGAAAGGACAGATGGGTTGCTGACTGCTTTACTGCCCTGGGACAGCCACACACACACACCACCCCCACCAGAGCATAGAGGGTTCGACGGGTGTCCTCATGAGGGTTTGAGCAGGCTCCTCACCCCTTCAAACCTCCATTCCTCCTCCAGAAAAAATTAATAAACATCTCTTCTTCATTGTGCAAACATATCACCTAGCACAGCAACTCCCTAGTCTTGATGCAGCCTCTATCATATCTTTAAATGACCTGACAAAGATTTAAACCAGTGACACTTCAAGGAAATGTTCACTTCCTCAGCCAAGGACAAAAGGCAAAATGTTGAGCATACAGCATTTAATTTCTTAATTTATCTTGAAGCAATTCCCTTAGTTTTAAGTATGCTGTTTAATAAAGAGAATTCAACACAAGGTATGTGTTTAGCCAAAGAGGAGAGAAGGCTTCAGGAAAACCTTAGCGCAGCCTTACAGTACCTAAAGAGGGACCTACAAGAAAAATGAAGGGGGACTATCAGGAAATATAGGGAAAGGACAAGGAGTAACTTTTAAAGTGCAAGAGAGTGTATTTAGATCATGTGATACGGAAGAAATTCTTCAGTATGAGGGTGGTGAGATACTGGAATAGGCTGCCCAGAGAAGCTGAGGATGCCCCATCCCTGGAAGTGTTCTAGACCCAGTTGGATGGGGCTCCAAACAACTTTCTAGTGGAAAGTGTCCCTGTCTACAGCAGAGAGGTTGGAATGAGATGATCTTTAAGGTTCCATCCAGCCCAAATCATTCTATGAGTCCAAATATGCAAACCAGCCAGCCACTCCAGAACTACTTGTGAGACATCACTGTAATATTATTCTTATTACTAAATATAAGGGAGATGGAAAATATTTCTGGGCCTCTTTTTTTGTGAAGTTTCTCCCATTTTTCTCATATTTTATGGAATTTAATAATAAATAACAAACGAATAAAAATGCTTGGAACTTTCACACCACTTTTTAACAAAGGATGAGAAGATGTTTTTCCTAAAGAAAGTAAACATTATTCTATCTTTTCAGCAAAGGAGCTGAGGTACAAAGAACTGAAGACCTGCTTCTATGAGAAAAAAACACCCATTTCCCTTTGAAATTAATGGAAGCTCTAAGTTTTCTGTTGCTCTGAAAACAAGGCTGTATATAACATTCCCTTCCCATTCAAACAATCACAGAATTGTTAGGGCTGGAAGGGACTGGAGGTAATCTGGTCAAGCCCCTAAATCCAACCTCACACCTGCTACTTAAGTGTTGCTCACTTGCATAAAAGAAGGGCCAAAAGCCAAGACAGTCTCTGTAGCATCTAATGAGCAAGGGAAAATGGTAGTGACATATACTTACTTCTTCTTTGCTTCACTGTCCCCTGGAATTTGCCTTTTCTTTGGGAGTGGTGGTGGGGGCACCTCCTGTCTGGACTGTTTAACCACTGCCTGTTCCTTCAATGGTGTTTCTGCAGCAGTCTTCTGTGAAACCTGTGACATTCCTACACTTCCTACAGCTTGAGTTACCTACACAAAATAATGTAGGGCAAGGATTACATGCCGTTTTTATAAAAGCTGAACTGCTTTTTCATATTTTCTTTTATTCAGTGATAAAAGCCTCTTTATTCACTCCCACAAAGAAAGTACCACACCGAGTTGTCATGAAGCACCTTTATCATAGATGCACTCCAGAGAAAAAGATCATTATTCTCATTTTACAGATGGGAACCAAGCATCAAAATTCTCAGTTCGACTAGAATCATGCCAGTCCAAGTGAATGACAATTAAAAAAATGAGCATTATATGTATTTTCTTTCATAATGTGTTCACAAAAAGAACCAAGGTACTTGGAGTTTATTAATAGCAATTCTACATTTTTTAATTCTTACTCCATAAAACCAAGTCTAGATCTCATAAAGAGTTGATACACAGTGAATTTGACCTAAAAACTCACTCAAGTCAACAGAAACTTCCCATGCCCTTTTTATCAGGTTATGAGGTAAGCCCCAGGAGACTCAACCTGTAAGTTCTAAGTATGTGCTTGATATTTAAGGGGAGTGAAAGGAAAGGAATTGGCATTCTCTGGTGCTTTGACTCAAACACAAGAACAAATTAAATCCGCATGGCTGAAATGAATCCCTACTCAGACTGCACAACTCATTCACGATACACTAAATGGATCATGAATTAGTGCCGTGGTTTTCACAATAACAACATACTAATATCACCAAAAAAAGCACATATGAGTTATAAAGCTGTCAAACAAAATTCTCACAGAAACCAGTAGGAATTCTGTCTAAATAAAAACATTACCAAGCACTCAAAATACAAAAATAAACATTTAGCAATCCAGCTTGGCTATCATCGTTACATGTCAAACAAACAACTACTCTATTTTCAACAGATGAGAAATCATACTCACAGAGCATAAATACTTGTATGACTCCCATTTATTTATCTACTCTGGGGTTTGGGTTTTGCCTTTGTTTTCTTTTAGTATCATATTTAATCCAGTCCCAGCACTCTTAGAATGTTTAAAGGCATTTGCATTGACTGTTAATACATGGCAAGCCTGCTTTACTCATCAGAAAAATGAAGCTTAATCTGTGTGAGAAAGGAGTAATAGTACTGTCAGGTTAACAATTTGGGCTTTTGGAGACCAAAAACGCAGACAGTTTTGTCAGCCCCATGTGAAAAAGCACTCACCTACCTCTCTAGCCTGATGCCTGGGCAATTTTGCTGACACAGTTTCAGTGAAGTTGGCATACATACAGTTACATGAAAAGCTAAAAAGTAATAAAGCCTTGTAAATACCTGGTTAGAGTAATCCTCTAGCTTCTGAACCAAACTGTCCCACCTCTGAGTCAGTTCTTCTTGATCCTGATCAATTTGACTGGATGCTCTGCCATTCCCAAGGATTTGGGCCACATCCTGACCTAGTTCATTCAGCTGGTCTAGTGTTTGTCGTTTCATACCCATGTCCTCTTTCAAAATCTGTAGTTAAAAGAAAAGATTAAAATATGGCATCAAGTATTCTACTCCCCCTTAGCTTTAATTCCATGGCTAAGAAGCGAAGGAGGTTGAAAGGGGGGTGGCAGGCGTGAAACATATACTGCCTGAGCCACATGAACAGTTCTTTTGTGTAAAAAAAGCACTTACAGACACATTTTTTGTAAAGAGCACATCCTTGAAACATCTCCTAGAGCAACTACCAGTATCTCTTCAGTAACAATCACAAATTATTAGTTCAGGTACAAGCTGTTCCAATGAAATTTAAAAAAACCCCACACCACAAACCTATACTTTGGAAAGCACAGCTGACTGGTGGCCTGCAATAAAATCCAAACCCCATAAAAAATCTAGGATAGCTGTTCCAGAGTTTGGCACACCAACATGGAATGGCCATGGAGTAAGTGGTACATATTTTTTAAATTCAAGTGCAAGAATTTGGCAAGGAGAGAATGTTGGCTTGGTTTCTAATGCATCATGCATACACAGCTCCTACTAGGGTCAAACTAGTAATCTGCCACTCTTCTAGTCTATGAGATTTCATGGGATAGAGCAGGATAGCAATACTCACTGCTAGTTTTCGAACATTCACACTCAGGTCTGTTTGATCTTTGAAGTTGCTTGTCTGGACCTTACTCAAAGCCTCTTCTTTCTCAGTCAACCAAGCTTTCAATAAGCACTGCAGATCATAAGAAAAACAGCACAAGAAAATGCCAAGGTTGTCAAACAGCTATTGACAATTGCTTCTTTAAGATCTTTGCATTCAAAGAACAATTCTGCAGTCTTTGAATGCTGGAATTGCAGCTGACTTTAACAAAAATAGCACATGAAAGAGGACAAAAATATCAGATTAGCAAAGCAATACTTCCAGCAAAACAATTTCAACAAAACTATTTCTCAGTGTATCAGAGCACCCCTCCCCGAAGTTATTTATAGCAAACAGATATCCACCATAAAGCTAATGCAGGACTTATAAATCAAATTAGAGTATATCAAAATGGCATGCATGCTTTCTTTTGTTTTCCACCCTTCTTCCTCTATGACTCAATCTCAGCTGTTACAAACATTTTCTCACAGAAGCTACACCACTGGAAATTCCATTTCTTTTAGTTCAGGCAGTTGATCAAAGACTCAGATACTAATTAGTCACCTCCCTGTTTATGGTACCTACTTACAATTGCAAAATAACTTCAGCAAATCCATTTCATTAACTACTGGAAGCTGGAGTGGTCTGCTCTGAATAATTCTAACTCAGGGATTTTTAATTTTTTGCATTTTTTTTCTAGGAAACCTGTCCTGGGTCTCACTTGTCTTCTGTCACACAGCACTCCTGTAGTAACACCAGGAGTAACTGTAGTCACTGGCATCAAGTACCTGGAAGGATTTTATGTATTCTATATTATGTTCCCACACAATGCTGCGGCTGGACAGCAATCTCCATGGATTAGAATGCCCAGCTCTATATCAAGCTCAGTTGCACAGTCATTGGTGCATTGCTGCTCCTCTTTGTTTAAAAATATATCATACAGCAAGCAGACCTTTTTGTTCTTTGGACAACACACTTCACAACATCCACTAGGCTCCCCATTCTAGTTGCGTATTTTTTGCATTGCCCCAGAACTTATTACAGCAACTTTGGGCCACAGGGCTAAGGCAATTTACATTTCCAATGTAAACCAATTTGCAAAATCTAAAGACAGAAAATATGATGGCGGTGGAAATGCCATAAGGCTGTGAGAAAAAAAAATTATAACACCACATGCTCTCTGGAAAAATCATGCTGGCATCCCAGCCAACATATTTTATGCATAAGAGGAGCTCAAAAACCCTTCATGCATTCAGTTAATTTCTGCTAAATCAGCAGTCAAAGATAACTCTGCCTAGAAAACTGAAACATAATTACCACAGTACTAAGAAGTCTCTGGCACTGATTGAAGAATTTGTTTCCTGTGTGGTAAGAATTGTGTTGACTTGACAATGTGGTGTACAAAAGCTTTCTAGGCAGCCACAAAAAGACTGATGCAGCACTGTTGCTCATCCCTCCATGTGGTGGGGCAAAATAGAAAATGCTTGTACCTAAGGGGTTTAGTTACTTTTGTGTTATCAAAGTGTTTGTATTCACTTTTTAAGTAGTTTCAGACTCTAATTTTTGTAAGTCACTTGATCATTCTTGAGGATTTATAATTCAAACCCATCAGTAATAAATGCATTGCTCAGGTGAACAATGAGTATGAACAGGCTCATCTAAACCACTTAAACTTCTATTTCATTATTATTTGCTATCTGACATTCTACATTAAACACACTGATTGTTTCACTTTTACAGAGAAACATTGTTACACACAAAAAAGCTGACTGCAAAAGCAACTCCAACAGAATATGGCACTTTTAAAAGAGTGGTCCCCAAATAAATGTATGGGTAGAAGAGGACAGAAACATGTTGACATGATGACATAGCATCACCAAAACTAAGAGCACTTGAAGTCCTGACCTCAAACACACACAGCAAGGATTTGGGGGAAATGCTTATTTCTCAACTCCAAGTTATCATGCCTAAGAGTTGCCAGAAAACGTTAACACACAATTTTCTGGATATACATACACAGGTGACAAAGCATCATTTTAAAGAAACATATATATAAACAGATACTTGGCATGGGATAAACCAGAATCTTAACCTTGGGTCCATATCAACAAGGTCACATGAGACAGAAATTCAGCTTAGCAATATACTACAAACAGACATGGGAGGG
This sequence comes from Acanthornis magna, assembly GCA_036785705.1. Classification (NCBI taxonomy): domain Eukaryota; kingdom Metazoa; phylum Chordata; class Aves; order Passeriformes; family Acanthizidae; genus Acanthornis; species Acanthornis magna. The sequence goes on along the minus strand of JAWUZG010000040.1, from coordinate 16,398,718 downwards.
CTAAGGGAGAAACACATATGCAGCTCCAAAGAACGCAGACAAAACATTCTTGTCAAAGAAACCAGGCTGCAACTGATACCAGCTGCTATACCAGCACTGCTCTACTTCTTTCAAATGTCTAAACAGTCTGTGAGTACTGCCATGTTTAAACAATAGCTTACAGTGATAAATATCATTTAAGAAAAACACCAATTTCAGTAAAACCTTCAAAGAAAAAATTATCAAATATTTTAAGCTGAGACGCAAAACAAGCTCTAGTACTAGGCATGCAAACACAGCACATGTAGCTGCGTTACCATATTTTTATGCCATCAGTTAATTTGTGTTTAATATACATGTAAAATCAGAGGAAGAAAACACTCACTATGCCATCTTCTTAATAATTCAACTGTTTACCTGAACTCGGCAACATGAAACAAGCTGCATGCTTCACTATATTGACCAAATGCTTGATGTTACTGATTTTTAAAATAGTTATCTATTGATAGTATTGCACAATTGTATATATGTGTTCATGCTGGAAGCACATATACCTTAATTAGGAAAAATTCTGTAATTTTATAAAACTATCAGATAGCAAAATGTCAATAAATTTTCTAAGTATCACAGATATTCCACTTCTTGGCCATTTGGCAAGCTATCTTGGAAATTACTTTATAAGGCACTATAAACTTTCATTCTCAAACTTTGGAGAAATACTCCTCTTGTACTTCAGAGATACTCTACTCCTAAAAAAACACTGGGAACCCAAACAATAATAAAATCTAGGTTTTCAAGGTTTCTTTTCCACGAGTTGCTCAACCCTAGTCGGGGTTTGATTGTTTGGGTTTTTTTGGTTTGCTGTTTTTTCCCCTCCACAAATCGACCAGTCACTCCGAGAAACTGAACTCACCTGCTCTTCCAGCAGCTCCTGCCATAAAAGCTGAATTTCTTGCAGCTTGACGCGTCGATCCTCAGTCCAACGGCAAACTGCTGTCCACCGCTCACCAAGCCGCTACAAAAGCAACAAAACACTCAGGGAACAATGACAGACGTCACAAAGGAACTCCAAAACCAGATATTCAAAAGAGTAATTTCTACTCCACATCATTTTCTTTCTCTATTACATCTACTTCTCTGTCCATTATTGCTGTATTGAACAGAGCTGGTGATTAACACTTTCAAAAACATTTACCTATGGCCTTAACTCTGTTTTTGCTCAAGTCTTTGAACTATTTGATTAACTTAAAAAGGAGTGAAGAAAGTAGCATGAATTCTGTTTGAATAAATTGCATCCCCCACTCACTGTACTTCAGGTTGCAGTCCTAACTGACAGGAAAACACTTCATATGATATTCCCTAGATAAATTGTGTTCATGTCTTCAAATATTTTTCCTATCAGATTTTAACTTCCTAAGGAAAATAACTTACATGAAATAAGAGTTGTACTACGCATCTTCCCATTTAATGAAACTGTTGAAAGGATACACTACAGAAGTACCCAAGTCACTGGGAATGCAAACAGCTTGACTGATCGGGAATTGAGCTTGAAAGTCACCAAAGCAATTTTGCAGGTTTTAGCTTGAGCTAATTTAATAATTCTTTAAGTTATTATTACTCCTAAAGAAAATATTATTTTAAATTAATTTCTAAGATAAATTGACTTTAAACACAAAAATGTTGATTAACAATTATATGCAAATGTTTTCAGTGCCTAATACCACAATCCAAAAAAGAGGGCCTTAGATTTTACCTGCAATTGCTCTTCCAGCATAGCTGTTGCACTTTCCCCGCTGCTTTCATCAACAATGACCACCATGTGTGTCAGGGAGTTGACTTTCACCTGCTCTGCCTCTAGGTCACTCTGCAGGCTCTACAAGAACAAACCAAAAGTTACCAACTTTCAATACGTTTACTAATCTGCTATTTTGGCCACAGTGGATATCGCAGCTGCTGCGGCAGAGGAAATTTTGTACTTCAGAATCAACAGTTAGCACAGATTCTACCACTAGAAATCACTGTAGAGTTTAAATAAATGTAAGCAAAAGGCTACTAGAAATTAATCCTAAACCATTCTGTTAAAATGCTGGAAAAGATGGAGTACTTTAAGTTGAAAGCCCCATACTTGACTAGGAGAAACATATGACAACTGCATTGACTTTCTGTATTTCTGATGTTATAGGAAATATATATATAGGAAAGCTTAAGTGTTTCTACACAAAGCTGCTATTGTTAATAAGAGAGTAACATACGGCATGCCAAATAGAAATCATTAAGAACACTCATCTTTTAAGAGTTGACAATATAATTCTCATAAGTATTAACTGACCATGACGCTCCCAAGATAATAGTTGAAAACTGCAGAAAATATGCAGTTCTGATTAGTTTAAAACAATCTGTAGATTTAAATATTCATACAACTTCTAGAAGAAGAGATTCTGTGATTAAAGCCTACTACAAAATATCTCTGCAAGATTAATACACCTTTACAGTACTGTAAATGTCACTTTTTATCCCAGCATATACTAAGATACTCTATGAAACACATACCTCAAACTCCCCAGACTCTGAAAACAAAGGAAAGAATGCAAATGTGGGACAGGAAACTACACAGACTAAAAATACTCCACTGTTCTTGTTCTGTGAGGTATGTCCCATGTCGGGGAGAAGGTCAAACCTCAGCACTAAGCACAAAAACTAAAGCTGCAACCAACGACAAATATAAAAAAGACATCTTTCCCCTTCACAAAAACATTGCAGGATAGAAAGGCTAGACTTGCACCCAAAAACTCAACTGAGAGAAAAACCACTTCCAAAATATTGCATACATCAGAAAGCAGTATCTAAGCACCCCCTTAGGATGCAATCCATGTTAAAGCAGGGACTGCAGTCAGTGACTTGGAAGGCCCTGATCGTTTTAACTCCCTCATTGTTTTAATGTGCAAGTCCCAAGCAGGCTTTAGCAATGCCTGCCAGACATTAAGGGCAAGTTTGTCCACAATACCCTTCATACTATTCCACACACCAACAGTTTACCAGGAGAGGCCTTATTCTCTGTGGAAAACAAGGGTAACAATTTTCCTCAAAAGTTTCACTTCTTGCATGAAGCAAATATATTAGTTCCTGTTACTCAGCAGTGCTCAAGCATTCAGTTAAGACTTCTAATTCCTTTCTACACCATCATCATCCTTTCCCAAACACCAAATGCAGCCATATATGACCTCTCACACAATATAAATTTCTCAGTTAAGGAATCCACCAATGTACACAATCTTTCAAATACTTCTATACATATTACATATCAGGCAAAAGGTTTACCTTATGTTCTTCCAGCTGTTTTTGAAGTGACTCCAAATCTTCCGCTAAGAGCTGAGATTCCATCTTCTGAATGCGCTCTTCTGTGACTGTCAGCCAGTCAGACAGCTGCTGCAACTGCTGCTTCTGGAGCTCCATCAGCATGTCATGCAGGCTGCAGGGGGAAGCACAGAGTTATTTCAGAAACAGCTTTCCTAAGGAAAGGAACTACATTTCTAGTTCATATGGAATAGAAGCAAGGCCATACATGAAAGTTACCTATCATCAAATAAAATTTTTACCATTAAGCTAAAGAACACAGGTAAGCATCTTTGTTTCTTTCTCAAAAAATATTCACAAATTATGTAATTTATATCAAGATATTTTTTCTTCTAACAGAAGTTTGCTGCTAATAAATCCTCTGCTGAGAGTCACAACAAAATGCAGTTTCTCCCTTGATGTCCTACCTTGGTAATTCACACATAGGAAAAATTCTTCTAAATGCTTTTTAGTTGTGTAAATACCCATAGATATCCACGTCCACTGTACACTTTATTGAGAAATTTAAATGTGTTTTTAATATTGTTTCAGTAGTTTACGTAACTACTGCATTCAAATACCATGTATTTAGTCTGGCACACCTACATAATAATTCACAAAATACTTTGCATAATGATAAAAAAACCCCCAATCAGTTATACTTACTCCTTTTTTTTTTCACCCTGGAAAGTATGAAGGGGGATTTTGTGTCACAAACAAAAGAGCTAATTCTTAAAAAAAGTCTTACAAACAGATGCAAACCAAATTCTCCAAGACACAGCAAATACCAGAGGTTAGTCCTGCATCTCTAGAAGAGGCTATGTGCCATGAACTCACCGGGACTGCCTGTCCATGCTCTCCACCCTGAGTTCCTCCCAGCGGGAATTCAGCAGCAGCATTTGCTCCTGGATCTCAAACTCTTCTTCAGGTGACAGATTTCCCTGGGCCACCAGTTGGTTTCCTGCCTGCAGAACATTGCCCACACTGCTCTGGTGTGCAGTCAGTTCCATCATAAAACCCTGGAAATGGTACAAGCAGAAACATCACTGTGAGGTCCTACCAGAGTTTATGACTTGGTAAATATCCTAAAAAATTGTCATGTTTGAAACAGTGCTGTAAAATGAGCTGGCACCGTCAAATGCACAAGGACAGCAGACCCGTTCCTTTCCTTGACAGGAGATTTTCTATGAGTTACAAAAATTCTGGATCCAGTAAAACAGAGGGGGAAAAGAAGCTGACCGCCTCAGAGAAAGATCTATTTGGAAGAAGACAGCCTTTGAACAAACACACCAAGAATATGAAACAGGAATATCCGATGGCAAACAGAACATAAAAGAAGATCTGAAGTGTATTTTAGGGAAGCAATTAAAACCCCGTGAGTTTGCAACATTAAAAAATTCATACATTTACTATAAATCCAGAATGCCTCTTCCTTTGCTTCATGGCTTTAAAACCATAGCACAAGGAAAATACTCCTCATATTGATCAGCACTCAGATTTTATATTCTGTTTTATACAGTAAGCTGACACAGGAGAAAACTAAAATACCTATCATGACCATAAACTTCTAGCAACAATAGGACATTTGCTCAGATTTAGAATGGAGTCAAACCAAAATTTGGAAACAACAATAATTTGAAAGTATCAACACATGTTTCAGAAACAAACTATCCTGATCATCACAGGGGGACCACTGAATTAAATTGACATGATTATCGATTTCAGCATTACCCTCATTAAACAGCAAGTGGCTAAAGGCTGACCAGGCCTTTTAGCAACTGGCAGCAGGAAAGTACGAATTCAGACAAAAGTCTGAATCAGACTACCTTTGTATTATAAACCCCAGGCAAGCAAGCCACCAAAAGCTAACTTGAAAAAAATAAGGTTTCAAAGCATACTCCACTGTAAGTTCTTCTAAATACATCAATTTCATCTTGAATAAGGACTAGGAAATGGAACTTCTGCAGCTTATATACACACACATTAAAAAAAAGAAGCCAAAACACAGCAAAAGAATTTTCAAGAGAAGCTTACCTCATGGGTGGAAAATTGTTCTTTGACTTCCTCAACATCACCAGATATTTCCTCCTGCTCCCGAAATGCATCCTCAGCTGACAGCAACCATGTAAGAACTTCTTCCAGAGCAACTTGGTAGCTATCCAAGTCCATATCCACCTCTGTCACAGTGCTGGGAGTCTCTGCTCTAGAACTGTCCTGGTCTTCTTCAAGCGCTACAGTCTAGGCAGCCAAGAGGAAAGTGATGTCTTAGAAGTGCAAAGAAGATGCCCTCCCAAATGGTATTAAAAACAGTAGAACTAAGATTTCTTTTAATCTTTCATAAAATCTTAAAAGTAATCATTGAATACATTTTAATCAGAAAGGTCAAAGTCACTACATTACCAAAAAAAAAAAAAAGTGCAGTAGTAAAGAACCTGGATAGAAAATACAGCTTTAGTCTTGCTCTCTCAACAGTGAATCTCAAAATCCACCAAAGCCTCATCACTACCACTAACCACCACAAGTTCCACAGTAAATTCAGTTAAAGATTCTGGACCCCTCTCTTCGGTTGATCAAGACACATGAAACAAAGATAAACAAACAATAATAAAAAGGCAGCATAACACAAATGGAACTTTATACCTCAACACACAGGATTTTGTACATGTATCCAAAAAGAAAAAGGAAGACTGAAAGACTGAAGTTAATGACAAAGAAGATACTATGATTTTTCATATTTTCCCAGTTGTGTTGCTCAAGAGAAAAGGCATGTTCCAGAGATAACTGAAAAACGTGAACATCAGTTAAAATTACAGCTCAAGAAAAGAAAGGCTGGCTTTGATGACACACACACCTGCTGCATGCTCAATTCTCCATCCTCACATTCCTGCTTGTATCTCCTTGGAAGGGTTTCTACCTCCCGAATGTCTTCCATTGTGACTTGCTTAGGAAGGACCTCAAACAAAGAAGTTAAATACATAATAATGGACTTTTTGTCTGGGAGCTGTACAGCAACATCTGCATCAAAAAGATAAAACACGGGGAAAAATAAATGAAGACAATTTTTTAAATCATTACATAGAACACAGGTAACAACTCACATATTGTACAAATCTCAGATTCTCCTGTTAAGTAACCTTTTGCAAGCTTTTAACTTAGACACTAGGTTTGACATGCATTAAATGTAGCATGAAGGAGGAAAAAAAATTTAAAATAAATTTTCTACATTTGGAAGTGAATTCATATTAAAAGTCTTGATCTTTTTAAAGTAAGAGCCCAGACATGAAGTTACTAGGGAATAAAATCCACTTGGAGAAAATTGCTCTGCAGCATCTCCCACACAGAGATGCAGGGACAGTATCCTACATAAACAAACATTTCCAGTTAGGCTCTAACCCCCTTCCCATTGTTAGTCAGTTAATTTTCTTATTTTTCACAATGGATAGAGTTTCACTGGCACAGGTTCTTTTCTCTTGGATTATGAGCAGTACACATTTAGTCTACACTTTCTTTTTTTTTCCATAAGAAGGTGGTGTTTGAATCTATAAAATTTGAGACATTGTCTTACAGAATGAACCTTTGGAGGCTCACTTCAAAGCAGAGCAACAGCTCAGTACTTCAAAAAGGAGCTGTAAAGGTTTCCTGGTAAGCATTCCTAGACAGAATGTACTCACAGCACTGGCAGCTACTGCTACTCAGTGTGTACGTAAAGAATAATAGATTAGGAACTCAAACCATCCCACTCTACATAATGCTCTACTGCATCTGAAAAGCACACACTCCTGCAGCACTACTCCTACCTAACATGAAACAAAGTCAGGGTACCAACTTTACCTTCCTTACACAGTCTCTGGATAAAAAGTCAACCCAAACCTTAGTATTCAAAACATCAAAGCCTACACATGCACAGACACACCTTTACCCTACAAATGACATTATTTTAAATCCAAATTTAAAGGTTTGAAATAAAACAGCACCGCACAAAGCAGATGGAATTTTTATTCATACTTAGTATCAATAGAAATTTCTTTCAAGAGAGCTCAAAAAAAGCTTCTTGTCAAGTAAAATAACTATATCCCACCTTCAGGATCCAACAGTTTCTCAATTCCTAAGTGGTTCTTGGCTATGCTGAAAGCATTTTCCAGTCTCTCAACCGGGGACATCTTTGTAACTTTATCCCAGCTGAACAGCTCAGGTCTAAAAGTGAAAGCAAAACAAGGAAAAAAGCCAATTTTATCCAAAAGAAAATTCCGTATCAGGCAGTATATCAAGTTATGGATATGATGGTAGCTAGCTGAGTAATATAATCATACACATATATACCAAATACCAACATAAGTGCATATACACAAATGTATTAAAAAAACGTATTTTTACTTATTAGTGAGAATCTGACAATCAAAAAATCAATTGACTGTATGTCCACAGCGACATTCACCTTCCATTCCACATGTCCCAAACAAAATCATTGACTGCAACAGATCAAATACCACTAGAAAGAACACATAAGCTTTGTTTAAAATTTATCCCAGAACCGGATTTCCTCAACTTTTTCTTTCATAGCATTACTGTTACTACACATTTTCTGCATCAGGCACTGCTGGGTAATCAAGAGTCACTGTTCCTGGAAAAACTCATTCCAAACTTGTGATGCGACTCAGAGACCACCCCAAGCCACCACAGCCAAGAGAAACAGACATCTCCACCCCACCCACTCACCCTTCCCCGTGGTCTTTTTCCCCCAATAACAAAACACAAGAAAACACCCCATCACAAGTGTTCATCAGTCACAATGCAAATCAGGCCAAGGAGCTGATCAAGTTCCAGTGTCAGCAGCCTTCATCTAAGGTCAGTGCTAACCCAAGGACATCTCCAGTCCAGCTGTGCACCCAAAACACACTGGTGGGTCTCAGGGGAAAGAGCAGGGCACACAACAGGAAGCAGAGGGAGCAAGGAGGGCCCATTCCCAGTGGTACCTGCACCAATGGGGCATCATCAGCCAAGTGCTGCAGCAGCACAGCTGCAGAGCCATTAAAACACCTTCCATCCTCCTGCAATAGTGGCTTCTTATCAAAACACTGCTATTGATTCTGTACTTAATAGAACTTGGGGAGGAAGAGATGGGCCTGCCTTTAATTCTCTTAATATTCAATTCAGTTATAAATTGACCTAAGACTATCCTTTATCAGCTGTCGAGTCATTATACTTGTGAAACAGGAAGGCCATAAACCAACAGAGTCTAAGAGACAAAAAGCCAGAAGAAAGCAGGGTGAACAGGAACAAAGACATACATAGAAGATCATGGAATACTGTACATTCATACAAAAGCAACAAGGATAACAACAAATTAATGTAAATGTTTAGTAGACACTTTGACTTTAAAAACAAATGTTTTAATAAATAAATAAAATAAATCAATAAAATAAATGTTTTAATAAATCACATCTAGGTACTTACCTAAGAGAGAGAAAATCAAACCAAAAGCAGAATTCAATTCAAAGAGGAACTAAGCTAATATTAGTAAATTAAAGACACCAGTACAGTAAAACACTAATAAAACTATATGAGTTTATAGGTTACTTACATGCTGCAGGTGTTATGAAGTTATTAGATATTGTAGTCAAGAGGTAGTACAACTAACAATTGTTGATAGATATATAAATAGAAAAAAACCCCATATTAAATCTCTTAATGGAATCCATGGATATTCTCTGCTTTTAAGTGTCATATTAAGCTAAAATAAAAAAGGAGTACTGAAAAATGCCCCTTACGTAGGGATACACTACTGTCTGGGTAAGCTAAATAGCTTTGTTGTCCTACCACTTCTCCAAATTCCTTATCCCTTGCAAGTGCTTTTAAAGTCTCTCCTTAAAGGCTGAAAAGAGAAACACAACTCAAAATAGATTTCTCAAAATCTCTTCTGAGATTTCTCAAAAGTGTGGGGAAAATGGTGTTTCCCTGGCTAAAGGACTTGTGCCTAGGGACAACAAAGCTGAATTCTGTTGTGCCAGCAGCTGTCAGGCTCCAAGGAATAGGGAATAAAAGGCTCAGACCCAGATTTTAGGAAGCCACAGGAAAATACAGTTATTCAGTCAAAGCCTTCAGCTTTTACTACTCAACAGTGCTCTGAAAAGCGCAGACTTGAAACCCTGCAAAGCTGAAGTAAATAGTCATAACAACATAACAACAACAATCAGCCTAAAACTAATTTTGCTACTTCTCTCCTGCTTCCCTCAGGTCACCTAGGTCTCACTTGTGTCTAAAGCTGGCACACTCTCCATCACAGAATTTCACACATTCAGCAGCAGAGTAAGGCCACTACAGGCAGTTGTGCTGGTAGGAAAATCACCACTACTGCTCACACCATCCAGAGAAGGCACTTAATAATACTTCTGGTAAATGGGCGTGCTTAAAGAGCAGAGAATGGCAGGCCCAAAGTGAATGTATGTTCTGCAAACATTTTGCTTCTGCTGGGTCTGAACATGGGTGTTTGTAAAGCATTTGCTGTGTCAAATACCTGGTGGCCAGGAGGTCCGCTTAAATTCTAAAAATTATCACACCATTTCCATATTATAATGGTTATTTATGAGTAAGAATGGACAGACCTTGCAAAGCAATGAGATTACTTCATTTAAGGGACACTGGATTAGAATGGATTGCCCAGCAGGTCTCAAAGAAAAGTTTATTTTAAAAGGAAGTTTAAAAAGGTATGCAAATTTAACAGAATCTTTAATGAAGATTTATTTAAGCTACTGAAGAATTCTTAAAAAATCAGAAAACACAAAGGATCTGTGCAAAGAAGACTTAACGCTATTCCTTATAAAGTATAATGAACTAACTAAAGGATACTCTACAGATACCTGAAGTGTTCTATTACCCTTTGATATTCTGCCCAACAGATCTCCTGAAAGAACTGCATACATTTTCTTTCAAGCAAGACACATTAAAAAACACCAGAAAAGCTACAGAGTCTCTCATTCCTTCATTTTTAAGCTTCTGTATCTTCTTATTGAAATTATATGGCAATCTCCAAGGGAAGAAATGTTTCTATTTGCAGAAGAGGGCATGTAGAAGATGAAGGAGATGCTCAACTCCCCCTTCCCTCGCAGAGACCCTTTCAATATATTCGCTGTAAAATGCATACCAAGTGGAATGTAAATCCACTCCAATTAGCAAGTGTTTGTGCATGTGCAGGAACTCAGTGTTACACTCCTGCCTTGGCTCCAGCCTTTGCAAGGCTCTGGCAATGTCCCACCATTGCTATTGTTACCACAACAAAAGACAAACAAATAAAAAACCTGGACAATGAATCACTGAAATAGGCTAGAAGCTGTCAAATGTTCAAGCATGATGACACAGGAACAAAGCTGTTTAAGTCACTAGGTTGAAGATAAGCGGTTTGCTACTTACTTGTGTCTATGAATTACAGCATTAAAGGCGAGCCCGTCAGCCCAGCTTGTGGTGAAGTTCAAAACGTTGACCTGACTGTAAGGTCTCGTGGACTGCCGAACCCAGCTCAGCAGTATCTTCTCACTGTTGGTCTGCTGCAGATCTGACATGATGTTCTTCATGACATCCTTCACCTGCAAGACAGCAACAACTACACCTTATAGGCACTTTTCCTCCTTACAAAACCAAATTACTTCACAATTCATGAAAGAGTCTTCCCCATGAAAAGCTATGAATCAAACTCCAATTCCTCACATGAAATTTGGGAGCAGCAGTCTTCAGGCCATCTTTGCACTCTACTGAATACAAGAACCAGTGATGCATGGTGTAATAATGACACATTACTCCTACACGATGATCCTCCCCCTCTCCTTGGTGCTGTCTGCATTAAGCATAGGGAATAATACTCCTCATTGCCTTATGCTGTGATTCCACCTGTAAACAAACTCCAAAAATACAGCTTGCATAGGTTTTTTGCAAGAAGAGGATATCTGCTCATCCAACGAAAGTAGTTTGTTGTTTGGATACTAGTCATACACATCTGCCAGAGTGCCTCCAAGCAAATTCAATATTCCCAGACACGTGGATAAACCAGGAGCAATTCAATCTACGGGACTAACAAACCTACAGAGCAGCTGTAAGATGCAAGGCAATCACAGCAACCTAAACACTAAAACAGTACCTGCTCAAGCCCTTGAGAAAGGAATATAAATACAATGCTTCAGCCTGAAAAGCCTCTCTGCAATTAATACCAGCAGGAACTAAACTGAGCAGCTGAGTACAACTGAGTACATACGAGAATACGGATCATGGGAGGCAGCCAATAGACTGAGAGCAGAAACCAAATACTGGCCTGCCTTTATTTACCAGCCCAAAATAGAAGCAGTATTTTTTGCCACCAAAAGCCTGGGAAGGTTTGCGAAAACCCCAGCAGAACAATGTACACGATTCCTGGAAAGGAAGAGATCTCACAGCAACCTCTCACCTGCCAGTGCAAGATAATGCTCCACAGTAGGCCCAGAGTCAGCTTGTGATTTCCATCAACGATGTCAGTTCCTCCAATATTCACCAACTCCACCTGGAAAGGTTGGATCAACTCTCAATTAAACACTGTTATCACAGCTTCAAGTCACAGCCCCACCCCACATCCCTGGCTGTCCAGCCAAGTATTACCAAGTGCTCTGAAATAAAAAGCAGTTAAAGAGAAAAGCAGAGTTGAGGGAAAACTGATGAATTCAGATGAATCTGTCATGACAACTGCTTAAATAACATGGCAAAAGATGGTACCAAAGAAGATACTGCACTGGAGGAGTTTTATTCTCTAATATATAGGTGTGTACTAGGAGTCAAAACTGAACAACAGAAATGCAAGCGTGAAAGATCTGATAGGAAAATATAAGTTAAGCAAGTTTGGTCCCAATTTTTGTTTTAAATTTGATTAACAAATCAATAAAGTTGAAATTCCTTGCTTAGAATCATTCTGCTAAAAGGATGAGCTTCACAGGATCACTTGATCACCTACACCCTAGCTTGTCTGATCCTTGCAATATATATTTAAACCCTTTTATAAATTATTTCACAATTTATGAATATTGCATAGCCCACAAACTCTCCAGCAACAGAAAGCAGCTGCTTCTCAGTTGATGCCTTTTCCCTCCATCATAACACACAACACAATTTCCAATGATGCTAAGCAGGAGGCATAAATCAAGTGCATGACCTTAACAACCTTCAGCTAACTAAGACCATTTACTTCTGGAAACCCAGATCCTGTCAGCTTAAGGAAGAAATAATTAATTATTACAATTCATTATTGTTTCATTTATTGTTATAATGAAATTAATCAATTTCAAGCTGAAAAAAAACCATTATTCATCCTTTTAAAAGTTAATCAATATTTACAGTACCACAAAGAACAAAAACAAACAACCCACTGCTAGCTTTGTCTGCTTCCGAGAAATGTGACACTAGTCCACCAACACAGAGGGGAAATTGCAGTATAACACAGAATGTTGGTATCACTCTTCAATCAGCAGTTTATATAAATATGCCCATGCCTCCTTGTATTTGATGCATTTTATTGCCAAAATGTTTTTATTAAGTTATTTTAGTGCCCTGACATTCACGAATAGAAATTCTAACTATAGAGAGCATACTTCCCAGGAATTGTTCTTCTAAAAAGGAGGAAAAACTAAAATCACTTTACTATAGAACTAGTATCTTCCAGGCAGTAAAAACAAATTTTAAACCAAATAGGTATTATTTTTATTTTTCTTAAAGGAGAATTTAGTTTTGTTTGCTTGTTTGTTCTTTTGATCAATTACCAGAGCTGCAGATTAGAAATACTAAGTATTTGACACAGAGCTGACAGAAGTCAATGAACAAAACTCTCCTGGAAACTGAGAGCAGGACATGAGAAACAGAACCACAAAACCTGCCATCCCCTTATAGATTTATGCAGCATTACTGGAAATTAGTTTTTTGTCCTGTTCATCAGCTATGCAATAATAAAGCTTCAAGGAAGGTCTTTCTTGGGAGCTGCGCACATCTCAAAAAACCACACTTTTGTCATTAATGAATTAATACCATTATTAAGTTTGCATTTTAAGATCTCACAAAATTGCTAGAAACTGAAATCCTACATCAGGTAAGAAACTGTAAACAGTTTACCCGTCTCACTGAATTCCCATTTTAGATATCTAAATCCAGAAAAATCTTCATTCTCTGCATTGTGAACTCATTTACACACAAGAATAAAAGAAAGAATCTCTCAAGAAGTTGTGGAAAAACATTCTCACATTGTTCTGATGCAAGACTTGCAGTACTCGGTTGACGTTATTTAAGGCATGTACTCGTGTAGAACCTCGTTCCTTAGGCTGAAAATAAAAAGTTACAATCTGTTCAACATCAGAATTAATTGACATACCAAATAAAATTAGAGAAAAATGAAAAATTCTCCAGATTTTAACTTTTTTTTTTTAGTAGCAGCAAGAAAAACCAAACAAGATCATCCACAGCAATTTCAAAATGGAAACTGGTCAGAACAATATTCCCCAATTCGAGGCACAGGACAGGCCGTGGATTCAAAATGTGCTTCAGTTCATCTTCAGTAAGTCCAAAATTTTTATTCCCAGCATCTACAGAATTATCAACAGAGAACGCAAAAGCAAAGGGAGAGTTCCTGGGGAAAATCTGAGGCTTTTGAACACTTGCCAGAGTAGTTGAAATATTTTGGCTCTCAAGAGAGAACAAGCAGCAATTTGTTTTTCTGGCACCAAAAGCCTGCTAAATCTTTGCATACTGGAAAGAAGTTATGCTTCCTGACTTTCCCTTCCTTTTAATATCGGAAAAAAAAAAAAAAAAAAACCAACACACAACCAAAAAAAAAAACCCCACCAAATAAAACAAACCTTCAACTCTTGGCAACACCTGCCACTCCACGTGCTTTTAATCACCATAAGTTAATTCCTGGGACAGAAATTGATCATACTGCAAGAGTGTGAAGCTGAACTTGGAACACAGTAATCAAAAAAACTCCTGTTGTCTTCGGCATAATTCAAATCACACCACAAATTATTAAAAGTACTAGTAAACATCTGCTTAAAAACAAGGCAAGTTTGCAACATGAAATTTTACATGACTGAAGGTTCCTCATATGGCCAATAAACAAATTTGAGACTCATTATAAATAGCGAAATCAAGAATTTAATCCCATGCGATGGCACGTTTCACCATGTCTCATGCATCTTTCCGAACAGCCATCAGCGTTAGCAAGGGACAAGTTTGCAGCCACATGCACTTTCCCATACATGATTTTGGCAGTTTTCAGCCTTTTCCTATCTGCAGATGAGAGAATTTTTCAATGGAGATGCAGATTTTCACCTACTCTTTTTAATTTGAGGGATCTTTCACAAGCTGACTAGAAGCCCACAGGTCTACCTGATCATCCAAAAACAGACCTTTAAAAGATCTCTATTAAAAAAATGCACTGTGTGAATAACAGCACAGATTTTATGTGCTTTGCTGGACAGTATGTAAACCCTCACAAGAGGGTTACACAGTTAAACTTCAGCCTGACCCTGTATCTCATGAGTGGAGTTCATGGGAATTTTACTGGAACTGTAGAGAACAAGCACACATCACAAGCAAAACAGAGTTTTAAATAAATTGAAATAAATTCTTTTAAAAATCACATGCCTCACTGTGTTTTGTTTATTCATTTGTTTAAGTTTTTATAATAAATGGAAATATGACTCAGACATTTCTCTTACCAGAGGTTTCCCTGTCAGACCCTCCAAAAGGTCCAAAAGCTTCCTTCCATCTTTCAGATCTGTGAACATGTCTTTAACTGGGGCCTTCCCACTCTGCAGAAGAAACAAAAGCAGTAATAAAAATAGTGTTTAAGCAGAACTTCCCTGAAAAGAGATACTTTTTCCATTGCATCTTTTAATTTATTCTTATTTGGCACTGAAAGTACTAAATGAAAGCTAGGGGAATGCTACAGCAATTGAGAAGGAACCTTTCCATTTTTAAGCGTTTCTTTTTCCTCCCTATCACTGTGGTTCTGTGCATTAGCAACCTTGTACTAAGGAACCAAATCAGTGCATCCTGTCTCAGATTAGGGTGGATGCATTAACACGCAGAGATGGTAAAGAAAGAAAACTTGGCAAGTTTGAGGAGACATTTGAGAAGGAATGCTTTGGTTTGGCTGCATCTAAAGGAAGAAGAAACCGAGGCTTTTCAGAAAGAAACTATTGGGACAAGTTCTCTCTGATTTAAAAAAAGACCAAAAAAGACTTGGAATTGAGTCCTGTGAAAGAAGATGCCACTGCTCTACACAGATCAGCAGATCAAAAGGTATACCATTTATTGAATCAAATTAATCACTTTCCCTACCATGGAAAAGAAGCATAATGCGAAACTCAGAGCTACTCTAAATCATAAATTTTTAATTTTTGCTTTCCTTGGGAGTGAAGGGACTCTATACAAGAATTGTGGCAGATGAGAGTGGAATTGTGTTAACATTTTCCATGCTTCCTTTTTATCTTATCTCTTCTGGGACCATAAGAAAGTTATTGTAGGACAGTTGCACAGGGAGAAGACACAGCCAGCCAACAACTAAGCGCATTTCCTTTGCAATGCTCACCTGCTGGCTGCCAAGAAATCAATTAAATTACTGCTTCCAGTGCCCCTTTCAAGTGCCAATTTGAGGAGAAGAAAAACATTTCTAAGTACCACCAAAATCTCCAATATTGTCTTTTTCTATCACCTTGACTTTTTAACATTGCTGTTCAGAAAGAAGGCTGTCAAAGACCCACCTGACATGACATGAATTAGCTGACATAGATCTGCCTTCATTTATCTTCCTCCTTCCTGCCCTACAGCTGCTGGTAATTGCCAAATACTGGCTAACAAATCAGAAAAAGAGAACCAAACAGCTCAATGAACCCCATTTTTTGGCAAATGTCTGGTTTTCCCCAAAATTTGTAACTGTTTTTTGTAAGTGTCCAATTTAGTTAGATTTGATACTACTAAAACTACCAACACAAAAGAAAAAAAACAGTTGAACAGCTGCAAAGCCATATTTTAATTTCCTTTACAGGAACGTAACTAAATGTAGCTCATAATTTCAAACAGCTCAATAGTGGCAGGAATGATCTTCCTCTCAGACCATGCACTTTTCAAAGATGAATCAGATGCTTCACAGCTGCACAGCAACTTAATCAAACCTTTAAAGCACACTGGAGCCTACAATGGGACAACTGGCTGGAGAGATGAGGGCGGAGCAGTGGCTGTTGTCTATCTGGATGTCAGCAAATCTTTTGACACTGTCTCCCATCATATCCACACAAGCAAACTCCGGCGTGTGAACCAGCCAAGTGAAAGGTGAGGCGGATTGAGAACTGGCGGAACGGCAAATCCCAGAGAGTCATTATCACTGGCACAGGGGCTGCTTGGAGGCCTGTTCATTAGTGGTGTCCCCTAAGGTTCAATATTGAGCCAACTATTGTTTAACTTGTTCATCAATGAGTAGGATGGAGGCACAGATGACCCCTCAGCAAGTTCATTGACGACACAAAGCTGGGAGGAGTGGCCAATGCCCCAGAGAGGTGTGCAGCTTTACAGAGGGACCTCAACACGCTGGAGAGATGGGCAGAGAGGAACTCTGAAATTCAACAAAAACAAGTGCAGGGTCCTAAGCCTGGGGGGGAATCATCTCATGCACCAGTACAGGCTTAGGCTGATCTGCTGGGAAGCAGCTCTGTGGAGAAGGACCTGAGAGTGAGTCCTGGTGGACAACCAGCTGTCCATGAGCCAGTAGGGTGACCATGCGGCCAAGGAGGCCAATGGTGTCCTGGGGGCATTAGGAAGAGCACTGCCAGCAGGTCAGGAAAGGTGATCCTGTCCCTCTACTCATCCCTAGTGAAGCCACATCTCACTAGGTATGTGTGAGATGCATGAGTTCTGGGATCCTCAGTACCAGAGAGACGTGGAGCTCCTGGAGTAGCTCCAGCAAAGGGTGACAAAGTTGATGAAGGGACTTGACCATCTCTTATGAGGAAAGCCTCAGAGAGCTGGGCCTGTTCAGCCTCAACAAGAGACAACTGAGATGTGATCAGTGTCTGTAGGGAACTGACGGGAATGACCTGAAGGGTTCAGACCATTCATCTGAAGGGAATGACCCAAGAAGATGGAGCCAAGCTCTTCTCAGTGGAGCAACAGGACAAAAATCAACGGGCAGAAACTGACAGAAGATTCACCTGAACATAAGCCTGGGCAGGTTACTGCACAACAGAACAGATTGCCCAGAGAGGTTGTGGAGTCGCCCTCACTGGAGATATTCAAAAAACATCTGGACAGAATCCTGAGTAACATATTCTAGGGCTTCCTGCTGGAGCAGGGAGGCTGGACTAGACGATCTCCAGTGGTCCCTTCCAACCTTAACCATTCTATGATTCCATGAGCCAGCAAGCAGGATAACAAATGTAGATGCAGAGAAGCCTCTTCTACAGTTTATGGTGTAATACAGGAGGAGATGAGCCACGGTTGCAATTAACCCAGATGCCGGTAAAATTTAATCTACATTTGGTTTGCAACACCACATTGAAGACAGTAAAAGCAGATTGCTAAGGGCACAAGGAAATTCTTCAAAGGACCAGAAAAGCAGGCAGTAGGAGCTAACTGTGGTCTCTGGTTGCAGTAATATTCAAACACTCATTGTGAAAAACCAACCAAACTCATTAGTCATTGAAGTATGGGTCTCTCCAGAGCAGAGTAGAAGGGGAGAATCACCTCCACTGACCTGATGACCTTTTAATGAAGCCCAGGATATGATTGGCTTTCTGGGCTGAAACACAGATTGCTCTGTCATGTCCAATTTTTCACCCACAAGT
Source organism: Acanthornis magna (assembly GCA_036785705.1). Taxonomy (NCBI): domain Eukaryota; kingdom Metazoa; phylum Chordata; class Aves; order Passeriformes; family Acanthizidae; genus Acanthornis; species Acanthornis magna. Next base: position 16,380,566 of record JAWUZG010000040.1, on the reverse strand, counting down.
ATCCCCAAGCCCTTCTCCGCAGGGCTGCTCTTACCTATTCATCTCCCAGGTTGTACAGATACTGGGGAATGTCATGATGCAGGTACAGTACAGGACCATGTACTCAGCCTTGCTGAACTTCATGAATTCACACATGCCCACTACTCTAGCCTGAAGTCTTTCTGGATATCTATTCCCACTGGCAAATCAACTCCACTTGCTTGGCCTGGTGTCATCTGTAAACTTGCTGATGGCATGCTCAAACCCACTGCTTATCATTGGTGATATTGAACCCAACAGATCACATTATGGACCCCTGAGGGACAGCACTTGCTCCTGATCTCCATTGGGACATTGAGCAGTTGACTGCAAGCCTTTGGATGTAGCTGTCTGGGCAATTCCACATTTATCCAACAGTCCATTCACCAAACCCATATCTCTCCAATTTAGTGACAAACGATGTTGTGGGAGACACTGTCAAAGGCCCTACAGAAGGAAAGCCTTTATAATTACACAATTAATTATAATTTATATAAACTAAAACAGTATACAGACATATAACACTAAAACTGTTATAGCCATATACCCTCAATGAATTTGTTGTCTTAGGTCCATAAGTTAAAAAGGATTTGGATCTACTGAAAGAGCATAAAGATACCTCATTTAATACAGTGAAACAGGGGTATTGAGAGTATACAGCCTTCTTTCTTCGCTTCCATCCCCTCACTTCACATGCATGAAAACAAGCTGAATGACTTCCTGCTTTCAGTCATTCATTTCACCAGGTCATGGTATGTTCCAGCCCCATGCAATGCACCCTGCTGTGATGGTGGAAATAATTCAGATCTCAGGAGAATGGCTTTTCCATTTCACTGGCCATCAGAGCACCATGTTTTGCTGTCAGTTTAAAGAGTCACCAGGAGAGTATTAAATTATTTCTGCAATCTAAGCTATCCATTCCTGGTTTGTTAAAGTATCCACTATCCTCAAAGCAGACAAAGAAATATACACAGCCTCTGTACTTAGTGAAGTCCAGAAAATGCTCTGAGGGAAAGAAGTCAGCTCACAGGATACATTTCCACATGTGCAAGGTGACTCAAGTTTGCTAAGAAAAGGGTTGCAGCACCCACCCCACCAAGCCCATCACCACCTCCACGGCAGCACACCCATCAGGAAAGCTGGAAACCTGCTTCTGCAGCTTCCCACGCCCACCAGGTGCAGACACCTGGTGGCAGTGGCCACCCAGGCAGCCTCAGCTGTCCCCATCAGGGCACAAAGCCAGCCCTGACAGCCAGCTGATGTTGCAATGGAGCAGAGACTGCACAGGCACTGCATCCTGCTCTGCTCACACTGCCTCCTCCCACTCATGCATTTTCCTCACACCTGAACACACATTTCCAAGCAGGATCTCCTAGGTGAACCATATGGTCTCCAGTCAGAAACATCTCTGTCCTCCAGTGCAGCTGGATACTGGACTGCTTTCTTAGGATGCAGTTTGATAGCAACACATTGTGCTTCAGCAAGTCTTCTACTTCATCCAGCCAGATGGTCTTCTACTCCATCCAGAACAGCTATGAATCCCAGCTTCTGACAGCCGCCAGCCCCAAGAGATAATCCCATACATTTATTTCCTAAGAGAAGACAAGGAAAACCTCTGGGGCAATGCTCACAAAGCAGTTATGCATGCCCTCCTGTGCCACACACGAGGCAGCCCAGAGCCATGCCCAGGCTGCTGCCATCACCCTCTCTTTGTGATAAAACCCATATAGAGCCCCATCACCTCACACGTAGGCTCTGCCACTGAGCCTACTGGGGCGGGCTGCTGTGCAGCGCAATGGCAGTCTGGAAACTGCAATACATGGCCTCTAAGGCTGGACCTGTCATGGGGCTCTGCAAATAGCTTCCCTCACAATCCCTGCCCACATCCATACTGCTCACTCCTAATCCCCAGAAAATAATCCAGCCTTCTGAAAAACAAAGTCTGTACCCACAAATCCACACACACAAATAAATACACAATCTGCAGTATGCAAAAAGCTCTCCCTGTACTGGCATACAGTATGCCAAGGCAACCTAAATTTCTATTTTCAGAACTGACATTTTACTCACTTTCTAAATACTTAAAGACTACACAAGTACAAAGTAGCTCAGCCCCTGCCAGAGTCCTTTAAGGAGAAGCAGTCCATCACTGAGCATAATGGATCAAGAAATCTAAGTACTTGTCTTATAAGAGTGACAGTGACAAACCATACCGAGCCCTTCACAAGGGCAAATGGCTAGTCACGGTTGTGTTGCTAAGTACTTAAAGAGCAGCCTACACTGTGCTAAGCACTGTACAAATACGAGGCAGATAATGGGTCCTTTCTCAAAGACAAAATAGAGTCCAGTTCATTCTACAAAGGTAGTATAAAGGACAGGCAGGGACACACTGCGTACCAGAAGAGCTGTGCTGGTTCAGGGTATAAAGCATTCACATCCCCCTCACTGAACACTTTTATCAGTTAACAGAAGGTAGTTTTTCTCAGCTTTGCTTATGTTTGCTGCAAGAGCAGAAAAAAAACAAACAAAAACAAAAAAAAAAAAAAAACCCTGGCAGAAACATCTTTTCCTCAGCCTGCTCAAGAGGGCTTTGCCAGCGGAGCTGTACACACAGTTACTGTAATAGACACAAGGGCCTGAAAAAACAGACAAAAGGACATAATTAACAGACTTAACTTAGAAAGAGGCTGTGTTGGTTCCCCAATGCTTTAAATTAGCACTGAGAGCAGGAAAGGAGTTGAATCACTTAACAGGGCTGGTGTAAGGGAAAGAGAAAGAGGGAAGAGGAAAGGGAAAGGGAAGCAGAGAAAGAGAAAGGAAAATAAAGAAATAAAAGCAGAGACATACAGAGACTGTACATAAGCTGTGGGCTTAGGCTTGCTTGTGTTCTCATGAACTTTGCATGGTGACAACATTTTTTATGCACCACTAGGCACACATACAAGGATCAGAACCAGATCCAATCCATCATGTTACATTTATTCCAACAAACATTTTGGTGCCAGCCTTTGTGTGAACACAAGTAAGGAAGGCAAGAGACAAAGAACTTTTGCTAGTTATCCACAGCAGAAAACACTTTTTTTCTGTTGATTTGCCTCATGAGAAAGCAGTAGTTTTTTAATGATCTCTGAGCTGAAGACCAGATGCTACCATACGTACACAAGACCAGGCACCTCAAGCATCAGTTTTGAATGTTACAGCAAGATGCCAGCACTATTTGAGAAGGAGATACCACACGCAGTGATCTCCTCACAGCAGCAGCCCTCATATGCCCCCTTTGGCAGTCTTTCAAGCCCCTCTACCTGGATCAGGTTTAAGAGGGTGACTCACACTTCCTTGTGTGCATCTAGAATTACTCATAAAGAAGGGTCATCCAGGCCAGCCAATATGACTGTGCAGAAATCATTCCTTCTCATTGCCAGAAAGTGTTCCCAGGAAATGGAGGAAGATATAAACAAAATCCGGATCACGTTTTTTTAAGTCATCCAATGCTGCTGACAGTAGAAAGCCCAGCCATCAACACTTACAGTCTGTTCTACTAAAGCCACCACAGCTACAAGGCAGCAATCATTCTTGAGCAGAACATTCTTAATTGTCCCTTCATTATCAATGGAGAGCTGTATCAAACTGAGCCAAGTTAGAGAGAAAAAGGGAGCCACAATCCCTCAGTAGGCCAAAACAACTTTTTTTTTAAAACACCTCCTATTATTTTTCCTTTTATTTTGACTATTTAAGTTCTTTATTCTTGAACATGAAATTATAAGCAAAGGCAATCATTAAAGACGTTTAAATGTTTACCTAATTGTTTAACTAGGAACATAAAGTTTTTTCATACCAATTGCCAACAATTTACATGTGCTTTAAATCAATAATTGCTGAAGGTACACTATTAAACCTAACCTTTCCAATTAATGAATGCCAAAGAGATTGGAGAATAAGAGATAAGCCACCTCTACTTCACATCCTCCTCAGTGATACTGATTCAGACCTCATAGTCAGAACATAAGAACCAGGATGAAAGGTCCTCTCAGTTTCACAGTTAATGCACGTTGGCTGTCATCAGGAAAGTAACACATTTCATAAAACCATACAAATGACCTTCACCAGCCACTAAGGGAATGCAGCAGACAAGTTCCAGCTGCTCAGAGCAGTGCTGGGAAAAGCCCTAGTTGCCATTTACATCATTTGCTACCTCACAAACACCAAAACACTCTGAAAAGATATAGGAAGCAGTACATACATATTTTCCATCAGATTCTCCTGATCTTCAAATGTCACTTATACGAAGTTAAGAGTTGTTTTAGTTAATTATTTTTAACCAGCATATGACTGTTTTTAACATCGAATAAGATGCTCCGTATATAGGTCAAAATAGTAGAACTGCAAAGACCCCTTCACCCTTTTCCTTGAGAAGAGGTAAATATCAGACAGGTTGGGATCTTAAGCAAGAGCATGTACCATTCGTAATGTTCAAGTACATTCCCAGGGAACTCATGGTAACCACCAGTTTAAACTCAAACAGCACAGGAGCAAGAACTACACTTCATTGTGACTAATACCAAGTAAGAAACTTGTCAAGAGCTGCTACATCATGAGGCCAGTACATGGGAACTCAATGTGGGAAACAAATCAGAAAGCAAAAAGGTCATTGCATACAGTAAACAACTATGTCAACAAATAATCTTGCCAGTTTCTAATTTTAGGCCATAGCCATTGTTTACAGAAGTATTTTTATTAAAACATGATACTTTTTTTCCATTCTCCTTCCACTGACATGCAGGAGTTACAGGACATCATACATAAATACCATCTATACCATGACAGATACTTTTTCACTGAGTAGGCTCTACGCTGAGTATGTCCAAGGACATAGCCAGCATACAGCAGAATGCACAACACTAGTACCAAAACTATGAATTCAAATACCAACTAAAACTAATAAATAAAAACTTACAATCATAAGAGGAAGATACCTTATAGACCAAATTAAATATCACTACTGGTGCTTAAAAATAAAACAGTTACAAGCAACTAAATAGCTATTTAAAACCCCAGACTAACAGGGGGTGGCAGGGGGAAGTAAGACTCATCACTGAGATATGTTGGAAATTTTGATTCTACTAGATGACAGACATGAGTTTAAGAAGCAGCAAAGCTGAAAAGCTAAAGATAGTTCAATTCACAGAACAACTAAATACTTGACTGACAACATGACCCAAGGAGGAAAAAATCTATCAGAGCAAATAGCATAGCAAAACTATGTCTCTATGTCTTTCTCTCTCCACTGTATTTATTACTGCATTTACATAAGCCTACATTATTATAACACATTTAATGTAACAGTACTAACCTCAGCTTGCAATTAATCCTCATTACATAACATTACCAGCAGCTGGGACCATGCTAATCACTGCGAGTTATTTCTCTTATAAGACTGAAAGGTTATCCTTTTATTTACAGTTTCTCAAGTCTGTCAATTCCAAATTATAACTTGGATCCTTGAAAAAAATTCCTGCTAACCAGGTTGACTATTCTCACTAGCAGCTCACAGGTAAAGGAACAGATTTGCTTTGGTGCCTCTGCCAGGCTCAGCTCTAGTGCCTGCGAAGGTCACGTAAACACTCCCAAAACTGGGATGATAACCAGGCCCCTGAATCAAACTCTATCCCAAACCCAGAGCATTAACCAAGTCAGCAATAATTCCACTCCATATTACCATACCAAGCTTTCAAGTCCAATAAGGGAGATGTTGCCCACAGCTTATTCTTAGAGCAGAAGACAGCAACAGTTGAGAGGAGGACAGAAAACTGGCAATTTTTATGCTGTGACAGTATCTGGGAAAGATCACAAACTGCTATGTATTATTGCTTTTATGCTAGAAAGTAGTCATCCTAAACATAACTCATAACCTATTAGAGAAGAAAAAATATTTTGGGCTTCTTGGCTAATACGCATCTGAGGCCTAGAAAAGGCTTATTTGGTCTTCTCATAAAGAGAGACTAAGGAAAAAGTAGACTAAAAATTGACTTTTTCAAGGCCAGCTCATGTAAACACTAATTCTTTTCCACTCAGATTATTCCTCTTTTCCACCAAGGCTGTTGCTTTTTAAGCTTTGGCTATCTTTGAGTGAAGTTAGACTCTACAGTTTAATTCAGTGTTGAAAAATAACAGAAGCAATTAGACTATAGAATCTTTTACCAGGCATCACATACTTCCTTGCTAGCGCCACAAAAAAGGAACTGGAAAAAGAACTCAACACCATCTTAGATGATGTCACCTTGGACAGCTAAAATTGCCTAATCAATCTTTTTGATCTCTTTTCTTGCATGACTAATACACTGAACTCCATAATTCTCCTTCCCCTCCAAAAACACACTTCTGAAATGTCTTTGACCTCAGGTATCTTGGGCCATGTGAAATTAATTATTGTGAATAGGTATAATGTTGTCTTTAAAAAGATTTATCGCCGTTGCTAAGGGTCAGCAGTGGAGCTGCAAAAAGTCTTCAGAAGTACAGGACCTGACATTTACTATTATGACAAAACAAACCTTAGAGGAAAGCAGAAAATCAAGGACCAAAAATGGAGGAAAACATCTATTCAGCACACAACACAAAATGCTAAAAAAGACTTTGCAGTTAATGAATGAATTAATGTCTGATATAAGGAGGGAGGAACTGTTTCAGTTTTAAGCTGCATATAAAGCCATAACATCCCAAAGCACTCCAAGTACAACTCATCAGTTGCCCTACTGCCCTCTCTTCTCTCACCTTTCTTTGGTGTCCTTCCAGGGGAGGGGACACATCAGAGCCCAGGAGAGGAAATGCACAGGAGCCCCACACTGAACACTTGCCTTCTCAAAGGCTAATATGGAGCTCAGCCCTGGAGGATGCATTCTGCTCCCAAGCTGCACCTCTACCCCTTCTTTAATTCTAAAGTGAAACCTATTTTTGGAAGACCACAGAGTGAAAAAAAAGAGCTTAAGATGCTGTAAAAGTGTGGGATGTCTGGCTTTATCCACACTGGCAGGTCCTGGCCTGGCTCCAAGCCCTGTCAATGCTGGCCAATGCAGATGTCAGGGCACTAGCACGCGACCTGGAGGAGCACAATCACAGAAATACATGCAGCAAGAACACTGCAAATGCACAAATAAGACTGTGTAAGGCTTCTGTACATTAAAAAAAAAAAAAAGAAATTGAGAGTTTGGATTGGAAAGCAATGGGAACACATGATGGAAAGGGAGGCCCAGCCCTCAGGCATGCAAGGGCTTTGAGTGCAGTTCCTGACACCTTGGAACAATGCCCCAGCTGGCCCCATTCAACAGCCTTCCACATCCAAGACTTATAACTGAGGGGCAGGGAAATCCAGTGTCATTTTCACTGAATACCACAAATCTCAGGGCTTTTATGCTCTTTTTGCAGAGCACAACCTTCCTAGCACTAAAGCTTTTTCTGCCATCCCTGTGGGAAAACTTCCCAAATGTAATGAAAAAACAAGTCATTGGTGAAAAGACAGAGCCTCAGTTTGCCCATGCTGGATCTGTGAACTTCCTCCAGTGAGTGACAGCACTAAGTTCCGACAGGCTGTGACAGACCTGACTCCATGGGTCTAAATTAAGTTAGGGCATCATGTTTCCTGTGCTGACTCTGTGTTCCACCTGCCAAGTTCAGGAATAGCAGAAGAGGAGAGGAACCAATCTGAAAGCAAACTTGGAAAAGTACCACCTTGGAAAATGAGAAAACTAAAGCCAGCAAAGACTGAATCCTGCACAAGGGTAAAGAGAGGGCAAGGTTAGTACCGCTGAGACAAAGGGAAATGCAAAAATAGGACTGACCACACAAAAATCAAATCCTGTAAAGGCTGCAGAGGGGAAATGAAGGGCGATGGAGCGGGTCTGGAGCTTTAAAAAGAAAAACTGGGCCTTGCTGGGAAAAGAAGTATAGTGACAAAGGCAAAAGTGGCAGGGCAATCAAAACTCCAGATTTGAGAGGATTTGCCAGGCAGGCAAGGCTTCTGATGTGAGAGGGTGTAATAGTAAGTGAAGGGGAAAGAAAAAAAACAAACAAACCAAAAACAGGGTCAGAAAGTAGGAGTAAAGAAAGAAAATAGGGCAGAAAAGAATTGTACTTGACTGGTTCTAAAGTGGGACACAAGATTCCCGAATACCTTAAGATGCCTATCAAGTTTCTAGAAACCTTCTAGAGTTGCAAGTGTGAGTATCCAACTACTTTGCTTTATAATTATAAGCTGAAACATCAGAGATCTGCAAGATGGAATGAAAAGTCCCAGGCCTGCTGACATAACATGCAAGTAGATAAAGATTGAAACTACTCAGATATTCAGAAAAGTCAAAGCTAGGGTTGATTACAAAATTTTTGTTCACTCCCTCTTTACCTATGTGAAACAAATAACATATGGGTAATAATAAAATAACATAATCCTCCAGACTTGAATTCAAACTCCACTGTTAGCCAGAAGTTCCCCTGTGACTCATCAGAATCATTTAAAACACAATTTTACATGCAATTACTAACTGTGTGCCAGACTCAGACTTCCTGAGATCATTAAATCTAGTCCTTGCTGACACAGGCATAATCATCTTCAAGTCCTTTTTCTGTGCTGATCAAGCTCCATCTGAAAACCAAACAGATATTTTGGATGGTTTGATTGAGTTTGCAGAAGAGATGAGCCCTCTGAACTCTGTCATAAGACTCAAGAGCTCCGTTTTATATCAAGAAACATCAAAGAAATGTCAAATCCTCAGGGATAATTTAGCTAAAGTCTCAGACTGTACACTCAAAATTAGTAGCTAGTTCTGACGTTTACCTCTATTTGCAGTGGTTAAAAACCACAGTGATAAGATTGCACACTTGTATTGCAGAAAGGTGTTCTGAAAATAACATATACATATGAACTGGTAATTATTAATGAAGATTAATTCAGAAAGGAAGAAAGGGATAGAAAACAATGTTACATAGTGTGAAGAACATATATTAGCTACCCATACAACTAGATGCCTTAATTGGTAAGGCTATACCACAGGGAAACGGCTAAATCTGACTCTTGAAATTAAACTGGAGAGAGCAATGGAAAAAATACAGTAAATAAAAACATCACGTGGCTTTATAAATATATGCTGAAATGCTCTGCCTCAGTATTTATATGATTGCAAACTTCTCTATTGATTAAAGCTTCATAACAGACTATATATCTAACTATTTTTATTCCCTTTAATTTAACAAAATATCCTTACTACACAGCCATTGTAGGCTTGGGAGTTGCAGTGTGTACAGCTCTGCCAAGGTATTTCTCCAGCAAGCACTGAGTCTTGGCTGAGTACATTTATTGACCTTAAAACTCAATCCACTTTAAATGTTTGTGCCTTGATTACAAACAACACATAGAAATAGAATGCATTGTTCTAGCACAGCTTAAACTAAGGGTGCAAAAACAAGTTGCTGTACTGTGAACTACACCAAGAACTCTTATCTCACTGATCATGGTTCTGAAGCAGGCACCTCACAGCACACTTGAGACATCTCAAGTGTTTTACTTACCTACCTATTCTCTGATGAGAGAAGGGAAAGATGTTCCTCTCTTTCTAGATCCTTTGTAAAACCCTATTAAATTGACTTAAATCAAACTTAGCATTATGCAATTGCAATTTTTGGATTTTTGTATGCTAAGCTAGTTTACAAAGGCTCAACAGATTACTTTTAATTTGCTTAAATGAAGGACAAGTACAATATAATTAGCACGGAAGGACAAGTAAAATTCTTGGAGTGAAATCTGCAATTCCACACAAAATACCTAAGTTACCATTTTGTTTTCTGCAGTGCAAATCCGATTATATTTAACTAACCTCTAAAATCTCTCTATCCTACTAAGCAGCTGAATCAATCTAGTTCAGAGAAAAGGAATTTTAAACAACCCAAACGACTTTGTAAATACCAAGACCTCAACAGAACTGAAATCAGTCCCTTTATATTTTTAAGGTACAGTTGAAACTAGACTTTCTTAGATGAAATTATTTCTACTCAACACCATCAATTTCCTTGCATTTTGAACATGCCAGTCTTCATAAATCTGTGTCTTGTTGTGCCATAGTTGCCATGCTCAAGTCTGAATTGGACATGCAGCAGTCAGGAGTATGTCCTTTTATAGGAGTCTCTTTAATCATTAACCAGGCTTTCATAACTTCAAGTGTTTAATGGGCCACAAAGTTAGAGAGCTATGAAGCTAAAGTTACTTCAAATCCAATGAGTACCTGGCCATACCCTGTGCCAGGGAAATCCAGGAGCTTAGTAGGATCTAATTACATGGTATAGAAGGCAAGATGCTTTATAAGGTATATCTACAGGCGTACAAGCAGAATGACTGAAAACACTTTTACCTTCTTCAATATAATGCCACAGCACTCACTAACAAGTCATCTAGCACATTCTCAGTATCACTGCCATTCATTCTCAGCATCACTGACATTTCCATGTTCATGCCCATCTTTATGCCAGCTACAGGACTACAAACAGTCCTTTCTTTCTCACCACATTTTCTTTCCTTACATGATCCTGCCCTGCCTAATGTTCCTCCAGCAGGACCACCACTCCTCTGGGCAGCAGTCAAAAGCTGAGCATAGAGCAAGCAGTTACCCACACACACTCCACTAGAGAGCAAACCAGCCAAGAATGAATTGGATTGAGAGTGCAGAATATCAGCTTTCAACCAAAACAAACCTAAGCCAAAACGATTCACCCAAGGCCACAAGCCTTGCATTGCCCAGTGTCCTGTTTCACAGGAAGGAAAGGAAGGTAAAAATTCCTTACATTGCTGATCAAGAACTTCAGAAGGGCAGAGCTCCAGCGGCAGCCATTCACTGCTAAAGCACTGTTGCAGCTTTATTTGAAAAACAAACCAACCCCCCCCACACACACCTCCTTCCTTCTATGTGTATATCAGCTTTCAGGATTTCACATGCATGCCTCTGCTCAGTAAGAACATACAAAATAGTAGTTACACCATTTGCAGCACCACACTAGCTAGAAAAAAAATCATGAGTTTGCCCTGATAATATCCCAGGTTCCTTCACACATTCAAACTACGAAGAAGGAAAACTTTCCACAGATACTGTGCTCCTGGGCAGTGTCATTTTTCCCTATCAGCAGAACAGTGTAAAAAGCAGGCTTTAAATAGCATTCCAAAGCAAACTTCACTTCCTTTCTCATCCCAAACCACGAAAGAGCCTCAGTAAGTTTTAAGCCAGTAAAGAGAATTAAAATGAGAAATGTAGAGCATGAGAGCCAAGGAAAATTCAAAATGAGCAAGTAATAATATAAAATTTCAGTCAAGACTCGAGTAGCAACACCAGGTGGCTTCAACTAGAGGTTTGCAGTGAGTAAAGCTGACTCAGCAACAGAGTAAACACAGTGACGGAGGTTCAAAATCTGCTGCAATGCACTCTGAAAACTGCATGTAGAAATAAACCAAACCAAAACTAAACAAAACCAAAACAGACATGCTCATGCAAATAACTATTCTAATATATTAACAAATAGAATCTCTCATTTTTTCTTAAAACATAGTATCAAATGTTTATGTGTATGAGGAAATTGAGGGAAATAGAACTACAGTAGTTTATCCATTTTCACTACACACTGACACATTTAGGAGTATTCTACAAGAGCAAAATATATTTAACATATTATATTTAATATGTTCTAAACAGTGAATCAAACTAAACAAAGTAGCATATCCAAACCAACATTACCTTGGAAAACCGAGCATTTATCCATTTTGTAAAGGTTTTTTTCTGTACATCATTGTGCTCATCTGGAGAGAGAGAAAAAGAAAAAAATGAGTGAAAATGCATTCTTCTTAATCCTAGAGTGTTCAGTACAGGTCACATTAAACACTATCCTGAGAAGTGGGAGAATTTTTTGCCTAATCTATCAATAAAGCTGTTCAACCCTCTACAAGACCTTGGTACTTGCAGAGTCACACAAATGTTTTGCCTTTGCTAGTAACCACAGCAGCTCCTTTGCATTAGAATCAGTCTCACAGCACCTCCCAAGCGGGTTTGTGATGCATAAAATTCACAAGCTTCCCATCTGGTGAAAAACAACCTATGAAACCATGGGCTTTTAATTAACAGACTTTGTCAACACCTTTTTGCCTGAATGCATTGCTCCAAAAGGTGCCAAGGCCCTTATTCAAACTTCTGATGCAGATAATAGCTTCCTTCAGTACACAGCACAGCAACTGCGGTAGCAAAGCTGCTGGAACGCCCCTGAAGGATTTGCAGCCTTACCCACCCTCAGCCTGGTTTTGCACATGGGTTCAGAACCGTGTTGGTGATCAGTCACAGACAAGTTCAGCTGAAGTGTGGGAAGGGCTCAGCAGCCCTTCCCTTCAGATACCCTGCTGGTGTGACACCGAAGTACCACCACCTGGGGTCTGGGAGACAGCCAGACAGACCCAGCAGGACAAGGAGGATGGGCAGGCAAATGCCTGTAGGTCAGGGCAGAGGGAGGAGCAGTGGCCTCCAGCAGTGCAGAGAGAAGGCAGCTTCCCAGGATGCTTAAGGAAGCCATTTAGGAGCCTGTCCCACTAAAGCAGGGTGAGTCACCTCCAGCACAGGACACTCCTGCCTGTATCAGAGGACTCATCTTGGGTAAATTGCACTGAGCACTGCTGAAGGTGAGCCTATGCTTCATCACCTGTACTTAAGTGACTGAAATAACTGCTGACAGCCAGACTAGGCAAAGGAGGTTCACCCAGCATGGGTTTTCAGGTCTGCTTGCTGCAGACAAGAAAATACATACATGCAGCCTGTCAAAGGCTTTAATGTCCAAATCCTTGCACAGACCACAGCCAGGGCAGGCAGTGCCTTACACCGGCCAAACTGTTTGACAGCTGCAGCCCAGACCAAGAGTCTCCAAGAGCCCTTCAAGACTCCACCAGCTTCTTCGAAGACCAGTCTAAATACACCCTTCAGGCGACCACATCACACTACTGTCAGGAATACTCTCTTTCAGAACCTCTTGGTGGCAGCTGGCATCAATTTTTCCAGACTCCATAGCACAAAGCAGCACACCACGATGGCATTCAGACTAACTGTCCCTACATTCAGAATGAAGCCATAGAAAAAGCCTGATTGCAACTCAAATTTTCTGCTTCACGCATTCATGAAAATTTATGCAGTCTGAAGCAATATGAGATTATGATTAAAAACCACCACTTAGAAGATCATATACCTCAGCAGCAACTGACACTGTTGTACAATAAAGTTTTATCTATAAAATCCACGTTTACTTAAAAAAAAAAAAAATTAGAAAATCACAGAATACTACCAGAAGATTTCTTATATAGATTACCTCAATATTTCTTATTGCTGGCCTAACATGCATCTGAAGTTGACACTATCCATGTATTCACATTTAATATATCCAGCCAAAGAGCTGTTAGCTTTCACACAGAAGCCAAAGACCAGGTATATTTTACCTAACGGCAAGGAATAGTGGCTACAGCTCAGTCCAGACACAAGACACACTGGCAAGTGTCGTGACAGTTGACAAACTTAAGCTGTATGAAATTGTTCATATCCATTTAAAATAAAACCTCAGTTCTGGGCTTCTTTTAGGCTACAGCTGAAAAACCTGCTTGGGACACAAAGGGTGCATTGGGACACAGCAGCTAGCAGCCATTGTTTCACTCTTCTACGCCTCTCCTCTTTGGCAGCTAAAGCTGATCCTATAGACCCTACTCCTGAGTCACACCTTGGGCTCAACTAGATATCAAAGACAGCCCAATGCATGAAAAGATTTTTCTGAGCAAGATCCAAGGTAGCTATAGCACATTCTCAACAGGCCATGCTCAGAACATTGAAACTCATGGTGTTGTTCCAGGGGAGTATAATTACCTAAGAAATCTTGTTAACCCTGCCTTTTCCCTTCAGTGACCTAGAGCTCCTTGCCAAAGACAGATAGAACCAAGTAACTTCCTGGCAGATCCTAAGTACCCATCTCAGAGAAGCCTGGCAGACAAGACAAAACTCTAAAAAAAAAAAAAAAAAAAAAGGAATATATTTAATCCATTTTTCCCTACAAGGCTGTTTTGGTTTTTTTCTTTCAAGACACAGCAATGGACCAGATTGGCTCAACTGCCACCGTTGGACCAGTGTTTTCTGTTAATATTAATCACAAATACTATTTGTATTGAACATACTGAGATTTAAACATACTTCTCTTTTTAAATATCATTCATTAACCTCTCTGTCCATTTTGTGCCAACACCCCCAAGTACACACCTATGTACCATGATGCTTTCCTAAGGCTCCATCTATCTTTTTCCTTCCTTAAGGATCTGTGAGAATGAAGGGTAACACCACAGTTTGAGGTATCACATTTTTTTAACACTATTACTCCTTCGAATGATAAAGGCAAAGAACAGAGAGGCCAAAAATAATTGCATGACTGTGCAAAAGGAGAGCAATAGTTATTAAAAGGGTCCTGGATTTACAAATCCTGCGCAGTAGGAGCTCGACACACCCCACTCTTGGAGGGTTCAGCCCCTTCATGAGGACGTGCATGGCAGGAGGTGACATCTCTTCTCAGCATTCATCAGCTTCAGCCTGCCAGGACTCCCTCAGCAGGCCTTGTTTCTACAGCTGCTCCCCAACACCTCTGGTCCAGTTTGTGACAGTGCTCCCTGCTATGTGTGCTGTAGGAGCATCCAGGGCACTTAGTAATAATCCAGCCCCCTTTCTCTCTTTTCAAAAAGAGGGTTTTCTAGGAAGGGGAAGGAAAAAATCCACCAAAACCCACATCTTTGATCAACTTTGTGATAAACACAAACTACTTACTCTTGATAAAAGACTTGGTGAACAAAAGAATATGAATCCATGTACCCCTACTATCTCCTAAGGAGCAAAGCATTCTATTTCTTAAGCAAGGAATGAGAAGCCCCACAACTCCCATCTTCCCAAAACATCCTGGTCAGTTATAAAATCCATACACAACTCTTGCCCAGTCAGGCTCTGCTTTCGTATTTGCTCTATAAAAGCCCCTGAAACTAGGATTTTTGTAATCGACCATTACAGCTATGGTTGTGTCAAGCTTTCTGCTATAAACCCCAGCAAAACTAAATTGAAATGCTGGTGCTTTAATAGCAACAGTGACAAGATATTTTATCCCTCAAAGTAATTTTCTTTCGATTCCTACAAGCCTGTAAGGCTAACCCCCAGGGGCTGACATTATGATTTGGATAACAAATTAGCCACATTCAGTCAAAAAAACAATATCACCATTCAGCAAAGCACACAGTACTCCAGCCAGTCAACTTCTCACACAAGACATTGAAAATGTCAGCAAGTTACAGCCCAGTGAGAAACAAATTCACCAAGTTGCTAAAACATTTGTTTCCGTTCACACTGCTGCAGCCTGACAATGAAAGCCAAGGACTGACTCAGGGCCAAATTCTGCTTCATTACCTACCGACTGTTTCCTCTGGCCAACGTGGCTCTGCCTGCCCTCCAGCCACTTAATGGACTAGTAATGGACAATGTCAGAACAGTTTGTTCCTTTAAGAGGAAATAAAAACAAACCTAAACACACACACACACACACACACACACAAAATTAAACTCTTGTGATGACAAAAGAGAGAAGAAAAGTTTCCTATCCCGGATGCCTGTTTGCTGAAGCCTGTGTGTTACACAACATGATGTATGTCCACCCAACTGGAGCACACTCAAAACAAGTGGCTCCTGTGATCAGATGGCCAGGCTGTATCCTGGCACTCAGTCGCCCCCAAGAGCCTCTTTCATAGCCTCACATACCTCCACCCACAACACTGTCCCTTAATCTCGTTTGGGGCACCTTGAAAATACAATTCAAGTCCAATCTATTACCTGGTGAATATCATGTTGGAGAGCAAAAAGCAATCTAAATTATCTAAAAATAGATAAAACAAAAGCCTCATTGGATTGTGGTTTGTCCCTTACTCAACCTCTGTTTCATACTGAAAGACAGCTTTCTTATTTCCCCAAAACATGTTACATGCTTGCATGACAGAACTGTATTATTTTGCTTTTGAAAGACGGAAGTTATCACACCCAAAACAGCTGGCAGAACAGCACTATAATGAAAATGCCCTGGAGAAGCATAGACTTGATTGGCAAATAAAGTACAGAAATTGCCCAACCACTCCAGCACGCGTTACCAAGGGTCAGCTCACATTTTAAGACTTAAATTTGCCTTCACCACCTCGTTATTTAGGTTCTCAGCAAAGGAATTTAGAATTAAAAGAAGGAATTAGCCTGTGGGTTTCAATTAAGACACTTGGAATGCAACGAAGTTGGAAACATCTCTTTGCCTAAGCCTTCAGGCAATCAGGAGGATCTATTGTAGGCATTGCCTCACCCGCAACTAGCACACCTATGAAACCCTGACAACAGTAACAAAAAGAGGGATAAGGTTTGTATTTCTGGACAGAAAAAGCCTTTTGAAAGTAACTACCTTTTTGTCGAACTCAGACTAATTCATATAGCAAAAGACAAAATAAGCATCTAAAATTTGACATGGAAACCGGCATAGTTTTTATCCCTATTAGCAAGAAGCAAAAAGCCAAGCAAGCCATGAAGCACCAGTTTGTTATCAACAAGCTTACAGAAGCACCTCTGAGCTCGTTGGGAGTACTGGGCCACGACTTTATCAACACAGAATAATCTTTATCAGCAAGTTTTGGGTTGGGTCTTTTTTAAGGATTGGGGGGGAATGGGGGAAGGGAAGATGCTTAGTCTATTTAAAGGAACAAAAAGCAAAAACTGAAATTGTTCTGCAGATTCTCTCTTCTCTTGCAACACCATGGTAGGAAAAATTTGCCCCAGCAACACATAATTTGCTTGTAAACTTTCACCTTTGTGCTGCACTTTTAATTTCTGCAATCAGTGGTATGCAGAAGGCTTTCCCTCATTGCTTTTCCTTCTCTCTCCAAACTTCAGCAGTTGGGCAAACCCAGAGTTATACCAGTAGTGTATCTAACAAAAAAAAGTAACAGCATCTGCCTACAGGAACTGGCACACAAAATGCAGTTGCTCAAATTGTAAGTTTTCTGTATAGACCAAAAAAAAAAGTTAAAAAAAAAAAAAAGCCATGCACCTCACTACCTGGTGTTTCCCAACAGCAGACACCACCAAATACAAGACACCACAGATAACTAATGAGGACCACCCTCTGGTTCTCACTAAAGTGTACTGTAAGTTTAAGCTAAATTCTGTTTACTTCACAACAAGAAATCCCCCAGCAACTGATAACCTAGAGGGAGGCATCCTCACAGCTGAAGGAAATTAAAATAGCTGTTTCCATACCTCCCAACAAAAGCAACCTAACACGCCATGCTGCAGTCTCAACACATTGGAATGATGATTAAAAGGGAGGTATAGATAGCCAAGCTCTCAGGAGACAGAAATAATGCTCAAGACAGCCCGACAGCCCACACTGGTCAGCCAGTGACCCTGCTGTGCTCACGGGATGACAGTGCAAACCCAGCAGTTGCAGGCAGTGTCCCGATACCTATGCAAGGCTGCTCCAGAGAGTCACCAGAGCCCAGCAACTCCACACATCACTCCAACAGCTTACAATGACTCCCTAACACCGGGTCAAACCAGGCAGCCTCAGCTCCTGGTGCAAGACAGCCCCATGAAGCTTTCATGTACAATACAAATACATTTGAGCACATATTTCACAAACTGCCCAGCACATGGAAAGAGAAGAGAAGGGCAAATAACTCCTGCCCAAAATCTGGCAAATATGGTGTTTCTAAGCACGCAAACAGGAAGGCACTTACAGAAAAAAAAGACAAAGTAAATTTATGAACACAAAATCACAACCTAGATTTACTACAGCTGGTTTTGTTATGAGCACAGATTAGGTCTTTGAATTTCTAAGTGGTTATAAAGAAAACGAAATAGCTTTCCACAAGTTGGTGTTAGCCATCTGCTCCTTTTTCTCTGCCCAAATTAGAACTATTATTAGGCTCACTTGCACTTGTGGAGGTGATTCACAGGATATAAGGTCAGAAGGATCACTGTGATCAACTAGCATAATCTTCTGCATAACAGAAGAGCCATCTCCACAAAAAGCCATCTGCATACCAGAAGGAAGCAGAGACAACAGATGTCAGAGACCCTGCACAGGCACAAATAAACAAGATTGCTTGGACAGAGAAGGAAGTCAAGCCATAAACTGTACACATGCAAGTAGCTCTCTCTTCTAGTTATGGCAGAGTTTCAAATCAGGCAGACATCACAAACAACCTTGTTTGAACATCTTCAGGAAACAATGTTCACAGTACAAAAGACAATGTTATTTTTTCCCCTGTGACAGACAGGTAAAGACAGTAGCATTGAAAATTTATTCACAACACTAAATTCTTTTACACACTCATATTCCAGACTCCCTTCTATCCCAACTCTCTTGAGAGGTCTTCCTATTTTTCTCTTCCAACAACCCAAAGGCTGCAATCCTAAACCCTCCTCATTCCCTGTCTTTTCACTCCAAATATTAAAATCTTTCCTGATCCATCCCCCGAGAGCTGCCTCTCTTTTACCCAACTTCCTGGAGTCTATCTTCACTCCTCTCTAAAACTCTCTAGGTCAAGACCTTATCACAAATAGAAGCCAGTTCCTGAGATTTAAATAGTCATACCTGGCTCCTACATATTACTATATGTTCCAATTTCCTGAGTAGAAGACTAAGGATGCTTGGCCTCCTACTGTATCAGTGGATGCCCCACTAGTGCCAGCTCCTGCCCACCTCTTCTCTGGCCTCTCACTGCAAGTTCCCACCCCGTCCCAGCACACAGGTACAGGATACACGTAGCTGGGCATGCTGACCAGCATATTTGACTGGTATTTTCACACAACCTCTGGCTGCTTAATTAGCTTTATAACACACGATTAGGTTTGTGAATACTGCATTGAACTTCCACTAGTTACTGCAAATTGAACGAGTTGTTCAGGAGAAAAGATGGGAAGACAAGCTTAACATTTACAATGTTACAAGCTTAACTTGTATGCTGTTACCATTTCCAAAGTTACACAAGTGTTATAGATGTATCTGAAAAGTTAACCAAGCATCTCTGGACACAGACCATACAGGACCCACTTCAGTGACAGCAGTGTGCAGACTACAGTTATTTAAAAACAAATGGAATTTATAACCCCATGGAATTTAAGTTTTTCCTAGAAGTCCAGCATAGAAGAAAATCATAACATAACACCTTGAGCAGTTGAGTTATGCAAAGTCAGGGTGTTAGCTTTCTAGGTTTGATTCCTTCAAACCTCTAATAGTATTCAGAAATCTAGCCTTAGGACCAAAAAATAGCACATGTATGCTAAAAAAAAATTAAAAATTGCACATGTTTTCACAGTGGTATTTCATCTATGGAAGGTAATAAAAAATAAACTTTCCAATGATAATTAACTCAGAAATTAAGAAAAAAAGTAAAGAAGTGTCTTTACAAAGCCTTAACACACTGTCACTTGGAACAAGATTTCTAGACCGAAAACCTTAAACACAATGAACATGCATAGTTTATACACCTGTTGCAATTTTGTAACTCTTATAATCACTGTAATATCAATAAAGTTTTCATGTGGGAACTTCATGTGGATGCCTCAAGGATTAAGCAAGCTTCCACCTCTACAAATCCACTGCTCTTTGCGTTGTTCCTGGAAAGTTTAGTAAAATTTTACATTGAAGTGTTTTTATAGACAGTACAGCAGGGTTGAGGTCAGAAGGCATCTATGGAGATCATTTTTCTAATCCAATCCCTCACCGCAGGTTGCCCAAGGCCATGTTCAGTCAGATTTTTAACAACTGCAGTGGCAGAAACTTCACATGCTCATGCCTAAAGGAATGACAGAGAAAGGAAGCAAGTTCCTTTCTTACAAACTTGCAAGCAGTATGCCCAGGTAACCAAGAAGGCCAATGGTATCCTGGCCTATGTCAGAAATAGTGTGGCCAGCAGGACCAGGATAGTGAATGTCTCCCTGTACTTGGCACTGATGACACCACACATCGAATCCTGTGTCCAGTTTTGGGCCCTACACCACAAGAAGGACATTGAAGTGCTGGATCATGTCCAGAGAAGGGCAACAGTGAAGGGTCTAGAGCTCAAATCTTGTAAGAAGCAGCAGAGGGAGCTGGGGTTGTTTAGCCTGGAGAAAAGGAGGCTCAGGGGAGACCTTATCACTCTCTACAGCTGCCTGAAAGGAGGTAGAGTTCAGTCTCTTCTCCCAGGTAACAAGTGACAGAACAAGAAGAAATGGCCTCCAGTTGCACCTGGGGAGATTTAGACTAGATATTAAGAAAAATTTTTTCACTGGAAGGGAGGTCAAGCATCATGACAGGCTGCCCAGGGAGGTGCTGGAATCACCATCCCTGGAAGCATTCAAAAGGCATGTGAATATAGCGCTTAGCAACATGGTTTAGTGAAAAGCTAAAAAATTTCACTTAACAGAGTACATACTAGAAAGCTTCTACACACTTTGGTGCCCAGTTTTTAACAATTGACTAACACATTTCAATCCTTCACAATTAAGAGTCATACCAAGTCATGCTACCCTTACAAATTCCTGGGCAGGCAACATTTGAAAGACAGAAGTGGGGGAAACTGTTGCATACCGATCCCGAAAACAAAGTTAAGCTCAGTCTTTACAGAAATCAAATAGACAAAGGAAGTTTAAAAAAGCATAAATTGTTTATTTTGTTTCCAGACAGGCCAAGTCTGAGCTTCATTAGCTATTCCATTATTTTGTTAAGGATCAGTCCCTGATGCCTGGAAATTATTTACCTTAGCCTATTAACCTCTGTAATTACTAAGATGAAACCTGAAACACAGAAGGTTTAAAGGAAGCCCATAAAATTCATATGGAGTAGTAGTGCTCTAAAGATGAAGCAGAAACAAGCAAAAAAACCAAACAGGATAACTGAAGAATTTAAATCCAAAATATTTGTTAGTGCAAACTACACCAATCAATCTCATTTCTATCCCTAAAGCAATGGAGCAAGTTCACTACAGAAATGGTCACCATAAGTTTGCTTGCTTTTAGCTTCACATTACCAACCCAAAGTATGTTAAGTGTCTCTTACTGTCACCCAGCCCCAGTGAGGAAGACTAAGTGAAAGGCAACTCCAGTTCTTAAGATAAATTATTTCCTTTCCCAGCTACATTCCTTTGCTGGCCAAGGAATACTGCACCACTGGGGAAAGGGGAACACCTTTGTGCAGAAACAAAGATGCTAAGTAAATATTTGAGCATTTTGTCCATGACAAAATTACTGTTCTTCCAGTACAGGTAAGAAGAAACAGTCATAAAGGTGTCTTATCCACTCTGTGCTTTCAGTAAGACATCTTAATGGAGAAAAAATAAAAGAGAAATTGGAGTAAAGCATTATGAATGGTTCCTTCTTATGGCTTCTGCCAAACATAAGATTTTCTTTTGTCTTTTGATCAGAGCAGTAGTAAGTTGAGGCACCACTAATCCTATATCCTAATTAAACTCTCATTTCCTTCAATGGCTTAGTCATTAATTAGTCCCCAAAGTTGAACCCCCTCCTGATTAACTGCTCTGAAAGTACATAAATTCTGTTTGGCAATTGCAGGACAAATATCTGGAACACATTTAACCACGTATTTATGCAATCAAGAAAGCCACTGACCACCAGTGTGAGCCCACTGTATATTTCCCACTTCAACACAGAAAGATCCTTAAGGATATACCGCTCCCAGTAGTGTGAGAAAAACTGGAGGAGATGGTCCACTCTCATAAGACTCCACCTGGGGTACTGCTTCCACCTCTGGAGCCCCCAGCACAGGAAGGACAAGGACTTGTTGGAGCAGATCCAGAGGAGTCCCTAAAGATGATCTGAGGGATGGAACATCTCTCCCATGAAGAGAGACTGAGAGAGTCAGGGTTGTTCAGCTCGGAGAAGAGCAGGCTTCCAGTACTTAAAGAGGGGCTACAAGAAAAATGGGGAGGGAGACTATCAGGAAATACATTGATAGGACAAGGAGCAAATGTCTGAAAGAGAGTATATTTAGATTACATACAAGGAATGAGGGTTTGAGCAACTTTGGCTAGTAGAAGATGTCTCTGCCCACAACCAGGGGTTTGGAACTAGATGGTCTTTAAGGCCCCTTCCAGCCCAAACTGTTGTATAATTCAATACAACTACAGAGCAGTCAAAAGGAGAACAATCAAAATTCAAAGCCTACCAAGCCTTTGGCAGAACCCGAGCCATAGGCTTTCAGCTGCCAATTGCTTAGGCAAAGGATTACATGTACACATCCCAATCCTATGCTTGCATTATTTAATTATAAGCTTTTACTAGAACTGTGGTAGACTGTGCAAATGTAGGGTTTGATTACTGTCACTCTAACATATCAAGTGTGTTTGTGTACAGTGTGGAATAGACACATCACTTTTACCTGTGTAGAAACTGGCTAAACAAAAAAAATCACCTAATGAAAACAGATAATTACATGTCATATTACTACTGCTGCCTCTGGCAACTATTCCAGTAGATCAGTCACACTCACAGGTATAATCCTGTCCCGGGGGCTTTTTCAGAGAGGATTCTTTTGCATGCCTTCCCAGTGCTAAGGAGTCAGGCAACAAGCAGGTCAAGGATTTGCTTTGTTTTGTCTCCTGCCAAAGGTCAATGTCCCTGCAGCAGACAGGTGGTGTCTATGCCTCAGCAAGGACAGAGCTTGCAGCCTGAACACTGCTTAGCCTGAGGACCAAAATGATGATAACCACCAGTGAAACAAGAAAAATGAGGGCACTAGTATAAACTGGCTGGAAAAGCAGAGACAAGCTTATGGATTTAAGAGTCCACAAAAAGACAGATATAATTTATGGCTGAAGAAATCCCTGAACTGCAAACCAAAATAGGAAAACAAGGTATATTAGAGGAAGCACCATTAAAGATGTGCTCATGGAAGAAGTGTAAGCACATGGTATCTAACTGTGGACACCACTACAGGCAGTGATGAGGACACGATGACAACTGCATGGCAGACCAACTCTCCTTGCCAGAAAGGAAGGCAGGCTACAAAGCAAAACAAAATACCAAGTACAGCCTCCACAGCAGACAAAAGCATTTGATGCAACACAAAATTTCCTCAATTCAGTGGTTTATCTTGACACTCGGAGCACTTCGTCTGATACACTTTAATCAATAAAAATACTTATACCTTTCCACTGTCACAGTGGACTAAAAGTAAGATCAGTACTTAAACCCCACCCCAGAAAAAGCCAGGACAAGATCAGCATTGCTGGGTCATTTAGGGCAAGGCGGAAATTCTTTTAAGGCTTTTGACACTCACACCCTCACCCCCCCCAGGAAGAAGAGCCATTTTTAAATAGTGTCAAATAATATTTCTTGCTACTGTTTTACTGAACAAGTATTCCCCAAATCTCTCTAAATACATGCTACAAGCACAGCTAGAACAAGAGCTGTACTTAAAGCTGGGGTTCAGTAAAACATCCCAGTCTGAAGTTATCTCTTAGCACCTTCCCTGCACTTTCCCAGCTCTCCAAAGAGCTAGCCACACATGAGTTTTGTCAGACATACCCATACGAACACACCCAAGTACCAGACAGCTCTGGTGAAGCAAAGTCCAACTGCTCCAACACATTTGAGCAGGTTGTGAAGGGTCTACATTGATGCATAATCGCTCAGAGTAAAGGGTCAAATGAGGGAGAGAAAAGAGATGGGGATAAGGCAAGGATGTACTCCTGGAAGCATGCAAAAAGACTGACTATGAAAGAAAAACTCACGGGTTCCCCAAAGGGATTAAGAAAAGCCTGTTTTCTATTTAACATGTATTTGCACTTCTGAGTGAGAAAGTTACTACAACAAATTAACTTTGTACACATTTACAAGAATTTCAAAGTCTCAATAAAATGATGCATTTAATTTACCACGAACTATGAAGCTTAGTAGTGGAAAAAAGCCCAACAATTGCATTTCACACTCTTCAGGTTATGCAGTTAAATATAACACCTTAATGAAGGTAATTAAAGAAAGATTCTTATTTCTGAAACAATAACATAGCCTTCACAGAAAGAACAAGTGGTATGAACAGGGTCAAATAAAGAGAACAAATCACAAGGTCAGCTCCTAAAGATGTTGCTGTCGTCATGACTTGCCTTTGAATCTTTAGTTTTGTGTACTATAAACTAGATGGGGGGAAAAGTGGCGAATGCATCTAGAAAGTACTTTTAACTCCTTTTTTAAAATTCATTTCTACAAAGTAAAAAGCAAAGAAAGGTTTCCTTTCAACACTCTACATTGGTAACTATCACAAGTAACTTCAGTATTTCTCACAGTCTTACCTGCATCACACAAGGCAAAACTAAAAGCAATGTGATTGGTGAAATCTGCTACTACTTTTAAGTCGTCCCACTTTAACATATCATCTTAAACCATTGTAATATAAATACAGTTGAAAACCTTAAACAGTTTAATATTAAAGTTATTATAACATTTTTCTACAGTTGTTTGATCCTTTGGACAACAGTCCTAAAAACTAAATCATAAAACCACTTAGTTTTTTTTTTTTAAGAAACACCACAAACGTTTTCATCCCAGACACAATGATGTAAGAAGCTTAATTCACATAATATAGATTAGACCTTCATATGTGAAGAGAACTAATTTCACTCGATGTTGACTACCACTTCCAATTTTCCACAGTATTGCTACATTAAGGCTACTCTTTAAATGTTACAATCTTTTCATGTCCAGAACACACTAGCAAAGCAGCAGCACAAACCAAAGAAATAAAACTTTTTAAACTGCAAAGAAGCAAGGAAGTGGGAAACAGTAAGGATGTACAGAAGAGCATATGAACTCATTCACTCTGCTCTCTGAAGATCATGGAACAAGCTGCAGTACAGCGTTCATATTTCAGACTGTCCATCCCTGACACACAACCAACCTGTGGCACAAGCAGGACTATTCACAAAACCCAAGTATTCATGAGGCGTACCACAAAGGTGCAACGAAAGAATTCCTGCAACTGCACACACATCTGCAAGCTGGTGCAGCAGGACCAAATGCAGCCTAAATGTCAGTCACCTACCTACCTGCTATTTGCTCAGACACATTAGACACAGCACAAGAGACATTATCACTGTCCAATAGGTTTGGAAATGAAAATTCACATTTGATGAATATCTCAAGTGGCCAGAAGATACACAGTCATCCTTTTCTTCATACAATTATTCTCCTAAATATTGCTGTGATCCCCTTCAAAGTTACACAGTCCAGCTAAGAAAGGCTGTGGGAGTGCTTAAAGAAGGGCAGTACAGACATGCTTTATCCTGCAGCATCTTTTCAGTCCAGCTATGAACTGGTATGACTGGATTCACAACATGGCATTTGCAGACTTCTGTTTATTCAGAAACAGAGCACTTGAATTTTGTAAATGACAAGTGAAAGCTGAGTGAAAGGGGGAAAGTGCAAAGAAAGAATCAGAATGGACTTCTGAGGAGGCTATGAAGAAAGGAATATATGTGAAGATTTTTGTTCTCAAAAGAATTAGCATGATTAAGAGATGACTTTGCAACCTATTATGCTCATTTCAATTTTGGTGCATTTAATTATAACCTTCTACATGTGAGAGAGACTTGTCTTCAGCCCTGCAGAGATAAGCATATAATAAAAACAACAACTTGCTAAAAACTAAATTAATAAAAGCTCAGAAACTTTAGTCTTGTCACATTGTTCCACTCTTTCTATTCATGTCACAACATTTCACTGCTATTCCTCAAGCCTTCACATGGCTGCAAAAAGGAAAAGCAAGTAAGACTGACTAGCAACCTTCCAATCCTTCAAATGCAGAACGAAATTTAGTCTCAGTAAGGGAGCATTAGAAGATGACACAGAACTCCAGCTGCTCAGTTGTAATAACTGCACTTCCTAGACAAGAACACTATAGAAAAAAAACCAACATGGAAATCTTCAAGAAAAGCCTGAATTTCTAACTTTTGTTCTCTACTTTTAGCATAGTAGAAGCAGCCATACAAGAAAGCAGTATGTGAGTATAGTCATTCTTGGGAGAGAAGCAAGAATTAGAAAAGACTACGAGCACACAAGGGTGAAACATGAGTGTTTGTATTGATCATATCAATTATGACACGAGTTTTTCTTCTGGATCATGTCAGTCTCCAAACCACAGGACAGCAGAAAAGAATTTGTGGAGGAAGAAGATGCAGACAGAATGCATCTATCAGTTAAGACAAAACCTTAAGACTTAAGACATAAATGCGGAAGTGTCATTCTTTAAAGGAAGATCAGGAAAAATGAACCAAGCCTGAGAAATGGAAGACATTTATCAAACAACTTCAAAGAGGTATTTAAACGTAATGAAAGGAAGAAAGCTGAAGGTCACACAAAAAACCACCACAGCAGCAGCAAAATCATGATCGTGCAAAGTGTAAAAACATACCACATCCCTTAGCTATACCAGGGAGATTTCCCTCAAAAAAATCCTTCTTTAACAACATAACACACTGTTTTGGAACTTTGTTTTAACTTTCTTAACTCGACATTTGATTTGTTTCTTGCAAAGGTGAAGACTCAATAATTCATTTATACTGGCAAGAGAACACAACAGGAGAACGAATATGCAAAGACAGAAACAAGAAAAAAGCTTCTTTGATTTATTAGACATGAGAGAGCACTTTTCCACTGCAAAGCAGTCAATAATAAAACAAGAGAATCTGAGATGATCTATTTGTCTCAAAAGTCTTCAAGAGGTAGTGCTAAGCCAGTAGAGCATTTCCCCAAGACCTGTTGCTTTAAGCCATTTTGAGGAATTTTACAGGAACTTCTACCAACTGTAGAATCAACTTTGATCTGCTCGCCCAAACTACACTAAGAAAAATAAGATGGCTACAGATTTATTCATAGTGTCACATCCAATTTTTAATTGAACAAGGAGCAATGGCCCTGGCAGGACTGCGGGCTAAACTACTGAACTGATGAAGAACATATATTTTTCCTAATTCCTTCAGCCACCGATAATTTGTATACACCGATATGTTTGGTTCTGTTTGGATTTGGCAGGGCTGTTTTTTGTGGGGTGTTATGTTCAATGGCTAGAGTAAATTTTTTTGCCTAGTCAAATAGTGTCCCATCTTACAGATAAAGAGCATATTCACACTGTCAAAACAGTAGCTAATTATTTACCTGAGATGACTGCTGTGTATAATGTTCAAGGACATTCACCAGGACAAGGCCATTAGAATATACATGTTCTGTCAGTGCGATCTGACTCACCCTCTATCCCTCTGGAGGGTGACAGCTACCAAGCATGCAGCCTTTGTGCACGCTGCAGAGGGGACTGGAGACAGGGCAGCGTGCAGGAATAAGGAACATCGTGCCAGGACTTCAGCAGAAGGGGCTAGAAAATATCCACTGCTCATGCTCATGGTGGCTGTAACCCAGCCTTAGCACTCCCGCAGGCTCCCGCAGATGATGCCATCAGAAGCAGGAGCAGCGTTCACACACAAGCAGCAGAGCACTGCACTTGCTTGGCAGCTCACCAGGACCATTTCCAAGATGCTGCAAATATTTAATGCAAGTCTGCATGCCTCAAACATGGAGTTCATTTGTGTCAATTTTAGAGTCACACATGATAAAGAAAGGCACAAAGACACACTGTCAGCCAAACCCTGCTCCCACAAGCATTAACATATTTGCTAAACCAAACTTTGAATTATTTTCATATATATTTAAGCTAGTTTCAGACCAAGTGTCCATTTTTGCCATCTGGAAATTTTTGGACGACAGGTTTTTAAGCTCATGCACTTACTGAGAGCTGACTGCGTGTGTCTGATAAAAAAGTCAGCTTTTTCACAAATAAAAAAAAATTCCAATTATTATAAGATATGATTTAAATAAGCAGGTTTTTTCATTCCCATTGAGGAAGGGTGGCAAGGATTTGGGAATTAAGGAGTGAAATTGAGTCTGGGAAGATGGACAGGTAGGTAGAAGGTGTTCTAGTTTTTCTCCTTGTTTCACACTATCCTATTTTAATTGTCAGTAACTTAAGAAAATTTCCCCTCAATCAAATCTGTTTTGCCCATAGTTCAAACTGTCAAGTGATATCCCTATCCCTGTTTAAACCCATGAGCTTTTCATTCCTATTTTCCTCCCTCTGTCCAGTTGAGCGGAGAGTAAGGGAGTAGTTGGGTGGGCATTTGGCAGCTACCAAAGTCAACCCACCACAGGGGGTGAACAGCAAACCTGTTATGCAGAGTCAAAGACAATATTAACTGTAATAAGGCACACTTACAGCAATTTATACAGAAAAACCTTTCCCCTTATCTCAGAGAAGGATGTTCAATAAGATAGCAAACAAGTCTACTTGGCCATAAACTAATTCCAGCTCAACTCCGGAGGGCAAACTCTTAAAGTTATTTTTATTGCAGTAACAAAATAATAGAATACCCACAAAAAACCATAAACAAACCACCAAATACCTTAAAAAGAACCCAGAGAAGCAAGATGAATGCTCTATATATAATAAAGTCTATTATAGGATTGCTCACTATCACTCAAATCATTTGATCTAATAATGAACTAAACAGCACTGTTTTCTGGTATTAATCCACTGTAAAATGAAATATCTTGCAAGGTTAGCATCTTGCATTATCAGCAATACACTGGTTTCTCTCTTTCAGATGTTTTTTCACTGTGCACTGAAGTGGGAATAATTGACAGCTTGATTATTTTCAAAAATATACCACATGACTATATTAGAGACAGGAATGAAACTGCATCAAAATCAACTAAAAACACAAGGAGGCACACTGTGATTGGTTTAATTCTGTCTAGGCATTTGGACTTGCAACTCTTTCTGCTGACAACTTTTGCATAATCAGTCCTGTTCACAGATCAAAAACTGAAAGGATAAAATACTTGCTTCCATTTAGCTGTGCAGCACACTTACTGCTTGCTTACTACAGCAAAGTACACTATCAGCACATCATCATTTGATACTAAAGTTCAACAATCACATCTTCTCTCACTTTTATTAATGAGAAATGAGCTTGAATATTGTGGGAGACTTTACCTGCAATCAAGACTACTACGCGAAAGACTGAGGCATGTTCCCACAGGAAAGTTATCTGTGTAACCCACACTTGGAACTTTTTTTCAAGCTACTGCAGTTACTGCTTTAGATTAGATAAGGAATGCTTGCATGAGATTTTATGGCAACAGATATGGGAATGATGGTGAGGCATCAGGTGACAGAATTTTATGTCCTTCTTGTACACAAGGCTAAGAATCCCAGAGTATTATACTTAAATCTATATCGTCATCAGGAAGCTAAAGCTTACAATTTATTCACTGAAAGGAAAACTACAACAAGAATAAGTAGCAAATTGTTTGATAAAAAATATACAATGCAAAATTTACATTATAGAAAATCAGAAAACAAAATGGATTCTATTCAGTAATACTGATTAGCTTTCAAATATTCAATTCCAAGTTTAATTTATTTGCCACAACTAAAAAGATCATGTTCATTTGCTTTCTGCATTAAAAGTGGAGAAATGGCAAATAACCTTTCAGAAAGTGGTATGCCTGACAAATTTGGCAAAAAATCTGTATAAGGACTGTATGAGGGGGAAAAGCAGCTGTAGAGAGGATCTGTTATTCTGCTTTCAGAAAGTAACAACTTTACTATCTATTTGCTACCTTAAAAGCAGCAGTGGAAATGTTTTCCTTGTATATAAGACAACTCTGGTCACACAAGTCAAGTAAATATTGATTTTACTATAGCTAAGCTGGGAGCATAAGTTAATTTCAATGGTCTGCACGGAATGTTTTATGAATTGCTTTTAAAATATTTAGCATTACAAGGTATTAAACCAGCTAAGAACCTTTTAAAATAATCTGAAGCTTAAAATGACTGAGCTGTACAAAAAACAAGTATAGCTGAGAGAATGAGAAACAGTATTAAAGGCTGCACTCATAAAGCCAAGCATAAAGCCAAGCTTTCTTTCAATCCAGGGCAGACAGCCCTGAAGCCTTGATGTCGGGGGACAGCTCGGGGGCGACCTCACAAAAGCACTGGGCTAGAACCAGTCACCAGCACAAGAGGGAATGGGCAGGGATAGGACCTCTGTACTCTGAGTTCGTGTATCATATCACAGGCCTTAATTTCGAGTTAATCAGGCCCAGGACCGTTAACCCTGAGCAACACTTTATCTCAATAAAGACGAGATATGTCATAAGCACAGTACAAAATCCACACTGTAGTGAAATTCAGCAGAAAGATAGATACAACCATTCTGCTTCCATCAGCACAAGGGATACAGAATGCTCTGTTCACTGTCAAATACTAGCAAGGGCTGCCAGTGCACACTTGTGTGACAGCTTTGATTCAGGCAGACACAAGGGGAAGGCTGTTGAGTGTCACCCTGCACCGCACGGAGCTCGGGCGGCGCATTTCCCAGTTTCTGCAGAGAACCCTTGAACCATTTTCTGAACACTTCGATAGAAATTCATCTGGGCACGCAACAAGTGCCAGAGAAAAGGCATCTCCTTGCCCTGCAGCACAAGCCCGGGTTTTACCCGCTGGAAGGATCAGCCAGGGAATTACTGCAATTCGCTTTCTCAGCTGCTCGCTTAGCGAAGATTAGGACGCGCTCCACCCAGACGCCACACAAATGAGGTCACATAGCTGACCACACTGCTGCCAATTCCTGCCCTATTCATCAGGGACGAGGGCAGGAAGCAGATGGAGCCCTCAAGTTAAGGGTCACAACATTTCAGTGAGAACATGAAAGTGAAGCAGCGGCAGAGAATTCGCCGGTCGGGGGAACACGGCTTCTCCGCATGGCAGAGCTGAGCCACGGCCACCGCTCCGTGCAACACAGTGTGGAGGGGCACGGACTGCACCCAGCAGCAAAACGCTCCCCCCTTACAGTTCGAAAAAGGGAATCTGCTACAGGACAATAGAAAATACTTTCCATTCTTTCCGTACCTATGTGCATTTAGGAGTTTAATACACAAGAGTGCTTTAAAGTTCTTCAGACTTTGAAAATTAGTTCACTTGAAGACCCGAAAGGCAACAATATGATGTAACTACTACATAAACCGGGTTTTATTTACAACTATGCTGTATTTCAGAACACATACTTCATCACCTGCTGCCAATTTTCAAGTGTTTAAAAGCTAGAGCTGTTTGAAATCAAACAGATTTGAGGTCCAACACAGCTCTACTAAACAACTAACAAGACCAGTGTTTACAGTAATATGAACAATGCTATAATTATTATTTTGACTATTGTAACATCTTGTGTGTGGTCTCAAATAATTTCAAGCTGCTATCAATGCATATATCTTGCGGCAACACAGACAAATTCCTTCCCACCTGAAAGCTTATCACTTATAGGCTAGTGCTTCTGAGATTTCCAGAGACAGAAATGCATAAACTAATTCCAGCTCAACTAACAGAAGTTAAATGGAGAGTTTCAAAAGATATGCTCCCAAACTATCTGTTTGCAAATCAGTCATGTCATTGCCTTCTACTGCTATTAAAAAGTAACACTCATTTCCATCACTGGGGTGGTGGCTGCACAATTAATTCACACAACAAAATGTAAATTGATCTCTTGCTTCTGTTGACAATTGTACAAGTGAAATAACAAAACAATATCTAGTCACATAACGCTAAGATGCTAACATAGATTATTCAATTACTGCAGAGTGCTTTGTTGGCTTCAGGAGTTGACATTTTACAGAAAAAGTGCCACAAGGCAACCCCTTTCAGAAGGCTTCACAGAACCAGCATCTTTTTCTGCCCTATCTGTAATATAGATTAAGTAGCCTCCCCTCCAATGACAGGGTGATATCCATCTGGGTAATGAGGCAATTGAGGCAAAAAAAAATTTAGAAAATAAACACATCAAATAGTGCTACGACAGTAGAGTATGTATATATAAACACAAAATAGCGCAATCATTTTCCTGGAACAGTTTCATAAATTTTACTAGAAGAATATAAATTATCTCCCATGGCATGGAACAGCAATGAAGAAAGCCTGCTTGTTTGAATGGGCAAAGAAAGTACAAGGTCCCTTCTTTTTTGCCCTCCCAGATAAAGAGTAAGCTTTGGTTACAGTTAGGCACCAGTGGCCTGCCAGTGCCACGACAGTACCAGCACCCATCACCAACCTGAGTTCAAGAGGTTATTAGACTGTTACAATGAAGGGCATCCCACCAGATGAGCTAAATTATTTTGTATGTTTTAGACCATGAACCAATCTCTGACAAAACTTATTTGTGTGGTTTAGGCTTCAGAGAACAGACGTTACTCTTAACCATTTTGGTTTCACCCAAATCAATTAATTTACAATCAGATACTTTATCAGATCTGAGCTTCAGCCTCCCTCTAAGTCCCTGCCAACTCTCCCAGCAAGCAGACAACCAAAAAAGCCAAAGCCACACCTCTGCTGACTGAAGTGTCCCTGTTATTTATATTCTAGATTTCTGTGAAAAGCAAAGGACGTGAAGAAACAATTACATACACACCCCTTCCAACCTCTCCACCCATTTTTTCCCTGAGTATTTCCAGTACTACATCATTAAAAATCCTGTCCTCTCAGAGAATGGCCTCTCCACCATAGCACACACCCCAACCCTCCCCCCGCCAATTTATTCTACCTTCAGGTTTTTTCCTCATTTTCCCTTCTGTGCCTCTTAGCTTTTTTTAGCTTTTTTTTCCTTCATATGTTCATTTCCAACTCACTAAAAAATGTCCAAAGCCACAACTCCCCCACAGCCTCCAAACACACAATATTAAAAGAAGTGAATTTGAGACTGTGAATTTGAGACTGTGACTCTCCTGGAAAGCAAATCTACAGTCCTAAACTTTATGAAGAGTTGGAAAGATTATAATGTAACGAATTTCCAGAAAAAAATCCTGCTGCTTGATTAAGAAAAAATATAGTTGCAATATACCAGCCATGATCTGTGTGCTTTTAAAAACTGAGGGCTCTCAACTCAGACTTAAACAGGCTTTAAGAAACAATCACTAAACACTCTGTTTAATCAACATAAAGCACCTGAGCAAGCAAGTAGCTGCTGCTCAAATAGGACATTTACAGCTTAGCATAGCCACCTGGATCAGGCACTAGAGAAATCATCCATAGACACAGACATCACCAAATATTAAGTGTGTGTTACACACTGGCACTCACATGTTAAAAACACCTGAGGGATTGAGACAGAAAACTTCAGAGAGATTGACCCTCCTGTTATTCCATAGATGAACATTTCAGGGGTTTCACAACTGCAGTGTTCATTAGTTAACTACAAGGCTGGTTATAACTCCTGTCCCAAGTTTATACTCTTCTAAAAATACATCAATAAAAGAAGAAAGGGGAAAAAAAATCCAAGAAATAGTCCCAAAACCCCCACACCAGTACACACAGAGCCAGAACAAACAACTTCCATGAACATCAGACCAGGTTAAAAACCAAGCAGATTGATTTTCTCCTACTGCTAACTTTCCAAGAGTGATCAACTGCAGCTGTCTCACATTTGAGGGCTGAATACGTGCAGATTTTGAAGAACACTAGATCTCTCCAACCTATAACTTACTGAGCTCTCCAGAGTCAGTCAAAAGCAACTCCACTCACATTACTGAGTTTTCTTGACATTTTTGTCAGTTTCTTAAGAAAGTTTGGACTGAACCACAAAAGAAAAGTTTCTGCTCTCAGCTGAGCTGGCATATATCCAAAATCCATTTCATTGTTCTAGAAACAAACATAAGTGAGATCAGAGGCACAGGCCATCATTTTATTCTACAGTTAGCCATTACACTGATACATCTTAAGAGGATTTTTTTGTATTCAGACTCCAGCTTTGTACCAAAAAACCCACATCAAAAGTTAAGTCAAATGGACCAAATTCTTTATTGATCAATAGGTTCCTGCTTTCATGAAGTTCTGACACCAATTCACAAAATAAACAGTTCCCATCTGTCAATTACTGTATCTACACAGCATATTCACAGATACTAGGAATGCTCAAATCGTCTTTTCCTTGTCAATCTGTGCTACTTGGCCCTAGTCACAAAACAGAAGAGACAATCCATGAAATTTCAATTCGAATAGGTATGAAAGATGGCAAAAGGAAAAGAGCAGTATCACAAATTTCTCTCTTCAAAAGCATCCCTCCACAAAACATTCTTTCCATTTTGCAGGAAATATTGCTCTCCTGAGATACCACCAAAATGAGGAGAAAAACCTGTGAGGGGTCAAGGAGCTGCTATGAGTTTATACATGCAAAAGTACCAGAAGGCACAGTAAGCAGAACTGTAAAGAATCAAAACAACTAAAAGATGAATTCACCGTAATTTAATGCAGAGTTTAAGAAAATTGGGGGCATTAAGACTTTCAGAAAGAACAACAATAAAATTTCTACCACAAACAAGTTACTGTTATAGGTGAAAGGGAAGCTCACAAGACAAGCATTACCGAAAGGATCTTGTGGCTGCAGGTGTGACGCAGCCAGAGCTCACACAACACTTGCAATGGAGCAGCGCCACAGAAAACAGCCTTTCCCTGCTCTGTTTCCTGCTATGCCTTCCACAACCTGCTCTGTTAGAGTAAACTAACTTTTGCGAAGTCAAGAAAAGCGGCTTTCATCAGGTGCAGAAGATAAAAACAGACGCACATGGCTGGATCCTTTCACCTACCACAGCCTTGAGAACACAGGGAAGCACTCACCCAGCGGAGGGTAGCAGGTCTGCCTGTCGGTATCCCGAGGCACAGCAACCTTGTACTTTTTCCACACAACTTTTTTGGCTGTTTGAACGCTCATGATCAAGCTCACTCTTTGAATAACAGGAAAGTGAAGATGCAGAGGAAGTACACGCTAATACCCATGCAAGAACTGCATGCTGGGATTCAAGGGGGAGGGAAGCACTGGTTTTCCTCAGAGGGTTTGACACATTCAGCCACACAGTGACTGACAAAACCAGTCAGGAAACAACCTTTAAAAAGGCTGCCTGTTAGCAAGTAACAGACTTCAGGCTAATTGAGATTTCTTTTCTCTTTAAAATCAGATAGATCTGCTGCTTTGCTACTCCTTATGAAAATAGGAGGACACTCCAGCTTTCAGAGAACTGGCAAGTTAAGTTAAATTCTACAAACTGAAAACAGGAATGCTGATGGCAATTTTCCTTTTCTGTTCAAATCAAACTCTCTGGTCAAACACCATACTCATTTTTAAAATCCTGGATATTTTAGCATCCATTCTGTAAAAAGTATGCAGCATCACTCTAACACTTTTTCCACACATTCAACAGAACAAAAATCCAGAACAACTCTTCAAGGTAAGCATCCACATCTTTTAATGGCCTTTCCTAGAAAGGAAATTGTACAAATAATCCTCCACGTTGAAAATTACAAACTCTGATTAGGCATGCCCTTTCCACTGTGCAGCAATTCCAAATAAGACAGGGCAAGGACCAGTAAAGCTGAAGGCTGGTAATACAAGGCCACGATAAGATCAGAGTTATTTTACAAGTGGGCCTTGAAACTCTGCTTACCACCAGGACAGAAAGCAAATCCAATCCTTCTGTCTTCAAAATCCTGTTGTCAACTTTATAATCAAATTAAGAGGACCCCAAATTCTGTAGTCTTGCAAGACACTCCATATTCCACACTTTAGGATGCCGAACTGTACGGAATTCCAATAGTCACAACAAAGTTATGCAAGAAGAGATTAACTATAGCACTTTGACCAGAGAGGAGAATTCTAAACCACAGAATTGGTTTCAAAAGCAGAAAGAGAGAGGCTGTTTGATTTGTCTGCCTGTCTCATTGTATTATGCTATAAGACAACTGTTCCAGATACAGCTCTCCTCTCTTCATTCATATCTAGTTGGAACTGTTAACTGTATCACACCCCAGACACTATTCAGAGGAGGGAAGGAGGGAGAAATCAAGATCAGATTTTTTTTTTTAAGTTTTTGTGGGTCAGAAGTTGGTCTTACTTATTTTGTGGGTTGGAGGTTTTTTCCCCAAATTCAAGAATTCCTCAAAGCTGAAGGCTGAAAGGCTTCACACAAAAAGAGTTTTGTTTCCATGAATAAAGACAACCATACATTCAAGGGGCTAAATCAGCCATTTATATCCAAACATTTCTGTGAACCATGCAAACAAGAGCAAAGTGGAAAGGTAATAAAAGTTTTAAAGCTAGGATTTCTATTTTAGAAGCAAACAAGGATGTATTTTGTAAATACAAATAGAAATCTTACTGTGCCAAGCACTTCACAAGCACAAAACAAAAAGATGCTGCCAGCTCCTCCAAGTAATGAGGATTAGCAGACAGACTCGCACATATGCCAGAAGTCTTACCAACAGCACCACATCTTCCTTTTTTAAAGTCTTGATGAGACTGGTCCGAATCCCCTAAGAAGGCTCTGCTGTGTATCCAATACCTCACCTCACCTTAGTTCCTGCCACTCCAAGATAAGGCCCACCCACACTTGGCAAGACTGAGGAATAAGCAGAAGTTTCAGGAGTTTGCAAGTTTGTGACATTTCTGGGTTTACCACTTCTCAAAAGAGAAAGCGTTCACAGTCAGAGCAGTTAGAGAAACACCAGTCTGACTCCATCAGTCCCTTGAACTTCATTCAGTGTGAAGATATTAGAGGAGCTGAGTAACATCATCCATGCACCAGGGCTTCCAGGGAAGCTCAGCTCTCAAGCTCTGCCTGCTATCAGTAGCTGCCCCACATACATCAGAGAAACTGCTTTTATCTAACAGCAGGTTTTACCTGAAAAATCCAACATTTCAACAGGAATATACACTGAGAATATTTATTAATTTAAGGGGGGGGGGGGTTGTTGTACTACGTTTAAATTAAAAAACAAACATCTCTTGCCTAAATGGAGATAGAATTATTAGCACGAAATAGTTTCATATCAGAACCCATCCGCAAAGAAGTTAGCTTTAGGATGGCAGGAACAGTTTTAAGCAAAACTTTAAAAAGTGAAACCATGGCCTCTGTGAATATCTGAAGTATGGGGTATGAAATCCATATGTTAACTGCAACAGCAGATAAGCAAAAGAGAAATGAAAATTTCTGGTCAAAGCAATCTTTGAAGAAGGCAGACTTTTTAAAAATTTTTTTAAACAAACTCCACAGCTCGACCTACTAGCATACTCTCTACCCCTAAACCACTCCATTCACTAGATGGAAGAGATGGTCTTATTTCTACTACTACTGAATTCAACAGGCCATTTATTTAGCAGCTCTCCAACTGGAGTACGTGCTCTCTTCTATTCTCTCTGGTGTTGACAGCAGTAATCAAATTTTGTACATGCCATTGGCCCTATTATAGTTCCAGAGCAGCTGGCTGGCTGCCGAGGGCTCTTATCATGTATGATAAAAAAGACCAGCCGAACAGACCAGCTGAAACTACTGTGGGAAGACAGAAGTAGAGGGAAGCCTAACTAGAAGTCTAGTAAGTAGAAATCATGTCTTTTTATGCTTGCCCATGTATTACAAAGCATGAAGAACAAGGCCACACTCAACACACGACAAGTTTGCTTTAACAGTTTTCAGAAGGACTGGAGCTCAGATAACAATCCAGCCCTTGTTGAAGAGAAGGTCTGAATGCCACACTTCATACGTGAAACACTACCTGTCTACAGTTCAGCAGGGAAGGGGAAAGGAAAAAAGCATTTAGAGGTGGGAGGAAAAGGAAAAAAGAGGGGAAAAAAACCCAGATAACCGTACCCATTAATTTCCAGGTGAGCTCATAAATACTTAAGATCACTTTTCTATCACAGCCCAGCACATACAAAGTCAGCATTGGGTTCAGAGAAAAATTAAAGTTCACAGAGGCAAATAACAATGGGAGCAGAGGGCAACATCCTTTAATTATAAAACTCCCCTGTATGCAAGACAATCTAGAATGAGATTGGCTTCCATTTCTTCTTTGCCTTCTGGGAGCCTTCCAAGAGCCTTGAATGCCTTGACTCTGAGAAGAGGAAACTGGCTTCTTTTTCACAGCCTGCCTCCTTCCAGCTGTGTTCCAAGTAGGCCTTGGGTAGCCCTGCTCTGAACTTCCACTCTTCCATACAAGTCCATAGAGAAAGGCTTGGTTTTATGGCAGAGGAAAAAACAAATCTATAAGACTTCTTATGGGAGCAGAACAATGAGGTGCAGAGTTCCTCCTTCATGTTCCTTCTCCATCACACACAAGCCAAGTCTTCCCCTTCCTAGAAGGGAAGCAGAGTCTTTCTCAACGCTCCTGTGCTACCTGTCTAGTCCTACCCTTTGTAACACTGCTGTAATGACCATCTAGTTAAGAGCTTCTCATGCTGTGGGATATTAACACCCCATAATTTTGTTCCGGATGTTTTATTTCACCACAACAACCTGGCAACTTT
This sequence comes from Acanthornis magna, assembly GCA_036785705.1. Taxonomy (NCBI): domain Eukaryota; kingdom Metazoa; phylum Chordata; class Aves; order Passeriformes; family Acanthizidae; genus Acanthornis; species Acanthornis magna. Next base: position 16,342,054 of record JAWUZG010000040.1, on the reverse strand, counting down.
TTTTGCTGGCCTGACAAACATGATTTGAATTAGCAGGCCACACAATACTTGTTTGAACAAGCAAACAAAAGCTTCTAGGCAATGCTAAGGAGAAGGATGGCAAAAGGGCAACAAGAACTTGAACAGAAAGTAATGTTTCAAGTGCCTGTTGCATTTTGATGGAAACTGGTTATTGTTTTAACCCCTACTTCCAGGAAAACCACAGCACCAGCAATTTCAGGTGGAAAACAATGAGTTTTTAGCATTTCTATTGAAACCTCCTTTCACACAGACAAGTTCACATCAGCATAAAGCTTCCTAGAAAAAGAAAAGGGGCAATACAGTATGCCCTCACTACTGTGGAAGAGGAGCAGAGTGTGTGGCAGCTAGTGGAGCACTGCAGTACAGATAACACACAGATATTCTCTCAGTGTTCTCACAGGCAGCTCCAACACAAACCCTTCCTGCACACTGCACTTGACACATGGGTCTCGTAAAACAGCATGTCTGTGGCTGCCACAAATAACTGACTCATCCTGCAAAAGAAATAATAGTAGCAGCCATAGATAAATTGTGATGCCTTTCAAGAATCACCATAATTTTAGTCGGTCTTTTTTGCAGTTCCTCTTACAGCTTCCGTTTTCCTTTTGTAAAAGGGAATATTTTGAATGTAAATATTGAGAAAACCTGTGGAGCACACTAGTCTTCCAAAAGTGTTGCTTACATTATAATCACACCTGTGAAGCCCAACCACAACCAAACAGTACCTGCTTTTCACAAAACATCCTGGGCCACCTGTTTACAGCAGCTCAGAGGAGTGACAGAAGGTTCATAGGACAAATAGGAGCCTTCTGCATCTTGCTTCTCATTTAAAATGTGTAGCACACCTTCCAAATCAAGGTTCCTGCCCACCCACAGGCATGTTTACAAAACAAATCCCAATCAATCCATGACATATGCGCTGTTCAACACTTGTGCATTCCTATGGTGGCATGTAACATATTTCAGCAGGAACCCAGGCACTGAACCCTGAGTGACAGCATGCAAGCCCAAGCACAGGAAAGGGGCCATCACTTGAGCAGCCCCAGCTCCTCCAACCAGCAATCCTGGCAGTTCACAGTTTCCAAAAGCACTTGCCCTGCTGCAGTGGGACAGACTGGGAAGACTGGGCTCAACTCAGTGGCCAAGCAGCTATAAGAGCTGCAGCTGAGCAACTCCACCCAGCACAGAAAACTGCCCTCAGCAAACCCCACAGCACCAGGAACTGCTGCAGAAAAAGGCACTGCTTCCAAAAAACATCTCATTCCTCTGTCATTCACATGCCAAAGCCTTAGAAGCAATGGTTTAGGAAAACATATGAATAATTTACTTGTACACTTTCCTGTCACTCATTTTGTAAATGTCTGTTTGTACCTCCAAGAGCATAAACATCTCCAAGCTTCCTTGTAAATCCCACAGAGTTTTTTTCCTTAGTATCTTCTGATACATTCTTTTCAAACTCTCATGGCTTTGCCCATCCAGATTCCACAGGGCTGTGCATTGGTGTCTGCCTCAAGCTGGGCAGAGGGGAAGGAAAACATATCAGGAATCCTGGAGAGCAGCTCTGGAGCAAGGACATGTACCTCCATCCGCCCAAGCTGTCAGGCCTCCATTCTACCAGCTAGGGCTGCAACCACAACCTTCATCCTAAAAGCTAAAACCTCATCTCCTACCACAGTGAGGAGAAGGAGGGGACATAATCACAGTTAAATATATCACAGGCACATTTCAAGAGCGGCGCACCCTGACCAATGACCACATTCATCATCAGCTGGGTGCCACCAACACTGCAGCTCCAAAAATCTGTAAGTTTGGTTTTCTTTTTTTTTAATGCCCTGTAACAATGCATGGGTGATCAGATAGTACCCTCTATGACATTAACTCTTCAGCTGCACCATTTAGAACACACTAATTATTTGCATACTGACACTGAGTATCACAAGTATACACATTAACAGTCTTGTTAAAATTAGCATTCAATTTCTTCCACCCAGACAGTCTACTTCCCTTCCTGCTTGCCACAACCTATTCTATTCTATTCATGCTTTTCCACAACAAAAAAAAAAAAAAACACGAAGAAGGATACCATTGTGCAGAGCTGCCCTGCCTTCTGCAGGAACTATTAAAGAAGTTCTTTGGGCTTCCTAGTCACCATGCTGGGGATGGAAAGTTTTGCTCACCTGGAAAAGAGGGATCTGCAGGAAGCCTGCATTAGGAGCCCCAAGTCTCCTTATTCCTTCCTTGAACAGCAAGAGTACAAGAGAGCTCCCTAAGTTAAACAGGCTGTCTTTTCTTAGTTCAGAGAGCTAAAAATCAGTAAGGAACTATTAGAGGCATCCTAAAACTAAGAAGAGTAAGATGAAGTCTGTTCCCTATGGACCTTAGTCGGGTCCAACACAAACACATCTCCATTTAAACTCCCCAATCCTCAGAGGACAAACTTGTCTCCTGCCAAGGACCCAAAGCAAACATCCCTCTTTCTAAAATAGCATTTGGTTCTATCAGAGTCAAAAGAGAAAAAAAAAAAATAAAATCAACCCAAAACACACCTACTCAGCTCAGTGCAGGAGGGGTGCACTGGGTCTCCAGGACTCAGCCGAGTGACACAGCACCCAGCTCAGGTGCATGCACCTGGCCCACAGTCCTGGAGCAGCCCAGCTTGATGAGGGCAGGCATCCCACCATTCCTTCTGCATGATGTCAGAGCAACAATGCAAAATTTTCTAAACTACAGAAAGCCATCTTAGAATTACCTACACTGTTGCCACTGTATAAGCCTTTAGTTTAATGAAAGACTGCTTTACCAAAACAAAGAAAAAAACCCACACAAAACATACTCCTGTTCAATCCTACTTAAAATTAACTTAATATAGACTTAATATATCTCTTGTTAATTTGTCCCAATAGTTAAATTTACACTCACAACTAAAAGCTTACACAGCATTCACAACCTTTAGCCACTGATCTCCTTTTAACACCTACAAATTGCAAATCATTTTGTGATTAAGGTTATCAAAATTTCAACAAGGCCAGAGAGTATATTTCAATAGGTTATCCAACATTAAGATGCTTTGGTAGATATAACATTCTACAAAGACTGTATTAAAAAAAAATAAATCATTGCATCAGTTGTCAGGTACTAGAAATGCATCATTAAAACTGTTGCTAAAATTAACGGTTTTCTTTCTCTCTTCCCTCACCAATTAGCACAGGAGAAAAAGAATGAGGTAAAACCATGTGCTTTGTTAAATATTGAACCTACTGGAACCTGCAAAATAACTGATTAATAAACTACTCTGAGGCTGAGGTCAGTTTACAGCAGAACCATCACACAGCAGCTATGGCAACACAGAACCACCACACTGCACTGCCAGCTAGCAAAGGGAAACAAGAACAAAGAGCAGGGCAACAAACAGCATCAACCTGCTTTCTTAGGGCTGCAAAAGTGAGAATTAAAGCTCTCAGAGGGAGTACTCTTCAGTTTAACACAGTACTTTTGTGTATAAAGGGACTAGGGAAAGAGTTTGGAAAAGAGACAAAGCACATGGAACAACTGAACCATTAGCTAAAAGAAGAACAGACCCACACAACAAAATACCAAAACTGCTCAAGTCTCTCTAAAGTAATGGTACACACACACTCATAAACAGAGGTCCAACAGCAGTGAAAATGACAGCATTTTATTTCGAGCAGAATGTGTACCCTATCTGAAGCCACCTGCCCGGGTTCCCAAGCAGAGACTGGCGAGCAGCCCAGCTCTGACATCAGCTGAAGAGGCTAAGAAATAGCTGGGTTAGTAGGCACCCCACTCAGCTCCACACTGGCTAAGGAAAGCTCACACAAGCCACTGTCAGCAGAGATGTGGTGAAAAGACTAGGCAGTAAGCAGCTGAGCGGCAGTAACTGATTCAGTTTTGCAAGCCAGCAAAAGATTGCATGTTTACACCCTCATTTGTTTCCAAGAAATTTTCAGCAAGCTTTCTGTGTGTATACTTTGCAGGCTTCTGCCAGGTCAAATGGAAAACACTGGGCTCAGTTATTTAAGCTCAAGTGTGCGGAGGAGTAATTACCAAAGCTCCACTGGACAGAAGGATTGCATTCTTTTATTCTTCAAATGCCACCACCCACTAAGATATGATAATAAAACCCTCAGAAACCTTGTAAGCAAGTCCAGCAAACACTGTGCAGAACTTAGCCTGCAATGACACGGTACCCATCTCAAAAACTCCATCTGTACCTCTGAAAGTACTGTGGTACAATGACCAACTCTGTTACTTGCTGCCACCACCATCATGGTTTTTACCATAACCAAGTGTTAGTTGGATTTAAAGCCCAAATAATGTGAAGGTTCAGATGGAGGACACAGGTACAGTACACTCCAAAAACACCTTTCTGTGTAAGACTGACTGGCAAATCATACACATTCCTAAGCCAGACAAATGAAGCCCCAAAACACAACTCCCATTTCACAATTACTGTGATGCAATAGATGCAGCATGGCATTCCCATAAATATGACAAATATTTAATGTCAACAATGTACATGTTTACTACTTGAATTTAAAACAATGTAAGGGTTAAAACCAGATGCACACACTATGGCAATAACATTATTGGTCACCTCACTAAAGCATCACACCTTGAAGTGTGAGCAGGCACAGTCTCATCCACAGAGTGAACAGCAGCTTTTCAGCTATTTATTTCACACCCCCATTTTGTACTACTGGTTATGAAGCCATCTGACATTTCCTGCAACAACCTTACAACAAGCTCAATAAAATTTCACATTACTTTAACAGAAACAATTTAAGGCTGAAGCCTTTAATAATTAGCTTTTTTCCCCTTTGAATTTAAGTGTTCAAATAAACAATCACTATTTTCATGTGTTTCAAAAATATGGCTACACTCACAATGAGTATGTGAGTATGTAATATAAGTACCTTTGAACAAAAGTTTTTACACCAAAGTGGACAGATTGAGATTGAGACACCCCGCACCATCCTGTCTGTTCAGGACCCTCAGTCCATTTTGCAGATGGGCTTTTACAATCCCACAGTGTCCCTAGCACAGGAAGCAAAGTGCTCCAAGTAGCACGCATTTAGCAGTTTGCTCCTTACTTTGTCTTGTCTCTCCTACTACCCTACTTGCTTTTGGTGCTGCTACCAAACACTGAGTAAGTTTTATCATAGGGTTATTTTCTTACTAGCTTAAATTCTCCTGCTTGAGCAGCAACAAGCTGCTACTGAAAAGCAAGCCATCTTTTTCTCTGCATGCCTGCCAACACATCCAGGCAAACACCACTTCAACTTCACAAAGTTAATATTGAAGCAAGTTGCATTAAACTTGTTCACAGGTCTACCTTAAAAAAATTCTTTATAGGTTGGTAAAACTCCAAATAGAAGAGGAGATGGACAACAAAACACAAGTTGTATGGCAGCTGTAACTCACTCAAACATGAGTGTGCAGCCCTCTGGTCTCTGTTACTCTGCCTTCAACTTGCCCTGGATTTGAGCACTTATCTATAATTCCTATATTCAATCAAACATTATATTGCCTTCACTACCAATCATTTAATACCTAACTGGTATTCTCACAGTTAACACTGTCACACAAACTTTTCTATTATTTATGTGCAGATCCCTCACTTTAACTGGACTGGTTTAAGACAGTTGTATGAATAAAGCATTATTAAACTTCGCTGCTGCTTGGTTTTAGTTGGTGGTTTGTTTTTTGGTGGTTTTTTTTTTTTTTTTTTAACTTCGTAGCATAACCACAGCATCAATACTGTTTGTTTTCATTAATCTGCTTATAGGTGATTTTGTTTGTTTAATTTTAAATCACATTTTGACACATTTTACTCCCTATAACATAGTTTGCCAAAAAAATCACTTTTGAATCACAAAAGTATTTCTGGTCAGCCACAGAAAAAAGACAAACCCCTATTACATACTTTCATAAATATGGTTTGAAAGAGGGGATTCACACAATAAAGATCTTTACAGCTTACACAGTGAGATGAGCACGGCAGTTTAGGATACAGGTGGCAAGGTTCAGAAATAGAACTTCATACAGATGCAATGAAAATATCTGTGACACTACTTAAAAACATAACCTACTTCTATCTACCTTTGTGAAAACTTGTGCATGTGAGACTCTGGGTCACTGAAAAGTAGCTCGAGTGTAAATGCAGCTAAATGACCACAAAAAGTCAAGAAGCTCAATTACCCAGGGGTTTTCAGAAATCTACATCTACATCCAAATACCCTCCCCCAGCCCTGCAGTTTTCCACCACCTATCTTCCTCCTTACTTGCCTCCAAATATTCATGCATTCTTCCTGTAAATTATAAAAACCTTACTACTGTTAAGAAAAAAAAGATGATCAGCTCTCAAAGCCAATCACAGGACAGTTCGTTCAGTCTTCTCACTCACACAAGACCATCAGGTGCTGTCACACTAACAATTTTGTACCTACCATTCCACCGTAACTAACTTCATCTTCCTTACCTCGTTCTAGCCCTGCTCTATATGGCTGTTCATCAGTTTTTTGACCCTCTATCAGGAGGGCCAGAATCAATGAGGCAGGCCAGCTCCTTGCAGTCCACCCAGTACAATCCCAGTGAAGTGAGCATAAATCCCTACCAATATTGGATGTCAACCAAAAGAAGCAGCAGAGAACAGGACATGTTCCTGGTCAGGATCAGATGTGACCACTGAAATTCTCCCACCAGCACACAAAAGCAGGAACAAGTAAACTGGGGGGGGGGGGGGGGGGGGGGAGGACACCAGACGGGTAGGAAGGGGAGAAACATTTTCACAAGAAATCTAACTAGCATCAGATGGCATTTTAGCTACCTTGTTACAATTTGGTAGTATACAAGGCATGTTCAGGTTCCGTGGCTGCCAAGAAGGGAAGTTCAAACAGCAGCAGCAATCCCAAAACAGTGTAGAGCTTGGGAAGCAGAAATAGAGAAGGTGAGGGATTCCAATTCAGCCCACTGCTTACAGAAATTATCCAGGGCTCCTGAAGACATCAGGAATTTCACAGCTTCAGCCAGGCTTTTCTCTGAAGATAAAATGGTCAAATTTTATAATTAAGTTTCATGGCTAATACCACTATGAAATGCAAATTTCCTTCATTATCTGTAAAAAATTTTAACATATATATAATTCCACTCCAAAGAGTGCTATATCAGCACAGAAAAAGAAGAAAGGAAGGCACCACACATCAGGATAATGTTAGAAAGGCTTGGTAAACATTGCAAGTACAAAACAGTGCTCTCATCTACAACACCTTCACAGAAATGCAGCAGAAGTGTTTCAGCACTGTCAACCTGAACATAAGTCCTCCAAAATTATTTTGGAATATGCCACATGCCTTTTAACATAACCCAGGTTCAAAAATAGGCATCGCCAAGATCCACTTAGTCTTTTAGAGGCATCACTATAGCACCCAAGTACCTTCTAGTTCATCACTGCAGAGTTTAGCCCTCCATAGTCAGTCTCTCCTCCTTTTCTGGCACTGTAACAGTGCAAAAAAGGAGCAAATGATATTTGGTGGGGGAAGGACAGATCACCACACATATCCTAGGATCTGCTAAGTTGGAAGGGACACATCAGGATCACTGAGTCCAACTCCTGGCCATACCCACGACACTCCAAGAATCACACCATATGATACACACCCCTTGTGTCTGGATACAAAATCCACTATGAGAGTGGAAGCCAGGCAGACTAGAACAATGTGTCTCATGCTTGCTTCAACAAGCTACTGCCAGATCTTTGACTACAATTCATGAACACTGCATGCAGGAAATGGAATTAAAAAATCATCAAGCAATTATCGCCTGTCTAAAAAGCTGGGGCACATGGTGGTGAAATCCCAACACAGTATAAAACCACAAGGAAACTATAGATGTGGCACTTAAAGGCTGAGTTAAGCTTTTACTTCCACAAAGCCAAGGTCACAGGAACAAGCCCAGCACAGTCACCAGCATAGAACTGCAGAAGCCTCCCCAGCTGGGTGGGGACCTCTTGCTGAGAGTGAAACTAAAATTTTCCAGCAAGTTCATGAAACCACCACTATCCTTCCTCATTCAGTGGAGCTATTAAAACACAACTTTCACAGTCGCATACACAAATAAGAAAGTACACAGACAAGGAAGGAGACAAGCATACAGAAAGACAGGAAAATATAGCTACAAACTTCCAAATTCAGACACTGACCAGCAGGAGAGCCTTAGCATATCTTGGACCAAGTGAAAAAAAATAAACTACCAGCTTTTCTCCAGCAGAGTTGTAAGGAAGCAGTCAATCTACCTGCATTTTCAGAGTCCAAATGCCAATATCCAGACACTACATACACAGAAAACTGACAGATGTCAGGAAATGAAGACTCCCATCAGAAACCTCAGAAGTCAGCTTTACCAAACATGCAGAGTAGCTGAGCTCAACATCCATAGGCAGTCTGACATCGCTTTTCATTTGAGATGTCAGAGCTGAGCAGGAAATGGAGGTGGGTTGGGGACAGAGGTGAAACAAAAACGAAGTAGCAATAAATTTTATCCCACATAGGCTGAATTCCCTCAGTTGTTTGCCTGAGATGCACTTTTTCTTTATCTACTACATGTAGTCTCTGGTCTCATGAAGCAGCATGTCCTCTGTCTACCACTTCTGTTCTGAATGTCTCTCCCCCCCTTTAAAACCTTTTACTGGATGACTCAGGAGATTTACCTTTAGCTCAGTTAGGGCACTGCTTTTTTTTTTAAAGGTGAATATGCGAGAATACGTATTGTACACATGGCATTTGCTCATTCTGGGGAAAACTATTCCAGTCACAACCTAGAGAACTACCATTCAAAAAAAAATCCAAAGACTTTAGGACAACATATACCAATTCTTATACCAAATTTCAGATAGTTTAAAAAAAACCCCCACAAAATACCATGTTTCTAGTAATTGTTATCATTCAAGGTTTTCAACAGTTACCTTCCATATCCCCTATGCCCAGGAGCTCCCCACACAGTCTGGATGTGACAAGGAAATCAACCCATCCCCCTAAGAGTGGCCCAGTAATGTCAATGACACACTCCCACATGTGCACATACACACTTGTTGCTGGCTGCCTCCAAGCCACCCTTGTTAGGTGGGGACAACTCAGGGGGATTCAGCATGGGTTGCAACAATTCCCACCCCAGCACATGATGGAAGAAGTACAGACACATGCATTAGTATGAACTGAGGATTTACCATACTCCCAAGCAACTAACTGGAAACACCTCATTAAAAACAGACTTCTAACAATCTCAGATCCGCACACTGCTGTATAATTACTTTCAACTTGAAAGGGCTGCATAATTTCTCACGAATATCACCATTTCTAAACAGAAGTCCTAGCGGGTAGAGGTGTATGCATACATACATGTGCACAGGCATATATATCTACATATACCTCCTTCTCTCTTATCTTTAAGTATACACAACAAAGATGACAAAAACCCAACCCCATTACATCTTGTTCCATCACTTAAAAACCACTGCCATACCTTGTGGCTGTGCTTTTGTACACCAGGAAGAACCATCCAAGCCAGAAAGTGCATAATTACATTTCTATTTACTTTACCATTCACTTTATGAGGGGGAGGGTTAGGAACAGGAGCAGTTGAAAACATATCCTTCCCTGAGGGCTGAAACTCATGAAATGTGTTTTTTTGAGAAACAGTGGGGTTCTTTTCCCCTTGGAACTCTATCATCTCCATTCCCTAACCTTTACAATAACTTCAGTGGATACATCTAATCACCTTGCTAGTCCCCAGCTAATCTATTTAGTATTCAGTATTTTATTTGAGCCATTTCTCCCACTTACGAGAGATCTTGTTGCCTTTCTCTCAACATTAGTCACAAGTGACATCTACCTACCCAGGGACTAGTTATAACAAAAAAGCAAGGTACAGGAACCACTAATCTTTGAAAGTTCTACCTTCTTTCAATTTTGAAGGCATTAATCCACATCTTCAGTGAGAAAACAGAGAAAGGAGAAGGAAGTCAGGGTAAACTTTCCTGTTTGTTTTCTTTTACGATTTGTTTGTTTTCTTAAAGAAGACTAGGCTTTAGTGCTAAAGATCAAGGCTGACCTTCCTGGATGTTTCTGTCTCCCGTGAAAGAAGTACAGATCTGAGTTATGGATACCCCAAATGTTGCATTCATCTGTTACACCAAAGGTCTGTGACAATCAATAGTGCTGAAGAGTAACAAAGACAAGGCAAATTTTAGAGTTTTTCCTTCTGACAGAGCAAAGGAAAAAAACAAAAAAAAAACAGTGCTCTGCAGTATAAACAGGTCTCATCTGCAGAGAAAAGAAGTCCTTAATAATAGATAGCTACTGTTGTAACATGGTGACCCAAAACTATAGTATAAAGAGGTCTTTACTCCTCCAAATTTCATCTGGATATTCATCCTTAGGAACACCCTGCCCTAACAGGATAAAAGATCTGTTTGATATGGTGGCTCTGAATCTAGGCTGAATACAGGTTGAAACACAAGAAAAATATTAAACCTTTGAAATATACAGTCATTCACTGAACAAACCCAAGACACAGCAATCAACATGGTAACAGCAAAGATGAACTATTACAGGCAGTTGACACTACGGACAGATTGCATCCAAGTGAAACAAGGATTTTAAAAGTGATCAACTGGTTCAAGAAATATCACCAACTGGGAACCGAGTTCAGGAAAACTAAGCACATGGAAGTTACAGCTGCTTCTTTACTCTTACTATCTCTCAACAAAAATAACTATAAGAAATAACTAGGGGGAACGAAGGACAAAGTAGTAGACGGATGGAAGAACACCACACTTAAGTTAAAAATTAAAAAAAAACAAACAAAAAACACCTAGACATGCTGAAATACAGTACTCAGATTACATTTAGCTATAAGAGAAATCAAGGGTATTCTTAAATAATAAAAGGGGATCCAAATTCATTAGCAAGTATTTAAAAACACACTACAAGGACACAGCTTATATCAGACAGTTCCATCACCCAATATCTACTAGACACAACTGCTTACTAAATACTGCGTATGTTATGTGTAGAAACTGCCATTTTTCAGCCACTGTGCTTTTATACTCAGCTGAAAGAGGTGTCTAAAGTATTTCAGCATTTCCACCTACTCCCCATTTTTATGCATCAACACTGATTCTCTTGCAAGAAGTCATCTCTAGGAGTTAAATTTTAAACAGACCATGTTATATTTGCATAGGTCTAGTTAATGAAGAAATGACTGGCAGAAAGTATAATATCCTGACCTTCTGTCATGAATTTTAATTGCCTACAGATGGTTAAGTTCAGCCTTATCTTTCCACATGAAGAGACCCACAGGGATCATTTCTCCCTCACCTTATGTAGCACAGCTGGCATTTCATGGAGCCCATCGCTGTGCCCATGAGTTACCTGCAACACATCCTGTGGTGAGTGAAGTGGAGCAGGGGGTCAGGTGTGACACCTGCATGGAGGAGCTGAGGAGGGTGCTAAACAGGAGTTGCTCTGCCCAACTGAACCCTACTGAAGAATTCACAGTAGCCATGGCATTACCAGGGAGAATAGAGTAATTTCTAAACCAGCCCGGTTGCTCTGACTTTAATGATCTCTGCTGCTCTTCTAAATTTGTCAAATTTCTTCAAAGAGAATTATTCCTCACCCCCACCACAGGATCCTCTTCCTTGTTCTTCAGGTTGCAACAGAAGAATAAGGCCATTTTAAGAGAAAAGTCAGCTTGGAAAAATTGACGAAAGGAAGCAAGCACTCTTCCATCTCTCCATGAAATGAAGAATTTCACTTCAAATGAACAATGAGAACCTTTCCTTCTACAGCACGTTAATGCCAGTAACGACTGAGAACAGACCAACAGATTTATCAAAGCTGAGGTCAACTTACAATTTATGAAAAACCTTTAATAAAGTCTATAAAATTCCATTACGTGAATTCAGTAAAATTTAGGTATCCATTAGAAGAAGGTACAAAGCTTTTCCACTCTATAAGCAAATTTTAAAAGAAAGGTTTCATTGAATAAATGACAATCCAAAACAAGATGCCTTTGCAAAAATCACATATTGCCAGATTCAACTCTCAACACCCTTACTCAGCACAATTTTAGATGTGCCATTTGGGGTTTTTTTCAGTATGTGCTTTTGCAAAGAAACCACTAATTTTGCATGCAGCAACTTGCAAGATCCTCAAAGATTTTCTGCCAAACCTCCTCTACACTATGGTGTTAATTCACCATATAAATATTCAAGGATATTCTTGAATAACTGCCAGAAGGGAACACACTCTTCCGTAGCTACACAGCCACATCCATGCTTACTTAGCTCACTATAGCAATGCTCTGCCCTGGGGTGGAAATGCAAGGCCAAGCAACAAAGTTCTACTAAGACAGGAAAAAAAAAAAATCTCAAGAAAAAAGCAAGCCATCTTGGTCACCCCAGAACACTTTTATCCTTTGATATTTAGCTGCCTAGTGCAAAGCAGGAACCCCAAAATTTTCCTTGTGGATGATGCATACAGTTTCCTTTGGCTACTGCTTCCTCATTTTTTACCCAACAATCTAAGACAGACCTGAAAAATTCATGTCAGGATGAGTCTCTATATCAAAGAGTTGCAAGGGGGCAGAGAGAAAGGTGACCACACTCCACTTCATGAATCCCTCAAATACTGGCAAAACCACTAAAAAACCATCACAAGAGCTCACCACATCAGATCTCAGTTAAGAAGAGAAGCTAAACAATCCTAAGGATATCCAACCATATCCTCTACAGCTGATGACCAGATCCGCACATTTAGCTCAAAGCTACAATAGGTTTGGGAGCCTACAGGCTTGTTTTATACTAAATAGAGACAATCTGCAAGGCAGAAGTAGGCATGAAGGGAAAAAACAAATAAAATTAGATCGTTTTGGTCACATTTTTCCCCTGTTTTCAACAGGCTAATTTCCTCATTTTAGAGATCAAAGAACAAAGAACTCAAGGCCAAGGTGATATTTTGGACCATTATTTAACATAGCTTTACATTAAATAAGTATATTTTCCTTAAGGATGTAATTTTAAAAGTAGTCTCTTGCATATATATTCTTACTTGAACAGAAGTTTAAAATAATCTTAAAAATTAAATATGTGGTTATCCATATTGAATTTAGTTGTTTATTCTACAGAAGAAAATTTGAAATAGGACTTTTAAAATTATTTAAAGCTGAGAGGACTTATTTAACTAGTTCTATTTATTATAAAAAGAAATTATAATTATTGAATCAACTCTTGGTAAAGTTCTGGCAAAAAAATCCTCTCACCTTGTATTAATATACTGCCCTTTATTATTGAGATATAATTAGACCAGTCTGTGAAAAGTGCAGGGCACTATTTTTGCACTTGAATGTTAGAGCAAGAGGTTACCTATTTACACTGCAACTATTTAAATAAACAGAATATTATTATTTATAACAAGCTGGATGATTCTGGAAGACATGATCTGACTCACCCACTCCTCAGCTGTACTCTCACCATTCCAAAGCCTGCAGGACTGGGGGAGGGTGAGGGAAATGTCTAAAGACTTAAGGAAGGACTTCTTTATGTAGTAAAACCTGTATACTTCAAGGATGTCTTAGTTAACAAATAGTAATTTATCCAGAAATTCTCTTTTGTTCCTATTTTTTGCATTAATACTTAGATCTAAAAATAATTTTCTGCAAAATAGGGTTTATAACTTTTAAACACATCCACCTTACACAGAAGGTGCAAGCTCTATATAATACACCAATTCTCACTAAAATTAGATTTTACAATTTGTTGGACTTTCCAAAAATACTTTTGTGATACCTTGCAGATTCCAAACTGTAGCTGAGTAGAATTTATTCATCCAAAAAGGAGAGGGATAAAAAGAAAGGGAAAAAATAAAGCCTCTATTAAGTATGCCACAATACAGACACAAAGCAGTTAAAAAAAGTCTCACACAATTGACACACATTACTTTTCCCCCCACTTACACCACACTTGCATCCCAGATAACAGATCCAGATCAAAATCCAACCTACAGCCACAGATTCTCACCAAGATCAAACATAATTAATTTAATTGCTTTTTAAAGACTTCCAGTAACATTAGTTATCTTAATTACCATTCACCTCCTCTGTCAGATGATAACCTTTTGGCTCTGCTAAATTTGGGAGTGCCAAGAACGTACCATTTCCTTTTTTCCATTGTACTACAGATGAGAGTTGAGTCTCCAACTTCTACAGCCTCTTTACATTTTTTTGGCAGCACAAGAGGTTTTTAATAGGATAGCAAGCTAAGGACATTTTTGAGTGCTGGAAGAGTATGAAAGGAACCTTATTCCAAATGAGAATACCAGGCACACATAATATCTTAAGAGGAACAAAACCCCTTTTTCTGCCTTCTGTCTTCCATCACTAGGAGAAAAACAGTTGTGTGCATATTAGTATGAAGGGAAAAAATTGTCAGATTAGTGAGCATAAGGACCCAAATACATTAGAAAATAGACTTTCCCAACTGAAGGAAACAAGTTTAAAGTTCTGATTCATTTCACAATTTCTCTCCTCCTTCCCATACCCACACAAATTATGCAGAATGCTTTCATAATCAGGTTGCACTTCTCTAGGCCACATAAATTTTTGTTTCAAATGATCACTATAGTACACTACCATCCTTAAGTATTGCAGTGTATCCCAAGCATGTTCTTTATTATCTATATGCATGTTCTTTAACCCCTTTCTTCTTTCTACAGGCAGCAAAATGGAATTGAACTGAACATTACATTTACATCAATTTTTACTACATTGGGACAAATAGAAGTTAAAGCCAGAAACTGTAGGGCCAAAATAAGAAGCTATAACAAAAGGAGGTGAGAACCACCATGGAATATAAATTAAGCAGCAAAACTTTTCTAAGCAGTCTTCATTTTTCTTAATACTTTATTTGAACATTATACAGACACAGTCCATTTTCACCACCTGACTAATGCTTTCTGCTCCATCCCAGCTCCCCCTGCCCAACAGCAGCAAGGAAGCACGGTGGAAGAAGGGATGCATCAGGACTTCCATGGCAACAACCAGCAGCAAATTTAGAGGTTTCATTTTCTTTTCTGCCCAAATCACCCTAGAACCAAATCCTCCACTGAGTACATTACACAACATGAACTAATTTTTCCTAGCCAGCTCCAAAGTTCTGCAGTGTATCCCATTTCCTCCAAAGCCCTTTCAACAGACCTGAACTACTTCAGAGAGGATGCTACTGTCAATCACAGACTTAATCCTGAAACTAAATTTAATCAACTACTCTAAGGACACTGAATCCTTTAAGGATGAATACAGCAGACCAAGACCTTTTCAACATTATATTGCAAAGAGACAGAGTAAAATCAAATTTGACACACCTACAACAGGTCAGGGCTTTTAGGACCCTTCACTGCTTTCACACTAGTTTTCTCAGTGCTAAAGGCACCCTCCCCAGTTAATAGGCAAAGAAACCTCTGCATCACATGTGATATTTTGCCCAGAACACAGATGATATATTGGCATTTAAGTATGTTCTTTATACATAAAGCCACAAGCTATGGGATCCACTAGATATTATATGCTCTTCTGCTACCGTAATTCCCACTGAATTCCCTCAGAAGTGGGCATTATATGCTAGAGCATTCCCTGACCTAACCCAGTAACCTCTAATTTAGGTGTAGTATCAAGTGAACCAGTAAGAGCAACATTAAAGCAGCTGCAAAATGCAAGAGCTCCTGTAATGTGAAAGTACCCTGAGGCAGAAGTACCACACTTACATTCCTCTCTGGAAGAGCTGCACTTACTGACACAATGCACATGGCATGAGATTCCTGTGGGAATTTGGAAACACCAAGGATAGCAACCTCACCCAGGAAGTGATCAAGAGCCAGACCTCAACTGCACCAACCACAGCATGCCACATAGCTCACTGCATGACTGACCACACGTGAATGAATGCAACACAGAGACCATAAAGCTGAGACATTTGACCAGGATACCCCCACATAATGCCCCTATAACACACTTGTTACCTCAGCGCCAGATGCCAGAGCACCACTGTGCCCGGAGCTAGCACACTCTGTGCTGTGCATACCCTGCATTGCAGCTCAGCACCCACTTTTGCACCAGGCAAACCAAGGAAAGAGCTCCCTAAACATATCCCCCACATTTCCTCCAGGCAAACATGGACTCACTCTCTTATCAAAGGGTCCACTCACCATCTATGTGGTGACATATTTTCCCTCTATATACAGCCCTAAGCTCTCCTCCTTTCTAAGCATCTCAACTATTTGGACTCTGACACTGACATAAGTACCATGACCATTATCTCATCTCAGGTAAACAACTACAGCAATGACACCCCTTTTTTTCCTGCAATGGGTTTTTATTAAAAGAAACATGTCAGAACTGTCCAGCCCCCCTTGTAACACAGTTACTGTTCATCATGATAACACTACATCCTCACAACCATCACCACCACTGGCTGCCAATATAGGCAATGGAGGGGTTTGTTGTGGTTGTCTTATTTTGGAGAAGAAAAAGGAGAGCAATGCTCCTTTTCTCTAGCTCTTGATTAATGTCTTTACAACATCTTTCCCCTGGAGGAGGGGTGAGAATCAAACTTTTTGCAAGCCTGCTCGCTCTTCCACTTAGACCAGCATCTTTCAGCATCAAGTTTTCCAAAATTACAGAATCATTTATGTTGGAGGAGACCTCTAAGGTCATAGAGTCCAACCATTAAATTAGCACTGACAAGCGTACCACTAAACTCCTCTTTTTGGCCTACAGCTTTTGACATGATCATTCCAGCGCAGAAACACATGCAAACACACACACCCTGCCCCAGAAAGTTTTGGGACTTGCCTGATTTATTACAAAATGCTCTCAATGCTCTCTGGCCCCACACTCTCTTCCTGGTACACCTTCTCTCTGTGCAATACAACAGGAATGGCCCACATCTCATCCCACACTGCAGTCAGGTGCTCAGTGGAATGGTCAGTGATTTGAGCTCTTTGAAAATGTGAACTGGCACATCAACAGCGACAAGCTGGAATGAGGGCTCTAATTATGAGACACAGTGGCAGGAGAAACAGGTACTACCCAAATCTGCCCCCTGCCATATTTTGGAAAAGGTGATTCCTTTTGATGTGCATTTTTCACAGTGCTCAATGGCTGAGAGCCGGGCCAAGAACCAGGTGGTTGCACAGCAGGCAGATGCCCACAGGCTCCCCCAGCCATGCAACCTGTCTGCACCAGCTCCCCGGCACACTGCTCAGCTGTGGTAACAAACCAACTGCTCCAATAACCTATGGGGAAGATGCTGTAAAACACCTAGACCCTTTGTGTATCCACTATAGTAGCTAAGGGCTCTTTCCCCACCCAGCTGCTCTGGGAGCACTGAGTTCTCAAGTATTTCCTCAGTAATTACTGCCTTCAGTTTATCTTCCACCAAGTTTTCACTGTACAAATATTCAGACGTACCTCTGAAAACAATCCTGACTTCACTGGAGTTATATTCTGTGAAGATGATCTAAAGCAGCAGCTAAATCCTTGAGGATTCCTTTTTTCGCTGCAAATACCTGCCAGGACAGGAAGGTGAAGCCAAGGAGGCAACAGAGTCCAGCAGTAAAAAAAAAAAGTAAGACATTTTCCACCTGTTTCACTGGATTTTCAGACTGTCTTTAATTGCCTTTGTTCACAGCACACAGGAGATGCTGCCTGAAAAACAGAAGCACAGGGGGCCTCAGGTGTCAGCACACAGCCCCGCCATGCATCAGGACATGTCCCAGGGCAGTGGGAACTTGCACTGCCACATTCATCCCTTTACCCTTCTCTCATACCAGGATGACAGCAGGGGAGGAAAAAAAAACCAAAAAACAGTATTTCCATATACTGTGCAGCACACACTGAGTCAATCACTGCAGTTTTCCTTCAACTGGAAGAAAAACCACGAAGTTGAACAGTTGAACAAGGCAGAGCAAGTAACAGAGCATGAACATATGCACACACACAGAAAAAAGAGCAACTTCTGGGAAGAACACAAGTGTGTTTTTCAAAAAGAAAGGCTAGGGGCTTTTCAGTTTATTTTGGATAATTATTTTTAACTGCATATCATGTCCAAAAATTATTATCCTTATACTTGGAATTGAACAGGACATCTATTTTTAAATATTATTCAATCACAAGTCATACCCTGAGACAAGACAAATAATAATAAATCAGTGCTGCCAGCAAGCACAGCATTACCCTGGCTGTCAATTAGCCTGATTGGCCATTCTATATTGCCATGATATTTTATATGCACCCCTGGATTGTATGTGCCACTAAACCCTTCTAATACAGGCATCTCATCAGATTCAAGATCCCACATACTGAATCCAGTTAAGTGCTCCGAAGCGTCTTCTTTCAAGCCCAAATTCTGCCAGACAAACCAGCCATATACATTGAGGTAAGTTTATACACTCAGGCAGAGAGAAGGCTAACATATTTAATCTTTATAAAATGGAGTCTCAGTTTGAGAAGTAAAATATCCCAGTCTTGGAACTGACAGTAGACCACGACTAGTGATAACAGGAGATGGATGAGCACAGAGTTTGCTTCAGTCCAGTACACACTCTTCCAGTTTTTTCCATCTGTTTTGGGGACTGTTTAATTTATACAGTGTGACACATGAAAATGGCATGTTACCACCAAGACACTGTCCCACCTGATGCCTCAGACATGCCTGACCACAGAATCTCACTTTCCCCATGCACTGCCGGCATTAATTTCACTGTTTCTCCAAGAGGGAAAATGAGTCCCAAACTAGCAAAGGGTGATCGCGACCGCTCCCAAAAGCAACCGATTTCGCAAAGCCAGGTATTGTTCTTTCATCCTGTTGCGCACACCCTTACCTCAGGGAAGCAAAAATGCTTGAGTGAACACACTTCCTTTCTTTGGCTATGGTAACCTATAATACACAAAGAGCAGTCACACCACAAGCCTGTTGTGCACCTTGCTCAAAAGTAACTGGTCTTGTAAACCAAAGAGAGTTTGGGAGTTTTCTATTAGAAAGACTTTGTCTGTTTTTCCAAGTCAGAAAAGGTACATTCTGTCTCTGCGTTTTCTTCAAGGAGATGAACACACCCAATAATGTTAGTCACTATGTAAGCAAAGTAACTACTATCTTTTACCAATGATGAAATATTTAACACTCACTGCTGAGAAGGGAAGTTATTTACCATGTAGTGACAGAAAACCCACTTCAGCAGATTACAGGTAGAGAAGGTCTCATAATCAGGAATTAGCTCAAAAATTTGGAAAGACAACGTTTATGATGTAGTATCAAAATTATTTCCCCTCTTAAAACAAATATGAACAACAAAACACAGTTTACATGGAATTCATTAAGTTTCCCAAGTTTTAGGAACCACTTACTGCACTACAGCCTAAATGAAAACTTTTCTAACCAGCTGCTTTAGATTAAAAAAAAAAAAAAAAAAATCTAAAATTCAATTTCTCAGGTCCATGCCTCACTTTTCTCCAGAGGACAGTCTACATAAGGACTCTGAGAAGTCAGTCCTGAGGTTTCATAGCAAGTTCTCATGCTCCCTCCTGCCATACATACCTGGATGTGTATGAAAGATGAAGACAGTGCATTAATCTTTTTGACATAAAAAGGCATCTGTCCTAACTCTGCAGAGGTGTCATTCAAGGAGAGGCTCTGCAAGAGGACTGAGAAGTAACAAACACCGCTGTGGCTGATGCTGTAGTCACTCCATCCCTGCGTCTCAACAGCTCTCTAAGTCTTGACTGATCTAGTTTTCTTTGGATAAGAAAGGACAAGAAAAGCATCGACATGGAAACAAGTCACAAACTGATGCCATCAGTTCCCCAACGCGCATAGAAGAAAAAAGTTTTCCAAGTAGTAGTATGATGCACCTGGGCATTGGAAGCTTCCTGCTAGCACTGGAGTACATTTGCATAAACTTGACCTCTATACCTCTATGTTTCATGCGTTGCTCTTCACCAGGGAGGGGAAAGAAGAGGGCAACAGGGATCTGCAGAGGCAGAAGCGCAGAACATTAGGTCATGAGCCTGCCATCTACAGACTCTGTAAAACACTTCACTAGAATTAGGAATAGCAGAATTCTTTCAATCTCCTTTCTTTCACTACTGATTCACCTGTAACCAAGGAAATTTCTGTTAATATGCAGAAAGCAAATAATGAACTTGAATTGCATTTCAATAGCCTTCAAAATAGAAATAACCACAACACAGAGTGGTATGCTTTGTGACAATAAACACAACTCTATTTGAACTCTTCCCTTCTCTTTCTCCTTTTCCATTTTGAACATGCTGACTGTGCACTTACATCTAAAATCACTTCCACATTAATACAATTGTCAACATTTAACTTGTCCTATCAAGATAGCAATGCAATCTTCCAAAAGTATGTTTCACAACTTTAATAAACTCTAAAATGTCTGGTGAAAACAGAACAGTGGTTGGCAGGGGTGAATGGTTCTTTTTCAAATGCCCTTTTGTCCCAATTTAGCTCAATGCTCCCAATCTCAGTGTGTCCGTGAAACACAGCATTCTCACCACCTGGGAACTATGCAAGTGACACTGTCAGACAGAGTACTCCTCTGCATAGATTATAAAGTGTGTAAATGTATTTTTGGAGTACAAAAATCAGAGTGAATCACATCTGTATTGTGACCTTTAATAACTCTCTGATTAAACTTAATAAACTCTATTCTAAGTTAAAAGTGTGTTAAATAAGTTAAGAAATTTTTTTTCTTTTAAAGCTCAGTAAATCAAACCACTGAGGTCTAAATTGAGCACAACAGCCAGGTCCAAGACAAAAATTCCTGAGCACAGAGGAAAAGCATTCAGAGCAAACTGATTACACATCACTATTTCAGAGAGAGCAAAACTATATTCAGAAGGACACCACCAGCCTTTCTTGACAAAAGACTGTAGAAGCTGAAAGATGCACTGTGTTAACACAATATGTTCCCGTGAATTTCCACAAGAAGTCTCATCCAAGAACAGGATGTACATGTAGAAACAAGGAGAAAAAGGGTGATGAACTCTCTCTGGAAATGATTTATGCTGACCATAGCTGTTGTTCATTATAAAGCTATAACAGAAGTAAAAGCCTGGAAAGAAGCAATAGAAAGGCTTTGGTGTGTTGGCATTTAAATACTACTTTATTTATTCTCTTCTGTTAATACAATCATATTTTATAATATAACTGTTAAAACAACACAGAAGCCAAAAGGCTTCACTCTATTCCCTGTGTGCTCCCATAAAATGTTCAAATAAATCCCCATTTGTTATTCATGCCCCGACTGCTGTTCTTTGTTCATCCAGAATAATGTGGTAAATTAAGAACAGAAAAAGCTGGCAAAACATTTCAGAACTTACCCACCATACCACTTTTTCTGATCAATACTTTGTAACACAACATTTCAGGAGCATATTTCATCTTTGGTCCTCTGCCATGATCTAAATTAGGAGGTGGGGCAAAAACCATGTTTCAATGCTAGGAAATAAAAGCAGAGTACATGGGAACTAGCTAAAGTTATTTGTGGAATGAATTACATAGACCCATCAAAGCATGTTCTTTCATGGCTTAATTGCATGTTTCTCCACAGCTAAATGCATAAGCCATTGACTGTCCTTGTATGTTTGTCTAATTCTACTACAAAACCTTTCTATTTTTGGATGGTGGGTCCTCCTGGTCAATAAGAAGGTGACGGGAAAAAATATTGAAGTCCAGAAAAGCACTTTGTTATCAATTTACAGCTGAGAAATATTGCTGTACATTCCCTATACTGATCATCAAAATAGATACACATATATAATCTCTGTCATGTAGCCAGACTCTTTCCTACCATCACGCATCCTGTGGTTTTGAGACAGAAGTTGGTCTTTTACTGAAACACACAGTCACTGTCTCCCACCAAAGACAGATTCAGCAGCTCTTCACCACTTCTTCCATAGCCATCAGGAGACCCACACACCTGAAAAGATGCTGGGCTAGAGAATGCTTCCCCAGCACAGGAGTTGCCTCCTTACAAGAGGAACTATGATTAAGCTACAAAATTCTCAAGTTACTCCTCTCTGGCATCTCAACGTGTTTAATAATGCATCTGTCCCATGCACTCAACAGATTAATGAACAGCTTAAAAAGCAATTTATTAAAGAGAGAACACATTTCTGAGCATAAGAGAGCTTCACAAGGTCACTGTCACAATTGTATATGTGTAGACGTCCCCACTGATAACCAGACTCCTCTGCAGCTCTCACCCAGAGCTGGTCAGATTGCCAGAGGGAAGATGCAGCCCAAAACACACCCAAACTCAACCCTGCCCTTGGCTGAAGGAACTGGAACTGCCCACACCCTCTGTTAGAGCTGACCATCTTCCAGCTCCCAGTGCAAGCCCAGTCTCTGCAAGCACCATCTACAGCTATGTCAGTGTCTCCCAACAGCTCAGACATGCACAGAGAGTCATGGACAGTGACTCTAACTCCAGCCCTACCTGGTGGTCCTACAGATAAGTGACAAGAAAATACAGCTGCAAGTGTTTGTATTTTTGGGCTTCACTTAGGTCTGAGCCCAACTCGGGCCCAATAATCAATGTTTCTCTTTTTACTCTCTCCAAGGCAGTATCAGGCGGATGTTTTTTCAAAGAAAAGGCTCAGCGACATCATACCCTAGAAAACAAATAAATTGCAGTTTGACTCCTCGATGGCAGATGTTTCACTGACTTTGCAGCTGGGTATATTTACAAATCAGTAGTTCCTTGCCTTATTCTCAAAACCAAAGCTTGCAACAGAGCCCTTACCATCACTTCTGTCAAACCCCCAGATTCCAAAGGGCTGTTCTATTTCCTTAGGCTGTCATTTTTGTTGCTACCTTTAAAACTCCCAGCTTTCTTCTGAGAATATACTGTCACTTTCTGAAATTACAGCTCAGCTGCATCCCCAGAACACACTGGGGGAGGGGAGAAAGACATAAACCAGACTTCTGACAAGGCATGGGGCACTATAACTTACTCTTTCATCAACACAATAAGGAGTCAATGAAACTCCTCCCTCCCACCTCATGATGTTTAAACACTGTTATTCATTTTTCAGACTGTTATTAAGGCATCCATACAAATGCAGTTCTCCACAACTCTCTGTTAGGAGTGCCTCAGTTCCCAAGATAGGCGGAATCAGCTGTGCATTTTCCTCTGAAGAAGGGATACCGCGCAACACATTAAATACAGACCATGTGGGCTCTGAGCACACCAATCCACGCTGCTGCCCAGCAGCAGAGCAGCTACACTGTCCTGAAACATCAGTTCAGCTCAAGCCCACGTGCTCATCCCCTTCCACGCCTACATTGATGTACCTATTCCTTACTTGTATTCAAAAGATTTTAGTAGCAATACTTCCCTACTCTTCCCTGCTCACAAGAGTCACCCCCAACACACACCATGGTCAAGTAATTCAGCTTGGAGAAGCAGTTTAGGGGAATATCAAAATTAGGAGCCGTTATTGAGAGGTGTTAACACAGCCCAGCTAATTCTTTGCTAAGCTGCCCAGTGCTCTGAGTTTTAAAAACTTACTTGCACATGATAATATTTTCATAATACTATATGAGAATCTTCCTTCTTTCCCCAGAACTGAGGTGAGAAGGGGCAACAGAGCTTCAAACAGAGCTGGGGAAGGTGTAGAAAGAAACTCCACATTGCCCCTGGTCTGCCTCTCACCTAGGCACCCCTCCTCCACAGGATCCTCATCCGTGGGGGCTCCCACACCAGCAGCAGCCTCTCCCCACCAGCTTTTAGACCTCTTTAGAAACATCTGAAACACTATACACAGTGCCTCACATAGCAGCTCTTTCTCAGGGTTACGTCCTCTTTCCCTGGCAGAGCACGTGCAAATCAATGGGCTGCTTTTATGGTTTAGGTTTTGGGTTGGTTTTTTCCCCTCCCTGAGGAGCCTCAGTTTCTATTCCAAGGCAGAGTCGTGCTTCAAACACACGGAGCAGCATATGTTATTTCTTCACCTACCAATCAAGAGGCTAGAAGAAACCAGCCTGGTACTTCTATATCTGTCATTTCATAAACACTAGGCAATACCCTAGAACTGTCTTCATTGCAGCATCCAATCTGTCCCCAGCAGA
This sequence comes from Acanthornis magna, assembly GCA_036785705.1. NCBI lineage: Eukaryota > Metazoa > Chordata > Aves > Passeriformes > Acanthizidae > Acanthornis > Acanthornis magna. Next base: position 16,317,810 of record JAWUZG010000040.1, on the reverse strand, counting down.
CAGCCCAAGAAAAGGAAGTGATACAGCTGACAGAAAGGAGCCAGGCTACAGCAACCAAAAGGTTTAGCCATTTCAGTGGCTGGAAACAAGGAAAGCAAGTTTGTCACTCGTCTTTAACACCCTGTCTGCATACACTCTGCACAAATGTCCCTGAAGAGTCCACACGGTGCAAATCTGGCTACAGCAACTCTGCAGCCACTTGACAGAATCCTAAGGCTCCACCTGCAACTATGACAATTCCTGACGATTTTACACCAATAGAGCCAAAATTGAAAAGGAGAAGCAGCACATTTGGCCCGTAGTTGTCTGGCAGCGAGAGACACAACTAAAGGAACTGATTCCAAAAGCAACATGTGGCACCATGGGGCAGGGTGATTCCAGGAGCTCCCCCGGAGCCAAGGGGATGCCAGAAAAGTGCTGCTTCATGGGGACAGACAGGTAACAGTAGCAGTTCTCTGAATAAGACTTGCCCCAAAAGTCCAAAACTAAGTTACAATTTCTCAAAGCATTCTTTCAGTCAAACATATTTGAGGAGAATTAAGTTCCCCTCAATTTAGAGAGAGCTCATATCTTAAAATGCACCAGAGGCACAATCTTCTAAAAATGTTTTTCCTGCCACGTCTTACTGTTTAATTATATATTACCATTCCAAGCTACCATGACAGATTTTAAGTGAGTTTGTCTTTTTTCCATAATTAATCATAGCAAAGACTCATCTGTTCTTCAAGACCGTGATGACAGCACTGTTTTCACCACTGTAAGGCAATCATCCCACAGCATTCCTTCCTGAAAGCTATTGCAATGAGAAAAACCCACCTATCTGCACAAGATGCCTTTCAAAGATATAAATCAGCTCCATATACATTACTTCATATGACAGATAAGTGAAAAAAAAAAAAAAAAAAAGGAAAACTGCTTTTCTATAGTAAGCCATTATACAGGCACTCAGGCATAGCACAGGCTAATAATGTTAAATAATATTAATTATAAATATATAAACATAGCATAACTATCGAGGAACAAGTATCCTACCCACTGAACACCATTGAGCCATCAGCATCCACCTCTGGTGCAGAAAGAAGGGAGGCAAACAGATAGTTGGTCTGAGAACAAAAAGCAGCTTCCTTTATAAATACCATGGCTAAAAGTTATTTTATAGGCAGCTTTGGTCACCGTCAAATTCTACTCTAAGTGCAGAAGACATACTTTCAAAGATAACTTCTAGCTGCATGTAGATCAGCACTAACAAACTACTTAATCAAAGAGGAGCCACATCCAAATCAGAAAATAATTGCTAATAGGACAACAGGAAAAAGTCTTTTTTCATCACAAGTCATAGAAATTATGTTAAGGGCACGGAAAATCCCTGCTTTGGAAAAAATCAAGCATTTATCACTTACAACAGATTATAACACATTCATTTAAAGTGTTTTTGCTGACCACTGAAGGAAAAAGTGTTTCCAATATAATCAGTAACATACAGAGCTGCCCAAAGAGTTTTATCCTTCATCCTCTCAGTTTGGACTCCCTTAAGAACAAATGAGATACTTGCAAAATTACTTTTTTCCATCTGTGAAATCCCGTGACACACACTTTTTTTTTTTTTTTTTTTTTTTTTTTTTTTTGTGAAAGCAACAAATGGAAATCCTGTTAATTGATTTTGATTGCTCTATGGAGAAATTATGATTTTCTGCAGTTTTCCTAAATCCTTCAAAGGGCACACTGGTAGCTTCCCCATTACAAGCCTAAGAAAAAAAATTACATAGCTTGTTTTCCTAATAAAAGCAAACATAAATAAGCCCCACACCGCCCTGAGCAGGTGTAAAACTTTGTGTGTCTCAATACAGTCTCGTAAGAGTGATCTTTAGATCAAAGCTCAGGTTTTCAATAACCAACACACTGTGTGTATTGACAGTGCCACATTTATGGCTTTCTAGCTGCTTCACAGTTTTACAAAACAAAATAAGTAAAGCATGAATGACTACCAAAAATGACAATATATTCAGTTGACAGGCTGCGAAAGACTAAAGTTTACATTTGTATCCAAATATTTATAAACATTTTACGAGTACCACTCTTTGTTAAGGCCTGACCCAGAAAGTTCCTGGCATTTCAAATTACAATTTTCTTCCAAGCTGTTACAAGAACAACAACAAAAAAGACTTAGCCATAGATCTTAAACATCCCTTTTAGAACACAAATGTGTTTACATAACCACAATATCCTGACAGTTTGGTGATCTGCTCAAAAGAGATGAAGACAAACGTTGAAATAGACCAACAGACAACTGCCCAGGAGAGCACAGAGAGAGAAAGTGATCTTTACACAGGACACTATACATCATCTTTTATTTACAAGAATGGAGTAAACTGCTTTCAATGTGCTTATTTAAAAATGCATAGGAATAATACACACTAAAAAAAATTATGACATATTAAATCACTTGGAGTTTTTCACCCACTGTGGTTTTTGTATTCTATTTCAGTGAAAATATTAAATGCACATTTACATGTGCTCCATAATCAAAGTGTTAAGAGACTTCCCATAGCACTAGTGCTGAGAACTGACACAGCAGCGACAAACAGAATAGTCTATTTTCTATAATAGCAAATGATTGTCTGTTTCTGATCTCTTTAGCCTCAAAAGCCAAACAGAGTCCATAGCTACCCCAAATATTAATAGGATAACACTTCTACTGTATTTTAAGTCATCTAGACTTAAGAGCATTTCAGGCTGGAGAAATCTTCCCAAAAAGGAAAAACTGAGTCGGTTTTACTACGTATCACTATTGCTGATTACTTAGTAAAAGTATCTAATACTGATTACTGGTTAGACTTTACGTAAGTAGCACTATTTACTGTGAATTGGAATTAGCATTCTTTTTCCAAGATACATATATCCTCCTTCCAAGAATATTTTCTCCTCAGTCCTGACACCTAGCCTTTAATTTGCTGTCACCTGTACTTCAGGAAACTTCAGTTCTCTCATTAGGAAAACCCTTCCACAGATTTACTTGTAGTGAATGGTTCAGATCTGAGCTACAATAGTACAGTAGTTTACTTGAAGAAATCACACATCCAGATCCAAACTACCATAATATTTACAAAAAATTATTTAAGATCAGTCATCACTCACTATTTTTAATTTAATGCACAAGTCTTTTAGCCTTGTATTACAATTTACAGCATTTTCTTGTTAACACTGAAGAAATTTAAAGTGCTTATAACAGGAAATTTACAATCATCTGTCCTAACCAAAACAACAGAACTTACTGTACAATTTGTTCATTCATGAAAAACCTCCAATACATCCATGCTTCCTCACACATCCTATAAAACTGTAGTACTTACATACATGCACTCAAACTGTCTGCAAGATATCCCCAGACTCAAAGCCCTTAAAGACGCTGACTACGCATTTACAATCAAATGAAGTTATGTCCAGAGGTTCCAAAGAAACAGCAGAAAACAAACCAACACTACAGAATTCAAGATGAAAAACCCACAAGCATCTGTTTCATAAACTGCTCTTCCAGAAGAGGAGGACTGCCTCAGAAAGCAAAGGTCTAAGAAACAAACTATTCAAACACCAATAGGATCCAGACCAAACCCACATCCTATGTAAACTGACATATCAAATCACAAGCAAATGAAAAGCTACAGTTTTTAACATATGGAAAATTAAAATTAAAAAAAAAAAAAACCACTGCTAAGTTTGCTAGATATCAAAGGAAAATCTTTTGATAACAGGAGTATTTTGCATTTAAGAAGAAAAGGGAGCCTGTGAGGCTGAGGATCCAGTCTCTGAATGGGGCACAAATTTCTACCAAGGTTTAAACAACTCACAGCTGTCCCTCCAAAAGCTCTATTCTCCCCCTGCTCCCACCCCAGCATCCATCAGAGCCTCAAGAGACCCCAACACACTACAACCAAACACAATCCACATTTTCCCAATAACCTTCAGATCTGTTACACGAATGTTACACATGTTTGCCGGAGGAAATGCCTAAGTGAGTAGCTTTAGACAACTGTTTTACATTAAGGAGGAAGCACATTAATTTACTGCATGAGTACTACAGCGATGCACTTTAAGGAGGTACAATGTCGCAGCCACAGTTGCCATTTTCAGTGCCTGAGAACAACCACAAGAGCTACCAACACCAGGTTGCATAAGAGCATTTTAAGCACGTAGCTATTTACAAAAGTAGAGGTAATTATGATGCCGAAGGTGGATCCCAAATAAACAGACTTGACTAATACTGACGAAAAAATACCAAAACAAAACAAACCCAGAGACCTACAATTACTATCACTTAGCAGGGGAGCTGCACGAAGAGACTCAATCACTCGCTATACTACCAACCTATGCCCAAAAAACAGCTGGACAAACACGTTTAAAAATATGAGCTTATGTCAGAAGCTATGTGTAGAGGACAAAAGAGGAAAACACCGTTCCCCTCGACAGTTTACCTGATCTGGACTTGATGATGTCGCTGAACTCGCTGTGTCCCCCGCCAGGTCCTTCCTCCGCGTCGGAGACACGGGCCATGCTCGTGGGCTGCGGTATGCCACAGGCGGAGCCTAAATCCGTGGGGAGCAGGCTCCCATGGAGGCCCCGGCTCAACACCTACGGCACAGGAGCAGAAAGGCACAATAACTCCACGGGCTCCGCCAGGTGTGACTCCGCGTGCGTGGGGAGGGATCCGTGCTGGCCATGCCCACGCGAGCTGCGGGGCAGCCGAGCGGCCACTCGCTGTGGCCCTGCCGCGGGACACCTTATGGTGGCATTTCAAAAGTGTGATCGCCCTGAAGGTGCAGCTGCACAGCGGAATCCTCAGCCGCGAAAGCCAAGCTTCATTCACCCCTGGGCGACGGGGCGCCCTATGCCAGCCGTGACCCCCCGAGGGGCAGGACGCGGCCCTTGCGGCGACACCACGGCCACCACCCGTCACCCAGCTGGCACCGGGCGGGACGGCCCCGCTCGAGGGGTGCACAGCGAAGGAGCTCCGTTCCCGCCGGGCTGGGGCGTGTGCCAGCGGGAAAGGAGGCACAGCGGGCGCGCTCCCCCGGCCGGCCCGGGGTGCGACAGCCACGTGTGGGAGAAGCCACGCAGCCCCTCTCCCGGGCGGGGGAAGCGCACCCCCGCGGGGCAGGCCCCGCGCACGGCCCCGGGCACGCCCGCCCCCGCCCGGCCGCCCCGGCACAGCGGCCGCCGCCCCCGCTGCCCCGGCGGGGATTTTGACCCGGCAGCCGGCCGGGCGTGCCGATACCTCCTCTCCGCGGGGTGCGCGGCCGCAGCAGCGGCGCCGCCGCCCCGGGGCACCCCCACGGCGGAGCCGCTCCTCGCCCCGGCTCCCCGCGGCCGCCCCGTCCCGCCCGCAGGTGCGCCCGCCGCGGGCACGGCCCCCCGCCCCACGATCGCCCGCCGCTACCGGAGTTGGGAAACAAACTTTCCCCGCCGAGCCCCTCCCGGTGCCGCGGTGCCACCGCCTCCCCGCAGGGCTGCCCCGCTCCCGGAGCTGCCGGGGCACCCGCCGACAGCAACTCTTCGCGGCCGCCACTCACCCCTCGGGCACGGCGGCTGGAGGCGGCCGCGCTGCCCCAGGGCGCAGCCCAGCTCCTCCTCGCACCCCGTCCTCCGGCGGCAGCTCCCGCGGCGCTGCACTGGCGGACCCACAACTTTCTGTGCGAGCCGCTGCCGTCCGTCCTCCCCCTTCTCCTCCCTCGTCGTCCCCGCCCCTCGCGGCCCGGCCCTGCGGCGGCCCCTCCCTCGGCCCCGGCGCCCCCTTTGTTGGCCGGGCCAGCGCCGCGGTTGCGGGAGGGCCGCCCCGGCCGCGGCCCCTTCTCCGAGCGAGGGGCGGGAGGGGAGGAGAGGGCGGAGCGGAGCGAAGCCGAGCCCGGCCGCGCCCCCGCCCCGCGCCCGCGGGCGGCTGCCGGCGCGGCCCCGCTCCTCCCAGCGCCCCGCCCGAGGAAGCGGTGGCCCCGGTGGTGTTGCCCCGCTCCGCTCCTCCCCTGGGGCCTTCCCGGCCGCACCTGTGCGCTCCCGCCTCTCCTCCTGCTCCTTTGCCTCAGCAAATAAGCGCAGTCGCGCAGCAGTTCGGAGGTGAAGCGCCTCGCCGTGTCCCATGAGCACCGAAGTCAGGAAGTGTGGCAAAATTTGAGGAGCTCTTAGGACATTTACAAACAGCCGGAAACAACGCTCCCGAAACCCGCCTGCTTTGGCCAGGTGTCCGTGCCTCATCTCACGGGGTCACTTGGCAGTGACAACTCCCCGGTGGTTTTCGGCTGGGCAAGAAAGGAACAGTTATGGATCAATAAAAATGTGCTGATGCTGGGTGTCTGAAATAGTTATTGATGTATGCACGGACATAAACGCTAGTATTTAGCTGACACTAATTAATTTATTGCCACATTTGCAATCTGGGAATGAACTTACTCATGTTTGCACAGGCAGTAATCCGTGCTCACCTGTACTGTGAGGCTGCAGAACACGTGGCTGTATTTATCTCGATAAGCATTCGTCTGAAGTTTCAGCAGTATCACAGAGAAACTGTAGCTGAGTAATTCCTCAGTGTTACCTACCAGGCCTCAGGCCATGCAGCCCAAAGTGTTTTCAAGGTTAGATGCATTCCCAACACCGAGTACTTCACCACCTAAATAGCAAAGGCCAGCAGCCTGCAGGTAAGGAGGTGCAGAATTTATTAGCTAGTAGAAAGGAGGAAGCCCAGTCTTGGCAACCCACTTATTCTGTATCTCCAGGTGAACAGAAATTGGTAGCAATGTGAAATGAGGAAGATTTGTCTTCAAAAGTCTTTTTTTTTCTTACCAGTATACAGGTTTATTAGGCGCTTCAGATAACAAGAGTAAACAATGACTACGTGCATGTTAGCCTAGCCTAACTTTAATATTTACCCTTACTTTACTATTTCCCCCAAGGAAAAAAGAGATATCTCAAAGAAACAAAACATGCTACCTGTAAATTATTACTATCATAATTCTAATTGCATTTAACATTTTATCCTCAGCCTTTGATCTGTGCAGTACATATGGAGCAGGGACTAGGTCTTTTCTTTCTGAATTGCAGGATGGAAGGCCTTGCAGATAGTGTGCTATATTTTTGCATTTCAAAGAAGCTCCAAAAATGAAGATGCCTAGTTTGGATCATTCCACAGATTTCCTTGGTGATTCAGTGCAAATTAGTTAATTAATCCTTGATCTGCTTAAACCAAACCACTGCATGAAGTCATTAATGGCTCTTTCTTATAAAAAGATAATAATAATGTGTCGAAAATTTTTGATGACTAGAGTTGTGAATCTCTTGAGAATTGCAGCTCATGGATGGCAAACACTATAAAACCATGGACATTGATACCTACTGTGTCTAACTGTAAGGCAGCACTGAGCAGTAGGCTGGATTTATTGGAAAGGTATGGTTTGTGTTTAGGCCTATTTATTTACGTTACACTGAAAAACCTGTATTGCAAACATAACGTTTGTGGTTAGAGGAGCATCACTTGTTCCCTGCTACTCTTGACTGGCGTCTCTGCCCCATCCCAGACATTTCCCTCTGTGCGCTGGGTTTTCAATGCCCAGTAATGAAAAAACACCCAAATACTGGAAATCCACAATCCAGATGTAACCTAGCTGCTTTTCATACAGTTCAAGAGGCATAAAACCCTGAGTAACCCAGTGCTCACCCAAGAGTCAGCACACATGGAGGCTGTCATTTCCCACTGCTGTGTATCTAGCAGTGGTGCAGGGATAGGGATCCCAAAGCACTGCATTGCCTTGCCTAATGCAGGGAAATGCTAAGTGAAAAAAAGCCATTTCTTTTGTAGGCTGCACCGAGGGGATTACTCCTTCCACAGAGGTTACCCAAGACCGCTACCAGGTAGCAATAACTTTGATCGCTAAAAGCAGCAGTCAAGCTGATAAGCAGGACGGGAGAGCTGGTATATCCCATTTCAAATCTCTGTGTGTAAGTCCAAGGTTCCAATTTTTATAATCTTGCTCTGAAAGCACCTACAAATTATTTCTCAAAAAGAGACACATTTCAGTTTAACCTGATAGCATTTAATCTTTTTTCTTTTATTTTTTTCCTGTTTTAGACAGAACTAGCATCATTATGTTCCTTTGAACTACAAAGTGCCAACAGGAGGGTAATAGAATAATGAGACTGCACACCAGCTCAAGGAAACAGATGAATTTCTTCCTGGTGTGTTTCAAACATGCCTCTCTCCAGAGCCATCCTCACTCTACTCCTGATCAAAGCCTGAGTTTTCTGAGCTAGTTGTTTAGACTATAGGCTTCTCATGCAAGAGCTGTAATTTATATCAATACAATTTTACATATATATATATATATAATATATAATTTTATAGGGTCTTTAGGCACATTTTCATCAGGGGAAAAAATGAAAATACCCTAACCTTTAATATTCTGCACATGTATATGCTTTAGGTCTCTCTAATTTTTTATTCTAGTGATTGGCAGAATTAGAAAATGATGATTAGCACAATTCTAAAGTTAAACAATGAAGCCTCCACCCACCTGTATATCTAAAACCTACATTCATCTACAAATACCTACTGACCATTAATATCATGTGGATTGTGTGGCACAGCTTACTTTTAAGATAATATAGGAATAAAATAGGAAAATAAAGGCAAAGTCCATTAACCCCTTAGATAATGTTAAGAAAGACAAAGGGAATACAGAAAAAGGTGGAGAAAGGGGCTGAGAAGATGTGAGGCCCTTGAACTTTGACCAAAGTAAATAAATACTTTATTCCTTGGTGCATGAAGACAATGCTGTTGTGAGGCTCTGAGCTCATCTTACCTTGTCTCCTTCTCTTTTCTTTGTTCTTAGTATTTCTGTTTTTAGAATACACTCATAATTGACAGGATTACAATATAACTAGGAATTTTGTGTATCTCATTACCTTGAGATTGACTGCTACAATAATGCATGTGCCTGTTCATCAATGTTTTGTCATGATTTCAGAAAACCATCCCATATTCAGGAAGACAGGAGATATCAAATGGATTGCTTTGTAAGTAGAGCTTCTTTATTGCCCCTTTCTGCATGTAGCCCATCATGTTGTCACTCTCAGTTATCAGATGAGGCAGGCTGTTACTCAGCAGACTTTTTTTCTTGCAGAACATGCATCTGAATTCAAGTTAACAGGTCCTTGGTGCTTTGCTGCTGACGTACTGCACTAACCAGTTAATACAAGTACCTTACTATTTTCATTATCCTTAATCTGAGGAGAAAAATACATTAAAAACCTATTAAATAAACATTCTCTCTCTGTATGTTCCTCTGGTGAGAAAAATGACCAAGTTTTTGTAAAAGTTTAGGTCAGTTTTATCTACAACTCCTTTGGCAGTACCTTTGAAAAACTTCAGTACATCACGCTAACATAGTTAGCTGTTTTGTCACCCTTTCTTCTTCTGTAATTTAAAAGCTTTAGAGTTATCTTTGTTGTTCAAGCATCTCATACTAAAATATTCAAAGTCAGCACAATTTCTAAACGTGGGACAGCATTTTCTGCATCTACCTTTTTAGGATGGGATCTGATTTTAATATTAAATTGCTTATTTTTATTCCAACATCAGCTGCCTTTTTGTGCAAGCTCCTTGTGAGCTCCTTCAAGAATATCAACATAGCTTATGAAACTCAACACTGTTCTGCTACACCAAATTAACCATGCATCAGGAGCTACTGGGTGCAGAGAATGGACTGAGGCAGAGGGCAGCAAAATCATGATAAAGACACCAACCCAGGGTGCAAGATGCCCTTTGAGCAAAATGCCTGTCACCTGCACCACCACAGGTCCACCTACTTTAGCCTAAAGAGAAGGCAGTGTGTTCCTTTTATATACTTCCATTTCTACAAGTTGAAATCTGTATCTTAAGTAGATTCTTTCCGCTCTATTTATATCTTATTAGATTTGCTATATCTATCGATTAGATCAGATTCAAGGGAATATTGTGTGCATAAAATACACTGGAAACTTGTACCTTAAGTTTCAGCATTTATTATATCTTCATTATAAAACCCTAGAAAACTGGTCTGTATTAATAGAAATGCCTACATCCCTTTAGCTGCAGTGACATTAATTGGAGTTACCATAATTTATCATCATTCTGAAGAATGTAACCTCTCAGAGTACATTAAATAAGAGTGCATTAATGAACAATTATACTAATCAATTTACCCTCCCAACATAACTCTCTTAACTGCAGAAGAGGATTGGAAAAAGAAAACCATCAACAAGAGATGCCTGTGCAAGACAGGAACCTTTGACCAACACCATGAGGCAATCCCCTACAAGGGCAGGTGCAAGTTCTTAGTCAAAGTCACTCCTAACACAAGTTGATTTCTGTTTACTTATTTCCTTTTTCTGTGTATTTCTCTCACTGGTGGCTATTTTTTCACTGCTGTTCAATTCTCATTTGAATAGCCTGTGCTATATATTGGCCTAGGTTTGTTCAATGGCTAGACATATAAATACCTAATGCTTGAACAATTATAGAATATGTACACTTTTTCCTCAAGTTTATCAATTAGGGATTTGGCAAAGAAATAAAATTCCTGTGTTAACACAACATAGAAACTTGGGTAACTTGCTTAATTTTAGTAACTTGCTTCACTCTTTGTAGTAGGGAAAAAATAGCATCTTCCATCATGGTAACATTATCGATTGAGTAAAATAATATGATAATTGCACAAAGACAACTTAGAAACACTTTAAAAATTAAAGATCTCACCAGTCTGCAAAAATAATCAGTGGAAAGGATGTTTCTCTGTAAGTCTTTTTATTTTAAGGGTAGGCAGTGGGAGAAGAGACAGTTTATTCTTACCAAAATTAAATAGTTCCTTAGTACCCCATGAGTGCTCCCAATATGGAATTATTACAAACCAAATCTGGGGAAATGAAACAAAACAATTTTTCACAAATTCTCATTATTTTTTACCTTTATTTCCCTCACTTTAGATCAATTATGTAGGTCACCTTTTCTTTGCCATTTTCTGTTAAATTAACAATGTGGATATTTTGTACTTGACTCCTTAACATGTTCCCTAATTAGAATTTAAGGTTTTACATACAAAATTGCACAAGTGTTAATAACTTGTTTCTCTGCTGGAAAACACAATTCATTAATGTCTTTAGTGGGAAAATGGCACCCCCTGGGACACCAAAGGGACCGTCAAAAACCTGTGCTATGGATGTCCTATTTTCCCACCCACTAAACACTTTGCATCCAAGTAAACTCCCCTGTAGCTTAGCCTTGACAGCCTGTGGCTTTTGCCTCCCTGAATCACATGAGGACACAGATGGTGACCAGGACTGAGACAGATGCCAGGCTTGAAATGTTTCAGCATTGATGCCTCCAGCTGCAAGACCACTGCAGCCCAGGAGCTGTGTAGCAGCACTCCCACTGCCCCGAGCAAACTCCTGCACATTTCTGTGCAACCTCTGTGGCTTTCTGGGCACAGATGGACAACCCATGGCCTGGAGAAGGCTCAGCCAGGTTTTGCCGTATCTGCCACTGTGAGCATGCCCTCAGAGCGTCTAGAAAGCCCCTCTCTTCACTAACTCTATATGGGCTTGCAAGACTACCTCTAGCCTCCTGTTTCCATAACATGTAGGTTTGTTAATGTGCTGAAAGCTTAAATTATTTTTAATTATTACCATTAAGTGGCTTTTTCTTTCCCCAAAATGACAAGGATTTTGGCTTTAACTAAAATAAATAAAGTCACTGTGATAATGCTAGATCTGAACAGGTCAGATTTACAGGTGCGTATAGAAATTTATTTAATTTTGAGCAAATGAATAGCCCTTTTTAGTCAACAAGATAAATTATGCAAGTGAAGTTTTATAGCCACCACAGACTTTAGATATGAGTTTGTTTTTCATGCCTGGTGTTCTGTGGCTATGCCTGTAAAACAGAAGGAGATGCTCTGCAAGCTGTGGCATCTGACAATGCCCACTTAGAGACCTCCGTGCTGCCTAGGTAAACTCTGTCACTGCATTTTCACATGCACTTTACGAGGACTCAGCCTGAATGAGGTCACGTACCACATGATCCAGTCAAAGCGATTTCAACTAATGGTTTAAATCATCTTGACCGAAGCCTCTCACCCCCCTCCCAAGTTTCCCCTGTACAGGGCAGCAGTGGGGCTGCTCCCAGTGAGGCACAGGACAGAGATCAGCCTCTTCGCCTGGCCCTCCCTACTCCACATGCCACCATCTGGCTGGCCATGTGCTGGAATGTGTATTGTGAAATTTCCCCTACATGAGCAGGAAATCTTGGCTGCTCCATTCGGGCAGCCCTCTGTCTGCTTTGCACAGCCAGGGCCAAGGTTGAGGTCTCAACTCAGTGAGTGCTGTGGGTTTCCCAGAGGGAAGAGTACTCTAATTTTTCTTTTTTTTTTTTAGTCAGTGGGGGGTTTGAAAGGATAAGATTTCCAGAAGTGCTGGGGAGCCACAACACCCAGCACACAGGGTAGCATTTGATGGGGGTGAGTGTTGCACCTCAGACAGGCAGGAATGCCAGTGGTGTCCTTGCTGGTACTGCTGGCACACTGGGGCTGTGCCTGCTGCCTGTTCAAGGAAAAACATTTGGCTCAAAGCACACAGTTCTTCAGGGAACAAGAAATTTGCCTGTACCTTAAATTATTTTGCAGCTACTTAAATAACTGCTGTGCTAGAAGCTCTGCAGGCAGTAATTATTCTTCCATTTTCTTCTATTAGGCAGCCCTGAACTGAGCCATGAAAATGGCTTTGAAATCACAGCAGACAAAGAGGAAACTTTTGGATGTAATTTATTTTGGGATGTTCCAAACCAAAGCTATCGTCCAAACCAAAAAAGATGTCCAGCCCTGCCAAGTCCTTAATCACTGAAATGAAGAAAGAGACCACAAAACTGAATGAAAAGAGGATTGAAACAATTTTCCTACGCTAAAAAAGCCCCTTTTTTGGAGTTACTGTCAGAAGAAAATAAGGGAGCAACAAAACCCCTTAATACATCACTGATGTATCTAACTGGAGGTTACTTGCAGAGGCCAAACCTTTGAAATGGGAGCAATGCTGGAGTTTGTCCTTGCTGGGAGAGAGCTTGCATGTGGACTTTGCATTTCAGAAAATAAAGCCTTACTAGCATTTCCAGGGAAACTTCCAACCATGTAGGGCAAGAGTCTTCTTAAGAGTGTGCACCATACTCTACCATTAGAACATAATTGTAACATATCTTACGCTTCACGCACTTATGAACTCATCTTAAAAACATATAGCAGGTACAGGATGACCTGTACCAGGTACAAGGATTATTTCTAGCATAGAAGTAACAAAGAGCTCACTCTGTCAGGATCAGGTGCCATTGAGCTCGACAGAATATAAACACAGAGCAACAAAGTCTCTTGACCATGCAGCTTATGTCTGCAATCAGAAGTGAAGGTATATTTTAAAACTCTGTGAATATGATCTGACAAATGGTGTAACTTCTGTTAAAAGGACCAATGTATATTTAAAATACAAATGTATCTAAGTTCTGGCAAATTCAGAGTTTAAATCTAGTCTGGAATATGATGCCACAAACATGAAAAAAAGACAACAGCAAACAAAATTGTATGATTGGGAAAGCTAGCTGGGAATGAAACTTCATTTTAGCAAATCCGGTGATACAGTTGTTATGAAATATAAAATCATCTGTACTATCCCTCAAGTGGCAATCACCATCTAGCAATATTGTGTCAGCATCAAACCGGAAAAAGTCATGAGAAGGGATGTGAAGAAGCAGAGTGCAGTACAAAACTGGTTTCAGCAAGTACATTTCATCTCAGGATGCAAATGCCCTCAGCACAGTTTTGCTCAAGTTACTAAATACAAGAGCACAGTTCCTGGGAAAAGCCCTGCAGGCTCACCCCTCATCCCGTCCCTTCATTGCTGTTTGCTAAAACCATTTGTGTGTACTTAAGTCCCCAAGACATGTTCCTTGGTGTCTCTGGGTGGGATCCAATGAGCACACAAACATCCCATTTGAACCAGGGACCCTACAGTCCCAGGCACCCCTCTGTCCTGCACCGCAGTGAGTTTCTGCCCTCTCAATGCAGCCAGTCCTACCTCTCAGCCTGCCCTCAGCCAAGTGGGTGGTAGAGGCCAGGAGAAACGCTTTTACTCCTATTTCATCTGTTACATTCACTAACTTGGTCTTAAACAATCTTTGAAGCCTATGTTTTTTTAAAGTGTGTCCTCCCTGTCATATGTATGGTACTAAAGCCCACATAGCACTATTCAGTAGCATTTATTTCCTCAGAAACCATGAAAGTTTACTTTTCCATAGAAAGCTTTGCTATTTTGAGCATGGAATGAGGTGCATGATTGCTCCTGGAGGTTCCACTCCCAAAAAGAGAGTAAAGCAAAACCCTGGATGCCTCCCACTGTTGTGCTGAGCCCAAAGGGCTCAGAGAAGAGCCAAAAACGATCTTTTCCAAAAAAGATCAGCAAAGCCTCAATTAGATGCTCTTAATAAAACAGAGCAAACTCTTAAAATATTGTAAGAGTACTACAGCAGGCTCTGAGGTGTATGTACAAGATGCCTGCAGTTCACCACAGACCAATATTGAGGTGGATGTGCTGCAAATGAGACTGCCTGGCCTCCAGGAGTGTTTGTGGCACTGTCTGCAGGGACCAGGAACAGCTTTGAGATGTCCAGCTGCTACAGTAGAAAACCAGGTGAGTTCTGGGTACACAAACAGCCCTTCACATCCTGACATTTTGCTGTTTCCCTGTGCTCACTACATATCTCCATTTGTTATTTCTCATCAGGTAGAAGCTTTGGGCCATTTCAGTCCTGTGTTTCAGCAATGCCCAGACCTGAGCTGCCAAAGAATGTGACTCCTCCATCCTACGGTTACACCACGAGTCATGAATAATAATAACACCAAGGATGTGTGTCTCTGTTACAGCTGCAGCTCAGTGAGGCTTTTTGTCCTATTTTTTCTTTATACCTCCTTGGACATAAATTCTAACTACAGCAGGTCAAAAATACAAAACAAACATTTAAAGATCACAATTCTTAACTTAGATGCCATTAAAATATTCTGCCTACTTCAAACAATAGGTGATTCATTTGTGAAAGCTGATGATTTATTTATAAAGATGCAAAGTGCAAAGCTGCACCAAGATCTCAGGGCAAGAGAGTGAACCAAGCAGTGTGTTATGAAACCTTTCTCTGACACCCACAGAAGAATTCAGCAAAAGGAGAAACACAACAGGGACAATGACCTGAGCCTTAGAACAAAAGCAGGTAAGGGTTTCGTTGGACTCTTCCATTTCTGTCAGAAAGAAAGCACTTGAATAGCAATTTTTAAAATAGCAATTGGCCTCACTTGTAACAGTATCAAATTCCACAAGTCTTTGAAAGGGCCTTCCTCTGTATTTCCACTCTACATCCTTTTCCCTCAAAAGCCAAAACCTGGATTGTTTTTAGGAATAGTAACCAATAAACAGAGGCACAGTAACACTAGTGACAGGAAAGAAACATTATCAAATTCGAACATGAAAAATGAAGGAAAACAAAACCTTATGAACAATGCCTGAGGAAGTCTACAAGTCCTAGTCAGAAATTCTCTTAATCCAAGGATTGCTTTTCACCTTTAGGATACACTTTCAAATTTGGCCAAATCTGTCATTAATAATTAATGTAATACTAATTTCTGGGTTCTCTCCCCTATGCACATTCAAGATAAACCATTCCACCATGAAATTTATATCTAAACAGTACAACTTTATTTGCAGAGTATTTCCATGGGTGGTGAAGTGATTCAGATGCTCTGCGTTCTCCTGACAGGGCATCCTCTCCAAACACTACCCATGCCCAGTTTGGTTTCAGTGCTGAGCTCTGATTTTTTCATGAGCTTCACCTGGTGCAGAGAGAAAGGAACAACCAGAGAAAGCAGTGCAGATCCCTGACTCACCATCCTGCATCCTGACTGCAGCAGAAGCATCCCTCAGAGACAACAGGCACAGTGGGATGGCACCAGCCCATGCCCTGGTCTTCCTAGGTTTGGCCCCAGCCCATCACTACAGTCTTTACCAGAGTTAAGCCTTTATTTTTTCTTCCTTAGCAGGAATTTTCCATCAACTGTTTCAGCTGGAAACTATCCACTTTCCCGCATCAGGAGAGGCAGAAAGCAGTCAGGGAGAGCAAGCCCCAAACACTACATAAGGTTTTACATTTGCCAGATGCCCCAGTAAGTTTGCCAGTCTGCCTCAAATGCGGGGATGGGGTCTCAGATCCACCAGCAGAGTCAGCCACTTGCTCTCCCATCAGAGAGCCAAACCAGCTGGAGGAGTTGTTCCTGTCGGCATCCATAGTTCTGCTGCCTAAGAATTTTCCAGCCCTCACAGACTGGAACAAAGAGGCTTTTCACAGAGATCCAGATTGCCTCCAGAGCCTGTCCCTTCTTTATTTACAGGAAGGCTCTTAGGTTTAGTCTGGGGAGGTCTGCAGATTGCCAGGGGGCTCTAGGGGAAGAATTCTGTCAAAGAATGTATGTCGCAATGCATCCTCAAAAGGGTCTGCTTTCTGATTCATTTAATCTTCCCTGGAAATTAACTGCACAGCCCCAGCTCCACTGGCTGTGCATGATTTACCTTCAGATTATATTTGCCTTACACACCTTTTTGATCTACTTTTTTCCTGAACAGCTCAATTATTTTGGATTTGTAGAGCCAAAGACAAGACAACTTGCAGGGCCCAGTGGGTAGCTAATTAGGAAGTTCTGTGATAAGGCTGGGCCAGAGGGCAGATTTTCCCTTCTCACTTCCATGTTCCTACCAGGTCTGCATCTCCAGCACTGCTGTTAGCAGCTGACTCCAAAGCCAGCTGCTCCAGCACTGAGGAGAGCAATGGGAGAGTGATGCCAAGGCAGAGAAAGTTAACACATTGCCCCTTCTGACCACCAGTATAGATATCTACTGCAGCATAAACTGCACCTCAGAAGTTTGATGAGAATGAGAGCCCAATGGCAATGGCTGAATGGATCCAGGCACCACTGGTGGTGACCTCAAACTGCTTATCTTTACATATTGTTTTCAGACACAGGAAAAGGATTTAGTAACATACACACTGGCATTGACGCCTACTTAGCCACCCAAGAAGAGGTTACATATAGGACTGATGAGACACTTGTAAGTCCCTGAGGCAGAAATATTCCACCTGAAGCTTCAGATATCAGCCTAGAGCTGCCAAACACCTGGATAGTCCAGGACTGAGCAAAGTTCCTTTGCAAACAGAGGAGGGGCCATTGCCTCCATCCATCTGGTTGCTGCTGTATACAAGGGGAGACAAACAGCAATATTATCAGCTGATAACAAGATCATATTTATCTTAGCTATCATGTACAGGTTTCTCTCTAATTATGCAAAGAAGGGAGATACATATTATTTCTTTCATCTGGCACAGGCTTTCTCTCTCTCTGCTTATGTACATGTAGGCAATGGGGCCCAGCCACACAAGGTAGTATTATCGGACTGCACTTTTATAGATTTTCCATCGAAAATACATGCAGTCAAGACTCCCCAAGAGGGGGAGATATCAAATAAGTAAGATATCACTGAATCCATGTCACCCACCTCCATTAACCACATCAGGCATATGTAAGGAGAGGATGGTATTCAAGCTAAAACAATAATGGAGTATTTGGGGCATGGGGCATAGAAATGTGTTTTTAATTGGGATGGTCTCATGATAGAAAAGGAGCAAGATTTGAAATAGATTTTATTGGGTCACCTGATACACATAGACAAGTTTTCAGGCACAAAAGAATCAGGAAGCAGTTTCTTTAATGACAGAACAGCATCTGGTACAAAATGCTAGCAGCAGCAGTATGGAAATGAGGTGAAAAAGCATCATGGAAGAAATTAGCCAAAGATTCTCATCAAATAAAAAAATCCTGCATTAGCATGATGGGATAACTTGGGATACTTTGGAATTTTATGGTCCATGCACATGCGTGATGAAATTTATACCTTTTAAAAACAGTCCTGCTATCGTGCTAGGATGAATTCCTGGGATGGTTTCTGGTGAAAAAATACAGTGCAGCTAGAAAGAGTGGCAGCACTAAGATTTCATTTTAGTAAAATTGCCATTAACTTTTCACCTAATGTAAGCCAGTCTTCTCCTTCACTTAAGAAAATGTATCCTTTCACACCCTGTATTTAATTTGATTTCACCCACTGAATTCTATACCACTTGCTCCAAGCCAATCAGCAATGCCTTTCTTTTGTACAACAGACTGAAACACCTGCCTCTTTTATAATTATATGATTTTATTTTTGTTAACAGTAAAATAAAGACAGTTAAATACTAACTTGGTTGAAAGAAATACCTTCAAATCTGAGGGACAGTAACAGATAGTTCCATTGTTTATCTCATTCATGGATTAGAAATTACGCTGATGCTGAGGTTAGTTTGGGTGGGACAGCATTACAAGTGTTTGAGCCATGAGAACAGCATTCTTCGTACAGTTGTTTTAGCTAACACATTGGTTGGGTTCCCAGAGGAAACTATCAAGTAGCATTACTGTATGTTAAAATAACTCAAGTTTCAAAGCCTCCAAAGACATAACCATTGATAGGACTACCTGAAGAACAGAAGTGCTCAGGAAACAGTTGTTTCAATGATAAAATCTTCACAGCAGCAGGCATCAAATGTTCATATGAGTACTAAAAACAAGTGTGTCATATGAGTACTAAAAACAAGTGCAAAAGGTTTTATAACAAGTAGAAAACAAAAACAAAGGTATGTTGACGAATGCAAAACACCACGATGCAAAGTAAGTTACATTCCGACTATCCTTTCCACTGAGATACCAGGGTTTTCCAGTATTCCTCCCTACTTATCTTTAGAGATTGAACATTCATGGAATGCAAAATGTTTTTATCTAGAAGCACCAAATCCCTTAAAATACCAGACCTTTGTTCTCTCTGACCTGAAGCGACAATACAAGAACTTAAGAACTTAACAGCTAAACTAACCATTAGTCATTAGCCATGGCACACTTGCATTAACCAAAGTATGAGTATTGCAGTTCTGAATGATTCAAAAAGTAAAGCAAAGGTGAGACTTGGTTTGAGAGCAGAATCATACAGAATCAAGTTTTTTACCAAAGATGGCAAATTAAATTCCTATTAAAAAAATGCAAGAAAGTTGTGTTTTATAGAACTTAGTTAGTAATTATGAGGTTAAACACAGTGCTGTCTCTCTATTTAAAATGTCACTGATGTATATGTTTTAGTCTAATCCATTATATTTTCTTGAGAATCTTTCCCTGCAATACAGTATTTGGCTAAGTTGGAGGGTATATGCAAAAACATCACATGATCTTGTCAGCTTTGGCACATATACTTAGGTATTGTCCTGACAATTAGATACACGAGGACTGGATACATGGAAGCATCACATGCCACACCACCTCTCCTGAAAGAACTTGTTCTGTGATTCCCAGTGCCACCTCACTCTGATTGCAAGGAAGGTAAACCTCCTCCATCACTCTCTCCTTGGCAAGGTATTTCAGGATCACGGCCAGGGCTGTGCTGAAGAAACTGAGGGCATGGGGCATCATAAAGGATAGGATCAAGTGAATAATGGTGTCTGCATCTGAGGGCAGAGAGGAGGGGTCTGGCAATATTTGGGCTGCTGGTCATCTACCAGAAGTTACCAGCACTCAGTGAGCGAGGTGATCTTCAGTGTGATAAGAGGGCTACATGCCAGGAACAGACAGCAGATTTGAAAACCTGGGAATGCTATATTTAAATGCAAATTGATAGGGCTCAGAGCTTAGGTGAACAAGAAACAACATCCATGAGTCACAAGAGAAAACAGACAACCTCCCATAAATAGTTCCTCTTTTAGTTGAGTCTGACTGGTTTTTTGTAGCCCTCGGGCTGCTCTCTGTCTCTGTGTAAGGCGGGACATGCCTGAAGCTCTGCACGATTCCCAGCCTTTGTGTTAATGGTCTTCATATACAGGCAGCCCCCAGACCTCCTGACACGTGGCCCTGCAGCCCTAAATCACAGGTGATGTTATCAGTATCACTGTCTCACACTCTGCTCCTTTCTCTCATGAAGTAACTGAGAAACAAACAGTTCAGTAAGGCTGAAAACTAGACACTGCTTTCTGCTCATGACCAGACTCCTCTCTGGTTTTGCCTGTCCATTTCCCCTACCCCTGTTTTTGGGGCTGTCCAGACTGACCATGAAACTGCTGGACTGTCAGAAGCTCCTTTAAATTCTTGTCCATTTGCTTGATATTTTTCTCCTGATGCAAGTCCCTGACAGAATTACACTTCTGTGACCTAAGAGAGAAAGAGGGGAATGATTCAGTAATAGAAACATACAGATGTAACTCCTAAAGCACGCAGTCACATCACCCAGAGGTCCAGACCTGCCCACCCCTGCTCAATTCTGCTCTTTGCTCAGCTCTGCCCTGATTCTTTTATAGCAGTTGGTTGATGAAGGTAGGATTGCTGACAGTAAGCCACTTAATTCTTTCCAAAAGCTGTCTCCGTACCTATAGACTAAAACTGGTGTTTAGTACACAATATTGACAAGGATACATCAAGCCTTTGAAATTCAAAGTAAGCAAAGGGAAGAGAAGGATCCCCTCTCAGAAGTGGTGAAGGAAACAGATTTGTTTGTCCACTCAGAGCCTGACCTTTCCCAGCCTTAAACAGCCTGCACCAATCCCCATTAAACCCTGGAAGGGCATTTACCCCACGCCGCACCCAAGGAATTAAACTCCCTGCTGCAATTCCTAGGTGTACACAGCATGGCACAAGAGAAGCTGGAATGTGCTGTGGTGCCCCTTAGAAGGACCCAGAACAGGATCAGTCATTTGCAGAGGTACAGCCCAACCCCTGCAGTCCAGAGGGGCCACTGCAGGCCCTATGGCCACAGAAGGGGGTCCTGGCTGCTCCTCCCACCGGCTCTGGCTGCAGTGTTGTTTCACTGCCCCTGCACAGCCATCAACCCAAAATACCCTTCCTCCACAGCTCTTCAGTGCTGTCACAGCCACCCCTGACTCTGAGGCTGGGTACAGACCAGGCTCCTCCAGGCCCACTTTGGTTTGCAATAGCCACTTATAAAATGGACACTGTCACTTTGCAAAACACAGAAGAAGGAGCCAACAAGGAATACTATTTCACTCCTACACAAGTTTATCATAAATTGTCAAACTAAATCTACAGTCTATCTATGTAATTGAGGAATACAAGTTCCTGTTATGGTTAGATTTAAGGTCAGTCATCTCACTATATGAACAGCAACTGTTTAGGCCGTAAGATTATGCTTGATGAGAAGCACTTATTTTAGAAAATTTTTCTAAAGTTTTCATCTCTGGATGGATGTCTTTCAAATCCACTCAAAAATTTTTGTCCTGGAAATATACAACGTATTCCTCAAATATTTGTATGAAATTTTTTTATCCTTGAACCTTTTTTCAAATAAAGGCTTGAATACAGGATGCAGCAGTCACCTGAAACATTACACATTTTTTTGTAAAACATATTAAAAAGGGATTCAAGTGTTTTCCAAAAGAAACATCCAACCTTGTTAATGCAAACTGTGCCTTTATTTTCCAAACAGTCATGAGTTAATAGTCATATTTAATTTATCACTTACATAAAGTTATGACCCGCCTAGTTTTTGCAGCTCTAATATTCTCCAAAGTATAATCTGTGGTCTAAATTGCTTGATGGCATGGGAAAAGGGCTTTTCAAAGAGTTTACAATCTATGCCTCTTCTTCTGCAGAAGCTAATTGCTTATGCATAATTTCATTTTATCCATATAGATTTATGTCTTTTTCCATCACATAATATTAAGATGACTCTTAAAACTTTCCTATGAGACAGGAAAAATGTTGTCGTCCTGCCATTGCACTAGAAGCCCCAGAGCACCCTGTACTCTTTACTACCCTAAATGGATTTTTTGCCAGAAAGGCTTGTATTTTCAATTTCATTTTGTGCTGGTTTGAAGATCAATAGAGGAAGGTGACGCCAAGGCATGGTAATTTTAAGTATATAACCATTGTGCAGATGCTACAACTTTAATTGTACAAGCAGGGCTTCTGTGCCTGTCCAAACAAAAAGTGATAAACAATCTGCTTTTACACAGTGGCAGCTACAGGATCAAGATCCATGAATTTATGTCCATAAACATTGGCTGCAGCAGCAGAACTAATTGGGTACATCCTCAGAAGTGCATCCCATATGGCTACCTTGCTGAGGGAAGTCAGATACCTTGTTAAGAATTAACTAAGTTATACTGTCTTACATGGATTTTCACAGGGATAAAACCCGTTTTCAAATAGCTTTCTCTGGCTCCTTTTTTTCTTTTTTTTTTTTTTTGCCTGAACATATCTAATGCGCTAAAAAAATAAGATTAAAAGATACAGGTTTTTTTTATAGCTCAGTTTTTACAATTGCCCAAGTAATGACCTATGGATCAGGGGGTTACTGTAAATACAGATGTGGTCTGGGATGGTGATTCAGAAAGACAGTACCTGAGGTCCTGGTTAACAGATAAACAGCAGTTGGCAACTTCTGGGTCAGTTCCAACATCTCCCTCCAGAGATACCATCTCTGAGGTTTTGCCTGCAAAGGAAGTGGAACTGCTTTAATTATGCCAGAATGTATTTACTGCCTGGGAAGCAGTCGTGCCAAGTCTGTTAAAGACAAACAGTACATAAAAGGAAACAATGTACAATGCAAACTAAATGCTTCCCAGTTTGACAGTTAAGACTACCTTGATATAATCATTTTTGTTAAAAACATAAAACATTCTGAGATAGTTAACATTGCAATCCAGGCCCATTCCTGGCTATGGAGACAAGTTTCCTAAGGACTTCCAGATGAATACAGGGCCTTGCCTTTAACTCTGGCTATAAAGGACACCCAGAGGCTCCATTTGAGGGCTGCGGGAACTACCATGCACTTGGAGATCGCCTGACACATTCTCTGCAGAGCTCAGCTGAAAACAGGAGCACTCAAACTTGACTTAAATCCCTCTTGCAGACAACTTACCAAGAAAAGCAACAGAAACAGGCACAAGAAAAGAATCTCTAACCACAACTTCTGGTTTTACAGCATTTTAATGACAGTTCCCAATCCCACCCCATTCTTATCTCGTATACTCATGTATTTCATAACATACTCAAGTTTGTCAATATTTCAGCTGGACACAGTCACCTGACCCCTTTTGTCATACAGGTCCTTTTTCTTGTGTTGATGGATGACCTGTCTCCCTAAAAATAACTTCATACAGAGCAGAAACCTAATCTCATCCATGATGTCTCTCTGTACTGCCTGTTGAGAGAGATTAACTGTTTCCTCCTCTTGAAGAAATTTAACTTATGCATTCACACCATACAATTATTATTCTACTCAATAATTCTTTTTTGTAGAAAAATATTTTGTTCAGAGACATTGGGCAGGCAGAGACACCACAAACACTGGATCCATCTGCTTTCAGTATTCCTTCTTTACTGATGTGTCAAATAACTTTTGGGGCAGGTCACCCGAATGAATGCAGCACAACAGGCTGGGCATGTCTCAGTCTGTTTTCAGTCACAGAACACTATAGGATTTGTTAACTGGCACAGACACAGCCTGCACTATCATAGTGTCATCAAAATACAGATTGTGGAAATCATGGCTATTAAGCTCACTACATAAATATTAAAACTACCTTTAGCCAAATATCAGCTATTCTCACAGCAAAGAACACAGTAAAGCAAACAAATAAAAAAATCCAACATATTATGATAAAAGACAGAAGTCACAGTAACTAAACACATCAGTTATTTCTGTTCTGGATATAGCAACATAAGGATTTTGAAAGCTTTACTTAAATGGGATTTCTAAACTATATTGGCACTTTTCAATGCCTTATTCAGAGGCAGCCTCTGGATCTAGGATGAGGAATAATTAGCCACAGTACTGGATGAAGGTGAATGATATCACTTGCATCACCCCCCCTCAGCTCAACAGATGGATGTCATTGGTTTACACTACAGCTACAAGACTATTTTGAAGGAAAGATCAGATCAACTTAAAACAGTCCGGTTCTGCAGAGAACACTTACTTTTAAGATATTAAAAAAAACAAACCTTTTTCTTACTGTGAGGGTGTTCAAACACTGGCATGGGTAGCTCAGAGAGGCTGTGGTGTTTTTATCCTCGGAGATATTCAAAATCTGACTCAAGCTGACCTTCCCCTGAGCTAGGAGGTGGACTAGATAACCCTCAGAGGGGCCTTCCAGCCTCTGCCATTCTGTGATGAATAAAAAGAGTGGATCTATATTGCCTATGTCAGGGAGCTCAAAACATGTAAAAAAATCGTTTCCGATTCCTCATTTCTTTGCAGAGATTTTCTTATGAGATAATATCAGAAATTAATTTTAGATCCAAGTAACATGAAATTAATTGGGCCTTTCGTTATGTATTACTTGACAATCAAAGACTGAGGGACACATGAGGGAAGCAGTAGGAATGTGCAGTACAGCCAGGGCAGAGGAAAGGCAGTATCTCTGCCTCATTTAGCAGCAGCTAACTGCTAGACCAGCTGGATCTGTTTCTTGGTATGCACACAAAAAGCAAAAGGTGGGAGTGTGACAGAAAATAATTACAGATATGAAAGGACAAGTGAAACTAAAATACATATGCTCATCAATCATCAAATATGGATTAGCTGCAAAACAGTACTCATTAATGCAGTCCATACTTCCCAACAGGGATTCCACTCTCACATGAAAAAGTCTGCAACACATGATGAAATAGCAAGAGACGGGTGTCACAAATCCATCAAGTCACATGGCCAGTGAGTGATCTCTTGCCAAGAATTGCATGAATCACTTCAGCAAGCACTTAAAAATGAGGCAGATGAGGTCTGAAGGAAAGATCTTGTAGCACTCCCAAGCCAGAAAGAAGGTCACAGTTGAGCAGATGGTGAAAGAGAAGGAGAAATCCAGGAAAATGAAGGAATCTGGAAAGTGCATTCTTCTCACAAAATATTTAGGGGAAGGAGGGCATTTTTGTTACTGCATATTTAAGAAGACTCTCTTCAGGAGAGTGTGAGCATTTTCTATGGTTTTCAGACAAAAGCTCTTCCCTGGCAGCAAGAAAGAATCTATTCATTTAGGTAAGTTTAACATGGCCAAAAATATTCCAGACAATAAATGCCAGGAAGCTTTAAGCTCAGTGCTCTAAGATCCCAGAAATCTTAGCTTCAACATTCTGCATCATGCTGCCTTCACATTAGGGCACTCAGGGCCCCTCAGTAAGTAGGTGCTCTGGCAAACCTTGCTGCTGTAGTGTAAATTATGACTTCTCTGCTCTGTCCTTCTTACAGAGACTGCTGCCACCAGGGCAAAGCCAGCACAAGGGAAAATGTTCCCAGACCAGAGGTGTTCTAATGCACAGACTAGACTTTGACACTTTTAGCAATATCCTTCGGTAATAATGCTGTGCTAATGTAAACTGTCCCTACCTGTATATATTCCTCCTGATGAGAGAATCTGGCAAATGGGAACACACGCCCACATCCCTTTACTGCAGTGCAAAGCTACTGTCCTTTGCTCTGCCAGTGAAGTGGCTTTGAGCTCAAATGCCAGAGACCAACTTGAGCAGCTGAGTGGGCATCTGGTCTCTTCTGATGACTGTGTTAGGCCATCCTAATGCTGGGGGTGATGATGCTCTAAGTGACCATGGCAAGACTTGCGGGGCTCATTTGTCAGTCATAAGAGTGAACCTCCCTCCACCTGCCCTGTGAGTAAATTGAAGGCCTTTGCACTCCAGTAAGTGATATGTAGACCCTCGTTCTGTTCCATCAATGTTCTACCACAGCACAATTCCCTAGAGCTTGTTGCTTGGACTGAACTAACCAAGCAGAAAATCCCTTCATTTTCCTTATCGAAACAGAAAAAAATAGTTAAGCAATAAAATGTTGCAAGGATCCGTGTGTTGTAATGCCCTGGAGAAGGAGGCAGAATTAGCTAACATTGCTAATGACACTTGGCTGCTGTGGCTATCAAGTCCAACAGAAAGGGTTCTAAGAATCTGCAGTCAGCAGATGAAGAGCCCAGCAGCTGGTAAAAATGAACCTACATAAACACGTGTATAAACAGAGACACAACTGTCTTCATTAAATAGTGGTAATTTTTGAACGAGCGTCCTAAGAATGACAGGAATCCAGAAAACAGTCTACCCCTCTTATTTACCACGGAAGTCCAAAATGAGAACAATTAACAAGTACTTTACATGCAGTTACTCCTGCTAACATAAGAGACTAGTCCTACTTTACAGACTTTAAAATAGTCTGCAGTATGAATGAGAGGGTTTATTGATCATCCTACATACAAGACTGGGCAAGAGATTAAGAAATTCACAGCCTTTTTTACACCTTTTATCTCGACATGAGATTCTGGTCACTGGGAATGATAGAAGAACCTTTTAACTCAAGTAAGAAATTACAGGCCTCCATCACACACTAAAATGCAACAACAACAACAAAAGTTGCTGAAAGTTTTTTAAGAGGATTAAACTATTTTGAAATATCACCTAAATATGTCACCAGTAGGTTGCCTTATTGATTTGAGCCCCTTCTGTTTCTGAAGTGAGACAGAATTTTGAGTTAAACCAGGGCTTGCTGTTTTCTTATACAACTCCCACCTTGTTCAGCACACATCGTGCAGTGCTTGCTGGCTAAGCAGTTGTTCAATACTTTGCAAGGTCTTCACAGCTCAAAATGTGGCTCTGCATCTTGTCACTTTCATATTATTTTCTGAATTCACTGATAGTCTACTCATGGGCTTGTCTAACATGAGCAGATTACCTAAGTGTCCATGTGAATTCTTTACAAACAAGAATGAATTTACTTCATAGCAGCCCATTTTTCAATTGGTGTATTTTTATTACCTCCATTTTATACAATGAGAAACTGAGGTATGGAAAGATTCATATCAAATATCTCAAATAAATTTGACTACTCAGAGTCATATAATTTTTTTTTTCAGAGACTGCTTTAAATGTAGGTGATACATTGATTTCACCTGATTTTGCAAAAGCTCTGCATTTCTGCAAATCAAATTGAGGTTCTCAAGACCTCAATCATGAAAACATCATGAAAATGAATGATCGCTTTTGAAAAATCTATTTTAAATTACTGGCTTCTCATCAGACAGGAAATATGCAGAGGCATGAAAAACACCCCTGGTTCATCAGAGTAGCATTCAACTGTCTGCATATGAATATCCTTTTTTAAAATTCCACTTTCTAGCACTAGTCATTATACTTTTTCCACTTTCTTCAATAAATGATGGAAGGTTCCTTCAGATAATTAGGTTTTTAGAAAAACATCTCATCCACAGAATGGAGTCCAACAGAAAGCAATATTGTTTAAACTAAAGGCCAGAATATTACAAGTGAATGCAAGAATGTCAAATTGCAAGGGCAACCACCAAAAATTCATGAGGGTTTAACAAGGAACCAAAGAAAGGAACCTGCTCAATAAAATAAAAAATCTTAAAACCATGCTCAGCTCCAGAGCTGAATCACAATACATCACCCTGTGATTTCACTTAAAATAGAAACCAACAACCCCAGCAGATTATGCTTTCCTTCATGGAGAAGTGTAGGAAGGGATTAGGATGTACCCGTTGCAAGTAGATTCTATGGGTATATCTTGAGAGCAGGAATGCTTCAAAAAAAACTTCTGCTCCATCCCAGATCTGCCCGTGCTCTAACAATCTGTTTTAAGAAGCAAGAAACACAGGTTCACCACAGGACTGAGGGAAGTTCTCTGCAAAACAAATATTTTCGGGAAAGAGAAAGGACCCCGTAAAAGAAACATTTCTAACCAAGAAATTTTCCATATTG
Organism: Acanthornis magna; assembly: GCA_036785705.1. Taxonomy (NCBI): domain Eukaryota; kingdom Metazoa; phylum Chordata; class Aves; order Passeriformes; family Acanthizidae; genus Acanthornis; species Acanthornis magna. The sequence continues at coordinate 16,289,869 of JAWUZG010000040.1, read as the reverse complement.
CTTTATCATAAAAACTGCCCCTTTTTTTCTGTTCAGCAATTACTGTTCTTGTAAAAATTGTGGTTATTTTTACTTTTCTTTTTTCTTTCTCACAGTGCAGAATAGCCACCACTAATTCATCCTTGTAACTGACATAGCTGGAGCCAAGTTTCACCAAAATCAGCACTGCATATACAAAATCTACACAAGCATTTATTGTATGCACAAACACGCTTGTAAATAAGCACGTAATCAGAATTACACCATTTGTATGCAAAGATGTGGGCTTCCAAGGGCAGCATGTTACCATTATAACATCACAGGTGAAGTGTACCTTCAAACACGCACCAATTTTTACTAATTTGTACCTTAATGAAGAATAGCAATGAGTGTTTATTTCATAAAACATCTGAACCTGGCAGTACCACTTCTTAATGAACAGTTCTAGAAAGTGTGGTATGTTTTGCATTTACAATTTAACTGTGGTAATGCTCAAAAAAACCTATGTATGTACTTGCATTTCCTAGAAATTCACCACAGACCAGGCTTCTCTCCGTAACTATTGAACTATCATATTTCTGTTTTATTACCATGCTCGCATTTGTGATGCCAGATCATCGTATATGGTTATGTAATAAAATATCCTGACATATTTCACCTTCTATTTCAGACAACATTGAAGGCCCACCGTGAGTTGTTACCTCTTTCTTGAGTGTTTATTTACTATATAATTAGTTTATATAATTTATTTACTATATAATTAGTCTGTATTATCACGATATATCTGGACTGAAAGTTTAGAATAATTTTTCAGGTCAAATTATTGAGAACAGGATGGCTGAGAACAACTATACTTACCTGTATTGGAATTTAACCAGCATACTCTCAAAAACACTACTATTTAAAAATGTGTTGGTCAACACTTGAATTTTACTTTGTGTACTTTGAAATATATTAAGCATAATGATACTACTCTGTCAAAAAATCCACAAAACCCAAACAACAGAACCATACCCCAGAAAATTAAACACCTCAGCATGTCCAACAACTGCTCCATGCGTCCTGCTACATGAAACAGAAGCAGGAGGTCAGTCTGAAAATCCTGCATGCTCCTTCTGCTTCTAGCGTAACCCCCAGCACAGTTTAAGGTACAGCCAGTTCAGGGGACCATTCCCCCAGAAGCGAGGACTCTCCAGGGTCAGCCAAGCCTCAGCAGGCTGGACACCTGCGGACATCCCATACTCCAGTGCACACGGAATTAGACTCATTATCACGTTGTAAAAGCACTGACAGGCTGGCATAAAGCCTTTGAAGGGCTTGGAACTGCGGGGAAAAAAAAAACCAACCAACCAAACAAACAAAAAAACAAAAAACAAACAAACAAAGAAAAACCAACCAACCAAAAAAAAACAAAAACAAACAAACCAAGAACACACAAAACATAACCTAAATGACAAACAACAAGGTCACGATCCAAGGGTGACAAAGCTGGAGGTGCCTGCTGCCCCTGCCCGAGGCTGTGACCGAGTGTGTATATGTATGTACACAGACATATATGTGTATGTGTACATATATATATACATGTATATATGCGTGTGTTTAGGTGTCTGTGTATTTATGTATCTCTATATACACATATATTATATATACGTATCTATGCAGACATTTATGTACATATATTTCATGAGTATATACATACTGATGCTCTTTTTAAAAACTGTATTTGGAACGAGTCTGAAGCCGAAGTTACGGCGGCTGCAGGAGCCTGCCGCGGCCCCGCAGCGCTTCCCCCGGCTCGCACTGCCCCCGCCGGCCGCCCAGCGCCGGGACACCCGCGCGGGCTGCCGGCTGCCGCCATCCGCCCGCTCCGGCGCCGCTCCCCGCCCCTCGTCCGCCTCCCGCCGCGTCCCGGCGGCCCCCGGCTCCCTGCGGCCGCGCCTCTGCCGGGACACGGCGCCCGGATCGGCGTCGGAGCGGCGCTCCCGATAAAAAAACGTCAGTTACCAGGAGTGGGGTTCGAACCCACGCGGACATACGTCCATTGGATCTTAAGTCCAACGCCTTAACCACTCGGCCATCCTGGTGCAGATACAGGGACCGCTCGCAGCCGCTCCTACATTCACGGCCGCGCTCCCGCCCGCCCCCCGGGCCACCCGCGACCCCCGGGGGTGCGCCCTCCCGCCCCGGCCCCGCCGCACCCGCCCGCCTTTATTCCCAGCGCGGAGCGCACGGGGCGGCGCGCGCGGGCGGCCTCTCCCGGCGGCGGCGGGAGCCGGGCGAGCAGGGCCCGGCAGCGAGAATGGCACCGAGCCGAGCCCGAGCCGGGCCGGGCCGAGCCGGGCTCGCCGCCGCCGCCCTCCCGCCGCCGGGCGCCGGGCCCGGAGCGGAAGGGGGAGGCGGGGGTGGTGCGCGGCGCTGGCACGGGCCCGCCCCTGGGGAGAGCGGCGCGGGCGGCGCTGGGCCGGGGCGGCGGGGTGCGAGGGCTGCGGGCACGGCGGGCTCAGGGCGCGGCGGGCTCATCCCCCCTCGGAGCGGGCAGGGCCGTGGTGCCGGCGGGGCTCGTCGGGCGTCAGAGGGCACCGGAGAGGTTGTGCCGATAAGGCACCGACATTTCATTATTTCCGTCCAAGTGTTTCCTGGAATGTGTCTTCCCTCGCTCGTAGCAGGAGAACCAAAACCAACAAAGTCCAGAGCTGTCAATTATGCTTAATTAGGAGAAAAATATTGCGGGGGGAAGATTTTTTTGCCGGTCGCCACTAAACGCCGGGTCTACTGAAACACCTATCGCAATTTTCCCTGCCCTGGGACCTCCCCCTTCTTCCCTGCATCGGAGGGGGAATAGGAAAGTGTCCCTCGGCTGCATTTACCTCTGGCACTGGCTTCCACTCTCGCTGCTATTTTCCAGCGAGAAAATGGACTTCCTGCATGCCACCAAACTTCGGCACCTTTGAGGTGCGAGAAACATATTCCACAGAGAACAGGCTGAGGACAGAGGCCTGTGCCAGCCTCCAGCACACGGGGAGGCAGGCCGCGGCCGCCTGCTTCCCCACAAGCAGAGCAGGAGCACACTCCCTGCCGCGGTGTTGGACATTCCCCACAAGCAGAGCAGGAGCACACTCCCTGCCGGGGTGTTGGACATTCCCCACAAGCAGAGCAGGAGCACACTCCCTGCCGGGGTGTTGGACATTCCCCACAAGCAGAGCAGGAGCACACTCCCTGCCGGGGTGTTGGACATTCCCCACAAGCAGGACAGGAGCACACTCCCTGCCGCGGTGTTGGACATTCCCCACAAGCAGAGCAGGAGCACACTCCCTGCCGGGGTGTTGGACCCCTGGCTGTCCCTGCCCCTCTGCAGGGCGCTGGGCCTCGAATTTGCAGGTGCAGGTGGTGCCTGACCTCCTCGGCTCTTAGGGCTCAGGGACCTCGGGACACTAGGCATGCTTGTAAGGGAGAATGCTTCTCTCACACGGTACAAGTGAATTGTTAACATTTTAATGTTAACGTACATGAAGAACAGATGTGAAACTCACACCTTTTTTCTTCATGTTATTCCCATGCTGGAGCTCATGAATGAAAGAACAGCTCTTCCAATGGAATTTGCCATGCTGTATCATTGGCTTGAAATGGGTGGCCTGCCATAGTTCTCCATTCACCTAGGTTTTCTCCTTTTCTGTTCACATTTTACGCTATTTATAAGAAACACAGTAAAATAGTTACTTTTTCCCATTCTAATTTCGTGCCGTAAACAATGTATGCACTGTAAGGCCTGACGGTGAAGCTGTCTTCTGCTGGCTCATACTTGCTTTGCCTCAACCATTATGAAGACACTATATAATATGCTAAAAACGTGAAAAAAGATCTGCTGTTGCCTTCTTACATATTAGAGAAACAAACAGCATGGCTCCATGTAAAAATCTCATTGCACTGGAAATTTATTAACCAGAATCACCACATACAGTATCTGTTAAATTACACTGTTTCCTGCCTTCGTTATATCTGTGATACTTTCCTAGAAATGGAAGCACAACCCCATGTAGCTCTTTCCTTTTTCAAATCAATTTCAAATAGCTACCATGGTTCAAAAATCTAGAGAATGCATTTTGTTTTCAAGAAATAATAAAAGATAACATGGGCTGTGCATTCAAAACATCCTTAATGCAGGTTAAATTAGAAAAGCAGCAGTTTAGCATAGCTACTCAGTTCAGCCTCCGGAAAAAAAAAAGGTATCTGGATCTTATGAGCTATCCCTTTACTTCCAGAAGTTTCTCCCAAGACATGTGCCAGAGATACCTGGTCATGTGCGCAAGTGTGCCCACAGTCTGGTCCTTCATTTTGAGGAAGCAATTGTCCCACTGCCATTTCTCTAAAATAAAACACGATTTAAAAAAAAAGTCACTCAAGCTGAAATGGAGACTCACACACATATCCCTTACATACTAAACATTATATTTTGTAATAGGGGATTTTTTTGTATTTATGCAGTGCTGTCTTACATTTTTTAGAAGTAGTGGTGTGCCTGGTTGCCAGTTCTCCTTAGTTCTCCTCAGAAAGGGCTGAGATTCATGGGTGGGTGGTTGTGAAGCTTCGGCTTCAGAAAGAAACAAAACCAAACTAACAGCAATCCTAAAAGCTAAACCATCCCCTGTCAGGTTTTGATTTCTTCACCCCTCAAACCCAGTTTAAGTGTTTGCCGTATGAGGGAAGAGGGAAAAAAAAAACCCCCACCAACCCATAGAATGTGCTACATACATCTTCACAGGAGTTGTGCTGACATTCAGAAGGGAAAGGCAGCTTTCCTCATTCTGCAGCTTCTGTTATTAGTATGCTAACGTATTATCAAGCAACTTTTATCATCTTCTTCCACTCATCCTGTGTGGCATGAGTCCTTGCAGCTATAGTGTGATCAGTTTTTTCAAAAGTCTGTTTAACTGTGATTAGGCAAGTTCATGGGCTGGCTAAATTTGAGTTCTTACACAACTGAAGGGTAGAAAAACCCCATGGTGTTAAGCAATGGATATGTCTGCAAGGAAGAGAATGATAGAATGATTGCTTCAGTTACTGGAAGTCATTTCTAAGTGTCAACTCAAAATGCATTTTAAAAATAGCTTTAAAGGGTCTCTGGCTGGTTTTTCAATACATTTCATTTTTTTTTCCTTGCAGTTACAGCCTTAAGTCAGGAGAGAAGATCTACAATTACACCTTTTCTTTCCACTCTCTTTTCCCTCTGCCTCAAATCAAACTAAAGATTTGAATCCTAGTTTTGCATATTTACTAGTGAAATCATCAAGATCTCTCAGAACAGCCAGAATAAATTTGATTTTTTTCTTGCACTAGAGAATCATCTTAGAATGCATGAAACTCCTTTTTCTTGGGTTTTTTTAGGAAAAAAAATTGGTAAGCCTATCTCAGTATGCAAGACGTTTAAGACTTTTTTTCTGGGCATTGTTTAATCCCCTTTTACCAACTCAGAATTTAGTCCAGCAACTTTTAAACAAAGCTTTGACAATGAGAGAAACTTTAGAGCTGCTGATTCAATGTACAACAATGCACTTTCAGTTTTTCTTATTAAATTTTTTATTCCATTTGTAGATGCAAAAAAGGAATCAACACAAAAAGACGTGTACATATTTTTTATCAAAAACATTGGCAAGTGCTAGAAACATGCATATGAAGGGAAATACATTATTTCATTCTTCATTGATTTATCACCACATGCTGACTCTTGGAGGTTTAGGGTATTTCTCTACAAATGCACAGTTCCACTTACTCATTGCCCTCCTTTCTCCCACTTCAAGTTTGAACACTGTTGTTGGAGAGGTCCTCAGACAAGCGTAACACTGATATCACCAGTACACCACTGAATATCAAAATATCTTACAGGTTAGAAGATCGGTGTTCCTCACTCTTCCATATTATCAGAGAGATGTGCTACAGCAAACGAGACATTCAGATTCTGAGATTCCACTTATTTCTATCTGTGTAAAAAAGCCTGTCTGGCTAAAAAGTATTTCCCAGTAAGATATGAAAGCTTGGAAGCTGGATTTATTCTGCTGTTTTGTTTTATTAATACAAATAGTAAGAAATGTTTGGGGTTTTTTTTTCACATATAAAATTAGGATGCAAAAGGTCAGAAGGGAGAAGTTGCACTGCAACTGGTGCACGAAGATGCACATCTATGCACATCTGAGGAAAACTCCCAAATACAAAATATTTGAAATGCTGAAATATATTTATAAAAATACGTACAAATAGGATCATTGGTTTAAAAAAAAATCTAAAGAAATGTCCTGCATTATCTCAAAGGATAACAATAGATCACAGTGTATCAGGAAGCCACCTAGAAATATATTTGGAAAACCTCCAGAAGCAGGAGCTGTGATCACTCACCAGACCTTATGAATATGTTTCACTGACAATGCTCAGTGCTTACCAGGGCTGCACATTTTTTCTTTCTTTGCCATACTCCCAACCTACTGTTTTGCCCTTGTTTAAGGGCAGACTCCCATTACACAAAAGGAGAGTTTACTTTTAAGCTTGAAAAGAGCACTGAAATGACATGAAACGCTTTTCTTTCTTCTTGAGGTATACTGAAGAAATAGTTCTATTTGCTTTCCCAGGTGGAGATTTCCCAACAATTGGAAAAAACCCAAAATTTTTGTATACCAGTAACATTGCATATTAAAAAAATTAATCCTTCATCTCATTTAAAATAGGTATTAAAAAATCCATATTTGGTAAAACCTTATAAAAAAATAAAAGTGTACTGACAGGCCAATCTTTCCACTAAAACTGCTTGTATGTATGTGCCAGTACAGGAGACCCTAAAATGCTTTCTCGACCCCACAACTATTGGCTCTTATGGGTGCTTCTGCAGAAGGCCACTGCATGTTTCTCTTCCGGCTGAAGTGCTGATTGGCAGAAAAATGTATCAGAACATGAAAGCATGGCAGGTTTGAAATTGAGAGTCCAAAGAGTGGCTCAAGTTAAAAGTAAGTGAGATGGCTCAGTGTCGCAGTGCTTTTAGCCATCTTGAGAGAGTTGGGTACTCAAAATGGAAAAAGCAGTCACTTCCACACAAATAGAGCAAAATGTGCATATTATCATTTAACGTGCAGCCACTTCTGTTAAGATTTAAGACAGATGGAAATCAAGTTGAAAGAGAAACTAGTTCTATGTCCTGCTCCTGCTAGCAGGCTCAGTATTTTGTCAAATTTGCATCAAGCAGCCTCCAAAGTAGTTAAAATTGAAACCTCCTGATTCTGTGGTGTACTGTGTCGCCCCAGGCAATAAGGCTTCACCACCTGCAGCCTCACTTGGACAAGTAAGAATAAAATTACTTTTTGGAAGTATTCATCTTCCCTAGGCCAAATTATTCATTCCTCTTTCTTGCCTATCTGAAACAAGTATCACTGCAGAGATCTTGCACCTCTAGTTACAGTAACAGTACCTTTCAATAAAAATTAGATTAAAAATAGTTTTATCAACATTTCTAAAAGTTCATAAATAGAAACAGCCTTCAGCACATTTAGTAAAAAGGTAATGAACAAAACCAACTGCAAAATATCTCCCCTATTTCTGGGGCTTGTCATTACAGAAAAGTCTCTGGAAAGAACGTCTGATTTTGAAGACATTCATTTCAGTCTGTGATAGCTCCAGTGGGAATGTCACCTTCTGCAACATGACAAGCAGCAGCACAGGATTGTTCTGAGGGGATGTTTTCTCCTGTATTCCAAAGCTTTCTTCACTTGGTCTTTAGCATCTCCTACATAGTCCTCAACATTTTGCATATTTATCTCAATAACATCAAAGGTGTCTGCCTGTTCCTCCACCAGCAGGGCCACCTGCAGAAAGAGCTCATGAATTTCCTTAATACGACCTTCCAACTTCACCAGCTCCTTATGTCGCGTCTCTATCTCATTCAAGGCCGAGCGAGCCCCCTTAACATCCGACAAGAGATTCTCGGAGAAGACATCCCATTTGCCTTGCTCAATCATCTCCTCGATCTGGTTGCCAGAAACATCTTTGCCCATGATCTCCAGCTGCCGCTGAATTCGAATCTTGCAGTTCTCCCGCTGGTTCATCTCTGTTGCATTGTAATCAAACATAGCGTCCTGAAATGTGTGCATGAGGTCAACATAGTGGTTCTTCGCCACCCTGGCAATAACAGACATAGCTCCATATTTTGTTATTGCATCGTCACAGAAATCTCTCATTACCTGCAGTTTCCTGTGGATGCATTCTCCACGTGCCTTAATGTCTCTGGCAATACAATTAGTATCTCGTTTGATGCTACTAAGACGGCGCATGGAAGTGAGGAATCGGGTGTTTTGCTTTCTGAGACGGTTAACATCTGCTTTTAGGTGGTCATTTTCTGTCCGGATGTTCTGTATGTCCTTATGAAGAATTTCCAAGGCATAATCAGTCTCATAAAGGAGGATGTCCTGGGGTGCATTTTCATCATCATCATCACTATCAGGAAACTGTTGGTTGTGTAACCTGGCAAATTCACGCAGCTCACTTAGACGGTCTTTCATCCTGCCTGTAAAACGTGAATAGGAGGGATGAGTTTAAAGTACCTAGAATATTGGTTCACAAGAGTTGAAAATTTGTAACTAATAACTACATCATGGTGATAACTACGTCATAGATAACAAACGTAACTACATCAAAGATAACCCAAAATATCAGATTTTAAATTTGTTCACAGTATTTTATACAGTGATGGATATGAGATCCAAAACTCTGCTAGAACACTCTTCTAGAAAGTAAAAGATTAGAAACTAAAAAACTGCAGGAAAGAAGATAACAAATCCTGAAGACAAATAAAAAAGAATAGTAGGACAATCCCAAACTCCCCCCAAAATGCCAGTTTTTTACTTAGAGGGAAAAAAAACAACCCCTTGATAGGAAGCCTTCAGCTATTAGCATCTGTAGACATGTTAATAACCAAACACCTCCCACTGCTGCTCACTAGAGAAATCTCCTTTAGCTCCTGATCCTTCATTAGATAACTGCCCAAAATGTCACAGGTCTTCCCTCATTCTAAGTTTGCTTTTCCAGGGGAAACACTAGGAAGCCTCTCAAAAACAGAAATGGCATCTACCAATACAGTTAGGAAAGAAAAGTTTCAAAAAATGGTGTGGAAAGTATCAAGATAGGGTAAAAAAAAAAACAAAAAATATCCATCCAACCCTTCCTTTTCTTTTGTATGATGCAAACATCCTACTGAAGGAATATAGTGACACTGTTGTTACAGAGCAGGAGCCATTTTCTGTATGTTTGCCTCAGACATGCTTAACTATAAATTTCATTTAAAAGCTACAGAATGAGTAATCTGTGCAGACCAGTTTCATGGTAACAAAATGTAAGTCTCCTTAATGTATATTGCTTACTTGAAATCTAGACCTATAGTCTTTGCAGAAGGTGAATTCTAAAAGCTTCAACAAGAACCCTGCACCACCTGTTTCAGCAAGCAGGAAGATGAAAATTTTTCATCACAAGTGCTGCACATCCCATGACCTCATTTAAATCAGTAAGAAAGAGAATCAATTTAAGAAGCAACACCAAGCAGGAGATCTCTAGATCCCTGTCTTTGGAGGACTGATTTTTGGTTTTCCAGGAATTAAAGTGTATTCACAGCATCAACAAACGTGCTTTCCACTGTGAACAACACATCCCTTCATAGGATCACCAGTTATTCCCAGGTTAAGAAAAGTCACATGTGTACATACCCTGTATAATAGGCCTAAATCTAATCTGAACTAAAGCTGCAAATTTGTAATCTGTTTCATGGGACTGTTAGATGTGTTAAAGATGCTAGGGAGGAGATGGGAAAGATTCCAACACTGCCATCAGTCACAGCTTCTTGGGCTCATATATTTCCTTGGGGGAATACTGGTCTAGAGAGGTGTCCTGATTAGGATCACATTTATAAGGAAGAAAAGAAGGTGCATTTCAACTTAAACCAATTCTTTTACTTATTAATTAATTAATATCACGAGAGAAGAGCTTTCATTCAGGAATGCACACATGTGAGCTAATTGTATGAATTTAAATCATAAGCCACATAAACTCAACTCAATCATACAGAGAAAGTTTTAGGAAATTAAAAGTTTCCCACCTCCTCCCTCAGCAAAAATATCAAGACTTTCACCTCATGCCACAACATCAAGATTAAAAATCTCCATCTGAAAAGTAAAAACCAAAACATGTGGTGCAGCTTGAAAGTCAGGTTTTCAAATTTACTTCGCTTTAAAATTATATGGCCAAGTTTGCCTAGAGGCATTGAGGCAGTGAGAATTTCCCCTCCTGTCTGGAAAAAGTGGACCCCCTTCTAGACAGCATGGAAGAAAAGGGGTGTTCAGCAGTTAATTCTCTTGCTGTTTAGCATCTACATTTGGAAAAAGCAAACAATGTTCTTCATTACTTTAAAATGGCCATCCACAGCAGAAAGGTGCCATTCATGTAAACTAAGTCATATGTGTGCAGGACTACACTGAACACATTCTGGGCTCCTCAGTATATAAAAGTCAAGGATCTAGCAGAGAGGGTCCAGCAGAGGGGCACAAAGATAATTAGGGATGTGGAGAATGTCTCTTATGAGGAGGGACTGCGGGAGCTGGGCCTGTTTAGTCTGGAGAAGAGAAGGCTGAGAGGAATCTCATCAATACATAGACATATCTCAAAGGTGGGTGCCAGACTCTTTTCAGTGGTGCCCAGTGACGGAACAAGGAGCAGTGGCCGCATACTAAAACACAAGTTCCACCTCAACATGAGGAAGAGCTTCTTTACAGTGAGGGGGGAAGAGCACTGAAGAGTCTGCCCAGAGAGGTCATGGAATCTTTCTCTGGAGACATTCAAAACTCACCTGGACATGTTGCAGTGTCACCTGCCCTAGGTGACCCTGCCTCGGCAGGGGTGTTGGACTGGATGATGTCCAAGGTCCCTTCCAATCCTAACTATTCTGTGACTCTGTGAACTTTGTGCTTACCATTCCTTAAACTTAGGAAAAATTAAATTTCATCAGCCTTCCACAGAGAGCAGACTAACAACTGGCTCAACAATGATTTCATTTTATTTTCTGTGCTTGACAAAGAAAACACAGAGAGAAAACCACACTGAGTAAGCGTTCCTGTGTAATAAACTCACAATTTTGTAAGAGTACGTCTACTCTTCCTTCCCCAGAAGAAATGAGAAGCAAATACCTAGTAATTCACAACATGAAAATACTAGTGCTATAGTAAATTCTGTATACTAATTCTGCAGCATCTCTAAAAATATTGCTTTTTTTTTCTTTTAATACAAGATGAAAGGTTAAAAGTCAAACATTAAAAGAAGAGTAAGGAGCTGTCAAGTGCGACCTTAGGTTGCACCACAATGTTGCCTGCACACAGGAAGATCAAGCAATTAAACACTGGTTTACATACTATCACTTGCACCAAGTCTCTGCCTACAATCTGTACATGCTGAAAAAAGTTGTACAACATAAAATTTAATATTCATCATTCAGTTCATGCTATCTCATTTACTGTGTTGCTACTGTTCATTTCCTTAAGGATTTCCTCCACAAAATCTTTGGAAAGTTCCATATGCTCCTACCAGTCTTTTGGGAGAAGGCAGATCTAACAGCCCCACAGTCAGGTTTCAGCCCAGAGTCATTAAGGACAACACTATCACTCTTGATGAGTTATGATGCCCACTTGAGACACTTCAAGCACAATTCTTGGTACCTGGAATGTTCAGAAGTCAGCTCCTTCTGACTTCAGTCACTGCTGCAAGCCTCAAGCACTTTGCTGAGTAAGATCGTGAAGGAACAAGCTGGACATCAGTGAATGAACACATGGATCAGGGCCACTTGTGAAGAGCTCCCCTCCAGTGATATGGACAGCATTGCACGGATGGAGATCCAGCAGATCCAGTAGAGTCTAGTAGTAAGTGGAACAGAGGGATCAAGTTACAGTTGCACTGAAAATCTTCACCCTGGGTTCTCCCAGCTTCCCAGTACTTAGTTCTAAAAGGCTACATTATTTGTATCTATGTACCAAAACTTACATTCAAGGTGATCAATATTAGTATCTTTTAACTCTGCATTGAGGATCTGTACCTGGTCTGGGATATGGCCCCACAGGTAAAGTGTTCACATTTTTGTCCTAACAAATATATGCCATCTCTTTTAGCCTAACTTCAGAGTCCTGCAAAATCAGGGATCTTTTGGCACTTTCTTTCATGCTTCTCAAGTCCTGTTTTTTACACTCTGTTTCTAAAGTGCATCACCTAGCCTGCTTCCCCCTTCATCTTCACATTTTCAAGATGCTCTTCCTTATCTACACACAGTACCTGGGCAGGATGGAAGGACAGGAAGTGAGTAACTTTATGCCCATATTTCAGCATTGTATTAGGCCGCAAACACCACAAATTACAGAGGACACCTCTTCGGCTTTATGCTGAACATGCTCAAGTACTCCATAGGTTAGCATTTGCAATATTTGGCTAAAGAGATTTCTGAGGTTCAAGAAAATGTTTAGATTTCAGCTTTCTTGAGCACCTTTTGCTGAAGGAACACAGTACATTTTTTGGGGTATTTGGAAACTTGCTTTGAGAAACTCCTGAGTTGGCAGAATTTCAGGATTTTTCACATAAAGAAAAACAGTAGGCTGGAATGGAACATCATCACCAGAGGTATTTTCCATTTTCAAATTCTCAATTCAGACAAAGGGGAACCAGATCTTCCCAAGAGAGGACAATAACTTCCAAGCATTCCTTGGATGGTGTCAGGGACAGAATAGACACTGAAGAGCTGAAACAAATAAGCAGGGAGAGCAAGAAGGAACTGCAGTTTGAAACATTTCAAGTTAACAAATCAATGTTTAGAAAATTTGACCTCCTTTATCAGATGCTGCTGATACTCAGCAAAGTTTGCATCTATGTATATGTCAGTAGTATTGTTCGTAATTAGAGCAATATATTAATATATAGTACATTACTGGTTGTTAGGGATAGCCTCAGATCTCAAATGAATGGCAGTCTCTCCCTTCACATAGTGCCTGGTGCAGCAGTAGAAGTTGGGCTCCCTGACTGGGAAGCAGCTCTGCAGGACCTTGGTGTGATGGTAGGCATGAACTGAAATACGTGCCATGCATCAAGGCTGGAGTAGCAAAAGTGAGGAAGGAAAGGACCCCTCCTGTCTGACACTTGAGAGGCCACATCCTGGGGTGTTGCTTGTCATAGACACACTGGGGTGAGCCCAGGGGAGGCCACAGAGATGGCCAGAGGTGCTGCAGTACCTGACATATGAAGAGAGGCTGAGAGAGTTGGGAATGTTCAGCCTGAAAAACAGGAAGCTCAAGGGAGATCTTGTTGCCATCACTAACTGCTTAATACAAGGCTAGTCCCTTCACGGAAATGCACAGCAACAGCACAAGAGGCAGCAGAGCTAAGTGGAAACAAGGGAAGAGCCACAGACAGATAGGAGATGGGGGGTAGGAGGGGGAAGGAAGAAAAAAAAAACCCCAAAACATTTAGAAACAATGGAAAAGGTGTCCAGAAAAGTTTAGGAATCTGCACCCTTGAAGGTATTTAAAACTCTACTTGACTTGGCCCTCAGCAACCTAAACTGTGTGTGTTTTGAGTGGACCTGGATTAGACAATGTCCAAAGGCCCAGTCTAAATTGCTCTGGTACTCAGTCTTAGCTACAAAGTTTGCTAATTTGAACATGAACATTAAATATATTCAACTACTTGTGCAAGTTTATATAAGACATCTAACACATTAGAATATCAAGACAGCAGTTATGCTGGAGTAACAACTACAAGTGTACAAACACCTTAATTCTAAGAGTAGGGGTTTTAACAGATTAGCTGTCAGTTTTATTTTATTTTAAAATACTGTGTATATTCAAACTGGAACATGTACTTCCACGTTTGTATTTTGGGCTAGATAAATCTGTCTTTGTAAAAATGAAGTTCCTTCTGCAGTCCATCATGATGTGTACACCTAAACACACACACAGGAAATAAAGGCCGGGTGATGACTGCAGAGGTTACAACTTTGAAGCCAGATACTGAGCAAGTGCAGTCAGCTGAGGGCATGCTCAGTACATGTGTTACTGTACTACTTATCCCTTTTAATCATCACAGTGACTAGCTGCCCCATGATGCATCAGAAAGATACAAATTGCAACAATTCCTGTTCTAGTAAGACTGCAGCCCCATACAACTGTGTATGACACAGGATTTCAGATAAGAAAGAAAATCTACCCTGAAAATCCAAAACTATGCATATGGATACAACCTTTCTGTTAGCCCCATATACATACAAAAGGGAGTCCTACAAAGCATGTTTCCATTGCCATGCTAATTTTCTACAGCCTGTTATCCATGCAGAAATAATTTAAGCATGAAGAGTTATTTCTGTAGAAACAAACAAGTTGCACACCTGTGTTTATTTCAGTTTTAACATTTGTATATCCACACTCAATCCCCATGGGCCATTCAGTTAAGAGCTGGGCTCCGTGATCCTTGTGGGTCCCTTCCAACTCAAAATATTCTGTGAATCTGTGATGACTGAGTTTGGGGACAAATGGTGAAATAATGAAGCAGTTTCAGCACAGCATCCATATTTCATGGCCAGCAGCTGGGAAGGAAGGCAGTATACATTTTGTCTTCTTTCAGCATTCATAAATGGCAGCTGCTGCTTAGTTCCAGTTTGTGGGTTACCAAAAGTCTAGTCAGTAATCTTTTCAGCCTTGAGCAGGGCCTTACAAGGTGAAGTATTTACTTCAGTTGTTTGAGGAACAAGGTATTGCAAAACAAGCCAGTTAAAAATAATTTCTGTCAGGAGTTCTTCTCTCCCTTGGAAGGTAAAAGCCCTAATACGAACTCACCAGCTCATCCTGGCTCTGAATGGCATGTGATTTTGATCACATGACACACAATAGATGTGACCCAAAAAACAAGTGGTGAACAATTAGGAAATAACCTGCTCCTAGGCAAAATTACTTCATAGCGAAGTGTGTGTCAGCACATTTCAGTCACTTCCCATATGGCTTGTAGAGGATGTAGTATTGATGGAAAACTACTCAGATGGACTTGCTGAATTGAACACACTCCATTCCAAGGCAAATAATGTGCTGCTGTTGCACTAAAATACAAGTCGTGTAGTGGTAAAAAAAATGTTAAATGTAACTGAAGCCTTTTGTTTAAAAGTTGGAGCCTCAGATTTAATAATAATTTTCTAGTAACTATCTGTTCTGGAAACAATTGTCTTACACCAGATTTAATATTTTTGCTCAGTATCTGTTGTTCAATAATAGATTTGACAATATTAACTTGGAAAACAGACTTTTTTTTTTTTTTTGACAATAGGTTTTCCTCTTTCCATAAGAGCACTTGGCTTATAGCAGAGTGCTAGTCATCTTTTCAGTCCTGTCTTCACAGCCGTGCCCAGCACAGGTGGCACAGAAGGCTTGAATTTTTCAAATCACTCATTTTCTGTTTCTCTCTTCTCCCCCTCTATAAGAGCCTGAAGAAACATGAAAAATCATAATCTAATGATTAGGACAGTTTGCCTTCTCAAGCTGTTTTGAGATGACATCTGTGTACTAACTCTAATATTAACAACTATGACAGAGATCAGCAGTTCATAATCTTTCTGTGGCCTCACTGAAAGGGAGTTATCCTCTCTGGAATTTCTTGGATTTTGCAATGTTTAAAAACAGACAAAATGTATTCAGGAATTAAAGTCTATCAGTTAACATTGAATACAGAAATCCATCAAGAAAGTGCAAGTGTATCTGAAGACTACACTACCCAGCTCAGATGCTCATCAAAGCCTCTGTACAGCAGAACACCACCTTTATACTTCCCATCACCCTAGTGACAAATATTTGCAGTTGCAAATATCTCAGGGCATTATTTTTTTCCAAAAGCTTACGTGAAGTTTCAACTTCTCTGTGCCAGGACAAGTTATTTATTACAAGCTGATATATTCAGAGAAGTAGGGATGACTCCATTCTCTGCAGGCTACTTCTGCATTTGGCAGAATCTCCAAGTCGCCAGTGGTTCCTCTCCTACTATAAAAGCAAGGAAAAACCTAGGCTGAAAAAATTAAAATTCATAATGTTGCTTCTAACTCAAAGAAATGAGGCAATAAATGCTAGAATACTGATAGCTTTGGAGGTTCTTCTTTGACTTATCTCAGTTTCTTTACCAGCATTCGATCTCTTCAACAGAAAGGAACTCTGCATTTTTGTATGACAGCAATAATTATAAATTCAAGGATCTTGGATGCATCTCATACTTCTTAGATGTACTGAATCAGGTTAACCATCCTGGTATTTTCCACAGACTGGTTATCAAGTTTCCCAGACATTAGTATCAAAACTAGGAGAAGTTGCTGGTGGGCATTAAATGCGCTATAACATTCGTCACATTTTCACATATTTTTCACTGACAAAAAAATATGAAGTTTTAACTTGTTATTACTCAGTATCCATGAGAGTAAACATTATTCCTGCATTGGAGAGGTCAGCTTGTTTTACATAGGTTGACTATTACTATTTACGAGGTTGTCAAAATTTTCACTGGAGAGCCCTGGATCATCACTGACAAATTTTCAATACTGGACAGATAAAATGGATTCTCGGTATCTCCTCCTGACATCTTTCTCACAAGTCACATAAATGAGCAATTTTAACTAGATTTGGTGTTGGTTGGGTGGGGTGGGGAGAAGTCATAACAGGGCTGTAGACAAAAAAGTTTCTCCATCTTCACTGCATGGCCCATTGGCAAGTGCAAATTCTTCATGTACATTTTTTGAACTCCCTCCCAAAACTGGGAACTCTCTCCAGCAGTCCTCATGCTTCTGTATCTAAATGTAAGTTAAGAACAGGAAAGATAATGCATGCCCCGAATTTGGCTACTTCATTTTCCTAAAGATGCCAGAATCAGAATATATTGCTAGCAACTGCAGACCTTGAAAACTTGCTGAATGCTTGGAATGCTTAAGACCTGTGAGCTGACTTCCATTGGTTTTAATGTGCACAGCTGCTAAAAACACGCCAACATTACAAGAGTAGGTATTATTCCCAAAAGGGACAAAAACAATTGCACCATGGCCGTCCATTCAGTGCTTTCCAGCACCTGCTGTGCACTGCACTGTAGGCTGACTACTGCAGGATGCCCTTCCTACCATCAGCAACACCAAAACCTTCAGGTAAAACTGGCCTGGATGGAGACAAGGGGAACATGAACTGTACCTCCAAGGGCTTGGCAAATGGTTAAGACAGAGCCATACCTCTAACATAAACAGTGAGCTAGCCATCCATGCATTTCTTGGCAATTATTTCAGCTCGGCATCATTACAAGTCACTGTGCAAGGCAATTAGCCAACACACTCACAGGCAGTGCTGGCACTACGGCACCATGAGTATAGACATGATCTAATTAATCACCTCGGCTTCCCTGAAACACATTGGCTCAGCAAAATAGCTGTCTACATACCACATTTATATAACTACTATTGCTACCATACAGTGGTATTTATAAGTGATTAAGACATTATGTTGGCATGCAGATAGAAATATGAGGTTGCATGTGATCATCAGTCAGGGGCAACATGTTCTACTGACATTTTTAAATTAGCACAACTGCATTATTTTTTTAAAAACACACATATTTAAGGCTTGTGATAAAGTGTTACAATCTGAGACCAAGTACTCCTGACTTTAAAAAAATCCCTTTAAGGTTAAATACAGGGTTTTTTCTTGGTATTTGCTCATGTGGGCCTGTACACATGAGGCTCTGTTTGGGATCCTATTGCAAAATCTACACAACCGTATGTACCTGCACCAAAATAGTTCCAGCCAGGAAACAACCCCTACAGCCACATGTGTATACCCCCAGCCTCAGCCCCAGGGTATGTCAGGCTTTATGGCAGTCACACTACGTAGCAGCCCATAGGTGTTTACAGGCTCATTGAAAGCACCAGTGAAGTTGAGACAAGATGTAGATGTAATTAGGAACACACCTGATTGGGCATGTCAAAAGCTCAAGCAAGCTTTATTCTTGCTTTCAAAAATAAGTGAGTTGTCACTACCACAAACATGGCATAGAGAAAAGGCATAGCAGGAAAAGCTGGAGCATGCAGTAATTCCTTGAGTTTGTGAACATGAGCTTCTTGAGAATAATCCTGCTGATTAATGGGTTAACTGTCATAGCAGATAAAGCAAAAGCTGCACACATGAGAAGCCTTCTGAACTCAAGACATGTGACATCATTTTCTCTGTCTGATAAAACTACATAAATATGGCATAGATGTACGTGCCAAACACTGTGTGATAGCTCCTGCTGATTGTGTAGAGTGTCTTGATATCTATTCTAGCCTATCAAAGCAGAGGTAGAAACCAAATTGCTTTGCTCCCATCATGTGGAGCTCCCCCCGCTACCCAAGAGGAGGTTCGCAGGAGCCAGCCCTAGGCCACTCCCTGGGAATAATGCTCCTCACCAGAGCTGGTTCATGGCTGCCTCCTGGGGAGCAGCCCAAAATGCAAGCATAATCAAAAACAGAGTCACTGCAAAAAGCAGTAAACCCGCGTTTGGTGTTGAGATGAGTTTATTGGATCAAATTAACATTGCCTCAGTGATTTCTGCACCATGCTTTGTCTTCTTCGAACTACAGGGATAACCAGAGTCAAAGAAAATTGATGGGCCAGATGAAAGTGTATCTGGTCCAGAACCTTCATAGTTGACACAGCAGTTGTGTTGTCACCACCAGAACTGTTTTTGAACGTGTCCACTTTAGGATGGGTATCTGTCACACTCAGAGGTTATCTATATTTTCTATAGATGGAAAATATACTGGATCTATAGTAACCTGGAGAGTGGAACCAAATATGAGCTTGTACAGTCTCCAGGTGACACTGAACTGGAAGGGAGTAGAAACAAGCATTTGGTGGGGGCAAGGGTAGGAGAAAGGATGAGAATTTAAGGTGATCTTGGCAGTAAGAGAAGAATTAACAAAAATAAAAGGAAATTCAATATAGACAAGCCTAGCATATTTAGATAAAATTATTCACACAAATAGAAAGTAGGAAATACCTATTTTGGTAGCAGGAAAGCTTTGGTGGGGTTATAGCAGATTGCAAGCTACAAAACAAGTTCACAATATAATGCCATTGTAAAAAAAACCCAAAACCCTATGTCTTATATGAGAGACCACTTGGGAAGGACTGGTTTAACTCTGCTTGGCATAGATAAGGCCTCAGC
This sequence comes from Acanthornis magna, assembly GCA_036785705.1. NCBI lineage: Eukaryota > Metazoa > Chordata > Aves > Passeriformes > Acanthizidae > Acanthornis > Acanthornis magna. The sequence continues at coordinate 16,270,627 of JAWUZG010000040.1, read as the reverse complement.
TGGAATAGTACATCCTGCACAAGTTATCGCATTAGGAAAGTCAAAAGGAGCATATTTGACATTGTCTCCAAACAGTTTAGAAAATACAATCCTGGACAAAGAGGAGTTGAAGGAATTATGTTCATTTCATTCAGAAGATCAGGGAGAGAGACACAGCACTCCAACACATAAAAGGCATTTCCTATGATAAGGGAAATGGTTAGTCCAATCCCTGTGTTGACACTGGAAGCACATTGAAGTAATCAATTTTTTTCACACATGTGACCTATGTTGAACTGGCTGTGACTAGACGAAACTTGGACCATTTCTCTGTGGAAGCACTATGGGACCTTCTTCCTTGACAAAAAGAGAGAAGACAGAAACCCCTCTCAGGCCTGGTTCAGGTGCACAGCTACAGCGCACCAAATGGATTAAGCAATGTCCTACAGACCCCCAGTGGCCCTGAATTCCCATGATTTGTTCAGTGTCCTGACTGCCAGAGACACTGCGTGTCCACCACAGTGTACATGTTCACACAGTGCTGCCCATGCTGGGACGAAGTTTAGGTGACTCTGTTCACTCAGCAGATTCTCTTCCTTCTCTATTATTTATGCACCAGTGGCAATTACCATTTCTCCTTCTGAAGCAGGTCTTGGTTACTGCTATGGCATAGTGGAAGATACTGGACATGGAGCCTAAGCCCACAGTACCCAAATTCTCCAGGACTGATAGAATATGCAGTTGCATTCCACAGCATCATATTTATCTGCGTGTCTGGAAGGTACTACATTTTACTCATTTTAATGTCTCAAGAGATCTTCTGTACCACGCTTACTTTCTTCATGGAGATGTCTTTCAACAACAGAGTTCAACTTGCAGTTTTAGCCTCACCCAAAACACCAAGTACCATATGACTGAACATGCAATTTTGGTTTCAGAGTACAGTTCATACAAGGCAGTCAGAGAAAAAAGTGTGAGAAAAAGGTCATCAGAGGAGCTGGGCACTTAAACCATCCTTTCCTAATGATGACCTTATTCTGTTCATCTGTTAGACCTCTGGTCTGTTTTGAATAAAATAAAGTTATGGTCTTCTTGTAGTCTAACCACTATTTAAATAGTGAGTATCAGTATTGGTAAGTAAGCATCATCCTTCAAATTGTATTCTCATCTTAAAAAGTCGTATATTGCCATTTTGATCCCTGACAGCTTAAAAGACAGTTCCTAAAATACCATCTAAAGAAGAGGAACAAGAAATGCAAGCGTCCGTTTTTGGCCAGTGTTGTTATTCTAGTCATTTCCTTTCTCAGTATCACAGAGTGACATGTAGTTATCTCAGACACACATGAGTGCCAGCTCTTCTTGGTAGGAAAGGAAATGAGTATCAATTTAATAGGAAGCAATCAAAGAACACTAACTTTTGCACCCACTTCCAGATCTGGCCATGATGACACTCAAGAACAAAGGAAAAGCTGCTACATTTGCATACAAACCAAGTTTTCTGTAAAATCTGCTCTGGAGCTATTCATAACCATGTATGAGCACCATGAATAAAATGTTAATACTCGTTAAGCCAGACAAACAAGGCAGTGGAAATGCAGACATCCGTTGTGACTGGATGAGAGGACATATATTTCAAAGTGCCTCTGTTTTTCTCTCACCCTGTGGAAACCCAGCCATCCCTTTTGCCCTCCATAAGGAGCAGGGCTAGCCTAAAGCACCTTCGGACCCAAAAGCCCAGACCCCACTCCCTACCATCTCTCCTGCCTCCGGGCTTCAGACTTCCCCTCTCGACTCAAAAGGGGCAGTTTCGTCTACTCTTATGCAAAACCGAGGTGCCGATTGCTCCCCACGCCCCGCGGCCGCTCCGCCTCGCCGGCTGGGCTGGCTGCCGAGCACCGGGCACGCACCGGAGCGCCCCCGACAGCAGGGGAAGGGGCTGCCAGCCCGGGCTCCGGCTCTGCCCGGCACTGCCCTCCCTCCGGCAGCACCTCCGGGCGCGGCGGCGTCCGCCAGCTCCAGATGATGCTCAGCGGAGCGCAGCAATACGCCGGTGCTCCCGTCCCGGGAGCCGACACCGGCTGTGCCCCGGCTAAAGAAGACAAACCCTGCCCCAGCCCCCGAAGAAAGCGCTGTCTCGTCCTCCCCCGTCCCGGCAGGTACTCACCCCCAGGCAGGACAGAGCAGAGCAGGGCAGGGCAGGGCAAGGTAGCTCCGCCGGTCGCGTCTCACTCTGTCCGTGCCGCTCCCGAGGTGCCGACGCCGCTCCCGCGGTAGGAATGCCGCTCCCGCGGTGGGAATGCCGCTCCCGAGGTGCCGACGCCGCTCCCGAGGTGGGGATGCCGCTCCCGAGGTGGGGATGCCGCTCCCGAGGTGGGGATGCCGCTCCCGAGGTGCCCTCGCCGCTCCCGAGGTGGGGATGCCGCCGCAGCGCCCGCGCCGTCGAGGCGAGCGCTCATCCCCGCGGAGCGCCCCGCCCCCCCGGGCGGCTCGCTCTCCTATTGGCTGCGAGGGGGTGATTTGCATGGCGGCGCCCCGCCCCGTGGGGCCGTGGGAGCGGGGTGGGGCGGGACGGGACGGGGCGGGCGCAGGGGGCTCGGGCCGCCGCTCCCGGGCCGCCCCCGCCATCCCCGTGGGGAGGTGCCCGGCTCGCGTCGCTTCCCCGCGCGGGGAAAGTCCGCCCCGCGGGTGCTGGGAAGCGTGGGTGCGGTGAGCTGGTTCGTTTCTTCGCCGCCGTGCTCGTGGATGTCCCCTGACGTTTTTTGCCCTCGCCTCCCCGCCGGGGAGCGGGGCTTTCCCCGTCTGTGATTCTGTAATTCTAATTGCTGCTGCTTAGGGTAGGGAAGATGGGTTCTTCGCTTCATGCTTCGGAGTGTGGGTCAAATGTACTGCACTTTGGGGTTATGACTTCAGCTGATAACCTTGACCATTCCTGAGGAAAAAACCCCAACACCTTCCCCATCATTCTAACGGAAAAGAACCTAACAAAACTCCGGTATCACAATGTTTGATACACACTAGTAATACGCATTAATACACCACACGGGTAGTTATAGAGCTTGTTCAAGTCTTTCTGAGATTGGAAGTTTTTTCTGTTCTTGAACATCTTGGACATGTATTCCAGACATGTACTTATTTTCTCCCTTTCATCACAAAAATTGAATATAATTTGAATCTGGAAATTTTAAAATATAAAGTTACTTTTTTGTTGGTGCCAAGAAGTAGCTGAAAGAGCAACTGTGCTTTCCTGAGCAGTCATCAAGTTATAAGGCTCCAAGATTTCTTGCATTGCATCAATCACACCCTGGGTGACCGAGAGCAAATTCTGTCATGATGGAGACAATTGCAGAGACGCAGGAAACTTCTTCCCTCCTTATTTTCTGTGTTGTTCTTGTGCCAGAAAAAAACTTAAGTCATAGGTAAATACTTGAGGTGTTATGGTTAACAGTCAGTTAAAAATATATCTGACAGAAAGGCTCTTTTACCTTGAAATATCCAGGACTGCACTGGGCACTTTGCTTGGATTTTTCTCTTAGACCTTGATGCTGGAGACAAATCTAGGTGCGTAGGTCTCATCAGTCCCCTGAAACTACCTGAGGCACTGAGTTATGAGTGGGTTTTCTCCTCCAGGCTGCTGCTTTGTGAGACCAGCTGCAGCATCCCCACATGTGGGCAGGTGGTTTTCTCTTTGCCACTGGACCACGGAAAGCAAATGGGCCTTTAGTGTTGTTTAGTGTTGTTAATGCAAGCGGAGCTGAAAAAAGAGCTGCGTGTTAATGTAAGGTCACGGGTAATCAAAGGTTCAGGCTGCTTTGCATGGCATGGAACAACGATTACAAGTTACCCTGCTGTTGTTGCAGCACAGGGAAAGCTATGGGTGCATTGATTGATGTGACTGAGAGCAAAATGCTCATCTAGAAGCATCTGGTATCTTCCCTGTAATTTGTGTGGAGGGTATGGAAGACCAAATAGATGACTGCCAAGTCTCCTCTGCTTTGGGAGAGACTTCAGTTAAAGTTTCAGTAGCTGAGTAGCAGGCAAGGTAGCAATATTGTTAAAATATTAACCTTCTAAGAAAGGAATGGAGAGTGAGAGAAATTTATTATTTCTTCATATTTTGCCACCTAGATTAGACAAGGTTAAATAAGGTTCAAAACTCTCATAAGTCACCTGCTAATTAAGCTACACAAATAGCTAAAAGAAAAAATCACCATTGACAAACAAGGATCCTGAAGTTCTTGAGTGTATTGTGTTGCTAGATCCTACAAAAGGTGCCCATTTGCATGGTGTCATGAGAAACAAAACCAGATGAGTCATATGAAAAGATCATTGTGTCATCATATGTACCAATATGTGTCATCATATGTACTTGTTTTGGATTATTATGCTCATTTCAATCACTTCTGAAATAACATGGACAGTGTAGATTGATGATGGAAATTATTAGACAGAGGAAAGTGATTTTCCAAAATAAGAAATAAAGAATTTTAAATCTTGTAATTTTATTCTCCTTTGAGTCCTGAGCAGCATTACATACCAAGCTGCAAAAATAACGTAGTATTTTTTTTTCACTTTTTGCTGTCTCTTATTGTAAGAGAAACACTTAATGAAAATTTGTAGTTTACCAGTGGAAGTAAATACTCCATTCACATAGATAAAGGCAGAACTCATTAGTAGAGGGATCACAGATGCCAATATTTTTTTTAAAGGAGGTTGGACAATATAAATGTACTGTACATCTGCAGACAGTAAGCATCTCTTAGTACGTTTTTCCTTTTTCTGAAGAGCTGTTGGGGTTCTTTTTTTCCCCTTAAAGACTTCTAATCCTGACTTAGGTCTTGAGTGATTGCTTTGAATGAGCCAGATTTTGCTTCCAGTTTTCTCACCTCTAGAAAGAGGACAGGCATAATTACTTTCATTTCTCATAAATGTGTAGTCAAATGTAACATATAAAAAAACTGGCATTTCATGTATGTTGAAATACCTTGAGAATGTGTCGTATTTCAAGGACAATACAGTGTGTGGGGGAGAACCATCATCTCTCTGCTCCGGTGCCTGATGCTTCTAAAGATGTTTCCAACCAGGAAACTGAGTTTCTTCCAAAGTCCAAGAAATTAGAAATTATGTGGACATGTAGATTTGTCTTTGCTACCACTTACCAACATCTCAGGGCTTCGGTGAGTTCTGGGGAATCTCAATTTTCAGGAAGAGCAGTTTCACTAGGTGACTTACATATGGGTGACATGCAGGCCCCTGGAGTTTACGCTGTCTACAAAGCAGTTTGTACCCATCACATCTCTACCAGTTTCAAGTATGAAGTCACTTGTAGTGTCAATCTATAATAATTGACATTTGTGAAACTTTTAGCTAAAAGCTAGAGCAAATTGCTACCAGTTCAGTTGTGTAGAGCGAGTTCTCAGGAATATATAAATTATATAAACACATATAAAATTCACATACACTTTTCTGGATGTGCAGTACACATGAGCCTCTTCTAAGCTAGAATCAGGTCTAATGTAATCTAGCTCACATTGATTCAATAAAAGTAATGACTCATGATCCTAGACAAATAACTTTTTTCTTTTTAACCTCATGGATCAGTAGAGTCATTCTGACGGTACATGGTTTATCAATTGCCAAGGTGAGTGAAGGGAGACACCAAAAGACTGATGCTAGAAAATTCTTTCACTATATTCATTTATCAGAGAAACTGACTCTTCAGCAGTGATACTTCCACGTTGAAAAAGGTCCAACACTCCTGCTCTGTCTTTTCACATTTCATTGTGTCCTCTTACAAAAGCTACTGATGTTACAGAACAGCTTCAGCAATAGACGTTGCTGATGTAAAGAGATTCTCTGTGGTTGCATGAGGAATAGACTGCTGAAAAGAATTCAGATGCCAAGTATCTCCACAGGGAGCTAAATCCACCTTAATTCTTTGTTGAAGCCCATTGAGATATTTGGATTTACACAGGGATAATATAGTGCTCTAAGTATTGAGCCCTGCAGATGTTTTTCTTTTCACTTTCCTTTTCTCTCCTTCATTAGGAAGGAAGAGTTACAAAGGAAGGAAGACTGTTACAAAAGGATGGCATGCTGAAAGCTCTGCAGGTGTAATTGCTGTGGAGTCAGAGGATGCCCTGTGCCAGGGCCCTCTCTCTTGCTTATTTAGGAAAGGATTTAACATTCTTCTCCAATTATGCCCAAAAGGCATGTGAAGCCAGCCCTGGGTGTATTGCCCCTGAATTCCTTGTGAACCACAACTTGGCACTCGTGTGGCTCTGAAGGTTCATTACCCATACATGAGTGCTTAAAGAGCAGCAAATCTAGTTAGGGCTGTATCAAATGCTAGATTGGTTGCACGGGAAATAGCCCTGAGACCTCTGTTGACTTCAGAGATGATGGCAGGTGCCAGAATGTTTTATTAAGCTAGTAACCAATAAATTAACACATTCAAAATGTTTTCACATGATGGATGTAAACAAGCATAGTTAACTGGAGCCAGTGGAACAATATTGATTTCTGAGAACTGAAGGCTCCGTTGATTATTAAGTAAGCCAGTGGATTTCTCTGCTGCTGTCACAGCTTTTGAACGCAAGAGCATAGCCCATAAGTATAACATGCCAAAGGTCCTGTCACATCAGCTGGCCTAGTGAGAAGTATTACCTAACCCTGTTCCTATGCTTCAGTAAAGGTGTGTATTCTAACTCCTGTTATCAGGCAAGAGTGAGGTATTTCTCCTGCACATTTGCATGCCCATAGACTGAGATCAGTTAACTTCTGCAGTATGGGGAGCACTTTGCAACCTGTCAGAGCGGAGACAAGGACATCTTTATGGCATTCAAGAGGGACTGAAATCCAGGGGAGGAAGGCACATAGCAGGCGCTCAGATTTGGGTATAGTCCTAGTAACAGCAGATTCTAGGGCAAGTTCATATTGCCAAAAACTACATGTCCTGTTTTTCCCTCATCACTACTTTCTGAGCAGAAAATGGCCAGGCTGTATATTAGGTGTGAAGGGAGAAGTACCTGGGGAGTAATAAAAAGGGGGTTTCTTTTCCAGAGGTTAAAAGCCTTAGATGGCTTAGAAGGGTGAGGCAAAGAGTAAATAGACCTTCACAAAGAGAGCTACTGCAAAATGAGACCATTTTCATACCTTTTTTGGAGCATCCTTTTCAAATTAGTCATCCAGAGAAAAGGTGTTGTTTTCTAAAACTCACCAAGTTTCAATTAAATAAAATAATTCTATCCTAGAATTGTGTGAACATAAATTTTATGCAGCCATATTGATTGATGACCTTATTTATGCTGCCAGTGCTTTTCAACAAGCAATATAACATCCAGAAAGTGGTGGGGAGCCTGCCAAAACTGCACAGGGTGTTTCTGTACCATGCAGACTACCTTCTTCTGAAGGCATGCTACACATGTGGAAACCTTTCAGGTGGCTTTGCGGCTAGATCTAAAATACCTTGTGGTAGACCTTCCCAAGGGTAGCATGGTAGTCACATGCAGCAGATCTGAGAAGAAAAAGAAAAGCTTTTTGTTTAGGTGAAGGTGAGGGAAGAATGGTTTGGGATCATTTACCTGGTAGTACACAGGCAGGGAGCAATATGTTTCACAGCCCAGTCACAATGGATTGCTGCCTGGAATCCTCTGTGAATGGCAAGGTAGAGGGTATCTAGGCAAGTTGTATGTGACACTGTAACAGCATGATAGATTTCCTCGAAATGAAACAAAGTCATGTTGATGTTTTCATGTTTTAACTAAAAAAAAAAAAAAAAAAGCCCTAGAAATTAATGGTACATGTCAAAGTAGAAGGGTATTTGTCAAACACCTTGCACAAAACTTATCTGAGAAAAGTGAAGGCTTATATTTTATCTTTGAAACCTGTCTGATGGTTGTGGCAAGTATCCCAGGATTGTGACAGGGAGCTGCTACCAGCCACACTTCAAGCCTCATAGTTTAGAAATGCAAAGACAGGAAGTACTGGGGGCACCGAGCAGCTGCACAGTAACGCCACGGGAGCCCACAGGTCTCGTCTCATTTACCCCAGGCAGGGAGGATCTCTGTATGTGATGCCTCTGTACATGAGAGTGAGTAAGGCAGAGGGGCAGCTGAATACCTGCACTGCTCTTAAAAGCTGGCAGCTTTTGATGCTTGCAGCTGCCTTGGTGGTTAGTCACAGAAAGGTCAAACCTGCCCAAATCTTCTGGAGTCCGGGGTGAGTCCCTGGCACTTCCAGCTCTCCCCAACTTGCCCTGTGCTCAGAGGCAGCAGCGGATGAGAGGCTCTGCAGCAGCCAAGGGGTACATTCATCTTTCCATGAGAAGCAGCTATTAGCTTCCAATTAATTTAATGTGCATCCATTAGGATGGAGCTGGGCACTGGCACTGTTACACATATCCTTTAACTTCTGATTATTATTTCAGATCTCTGAAAACATCAGATTCTGGCCTTTGCATTTGCCAAGTTCATAACTGAGTAAGCAAAATGATGTGGAAGTCCCAACAGATGAACCAAAACCAGAGCACACAGCCTCTCTTCCAGTTTGTCAATCTATAGAATTGTTTGGTAGGAAAATGTGTTTTCAATATATAATACTATATATATACATACACACATATATATACAAGTATGTATATACATATAAGTTACATCTCTGTGTAGGCTGCATACTACTATGGCAGAGAAGGAGGATTGCACAGTGGATACAGGCTCAGTTCTAATTTCTTCCTTGTACACTCAGTTTCAGAAATGCAACCTATCCTGGCTTTTCAGCCTATCCTGGCTTTATTCATCTTTTTAAGATGGGTAAATATCTGCTAAGAATAATTCAAGTACGGCTGATTTTAAATTGAGGTAGGGAGTGGATTACATGACCTTCTGAAACTTATTTTAGCCTCATTTTCTAAATCTTATTAACACATGTCAAAGATATTTTTTTAATATTTATATATTCTATCTATTTGTAGAAATAAAAATATTAAAATACACTAAAACATAAGACTACAGCTTCAGAGGGGTAAATCAGTTCTCCAGAATTCAAGCCAAATGTTGAAAGTGGGTATTTTTCATTAAGATAATAAACAGTTGCAATGATGTAGTAAGATTTTGTCAGATTACAGAAAATCTATTAATATCATACTAAAAAAATATTGTAAGGTAAAGCTGGTAGCTGTTCCTTTAATCCTGAGAAGTTAATTCACATTTTTTTTACTGGAAGAAAATTGCTTCTGGAAATATCTGTCATCTACTATGCCTTTGTACCATGCCTACCAACATAAACCTTGCTTCTTGGTCAAGGTCAGCAGGCAGACCCTCCTGAGAAATGCCACACAGACAGGGAACAAGCACAGAAAACAATGCTCTACACTTCTTATGCTACATGGCTTGGAACCATTGATTTCACGACAAACCTGGTAGCTGACACTGGCAGTGTTACACCTGCATGGTACAGGATGTTAAACACTGTTTCCATCTTGCAGAATAAATTTTTACAACACGATAAATGAAAGAAAACCCAACTAATATTTAATTATACAAGAGAAGATCCTACATAAATAATAAAGTACTGTCCATATTTAATTTTAACTACAGCATATATAATTGCTGTGAGTACCAATTTATGTGAATTTCAAGTAAAGTACAATTTAGCAAAATAATTCAATAACAGATAAAATAATATACTGAAGCAAATTTAATATAACATTTAGTTTAAAATAATGATTTAAAAAATTTAATTAATATACAACAGCAAATTTAAAGTTCATCAGTAATCAGTACTACATGTAGAATACTTCTAGAGAGTGAGTCTTTACTTCATTCCAAATAGCACTGAATACCTGCATATCAAATTTCCACATGCTTACTACCTGAAGATGACGGGAGATAGACACATCAATTTATGATGAAAAATACTTCCATTTTATGACATGGCAAAAAAAATTTCCAAGTGATGTTTGAAATCTTGCCATATCTGCAGCTTTAGTGACAGTTAAATTAATTACATCTAAGATAATCCTTCTTCACAGAGACTTTTTCTCCCCTTTCATTCCTCAAAGGGGTCAGATCACCTGTTTGATGCTATGCAGTCCTTTAAACCCTGTAGCAAACATGGAGGGGGGTGGGCAAAAGACACACTAGGATGGGACATTCCCTAAATTTTCATCTCCACACATCTTGGAATATACCATTTTCTTAAGATTATTCTGTTACTCATATGGTGCTATTCCTGTCTCCCTCTGACTGGATTCTCCACATAGGATTTAGCCCTTTATGGTTCAGAGAGAAGATCATAACTACTCTTGCAATTTAAAATCACAGCCAATCTGTGGGGCTACCCTGGTCAGTGAGAATGTATTAATATGAAGTTTGGAAACCTGAGTAATGTTCTCTCTGTAACCTTACACTTTCCTTACTCTTGGGAAAGACGCTCCCTATTGCTGTAGAACTGCGTGGCCCAAAAATATGTTATAGGCATAAGAAGACTTCTTGCTCCCTTTCCTTGATTCTTCTCAGAAAGTCGGCAATTCTGGGATTCCCAGCGTGAGGAGGATGTTGATGAACTTGTGTGAGTGCAGCAAAGAGTCACCAAGATGGTCACAGAGTTGGAGTTGTGTGTGACCTGTTGAGAGAGGCTGAAGGAACGGGGTTTGTTTAGCCCAGAGAAGAAAAGATTTAGGGGATCTATCAGCAGCCTTTATGTACTGAAGAGATTACTGATACAACCCAAGCGTATGGCAGGAGAATGAGAAACAATGCTCATAAATTGGGATAAAGTTCCAATAGGAAATAAAGGAAAAATCCACACTATGAGGAGAGTGAAGCACTGAAACAATAGATTGCCCAAAGAAGTTGTCTTTCTTCTTGGAGATTTTCAAGACCTAGCTGGACAAAGCACAGAGATCAATGTTGACTCTCAGAGACTGGAGCAGGAGATTGGACAAAATTACTCCCTGAGGTCTCTCCTATTTTGTGATTCTAATGTGGTCCAAAATCCACAGCTGGAGAGGCCAGATCATGGTGCTGAAAGATCCCTCCAAATAGGAAGCCCTTAAATCCCACTCCTACATCGCACAGAGCAAGAACTGCCAGACTCACCCTGCAGTGCCTGTTAGTGCATGAAGAGTGTCTAAGGTAGGCTCATTAGCTGCTGCAGCAAAGCCAGCTCTTCACAGGCAACATTCTCGCAGCAACACACCTACATTTCTTGGCTACTGATCTACTGAGCTTATTTTCCCAAGATTTGTTATTTCTAAGGATACATATCTGCAGTTATACCATTTGCAGCTTTCTTTGGAAACAACTCTGTCTTCATTCAGGTGTCTGGGTAGAGCAATCTCCCCACGCTCTGTCCGCCAGTGCAAGACATAAAACACAGTGTCCTGGCACCAGCTGGTGGCCCGACAGGGAGCACTGCCAGACTCTGAGGGGATTAATAGGTGCTGAGGTGTATCCGGGCTCTTTGTGACTCGGTCAAAGCACTGTAGCAGGCAGTGTGACAGTGTAACAAGTGTCTGCCATATATTTACCGTGATAAGAGGGATTGATTAGAGGCTGACAAGCACTCAGTAATATGTCCATCAGTCTACAAACCTGTACTACATGGAAATTCTCAGAATCTTTTTTCCCTGAAGATGAAAGGAGATAGATGTGCCAGTCATTGAAGGACAACATTAAGACTTGAAAGATGATTTTCCAAGTAACATTAGAAACCCTGCCATACATGTGGCTTTGATGACAATTAAATTGATAGACTAAGCTAGGTTTTTACGTGGCAACAATAATAATAATGCATTACATTTATAAACTATGCTCCACTTCAGGCTCTCTAAACCAATTTGCAAGCAATTACTTTAAAATACTGCTGTGTATATTGCTACCCATGTATTATAGATGGGAAAGAAATCACAGAAAGTGTCAAAATGCCTAGAGGTGTACAGCAAGTCTTGATCTAACTAGAAGTTGCATCCAAATCCCCTGAGTGCTAGTTCTCTCTTTTCATGAAAAGACTACATGTCTTTTCATGTCTCTGCTTTTTTCTTACAGATATTTTGTTTCTCTAAAGACATGCCTCTGTACAGCTATCTTTCTACTTTCTACTCCCTTCAGTAATTTCTTAGGTGTGAATGCTATACAGATGACATGGACAAAACTGTGCTACTTAATGAGTCTATACCACTTAAAATTAATTGCCAAATTCTGCTTTCAGTGAAGTCAGTGGAAGTTTGAATGTGGCATCAAATGAGACAGGCCCAATATTAAAAACTACAGGAAGCATAACATGCAGAATAGGCAGTGGGAAATTTTGTTACTGATATAGAGGAGAATCAAGCTTTTTATGAGGATATGTAGTGATAGTAAAACAGGGAATGGCTTTAATCCGAAAGAGCCAAGGTTTAGATTAGATATTAGGAAGAAATTCTTTACTGTGAGGGTGGTGAGGCACTGGCAGAGGTTGCCCAGAGAAGCTGTGGATGTTCCATACCTTGGAGTGTTCAGGGCGAGGTTGGATGGGACTTTGAGCAACCCGCTGTAGTGAAAGCTGTCCCTGTCCATGGCAAGGGGGCTGGAACTGAATGATCTTTAAGGTCCCTTCCAACTCAAACTATCCTATGACTCTGTGATAAAGATCATGTATCCAGGTGAGTGAATAGACCCAATATGTCCTCTAGCCAATGCCCTTAAGACAAGTACCAGAAAGCAAAGTGAAATTAATTATATAAATGCTCTGGAAGCTGCCTTTGGCAGTTAAAACATTTATTTTAAATGAAATGCCTCCCAGATCCTAAAGACAAGCATGAACTAGCCCCCAGAACTCAGATACTTACACAACTGCAAATCACAACCAGACTTGTTAGTGTCCTGTCTTCCTAGAGAGCTGATCCAAGAGTCCCAACTCTGATGCCCCAGATCTTGGGGAAATAGGGGTTCACACCCAGATAGAGGCAGAGTAATTCAAAACCAATAGTACCACACATCTGTAAGAAATGTTTTGCACTAGCATACCTTCATTAGAGTACCTTTCTTAGAAAATAGCTACTACCAAAGGTCTGTCTAAGCCCAAAGGCTGTTTCTTTTACAAGCCATTAATACCATTCAGGAGAAAACTTAAAAAGAGTTTTAAGGTGACCTTTGTCTTCAGACAGCTCCCTAATAACCAATAGTGGGATTTCTGAGATGAAGGTTGCATTGAAGCATTCAAACAGCTGAAAAGGTACTGTCAGGGCCAACGCACAAGTTGTTGTTTGTGTGGAATATATTGGTAGAAGCAATTTAAAAGTTTATTCAGATTCACCTTCCCTCCCTCCAGTTCATCCTTCATCCAAAATTTCATTCTGATTTGGGTAAAAAAGTGGAAATTTTCAGATTTGCTACAAAAGTGGTAGAGCTAGTTGGATTTAAAGAAATTACTGTGTCTGCATACAAATCAAAATGCAGCTTTCAGAGTAGCTCCTTGGCACAGTGTGAGAAGAGAGAGAAATGTGTCACTGTGAGTGTGGGCTCAGTTCAGACTCTTCTTGAAGATGTAGCAGGAAACAGAAACTTAACTGACAATAAAATTTTTCAGAGGGCTCACTTACCTAAATCAAACCATTACAGTCATAAAGAAGTCTCACCTAGAGGTGATGTGCTGTGCTGAGCTGAGTCAGTGAAAAACCTTCATGGAAAATTTTGGCTTATGATTTCTATGCCACAGTTTCAGAATTCTACACACACATAAAAGATCCACCTTCTTTCCTAAACCTAACTCATCATTGAAAACAGCTAAGCCTTTTAAGTAGGGTAATAATAGTCCCTTAAAACAGGTGAGAAGTACAGATGCTGTTTTTGTGATTTAAGCTCCATGGGAAGATCTGTTAGGGTCATAATGGTGACTGGTTTTAGTAGTGAAGGAAAACACAGATACTTTTTCCCCCCGTGTGAAGAAGCACTTGGCTACATCCCAGGGATCATGGAAGAACAGGATAGCAGAGGATATGGGAAGAAGACATTCCATGGGTACCACTGAAATGATTCAAACTGTAATTAACTATCCCTGCAGTCTCAAAATACAGGTGCATGTGCATTTGGGAATGAGAGGAGTATCAAATTACAAACTGAGTCACTCGACAAGCTTGTTTTACCCTTCCAATTATGCAAGCCAGTTTGTGACTCAGCAGCTGTACAAGTCTGGTCTCTGATGACAAGACAAATCAGTTCTGCAGCTGAGTCACTCAGAGCAGTTCTTTTCACATTGATAAACGCAGCAGTCATCCACGGTATGGAAAAGATTGTGGAGACTTTATTACCTACATGAGAAAGAATAAATATATTTTATAGGAGAATAATCTTCAGCTCATCTTCACAGAAGGAACTCATTGAAGGGGGGAGAAAAAAGCTGTCATGGGATTACACTGACCAATGTTCATGGTCCTTTAACTAAAAGAGATTCGATTTTTTTTCTGATAGTGTTTTCTGCTGTTACTGTTTTGTGTTCATCCCTTACTAATAAAAATCACCTGTCAACTTGCTGTAATTGCAAACGTAGTTGAGAATTAATTTCTGTAATTGTCTTTGACTTTTCTTTCAAGGTTTGCAAATAATTTCCGACATGTTTGAGTGTTATAAAGGTGGAGGTGTCATGACAGCTACAGGCAGTCACAGATTCATGCACGCATTGGCTTGGGAATCTCTGCCCCAGCCTGTTCCTCGAATGCTGACTTTTTGCTGGCACCAACAAGAAGCTTTCCTTACCCTTCAGGCTTGATCCTTTTGAGGTGCCAAGTATGAACGACTGCTGCCAATGGTCTCAGCACTTGAAATACCTAAGTATAACTTAAGCCTAAGTTTTTAAGTCTACTGGCAGAACCTCTAGACTGCATTTGGAGCTTAAAGTGAAGAACCCACTGGATAGACTGCACTTCTCCTTCTTTGCCTGTTAAAAATATATCCCCTTAATCCTGTTCAAAACCAGGTGTCTTTATGCCCAGAGGTGAGTTTCACGAATAGCCACGATAGTCGATATAACAATAGCACCATGATGCTGTGAACAAGGCCCCATTGGGTGAGTACAAACACCGCAGGAGAATGCCTTAGCCAAGAGTAGCTCATTAAGTTACACAAGGCCGAGAAAGAAGAGAAAAGGGAATGGAGAGTTATGGTTTTCAAATGTTTTCATTTCATACTGAAGGCTTTTCAAAAAAATGGGCTGCATTACACAGCTGTATGTGAATACCAAATCATCTGTGCTTCACAACAGCTATTCTGAGAGATGCATCAGCCATCATCAACACCATCTACGCACATCCTGTTGGGGCTCTAGATTACAGCCCCAGCGCCAGCAGTTTTCACAATGACTGGTGCTTTTCTTAAAGCCTCTTTCCCTGCAATCGAGTATGTGAACATTTCAGCTCTAATCTTCTAAAATTAAGTACCTTCAAACATCATAAAAAATAAATACTTTCAAACATGTATGGAGAAAAACAAACACAAACTAAGTGAAATACAGAAGCTCAAAATGCAAAAAGAAAAAAGAGCAAACAATACACGCTACTTAAAAACAACGGCAAAAAAAAAATCACATCTTTAAAAGCTTACTTAAAAACATCCAGGTTCAGGTGAATTTTTGACAAGTAGTTTTTTGGTTTTTATTGGTTTCAAGGTTTCTTAATCTGCATAGTGCTGAGGAGATGAGATGACATATTACAGTCTAAAGAGATAACATCTTTTTGCTGTATTCCTTGAATAAGTTTGCTTTCCAAAATCAGTAATTCTCTTTCAAGCTCTCAAATCACATTCCAAAAGGTATAGATGGGATGGTTATCATCACACAGTACTAACATTGCCCAGTCTTGACTATAAATGCCTTGCTTCCAGTGGCTTATTCCTTGCCAAGTCTCTGGTTTATTTGGTTTATTTTTTTTATTTTGAGGATCTAGTCAATTAAGCAATTTTCAGCTTGTGCTGAATAAGACATTCCCAACAATGAAACCAGCAATCAAAAAGACATTATGAGTTACTAAGGGTTGTGATTTGAACATATTAATTTGTCTACAGTGCTTGGTGTGAAAAATTATGTTCTGTTTGCCTTAAAAGTAATAAACAGCAATACTTCAATAGAGCTGAAGGTTGCTTCATCTTATTAGTGAGAGCTTTCCTTTCACAGTAAATGCAAGAGGCTTATGTACATTTCTTATATCAAATGAGGAAGTTCCCAACCCAGGTTGAGAAACAACTGGTTTATATAGCAGCCTTCCAGTACCTAAAGGGGACTTACAAGAAGGCTGGAGAGGGGCTTTTTAGCGGTGTGTGGGGGAGGACAAGGGGAGAAGGCCTTAAACTGGAGGAGGGTAGACTTAGATTTGATCCTATAATTCTATGGTGAACTGGTGGTCACTGCTGTGCCTTTTCCTAGAGATGCATGGAAGGGGCAGTTACATTCTTCCACCTGTAGTGATACTAATATTCTGAATATCCATTGCTGTCCCCCCTCTCTTTTGCTCTTTGTCCCACAAGCAATCCACAGTCTGAAATTTCATTACACGAATTAGTACAACACACACCAAATAGGCGAGCTGATGACTCACTGATATCAATGGCTCCATGCTTCTCAAGCTCTTCTTTTTTACTTTTATGAACTGACTTGCTGTGCACTAACAGATGAGCTGCCCTTCTGCACAATACAGATGATGGATTTTTTTTGTCTAGATAAGGGTGATGACACCAATGTCCTCTGTGCTTACTGCAGAGAAGGAGGTGAAATGATGAATACTTGTGCACTTCTGTGTAGGGGGAATCTGGAGAGAGAAAAGGCTTGTTATACATAGGCTTCCCTGTACAGAACACTTTTAAGTATTGTTCTGAAGCAAACAATATTTTTAAAACACAATAATTATGTGGCAGATAAGAAAAGAAACATCTGCATTAACCAGTTTCAAGAGAAAGACTTAAAAAAAGGAAAGTGGCCTCCTCTGTCCTTACTCTTCCTTGCACCTAGAAAGAATGCAGGGAGATGATGCACAGAGTTACCCAATGGCCAAATCAATTTCTTCTAATTTAAACTTCTGTACATTTCTGGTATCTTCTCTAAGGACTATTTAAATATGTACCTTTCATCACTGCTACTTTTGTATACCTTACTGAATACAATTAATAGCTGTATTAGCTGTGACAGTTTATTTGGAGTGAAGAAAAGACATCCAAAGAAAATGGGCAGAATACAGCTTCTTCTTGGATAGTCCTGCAGTCTTCCCCAGTTTTTTGTGTTTACTATTATTACTTCATTTTACTTCCAAACGCATGACAAGAACAAACCTTTCCCATTACAAAAATGTGTATGGACACAAGTAATTTCAATTCACCTGGCACCCTATTATTGACCTATTTTTAGCCTGAAGAGGTAACTAATCACATTACTGGACAGGCCTTTATTTTCAAAGTGACAGCTTGGAGAAAAGAACTTCTCTCTAAATAGCAAGTGAGAGCTGCCTCTCCCAGGCCCCTGCTTTGCTCTTGATAGATGTGCTCCATCTCCCTCCACACTACATTCCTTAGATCACCACGTTATTTCACAGTCTCATCTGTAAGCACTGTGCTAGTGACCCCTACTGCCTCTCTGCTTTTAGGGCTCCTACACCTTGCTAGGAAATTCTCAGCGGCATCTAAATTATGCTAATTCAGTTGTGCTGTGCACCTAAGGCACACAGCTGTTATTCAGACCCATACAGAAGGCATAGAGCATCACAGTGATATTCACAAGCAACTGATGGAGTGTGAAGCTACAAGGCCCAGTCTTTGTGATGGTTAAGCTGCTTCTAGGCAAGGCACCATTAATGCAGGTCACAGGTCTGCTCAGTTTGACAATTCTTCAGCAGTGAATTTCTCCAGCTGCAGTCTGATTTAAGATAATATGATTGATTGCGTTGATACAGAGCAGCACGAAATGTATGCCTTCAATGGTACAATACACAGTTTTTCTTCTTTCCCCATTTTTTTATTCCACACTCTTCCAATCTGATAGCTTTGGCAGAGAATCAGCCATACAACCCTAAAAGAGGCTTTCAGATGTTTGAGTATTTATGCACTATAAAACCAGAGCAATAACAAAACATAGTTTCTGGAAGTAGAAGAAAGTTTAAAACTTAAGCATGCTTGCGAGGACAGTGTTTCCTTCTGTCCCAGAATCAGCCCAAAGGCTGCATTGGCTGTGATGTGAAGGCATGCTCTTACCCTGTAGCAAAATCATGATTCTGACTTCAAGGTAAAGAAATCAGGGGAGTTTACATAAAACAAGGTGGAAAAAGAGACTTCCTTGTCAAAAATGTTTTTCACAGAATCATTGAGAAAAGCAGCAAAAGTATCTTCCACCTCTTACCGGGCCAAAATAAGGGCTTTCTGAGCCTGAAAAAGTTTGTAGGCTATAACAACATTTGAGAAACTTGGGAAATCCCATGACATGGGGTTTTTTTTTAGATTTCCCCTGGCATGGGAAATCTTAAAATAAACCCCAAAACATGCAATTAGAGAAAAGTAACTTTTCCAGCCTAAAATTGCTAAGTGGTAATGTGACTTAAATAATGATTTAAGAACCCTGTTATAGCAGAAGCAACATATTTTAATGAAATACTTTTAAAAAAATTTCACATGCTTCATAGACATTGGGTTTTTATCATTATTTAATTTCCAGCACCATTCTTTCCAGGCTAATGCAATCTCAAACATTTTTTCCTTACTGTATTTGTAGGATAAATCAATACAGTGAAGAAGAGGGGAATTTCTGGGGGAAAAAAAGGCATGCCTCCCCATTTTATCATCTTTCTGGATATGTGTTGGATTTATCCATTATGATTGTCACATCCCCTTGTTTGCACGGTATTTATATCTTCACACTTCTACCCGAAGAGTCAGTAGGGAATTCAAAAATTTTGTATCTTGCAGTGGGCAGCCACCGACACTTTCTTGGTCCAGCAACCCTCTCTACCCTTTTTCTCTACATTTCGGAGGAGCAACCCACTACTCCGTTTTTACGTAAGAAGAATTTTTGCAGGTCCAACCCTGACACCCAGTGGCCTCCGCAGTTCCTTACATCCTTCCCGGTGTCCACCTTTTGAAGCTGGGCTTGAAGAGATACAGCGTTACTCTCCAAATAAAGAATTTCAGCACTTAAATGAACACATTTATGCGATTTCCATAAATAAGCATCCATTTTTGTATATTCTGATAGTGGTATTTACATCTTATTCAGGAATCCTAATCACAAGCGTATTACCTCTGAGCAATAACTGTCTCTATATATATCTGCCGCTCCTTTCCCCCACTCATTTAGTATTCCTAAACTTGAAATCCAAGTGCCCAAGTTCAGGCATTCATTTTGTAAAGGCCTAACAATAAAAACAAGGCCCAAAAACAGATTTTGTGCAGAAGAAGAAATGAAGAGAAAATGAATGTAATTGAATATAATTCTTCAAACCTAGCAGATGAAACTTTTTTGAGTGAAATTGAAGTTAAGCAATTACTTGTAAATAATTGTGGCTGCCTGTTGGCTGCTAATTTCACTACTTTTTTTCCTTCCTTGTATTGGTAAGCTTGTCTGGCAGTCTCAGAGGGTTTTTGATCAAAGCCAATGTAGAGTGAGGTTTTGGTGTATATTTTCCCAGAGCTCTGGATGCCTGAATGCAGCATTTTAATCTGGCCCACTAACAAACTTGCCGATAATGTCATATTTACACTTCCCTTTCAAGTTTGGGGTTTTTGTTTTTGTTTTTGCTGGGGAGGGTGTTTGGTTGGTTGGTTTTGTTGGCTTGGGTTTTTATTGTTCATGTTGTTTCATTGGTTTTTCATTTTGGTTGGTTGGTTTGGTTTTTGTTGTCATTTTGGTTTTGGGGTGTTTTTTAAACTTTGGTTGGGTGTTTTGTTTTGTTTTGGTTTTGTTTTTTAACTAGAATTCTTACACCTGTTTAATTTAATGTAGTTATTATTCCTAGAAAGTCCTGCAACATCTGCAAGAGATAGTTAAGATTCTGGGATTCTGCTCCAAAGACTGATTATTTTAATCAATACATCTCCTGGCTTAGAGTCTCTAAGAGGGTAACTTCAAAACAGCTGTGAGGGCGGCCCTATGTGTCATTGTGTTGGCATGGAAAATCTATTAAAAACTAGCATTCTTCTTGCCATCCCCTCTTTGGAAAGATGCCATTTAAAACAGAAATTAAAGCTTTCCCATGTTGAGAATATGTCTTTTTTTTTTGTCCTTCTGTATACCAGCATACGTAGAAACTCCTAAAGTGTCATGTTTGTTTATTTTTCCTCTCTTGATCTCTGTGAAAGCAACCACGGAATGCAACTGCTGTATCCAGCTGTGTAATCTGCTTCCAGCTATTGGTAGCAATGACTCAACAGTTCCTCATAAAAATAACAACAAAAAAAAAATTATAGTCCTCATTTAGCTCTTTGCACTAAAGGGTAAGAACACTTCAGAACATTGTTTTTACATTGCTTTATATGGCCTTGCTTTTATAAGACACTCACTTTTAAACAAGGGGTGTAGAATCATCTGGGTTTTCACAAAACATTTCTGTGGATTTCTTTTTTGACTACAGGGCATTTTCAAGGACAGGAAGAAATAGTTCAGTGTCCTATTGAAAAATTTCTGGCAATGTGTCTTTCCTATTT